>OY728121.1:741463468-742713468 GCA_963277665.1 Viscum album | reverse complement strand
CATTGAAAATATGTGTGAACAATCTTTTGAAAATTAATATTTTATAAATGTTTATATGATTCTCTCTAATGTTGACGTATTTTCAAGATAAGGACAAGGAAAATTTTTGTTTTATTTTTAAAGTGAACTTTTTCAATAAAATCAAGATCCATATTTTATAATAGTTCATCAAACAGGGTAGAATATGGATCAATAATTAAAATTTTGGAATGTTGAACGGAGTTTGTGGGGCTACATAGTATTTCTATGATCACACTAATGTCATCATATATTTGTTTTAAGTAATTTACTCATCTCTTCAATGATTTTTTTGTCACAAGAAAAATAAAACATTTCCGGTGATTGTGGGGATGAATTTTGGTTAGATTTTTCTTCATTAAGTTTCCATTGATACACTAACTATGCCGACCATTATTACTTTAAAATATGTGTAATATAGGATTTTAATTTAATTTTTGAGTTTATAGTGGGACTCAGTTGTAGTAATAATAGAGGGTTTTGGTGGCATAGATGAGGAAATATATTTTAGTTCCCCTGTTATAATTTTAATTATTATATTTTATAATTTTTCTCATTTTAATTTATTAGGGAACATTAATGATACAGTGTTAATTCATAGGTTTCCATTGTGTGTGTATTCGAATATAGGGTTAGTTTATTACCAATGAGATTTTATTGATGTGAAGATACTATATTTCAGCCCAAGGTGACAATAAATGTTCCTTAGGTATCGAATAATCCTATTTGAACATTATATAGATAAAAGAATCAGGTTGGATAGTTATAATATAGAAACTATGTACATAATTTAAAATATGGAAAACATAAATTAGAATAAACATGGTATTATCTCATGTTAACCTCAAAATCAATGTATGAAGCTCAAGAGAATGAAATCCAAAAATAGTAATATTTTATGCATATCATTCAAAATAAATTTTTTCAAATTAATTCACAAATAATTGGTTAATAAAAGGTAAATATTCTATGTAATATATGTGTTAAACATTTATCAGTTTTGAAATATGTCAAATTATATTGTGGTAAAATAATTTTTAATATATTGATTACAATTGATCAAGAAAATAAAATAATTTTCTATGAATACTGTTAGGGTTGGTCATTGGGTCAGTGGATATAATTTATCATTAGTAATGGAAAAAAATTAATATAAAAATGTTCAAGTTTAAAATTAAATAATGTAAAAGGGAATGTATGAAATAATTGGTTGATTAATATATCCCACAACATAATATCAATTTCAAAAAAAAAACTAAAGAAATGAAATTGATATTATCAATTTAATAAAATTATAGAGACTTTTAAAAATCGATTCATAAAAGTTCATTTAACCGAATCTTATACAAACTTTCCTCACAATACCATATTTCATAATGTTATAGTACCTAAAAGTAGAAAACAAAACATTTTTAGAACTATTATACTAATTAAAGAATAATTAGTAATCATACCCAGATATATAAAATCAAAAATAAAAATCCATTGATGTTTCACAATACATTTAAATATATACAGATGATTTTTTGAAAAATCTATATGAACATTGATACAATATTAACATCATACCATTGGTGTTCAGTAAAAATAGTGAATTATATAATTAATTAAAAATTATAAACTATGTAAATGGTATTATGATAAAAGAAGAGTCGTCAAAGTGTTATATATAACATTATCCTAAAAGTAGAGAAATATTAGGTCCCAATTGAATTTATTACCATTAATGTTGATGAAAATATGTTCAAAATACTAATTATTGAGTGGAACTTCTTTGTAACATGTAACAATATTTTTTATACTTAGAAAATGAGTATATTTTTAACAGTAAAGATTGAAAAAAGTTAGATCTTTAATGCTTTGGGATAACCATCATATTATGATTTTAAATTATTAGATACTATTGATGATTTGGATAATTTTTAAAAATAATTCCTAATTCCTATAGAAATATATTTGTAAATGAAATATTAAATGAATGAATCAATGAATAATAATTAAATAGAAACAAAATAATGACACTAGATTGAGTAGTATAAAATATCATTTGAAATATAACTTTAAAAACCTCAAAAAAATATAGATTAAACACTCAGATCAACCATATGTTATAACTATTTGAGAAGTTATAAATGATCACTAATAATAATAGACGATAATATTTAGGTTAATATGAATGAAAGTTTTACGATGTATTATAATATAAGAAATTAGTTATATTATAAATGATGTAATAACATAAGAGGTATAATTCATACACTGTATACTCAAATAACATATGAAGATGAGATTTAAATACCTATTATGAATTTTAAATGAGACAGGAACATATTAGAAATTATATTATCATGAAATAAGTGATTAATTTTCTCAATTTGATTTATAAATACTATATATAATATTATACTATTTATCTCCTATAGAATGGTTCTAAAAAATTTGGGACTATTATTGAATAAATTGATAAAGTATAATTCATTCTTAGGAGATATTTAACTAAATACAGAGTGTGTGTTGAATAAAAAAATTTAATACAACTACTTGAAAGGGAAATAAATGTTTATATTCCTTAATTATATAAATATATAAATAATGATATATATTACTATTGTTTTCTAGATTGTCACTCCAGATATAATCAAATTGTATTCACCCCTATAGTATAAAAATGAATGTTCAACAATCTAAATGATATATTCATGTATCATTGAATAAAATTTATAATTTTATGTCCACCCTCTACATTTTAATGAATTTAGAAGAAAATATTTGATGAAATGGTTAAAAATTTAATGGAAATAATAATGGATGGCGTATCCAATTTTTGGAAATTTATTTTTTGAATTGTGATGTTATTTTAGATTTTTATTTCATCATATGTAATGAAAAAAATCTAGTTACTAATATGGAAAATTCATTTCACATTGTATATTGTAGGATAATGACATTCTATAAAATTTTAATGAATGGAATTGATGTTGACACTACCAAAATTAGTTAAAATACATTATATTCCATTTTTGACATTTTTTCATTATGAGTTTTTCCTATGAATGTGGTATTAATGAAACTAAAATTTAAGGATTTATCTATTATTATCATCCCCATTAATAACCAATTAGAATAATATATCACCATGAAATTATAGTCTTAAGTGTACAAAATATTATTAAAAGTCATTGAAATAATGAGTAAATTTTCTTTTATCTTTATAAATTTATTAGGAATACAAATTTGAATTAATTTTTTATCAATGTGACTCTAATGTTTTTGTTATTTCAATATAAAATAAATAATCATTTTTCATGTCAATCTGTTATTTCAGGTATATAATGAATAATACTTCAAAAACCTCGAAAAAATTGAAAAGATTTATCTTGCAGTTTTCCTCGCATTTGATGATTTACGGTCCTATAAATTTTTCTATAAATTAAATATGTGAAAAGATAAATATATCAAATGTTAATTTAAAACAATTAAATTTTTGAATACTACACTCATTAATTGGATAATTTTATATCATGAATTTTATATTGAAATCAATGTAAATAATGAAAATATAATTTCATTGTTGAACATTTATCATGCCTCAAACAGGACCCAAATGATATTAATATTGAATTAATCAATGAAACATTCCATGATAAGAAAATCTATTCCACTCGAACTATAACACCAATATGTACTGATATAATGAATTACATATTTTGGGGTGTGAGGAAACGAAATTTCTCAATGAAGAGGGATATAAGATTTTTGAATGATTCGTATTAATTAAACATTTATGATTCATTAATTTGATGTACATTATAGATAGAATTATTAGAAACAGTATCCCATATTATCAAGATAAAAAAGTTTTATTGAGTTAATTTTTGTTGTAGATGGAGGAAATTTTGGATTTCAATATACAAATAAAAATTTCAAAATGGATTATTATACAATCTTATTGTACAGAAATATATTCAAGAGTTCATAATTAAATTTTATTAATTAAAAAGAATTAATGGAATTATATAAATGTGTGATGTTTGAAAACCCCCCATTATGGGTGTTGAAAGTATTTCCATATGGGTGATCAGGTTTAAGTGTATTTCCCAAAAAAAATTAAAATATCAAATCCAAGTAAATGTTTATTATATTGAAATTTTTGGGAATGAAGAATAATTTAAAAGAAACACTACATGGATTGTAATATAATTTATTAAACCACATATATTTACCTAATTTTCTATTCTAATATTGTTTATCATTATTTTCGGATAATTTAAACAACGTAGTGATATAAAAAATAATATCACCCAATGAAAATCATTATTAAATGTGTAACATTTATCATTCCCAAATAAATATTCAAAATGAAAACTCATATAGAAATAAAAATATCTTTTTATAATATATTAGGTTTTATAAAAAATATTATTCCACTAAAATTGACGAATCACATTAGGATTAAAGGAAATTGTAAAAAAAAATTTAATTACAAATTTTGATAAGTAAATAGAAAAAAATATCACCTAGATATATATATTAAATCATGTAATTGTACATAATTATACAATAAAAAATTATAATTTTCACTTAGTGAAAATATCATTGGATTTATATCAATGCTCTTGTTTATAGTTTGAAAACATTAATAATTTCTATTAGGGCCATGTACATTGGTAATTATATACCCATTAGTGTTGTAAGAATTTTTTGTGGAAATATGCCTCCATTTAATGTCAATATAATATTACATAATGATTTCATAATTATTATAAGTTGAAAATAATTTATTAAATTTATTTTAAATGGGTGATTGTTCTTTTCAGTGGATATATTGACCATAGTAATAATTAGGAGGCCACCCCGAGTATATTTAAATTCCATGATCTCTATGAATTGACTCTCACCTTATGGGTGATGGTGGAAAAGATACATCATTCAAGTAAAAAAGAAATTAATCATTACCATATTGAGATTCAAATCCGAATTCGTAATGAAATGATTCATGTAGATGTAATAAAGTAATTAAACTAACTCACTATTAGTGTCACAAACTGTCCTCGGGGCCCGTGCCGTGACTAACCCAAGCCCGCCTTCCATAGGCCAGGGGCTGGTGACTAGCACCCAAGGCGTAAATCCGGATAATTGGTAAGGCATTGCCTTTATAAAAGTAATCAAAACACCCCAGAGTACAAGTGGAAGTAAAATACTAAGTAAAACTGAAACAAGATGTGCTGAAATTAAGGGGCCAGAAATACATGCCCAACTGTAAAGTACAAGGAAACTGATAAAATGGCCGGAAGGTGACAAGAAGCTCCTGGATCGTCCACTAAGGACCCTACCTGAAGGGTAGGTACAGATAACACAGCTCCTGAATCATCCACCACGGATCCTACCTGAAGGGTAGGTACAGATAGCCTCCACAACACTCTCTCCCATCAACCTCCTCCGAGTGACATCTCGTCGTGAAGCCCACCAACAGATACAGTCTCGTCGTGAGGTCCACCTCCGGGTACCGTCCAGTCCTCGAACACTCGGCCTCTGCCTGCGCTGCCTGTCGTCTGCAACCAACACAACGAGGTAAGGGCATAACTCGTGGAGGGGTGATTATAACGATACTAATTAGGGACCCCGAGACCCTCAAGGTCTCACTAAATCCAACATGGATAACCACAAATAAAGATCTCAACATATAACCTCTACTTAGGTATATACCCATACATATACCAAAGTTATCAAGTAACTCATCTCAATCATGAGGAAACACAAAGATTATGAAATCAATGGATAACCATTATCCAGTTATATGCCCATACATATACCTATGTTATCAAGTGTCCCATATCAATCATGAGATAAACACAAAGATCAAAGACTCAGCTCAAACTAGGATTTTCATTATCGAAACCATAACTGCTGAAGATCCCCGTCTCTGGAGTGTACAGTGGTCCTGTCACGACTCTGAGTTACTACTCACTAAATAAGACTAGTGAGGTACTCATCCTATAGAGTACCGTGGGTCAGCCACCCAAACACAGTAGTGCTTCCCGCCGAGGTATGCCACCCAAACACAATAGTGCACACCCCCTAATAGCTTGCAGAGGTACTCTCTGAATGAGTACCGTGGGTATGCACTGTCACACAGGTAGTGCTCCGTCCTCCATGGGTCTTCACCCAAACAAATTAGTGCTCCGTCCATTGGGATAGTCGACTCACTCCAAGTCGAGTCGGTCAAGCAGTCATCAGGTCTCAGTCGGCTACAGGGTCTTCGTACTCCTTACGCTCGTATCCCAAAGGGTCCTCTCCATGAGCTACTGGAAGATACTCCAAGTATCTAAAAGTCCCATGAAGAAGTATCTCAAAGTACCGCCTCGTCATAGGGGTCTCAACGCACCAGACATCGCATCAATCGGGCAACCGGTCTGTGAGTTACTAGCCTTTTCGTCCCAGGGGCCCGGTTGGTTTCGTGTGAGAACAACCCGTCTGTATCTCAACTGTACCCCGAAATCTCATAGGGTAAACTCATAGGGACCATTTCTCAACATGATCTCCAATGACGCTGACCATTCGTCAAACGGACGTTCGGTCTGAAAGTTATCAGATTTTCCGTTCCAGGGGCCCGATTGGATTTCAGGTACAATCCAACCTGGCCACTATCCAACTGCAACCAAAACTCAGGCGAAGTATGAAAAAAGTTTTGTCTCATCATGGGGAATCCAAAAAAGGCGACGGCATGTTAATCAGAAATCTGAAGCTCAAGATATAAGTGTTTCTGCTCTGAGGGCCCTGTTGGTTTCGTATCCAAACCAACCTGGCCGTACTCAAAGTTCTCTGAAACCTTGAGCGTACTATACCGAAACGACCGTCTCGATCAAAGTATTGCATCGTAGCTGATGGTGTGTAGATCGGAGGTCCTTAGCCCAAGATATGGGGGGTCTCTCTTGTCCGGCCAGCCGGGGGTCATAACCCCCGGCTCCTCCTCTGACCAGCCAGCCCGCTCCGGCCGGCCGGCTGGTACACCACGGGACCTGCGTGGCCGGTCCCCCTTCTTCGATGACGGCGGCCCGGAACTGGCCGTCGGTCCCTACTTCGCCACGGCCTTGGTCCGTCCGGCGCGACGTGATGGCGTCGCACCCCTCTGCCGCGACCCCGCTCTGGCCGCGGTGTTTTTCGTGATTCTACGGCGCGGCGCGGCGCCGCCGTGACCTTGTTCAACTTCATCGGCACGGCGCAACGGCGCCGCGTATCCTTTCCCATTCCCATTGTTTCTTGAGTGATTCAATGGAACCATGCCTCCATTGCATGTTCCACAATAAAATCAAACAAACAAGGGGTAGGAGGGTCGGCCGTGTTCGTGCGGTCCGACCTCCTCCCGTTATTGTGGAAACAGGTGGCCCAATTTGAAACGAAGAAAAGGCGACTGAAGTATTCATGAACAAATAAATAAATCCAATTCCTCGTCGAATTCATTGAGCGATGGTTCGTCGTGGAATTTATCATCGCGGAAGAAGGCGTCGGAGAAGGAGAGGGTCGTTGGTGTCGCGGTACACAGTGTCGCGTAGTCGATCACTAAGGATTCGGCGTTCTTCCTCGGAGATCAGTGTGTTCTTCACGTTCTTCGTGTTCTTCGACGAAGAAGAAGAACTTCAAGACTCCCCTTTTTCTCCCAATCCCCTCTCAACACAACAAGCTCTAACCCAAAATAAAATACGGGATTCACTTATTTTATTACTCATGACTTAAGTTTGAAATTCAAAAATTGAATTAAACCACTTAATTAATTAAGTGAGTTGGCATGATTTAAGAAGTGAGAGAGGAGGTGAGCGGTCTCACATTAAAGGGGGGTTAAGGAGTTAAGGAATGTGAAGGGGTGGGGTTCGTGTGGGTCCCACCTAAAATTTAACCACACTTAGGTAGTTAGATTCACCCAAACTCCATCCTTAGGTTTTAACCACTTTAAAGAAATAATATTAGTTGCACAAAATTTATTTCTCAGAAGTCGTTATCCACAAAACTAAAAAACTCTTCCTGAGGAAAACACAACTCTGGAAAAGGTCTTTTTAAGCAATTATCGGCGCGGCGATTCCATCGGTACCCTCGGATTTTAATTCCTAACACCGGTTCAGATGTTAAGGAAACCCGCTCGTTTGTTCACTGAACATACCTGAGCTAAACTTCGGAAAATGATTCTGGGCACACCGGTCCTCGGAATCAGGTGCCGTCAGAAACTGCGTTCTTGTAAAATTCTAAAGAAAATTATGAAAAAAAAATTCATTGATATTTCCGGCTCTTTACATTACTCTAACCTAAGGGAATTACGTCCTTGTAAAGATTTAACACAAACTAGGGTTACAAAAACGGTACTGAGCACGCATCTGAGCCTTCCGCTCCCATGTGCTCACCTGGAGGTTCTCGTACTGCTAGTGAAAGCGCACCCAAGGAATCGACCATCCTCGTAGGATCTTCTCCTTTCGATCCTCAACCTCTACTAGAACCCCACAAAAGTCACCCCATCTCCAAAGTCTAGTTCCCCATGGTCGATGATATGGGAAGTTTCATGCACGTATCTCTTTATTTGAGATACATGTAAGTTATCATGCACCTGGTGCAACTGAGGTGGATGGGTCAAGCGGTAAACCACCAGGCCTACCCTGCTAAGGACCTGAAAAGGTCTTCTGATCCTCGGAGATTACTTACCTCCTCGGCCACATCTTCATAGACCTCGTTGAGGTGAGATCCATAAGAAAACGTGGTCACCATCCTCAAATCCCATTGGTTCTGTCTCCTATCAACATAAGACTTGTTGTCAGCTCGGAGCTGTCATCATCCGCTCCTGGCTAACCTGGACCTTCTCTTTCATGGCCTGGACCATCTCTGGTCCCACAAGAGCTACTATGATTTATTCTTTTCCAATAAGAGAAATCCAGTCTCTTCCCCTGGATGAAACATGTTCTTTGCCTAAAATAGTCAATCCTGTCATGAATGGCACTAATCTATGCAATGGATGACATCGTAAGGCCTCGACACTACTTCCAAGAGATCAAATAGTTACTCTCGCCTCCAAGGGTTGAGTCACACTGTCGGCATCAGTGTGTGGTCACTGGGTCTATTCCAGTATGAATCTCAAATGTGAGGGTCAAGTCAACATTTTTTAACCGGAACCTCTTAGTATCAATCAAACCATAAAGGGAAGGTATGTAAATGTCACAAAGATAAGTGACTTTTATTACTACAGCTCGTAGTACAAGACACACAACTACCACAAACAACAACCACATCAAAAATGAAGCTGGTAGCACCAAGATCAAAGTAATCTATGCTTGTAACTAGTCCCCTCCTGATTAGAACTGAAACTCAAAACTCCTGCTGCCACATGGGTGAAGTTTCCGATTCAAGAGTGATCGGCTACAACTTCCTATGCAAGAGTTAATCATGTGTTTCCTGGGGTTTCCTTTTCGCCGACCATGGAAAACCCATCCCGATGTTTGCCTAATACCGTCAATTTGGGTATGAACTGTGGATCCAATCTATACTCAGATCAACGTCGTAAGGCCTCGACGCTGCCACCAAGAGATTCCAACCGAAACTCTCGCCTCGTGGGTCAGATCACACTGTCGGCATAACTGTGATTATCGAGTCTCCTCCCATGGTATCTTTAGACGTGAGGGTCAAGTTTACGGCTTACCAGAAACTCTAGGTCTGGGACAAGATTCGTTGAAGGAAGGAATGATTCATATCTATGTCTCTTACTACTGAATCTAGTAGTGGACACTGACTGTCCCTAGAATCATTCTTAGATCCATTGGGTCACACTCCTTGACCGCATGGAACTACTCTCTTCCCCTACCATCCAGCTCCTTATGCCAAGAGGGGACGACAAAGGCGGGTTATTGTAACATGTCGAAAAGTACACCACCCCATGCTACTCTTCTAGCTCTGCTTCCACGTATGTTACTATGCAGATTCATCCTTCCTTGAAACTTCCTATTCTTGAAACTTTTTACGCGTTCAAGACACTGAGACTGATGCCAGTTCGCATCTTCCCACTGTTAACATTCGCTGGAAAAAACCGATCAGCCAAAGAACATTCAACCACAAATGTTCTTTCTAGCACCCTAACATAAGTAGGAATTCATAGAGAAAAGAGGGCTTACTTGGATATCCTTTAAACACATCTTGCTCTGAGGTCCAAGCTCTAAAGAACTGATCATATCATAGTCATCAAGTACCAAGAACGATCAGTACGCCTCGATGATTACTCAGCTACTGAAACATCATCAAGACGAAGCTGTATAAGCTCTAGAAAAACTCTAATCCACCTCCTCAAGCCAGTTATCAGCTGCCTGTGCGTCGGGATCGCCTCAGAACATGAGGGTATCTGATGTTGGAACACGTGTAAGGCAGTAATCCTACTTGTGTCACCTACTGGTACCGCCAGTTGTAACTGCAGACCAACATGTAGTGATGTATAACTGACACACTACCCGGGGGCACTATCTCAGGCATCGGTCCATGTACCGAAGCCTCATCTCTATGAGGACCATCCTCATGGTCACTGACAGGAAACCACTAGTAGCCAAGTCCACCATCCACTCTACTGATGTCTCAGCTAGGCGAAAAACTCTAGAAATCACCTCCATCCAGTGCTCTGCTGTCTGGAAATCTGCCTCGCCTTGTAACCTAAGAGGCCGCTGCTGTTGGAACTCATGAAACGCGCTCTACCAGCCTGAACTGTTTTCTAGTAAGGCTGGTGGAATCTGCTGCCCAATAGGTGGTGGTGTTGCCGGTACACCACCTGAGGTTGCCAACATAGTAAAAGGGACCCCACACCGGAGCCTCTTCGCTCGTTGGGCTGTCATCGAGTACTCTCTCAGAAACTCAAACTGACTGTCTGCATGGGGACATCCTGAATAGATGTGACACGGTCAATGATTTAAACCTGGTGAGCTGACCTAGTTTGGGCTGACTTCAAAACTATGGAAAAACACATGCAATCAGTGTTTTCATGTACAAAGTTTGAAATCATTAGTCAGGGTCCTGGTGTACGGATACATCAGCCACCGCACCAACACTGGACTTCCTGAACTGAAGACCACACTCAGTACCCTTAACACTATTACATCACATAGAAAAAGATCAGAGTCCTTAGTTATGTGGTAGAACTGAACTCCCCTGATACAAATTTTTCACGACCCATCGTCGGGTCCCGTTTTGTGACTACCTCAAGCCCGCCTTCCATAGGCCATGTGCTAGAAACTAGAACCAAAGGAGTAAATCCCGATAATTGGGAAGGCATTGCATTTATAAAAGAAAAAAAACACCACAGAGTACAAGCGGAAGTAAAACACTAAGTAAAACTGAAAAAAGCTATGTTGAAAGTAAGGGGCCTGAAATACAAGCCCAACTGTAAAGTACAAGGAAAAAGATAAAACAGCCGGAAGGTGAAAACCATCTCCTGGATCATCGACCAAGGATCCTACCTGAAGGGTAGGTACATATAGAACAACTCCTAGATCGTCCACCACGGATTCTACCAGAAGGATAGGTATAGATAGCCTCCATAACACTCTTTCCTATCAACCTCCTCCAAGTGTCGTCTCATTGTGAATCCCACCACCGGATACTGTCTCGTCGTGAGGTCCACCTCCGGGTACTGTCCAGTCCTCGAACACTTGGCCTCTGTCTGCGCTGCCCGTTGTCTGCAACCAACACAACGAGGTGCGGGAATAGCCTGTGAAGGGGTGAGTATAACGATACTCAGTGGGGACCCTGAGACCCTCAAGGTCTCACTAAATCCAACAAGGATAACCAAAAATAAAGATCTCAACAGATAAACTCTACATAGGTATATACCCATACATATACCTAAGTTATCAAATAACCCATCTCAATCATGAGGACACACAAAGATTATGAAATGACCAGATAACAACTACCCAGGTATATGCCCATACATATACCAAAGTTATCATGTGACCCATCTCAATCATGAGGTAAACCCAAAGATCAAAGACTCAGCTCAAACCAGGATTTTCAGTATCGAAACTGTAACTGCTGAAGCGCCCCATCTCTGGAGTGTACAGTGGTCATGTCATGACTCTGAGGTACTGCTCACTAACCAAAGACTACTGAGGTACTCCTCCGGTCGAGTACCGCGGGTCATCCAACCAAACAAAGTAGTGCTTCCCGTCGGGGTATGCCACCCAAACACAGTAGTGCACACCCCTAATATCATGTAGAGGTACTCTTCGGACGAGTACTGCAGGTCTGCACTTTCACACAGGTAGTTCTCTGTCCGCCATGGGTCTACACCCAAAAAAATTAGTGCTCCGTCCACTGGGCTAGTCGACTCACTCCATGTCAAGTCGGTGAAGCAGTCGTCAGGTCTCAGTCAGCTACACAGTCTCCGTACTGCGTACGCTCGTCTCCGGGAGGGTCTGCTCCACGAGCTACTGGTCGATACTCCAATTAACTCAAATTTCCTTGAAAAAGTATCTCAAAGGACCTCCTCGTCATAGGGGTCACAACGCAACAGACAGGGAATCAATCAGAGGCCCGATCTGTGAGTTACTAGCCTTTTCGTCCCAGGGGCCCGGTTGGTTTCGTGTGCAAACCAACCTGGACGTATCTCAACTATACCCCGAACTATGAAAAGGTAAACTCATAGGGATCGTTTCTCAACATGATCACCAACGCGGCTGACGGTTCGTCAAACGAACTTTCGGTCTGAAAGTTATCAGCTTTTCCGTTCTAGGGGCCCGGTTGGATTTCGGGTAGAATTCAACCCGGCCACTATCCAACTACAACCAAAACTCAGGAGAACTATTCCAAAAGATCCATCTCATCAAGAGGAATCCAAAAAAAATCGACAGCACATCAATAAGACTTCCGAAGCTCAAGATATAAGCGTTTCCGCTCCGAAGGCCAGGTTGGTTTCGTATCCGAACCAACCCAGCCATACTCAAAGTTCTCTGAAACCTTGAGTGTAATATACCGAAACGACTGTCTCGATACAAGGATCACATCATAGCTGACAATGCTTCGATCAGAGGTCCGTAGCCCATGATATAGGCAAAAGACCGAAAAAGGTCCGGAAGTGGGGGTTTCCGGCCTGGACCGATCCGGCCCGAGACCCCCAGGGTCTGCCCGACCTGGGTCTGGGTCCAGCCCGATTGGGCGGGTCGCGGCCCGGCCGGGCAACCCGGCCTGGCGGTCCAGCCTGGCGGCTCGGCCCGGCGCGCTGGCGCTGGCCAGGTGGCTCGGCCGAAATGGCCGAGCGTTTGGGGTTGGGGGGGGGGGGCTGCCCCCCTCCAGTTCATAACCGCGGCCCTCATGTGGGGGGCCGCTCTTTTCCGGCGACCCGGGGGTCGTAACCCCCGGCTCCTCCTCTGACCAGCCGGCCCGCTTCGGCCGTTCGGCTACTACTACACGGGACCGGCGCAGCCGGTCCCCCTGCTCCGACACTGGCGGCCCAAAATCATCCACCGGTCCCTGCTTCGCCATGGCCTTGGTCCATCCGGCGCGACACGATGGCGTTGCACTCCTCCGTCGCGGCCCCGCTCCGACCGCGATGTTTTTCGTGATTTTCGGCGTGGCGCGACGACGCCGTGTCCTTGTTCATCTTCATCGGACTGGCGCGATGGTGCCGCACATCCTTGCCCATTCCCATTGTTTCTGCGCGATGAAACGGCACAGCGCTACCTTTGCAGGTTCCGCAATAAAATCAAACAAACAAGGGGGAGGAGGGTCAGCCGTGTTTGTGCGGTCGGACCTCCTCCCGTTATTTCGGAAACATGTGACCCAATTTGAAACGAAGAAAAGGCGAATGAAGTATTCATGAATAAACGAATAAATCCCATACGTCATCGAATTTGTTGAGCGAAAGTTCTTAATGGAATTTATCATCGCGGAAGAAGGCGTCACGGAAGAAGAGGGTCGTTGGTGTCGCGGTACACGGTGTCACATAGTCGATGTCTGAGGATTCAACGTTCTTCATCGGAGATCAGTGCGTTCTTCATGTTCTTCGCGTTCTTCGATGAAGAAGAAGAACTTCAAGACTCCCCTTTTTCTCCAAATCCCCTCTCAAAACAACAAGCTCCAACCAAAAATAAAATAAGTTCTTCACTTATTTTATTACACATGTCTTAAGTTTGAAATTCAAAAATTGAATTAAACCACTTAATTAATTAAGTGAGTTGGCATGATTTAAGAAGTGAGAGAGGAGGTGAGTGGTCTCACATTAAAGGGGGGTTAAGGAGTTAAAGAATGTGAATGGGTGGGGTTCGTGTGGGCCCCACCTCACATTTAACCTCACTTTGGTATTTAGGTTCACCAAAACTCCATCCTTATGTTTTAACCACTTTAAAGAAATAAAAATAGTTGCACAGATTTTATTTCTTTAAAGTCTTTATCCACAAAACTAAAAAACTATTCCCAAGAAAATGCAACTCTAGAAAAGGTCTTTTTAAGCAATTATCGGCGCTGTGATTCCATCGGTACCCTCAGATTTCAATTCCGAGCATCAGTTCAGAAGTTAGGAAAACCTGCTCGTTAATTCACTAAACGTACCCGAGATAATCTTTGGAAAATGATTCCGGGCACACCAGGCCTCAGAATCAGGTGTCGTCACAAACTGCATTCTTGTAAAATTTCAAAGAAAATTAAGAAAAAAAATTTCCTTGAAATTTACGGGTCATTACATTACTCCCACCTCTGGGATTTACGTCCTTGTAAAGCTTTAACACAAACTAGGGTTACAAAAATGGTATTGAGCACGCATATGAGCCTTCCGATCTCATGTGCTCACCTGGAGGTTCCCGTACTTCTAGTGAAAGCACACCCGAGGAATCGACCGTCCTTGTAGGATCCGCTCTTGTCGATCCTCAACCACTGCTGGAACCCCGCAAAAGTCACCCCATCGCCAAAGTCCAGTTCCCCATGGTCGATGATATGCGAAGGGTCGTGAACGTATCTCCTTAGTTGAGATACGTGTAAGTCATCATGCACCTGGTACAACTGAGGTTGATGGATCAAGTGGTAAACCATCACGCCTACCCTGCTGAGGACCTGAAAAGGTCCGCTAAACCTTGGAGATTACTTGCCGCCTCGGCCACATCTCCATAGACCTCATCGAGGTGAGACCCGTAAGAAAACATGGTCGCCATCCTCAAATCCCAGTGGTTCTGTCTCCTATCATCATAAGACTTATTGTCGGCTCAGAGCTATCCTCATCCGCTCATGGATGACCTGTACCTTCTATGTCATGACCTGGAACATCTCAATCCCACAAGAGATGCTACGATTTCTTCTTTTTTGATAAGATAAATCTGGTATCATCCCCTAGATGAACCATGTTTTTTTCCTAGAACAGTCAATCCTGCCATGAATGGCACTAATCCATGCCATGGATGACATCATAAGTCCTCGAGGCTACTACCAAGAGATCTAACTATTACTCTCACCCCCAAGGGTTGAGTCACACTATCGGCATCAGTCTGTGGTCACTGGGTCTCCTCCAGTATGAATATCAAAAGTGATGGTCAAGTCAACAGTTTTTAACCAGAACCTCTTAGTATCAATCAAACCAAAAAGGGCAGGTAAGTAAATGTAACAAAGATAAGTGACTTTTATTACTAGAGCTCGTATTACAAGACACACAACTACCACAAATAATAACAACAACAACAAGGAAGCTGGTAGCACCAATATCAAAGGCCTCTATGCCTGGAATTAGTCCGCTCTTGATTAGAACTGAAACTCAAAACTCCTGCTGCCACGTGGGTGCTGTTACCGAATCAAGAGTGATCAGCTACACCTTCCTATGCAAGAGTTAATCATGTGCTTCCTGGGGTTTCCTTTTCACCGAGCAAGGAAAACCCATACTAACGCTTTCCAAATACCGTCAATTTGTTTATGAACTATGGATCCAATCCACACTCAGATCAACGTTGTAAGGCCTCGATGCTGCCACCAAGAGATTCCAACCGAAACTCTCACCTCATGGGTCAGATCACATTGTTGGAATAAGTGTTATTATCGAGTCTCCTCCCAAGGTATCTCTAGTCGTGAGGGTCAAGTATACGGCTTACCGGAAACTCTAGGTCTGGGACAAGATTCGTGGAAGGAAGGAATGATTCATATCTACGTCTATTACTGCAGAAACTATTAGTGGACACAGACTATCCCTAGAATCATTCTTAGAGCCATTGGGTCACAATCCTTTACCGCATGCATCTACTCTCTTCCCCTGCCCACCAGCTCCCTGAGCCAAGCGGGGACTACAAAGGCGGGTGATTATAACATGTCGAAAAGTACACCACCCCATGATGCTATCCTAGATCTGCTTCCATGTCTGTTACTCTGCAGATTCATCCTTCCATGAAACATACTCTTCTTGAAACATTTTACACGTCCAAGTCTCTGAGACTGACGCCAGTTCGCATCTTCCCACTGTTAACATTCGCTGGCTAAAACCGATCAGCCAAAGAACATTCAACCACAAAGGTTATTTCTATCACCCCAACATAAGTAGGAATGAATAGAGAGAAGAGTTCTTACTAGGATATCCTTTAAACCCACAACGCTCGGAGGTCCGAGCTATAAAGCACTGATCATATCATAGTCATCAAGTACCAAGAACGTTCGGTACGCCTCGATGATTACTCAGCTACTGAAACATCATCCTGCTGAAGCTATATAAGCTCTAGAAAAATTCTTAGCCACATCCTCAAGCCAGTACTCAGCTGCATGTGCCACGGGCTCGCCTCAGAACTTGAGGGTACCTGATGTTGGAACACGTGTAAGGAAGTAATCCTACATGTGTCACCTACCGGTACCTCCAGTTGTAACTGTAGACCAACAAGTAGTGATATATAGCTAACAAACTACCCGAGGTCACTATCTCAGGCATCGGTCCACGTACCGAAGCTTCATCGCTATGAGGACCATCCTCATGGTCCCTCACTGGAGAACACTGGTAGAAAAGTACACCATCCACTCTACTGTTGTCTTAGCTAGGCGAAAAACTCTAGCAATCGCCTCCATCCAGTGCTCTGCTGTCTGAGAATTTGCCTCGCCTCGTAACCTCGGAGGCCGCTACTGCTGGAACTCGTGCAACACGCTATGCCAGCGTACACAGTTTGCTAGTAAGGCTGGTGGAATCTGCTTCCCAACAGGTAGTGGTTCTGCTGGTACACCACCCGAGAGTGCCAACATTGTAAAAGGGGCCCTGCTCCGGAGCCTCGTCACTCGGTGGGCCGTTATCGAGTACTCTCTCGGAAACTCCAACTGACTGTCTGCGTGGAGACATCCTGAACAGATGTGACATGGTAAACGATTTATACCTGGTGAGATGACCTAGTTTGAGCAGACTTTAAAACTTGTGAAACACACACAAAATTAGTGTTTTCGTGTACAAAGTCTGAAATCAGTAGTCAGGGTCCTAGTGTACGGATACGGCGGCCGCCGCACCAACACTGGACTCCCTGAACTGAAGACCACACTCGCTACATTTAACAATATTTATTCACATAGAAAAAGATCAGAGTCCTTAGTTTTGCGGTAGAACCGAACTCCTCTTATACCAATTTGTCATGGCCTGTCCTCGGGGCCCGTTCCGTGACTACCCCAAGCACGCCTTCCATAGGCAAGGGGCTGGCGACTAGCACCAAAGGCATATATCCCGATAATTGGGAAGGAATTGCCTTTATAAAATTACACAAAACACCACAGAGTACAAGCAAAAGTAAAACAATATGTAAAACTGAAACAATTTGTGGTGAAAGTAAGGGGCCAAAAATACAATCCCAACTGTAAAGTACAAGGAAAAAGATAAAACAGCCGAAAGGTGACAAGCAGCTCCTGGATCGTCCACCAAGGATCCTACCTGAAGTGTAGGAACAGATAGCACAACTCATGGATCGTCCACGACGGATCCTACATGAAGGGTAGGTATAGATAGCCTCCACAACACTCTCGCCAGTCAACCTCCTCCAAGTGTCGTCTCGTCGTGAATCCCACCACCGAATACTGTCTCGTTGTGAGGTCCACCACTGGATACCGTCCAGTCCTCAAACACTCGGCCTCTATCTGCTCTTCCCGTCGTCTGCAACCAACACAATGAGTTGCGTGCATAGCCCGTGCAGGGCTGAGTATAACGATACTCAGTTGGGACCCCAAGACCCTCAAGGTCTCACTAAATCCATTAAGGATAACCATACAGAAATATTTCAACAGATAACCTCTACATACGTATATACCCATACATATACCTAAGTTATCAAGTAACCCAT
The DNA here is from genome assembly GCA_963277665.1 of Viscum album. NCBI lineage: Eukaryota > Viridiplantae > Streptophyta > Magnoliopsida > Santalales > Viscaceae > Viscum > Viscum album. Next base: position 742,695,169 of record OY728121.1, on the reverse strand, counting down.
CTCAATCATGAGGAAACAAAATGATTATGAAATCAACGGATAAACTCTTCCTAGGTATATGCCCGTACATATACCTATGTTATCTAGTGACCAATCTCAATCATGAGGTAAACAAAATGATCAACGACTCATGTCAAAGCATGATTTTCATTATCGAAACCGTAACTGCTGAAGAGCCCCGTCTCTAGAGTGTACAGTGGTACTGTCACGACTCCGAGGTACTGCTCAGTAACCTAAGACTGCTGAGGTAATCCTCTTGTCGAGTACCGCGGGTCAGCCACACAAACACAGTAGTGCTTCCCGCCGGGGTATGCCACCCAAACAAAGTAGTCCACACCCCCTAATAGCCTGCAGATGTACTCTCCAGACGAGTACCACGGGTATGCACTATCACACAGGTAGTGATCCATCCTCCATGGGTCTTCACCCAAAAAATGTTGTTCTCCTTCCACTAGGATAGTCGACTCACTCCAAGTCGAGTCGGTCAAGCAGTCATTAGGTCTCAGTCGGCTACACGGTCTCCGTACTCTGTACGCTCGTCTCCGGGAGGGTCCGCTCTACGAGCTATTGTTCGATACTCCAAGTATCTGAAAGTCCAATGAAGAAGTATCTCGAAGGACCGCCTCGTTATTGGGCTTTCAACGCAACAGACGGCGCGTCAATCGGACGCCCGGTCTGTAAGTTACTAGCATTTTCGTCCCAGGGGCCCGGTTGGTTTTGTGTGCGAAACAACCCGGCCGTATCTCAACTGTACCCTGAACTCTCATAGGGTAAACTCATAGGGAACATTTTGAAACATTATCACCAATGTCACTGACGGTTCATCAAACGGACGTTCGGTCTGAAAGTTATCAGATTTTCCGTTCTAGGGGCCCGATTGGATTTTGGGTACAATCGAACCCAGCCACTATCCAACTACAACCAAAACACAGTTGAAGTATGCCAAAAGTGCAGTCTCATCAAGAGGATTACAACATAGTCGACGGCACGTCAATCGGACGTCCGAAGCTCATGATATAATCGTTTCCGCTCCGAGGGCCCGGTTTGTTTTGTATCCAAACCAACCCGGCCATACTCAAAGTTCTCTGAAACCTTGAGTGTAATATACCAAAACGACCACGTAGATCCAAGGATCGCATCACCTATGACGGTGCTTCGATCGGAGGTCCGTACCCCACGATATGGGAAAAAGACCGAAAGAGGTCCGGAAGTGGGGGTCTCGGGCCCGGACCGATCCGGCCTGAGACCCCTTAGGTCAGCCCTACCGGGGTCTGGGTCCATCCCGCTTGGGCGCGGTGCGGCCCGGCCTGGGCACGGCCCGACCCGGCCTGGGCACGGCACGGCCTGGCGGCCTGGCGCAATGGCGCTGGCCCGGTGGCTCGGCCGAAACGACCGAGCATTTGGGGTGCAGCCGCGGCCCCCATGTGGGGGGGGGGGGGCGCTCTTGTCCAGCCAGCCGGGGGTCGTACCCCCGACTCCTCCTCTGACCGGCCGGCCCACTCCGACCGGCTGGCTGCTACACCATGGGATCGGTGTGGCCGGTCCCCCTGCTCCGACGCCGGAGGCCCGCAACCGGCCGTCGGTCCCTGCTTCGCCACAGCGTTGTTCCGTCCGGCGAGACGCGATGGCGCCGCGCCCCTCCGCCGCGACCCCGCTCTGGCCGCGGTGTTTTTCATGATTCTACGGCGCAGCGCGACGACGCCGCAACCTTGTTCGACCTCATCGGCCCGGCGCGACGGTGTCGCGCATCCTTGCCCATTCACATTGTTTCTGCGCGGTGCAACGGCACCGCGCTACCTTTACATGTGCCGCAATAAAAACAAACAAACAAGGGGGAGGAGGGTCGGTCGTGTTCGTGCGGTCCGAACTCCTCCCGTTATTGCGGAAACAGGTGACCCAATTTGAAACGAAGAAAAGGCGACTGAAGTATTCATGAATAAACAAATAAATCCCCTATGTCATCGAATTCGTTGAGCGAAGGTTCGTCATGGAATTTATTGTCGCAGAGGAAGGCGCCACTGAAGGAGAGGGTCGTTGGTGTCGCGGTACACGGTGTCGCATAGTCGATCTCTGAGGATTCGGCGTTCTTCGTCGGAGATCGGTGCATTCTTCACATTCTTCGCGTTCTTTGATGAAGAAGGAGAACTTCAAGACTCCCCTTTTTCTCCAAATCCCCTCTCAACACAACAAGCTCCAACCAAAAATAAAATAAGTGCTTAACTTATTTTATTACTCATGACTTAAGTTTGAAATTCAAAAATTGAATTAAACCAATTAATTAATTAAGTTACTTGTCATGATTTAGGAAGTGAGAGAGGAGGTGAGTGGTCTCACATTATAGGAGGGTTATGGAGTTAAGGAATGTGAAGGGGTGGGGTTCATGTGGGCCTCGCCTCAAATTTAACCTCACATAGGTAGTTAGGTTCACCCAACCTCCATCCTTACGTTTTATCCACATTAAAGAAATAAAATTAGTTGCACAAATTTTATTTATCGGAAGTCTTTATCCACAAAACTAAACAACTCTTCCTGAGAAAACACAACTCTAGAAAAATAATTTTTAACCAATTACCGGAACTGCAATTCCATAGGTACCCTCATATTTCAATTCAGAGCACCGGTTCAAAAGTTAGGAAAACCCGGTCGTTCGTTCAATGATCGTACCTGAGCTAAACATCGGAAAATGATTCCGGGAACACCGGGCCTCGGAATCAGGTGCCTTCAGAAATTGCGTTCTTGTAAAAATCCAATGAAAAATAAAAAAAATCCCTTGAAATTTCCCGGTCATTAGAAATAATTCATTGTTTATGAGTTAGACAATATTAACATATTGAAATGATATCCAGATATGGAGGAAACCATATTAATAATGGAATAATTGAATTTTATACCTAATCTAATGGACCAAATAGATTTACATATATTCATTCGTCTTATTAAATAAATGAAAATTTTTACTAAATGATTAGAAACACATTATTAGTTATATTTTATTTATTTTTTGATTAGTTTTTTCAAGAAATTAGACATAAAGGGGTATTCTTTTTTCAATGTTTTTCTAAAATATTAATATATATATTTTATTTAGTTATATATATATTCATCTACGAAATTCAATACATAAAATAGTTATATTTTCTTGATTGATGTTACAATGTGTCTGTAAAAGTGGAATTAAAGGTAATGGCTTTTGGATAATTAAATTTTCATTCATTGAGATATGATAATTATTATTGAAATTAAATATTATAATTTCTATATGTTTTGAAAATATAATTATATTATTCGTAAATCCCACAATATTTTTTGATGATTTACAATTTTATCACATGAACACATTTCCAATATTTAACTACATCATTATTTATGATGTTCCTAAGGGATTATTATATCAATTATTAAATTTGATTCATAATATATATTGACTACTTATTTATTTTTTTTACTGTATATATTTTCAATGTATTTAATGTAATCATTTTCTATATGAAATTTATGAAATTTATAAATCCCACATTTTATAAAGCTTTTCATGGCTTTACAGTTAAAAATAATATAATATTTAGATATATTTTTTTCAATAATCTATTTATCTGATATATAATATTTCATCTTGGGCTCCTTCACATGATGTTTAGCAACATAAAACATATGGATTTGTATTTATAATTCATATTATCATTGGAAAAATTTAAATTTTCATTCAAATCATTTTGATTTACGAATTTGTCCTATATAAAGATATGACATTAGTATTATTATTAATTTTCACTCTAATTAATATATTTTTTTAGTTTCAATAAATTCCCTTACCACCAATGTTCCATTATATATTTGTAAACCTAATGATGTGTTTTATTATGTTAACTATATATTGAAATTTTACAGTTTTTGAAAGTAAGTTTTATCATCTCTTTTGATAAAGTGGGTCCTAAAAACGTTAATCTAGAATATTAAAATGGGGTTTCATCATTTCTATTTGTCTTCAACCCTATATTTACTTTGAAATTTTTATTTTTTATTTTTTAGGGGTCCATTAGAAAATAATTCCTAAATAAATTAACATTATAGAAATTATTTCCCATTGTATTTTTTGATATTTTAATTTTTTTTGGGGGGGGGGGGTCCATTATTGATGATTTTATTTGTATGTAATTTATTTAAAAAAGTCACAACTCTTTTTTGAAGGATTATTGTCTTTTTTAAAAATCCAATATTTGTGATTCGTATAATAAGTAATATATTTCTAAAAATATTTTCACACCACCTTATTTAATAAATTATATAACTTTCATAGTTTAAATAATGATATTTATATTCAAATAATAGTTATGAAAATGTTTTGAATTAAATTACAAAAAATATCTTCTATAGAATAACATTTTTCATTTGTGAAAATATTACTAAAAATTCCCTAAATCCAATTTTATATATTTCTTAAATTATATTTTTTTAAATCATACTTATTGAGCCCCTCTAGATTAATGTATTATTCGTCATATTATAAGATATTTTATTTGATAATATTTTTGGGTTACTAAATTTTCAGTATCATCCAATTAAATACTTGCTTATAATCATTGTGATACAACATTTAAATATTATAAAACATATTTTTCCATAGGTTATAAGTTATTTTGTGAATGATTGACCTATTCTTAAAACATTTAACCTTATGTTACACTAATATATGTCCTTGTACAACCATTCACCATAATTCTTTAAATGAATTATGACAAGTATGATTGATGTTTTTATAAAAACCTTATTGAGTTAATAGTTAATTTATTTATATTAATATTTTCAAGTGGAAACAATATTGAAATTTTTTCAATATGTAATTAATCAAACTTATATGTACTGAAAATTTATTGTGGGAAGCTATATGTCTAAAAAGGTCATAAAATATACATAGGTTTTATACCAACCCCATGAGGGTAAATTGGTAGTATCCCAAACCAAAGAGGGTATGTGGGATGTTATCCATATCTAAAGTGAATAAAAAGGTTTTTATGCTATGAAAAATATTTAAATATAGTGATAATTTTTTGTATATGGTTTCATAGCTGATGCTATAGAGGGAAAATAGCTTGTTACCCCAAGTCCACTACATTAAAAGAAATAGGTAGGACTTATTTTTGAACTATTTTATGTTTTCATATGATTTTTATTAGCCTATATAAATATAATATATAAAAATATTATACTAGAATGTAAAATGTTTGATTTAACATGTTTCTACATAACAATGACATAATATATTTCGTGAATATTTTATATTATATGAACCTTTATTATTTCTATTGGATAAATCTTACTATATGGTGTTATTTTAATAAGAAGTCCCCCAAATATCAGGTTTTTTATATATTAATTATATAGTTCTTGATTAAATATTGATTATTTTCCCTTAGTGATCATTTTATTCCCTCATTTCTATTGATACCTAACCATAGGAATGAATTATTAATATAATCTTGCAGAATACTTGGCAGAGGGGGTATAATTTTTCTCAATTTTATATAAATGCTTAATATTATATAATATTAGTTTTTGTATCACATTTACTGTTTTTTTAAAATTATTAGTTCTAGTTTTACTTTTATTCATTGGTTTACCTGGGTGTTATACAAATAAATTAAAGATTTTTTTGATTAGAGGGTGTCACAATATTGGTTCGTGATTAAGAGAAATATTTTTGAAATCCTAGTGAAATCCATGTAGCCCAGGAGGTGTAACATTCCTGTCTACATAACCAAGTACATGGGTTTTCTACCCTCTTATAAGTTATATGGTATACCCCATATCAAGGATAAATTATTCGCATGTTTGGAACACAATCAATAAATTCATGTTGCTAATACGTGATGCCTACCAACTTATTAAATTTTTTTCAAAATATTCCTTTATAACCATACCCAATTATAACCTATTAAACTCCTACCTCAATACATTGTACCCTCATTAGCCTTTGGGACAAAACCCATTATCTTACACTCCCTTGTAGCTAAATATTCAAGTGGATTTGGGATTGATTTTTTCTAGAAACTATAATTAATCTCTTCATCCCCTTCCTTTTATTCCTCTTGGTTTCTACTCACATACATCATTGTTTCTCATCACATGTTAATGTCTGTTAACTAAAAAGTTATTAATATTATTTCTTTTCAAATTAATCCAACTGTTTTTTATGGGTCTCACTTCATTAGGTTCTCCACTATTGGTGGACTCTGTTTTTGATTCATATTTGGGCGATTTGCAGTGAAACATATGTGTTCTCTATCCATGAAATTAATTAATGATTTTATTATTCTTGATTGGGATTATATATTGTTTTCAAAATTTATGTTTTGGTGAAATTTTTTTTTGAATGTTTTAGGTGATATTTTATGATTTGATTCTGATTCTACCATTGTAAATGGTAGTTTTCCCAATATTAGAAATAGATTATGAAATAAAGGCTTCACCAATGAAGTTTTTATTGATTTTATAAATTAATAGAAAGCTTGGTATCAGTGGTTATATATGTGGGTTATTATTGTCTAGTACATAATCTGAGTTAGTTGTAAAATTCACTGAGCTCTTTGTTTTTTTAATTCAACAACACTATCAAAACTAATTATTATTAAATTTTCACCACAACAAAAATTTATTTGACCAATATAGAATATTGTTAATGATAAATTATTATATTTTTTGATCACTAATGTATGTGAATCCTAATGATATGATGACCTAGTTACTAGGAATTTCAAATTATACTATGAAAACATATGTACATTTTCATTTATATCTATTTTATATTATGATATTTTTTTATTTTGAACTACTAATTTTTATTCATTTAAAAACAAGTATAATAAATTGTAATTTATATTCATATTAGTGTATCTTTATGGTGGTATCATGTTAGTATGGTGAGATCACACCATACATAAACACATGGTTATACGCATACCCTATTATGTTATACATAGTTATATTTCATGTCATCCATTGACATGATGGGGTATCTCAATCTAGAGGTCTCTCATCAGGCGGATGTTAGTGGTGGTGTAAAGGTGATGTTCACCCACATGATTAATGACGGTTTAATTTTTTTTTTATTTTATTCACACCCATTTGAATTCATTTTATTTAATTAAATAATTTCTATCCCAGGCATGAATCATTACCTTTTTATTGTATGTGAAGGATTATAGTTAACTCATAAGTTGATTTTTTATGTTTCTTAATCATTCCATGTTATAAATCATTCATTGAGGAGTTACAAGTTTCCCAACAATGATTTTATAGCCCATGGGGAAGTGGTGAACTCGTAGGTCCATGTTACTGGCCTGATCAAGTACCATTTTTGGTGGAATCACGAGGTGGTTCAGGAAAAAATGTTATCCTAGGAGGGATTTCTCATATGATAGTTCATGTTATTTAGGGAGTACAAATATAACGGTTGAAGTGATTTCTATCTGTAATGTTTTATTCATGTGTGTGGTTTCTTTCCGACACACATCGTGATGGAACTTGGGTTATTAGGAGATGTCGAGTATGGGTTAATCTCCACCCATGGATTTAATTAAGGTAATTTGAATAGGGAATAGGCACTGTGGATGGGTGGGGTTGTTTAAATCGATGACTTTGATTATTGTGATTTTATTTTTTTCCAAATTATGATGTTCTATTAAATTAATTTTTAATTTTTTTCATGGGGGTATATTTCTGATGTTATTTTTGGTTTTTTTCAAGTTTTTTTATCATTATTCCACCTTGAAGACATTATTTAGGTCAAATAGAGTTATACCTCTTCTATTGATTTGAGATTAGTTAAGCCTTTCTAAGACACATATGGTGGATTGGGCTCTAGTCCTAATCATGTTAATGAATCTGAACTAGTCCTAAAAATAGATAGGTAATTATAGTTTCTCAACATTAAAACCCCTTCCCTATTGGGTCACACAGACCCTCATGAAGCGATGCATTAGGTTGCAATGATTTAGTGGAATTTTTAGTTCTTCTGAACATTAGAAGTTATCATGGTGAATTCCTGTATTATTCAATTGTAAGGTAATAGTATTATTTGGGGGGAATCATTAGTTCATGATTGTAATCATAAGCATATAATTTATACTTTTATAAATTAAATGTTTATGAGAATTACTAAACACAAACATTGGTGTTTTTAGATACCTGGGGATTTTGGGATCATCATTATAGAGGATTATCCATACTGGTGAATGGGAATAAATTTTTAGAGCTAGACCAATTTTCACCAAAGTTAGTTTCTAATGAATTTCCATGAGCTCAATTGTTTAAAATTATGTTTCTTATATATATATATTAGATCTTATGTATTTATATTTTTTCATGTCATTTTACAAAGTGGATGATTATTCGTAAAAGGAGGAATATTATATGGAGGGAAAATAAATATTTTTGAATAATATATATCTATTGTCGATGAATCATATGTGTATTATCTCGGATCCAGGTGCCACTCAACGAGTGCCCCAAACCCAGTTGGTCAGATGACCTCAAGCGCATTTCCCTAAATGCCAGAGGCTGTCGAATAGCAGCGAGGGCCTAGGTCTGATATTGCGGAAACTATTCCCTCATTTTTCAAAGTGTAGCGCATTGTAATACTAAATAAAACATACAACAAAAACGAATGAAATATACCATACACATTTAAAATAAACAGCTGTAGTAAAAGATAACCAACAATTATATAGATAATGATGCAACATGTCTCATGTTCTAAGAAAACAACTAGAACAAGTGACAATAGTACCATAAGATACAATAGAAAGTGCAGGTACAACAAAACAAAACAAAACACCTGACGAAATAGTGAGCCTATGCTCGGTCCCATACTCCACTACTCCTCTGCTACAACCATGTACCTATATAGGGGCCCTTTCCCCTGTCGAAACTTGAAACATAATCTGTTTGGGCCGAAGACATGACCCAAACAATGTGTGAGAAATAAATCCCAGCAGGCACCCACAAAAGACTCATTCCCAACTGTGTGAAAATATGCAACAATAGTGTGAAGTAATAAAATGAGATAAACTAAGAAGGAATCAAAAGTAACTAACATTACCAGTTATATTGTCATTTTTATTATATATTTAACCTTCCAATTTAATGACATTCTGTCCTCATCAAGACCATACCCTCAGGCTAATATAATATAACCACGCCCTCAGGCCAATATAGTAACCATTACCTTAGCAGTATAAAGTAATCATGCCTTCAGGCTGTACAATATCCATGCCCTCAGGCTATAAAATATACAATCCCTCGGGCTCTAAAATATCCATTCCCTCATGCTATAAAAGATCCACTCCCTCAGGCTATAAAGTAACCACCCCCTCAGGCTATTAAGTAACCACACACTCAAGCTATAAAGTTACCACGCCCTCATGATATAAATTTACCGGGCCATTCCCAACATTTAAATACGCAATTATTTAAAATTCCTCTCAAGGAAAAAGTAATTCATAATGTAAACATGTAATAACCTCAGGTATCTAGGCCAAATGGCTAAACAGAGGAACACACCCCAGGGGTGGTCCTGGATCCATGCAGTGATCCCAAACAATAGTTTATTATAACAATTAATTACCTTTACAGTTATAGGTATTCAAAATAGCCACGCCTCTGCCACATGATACCCCAACATGGGTTCATAGAACAATGGTACAAAAAACACACAACAGTTAAAATTTAAACACCACGCCACCTACCTCAAACATCCCTGAGCAGTATACGCAAACGACAATACTTGAATCATCAAAAAATGAAGAATATATAAGGTTAATAAAATCTTGTTCAAATGTAAATAACTTCCCCTCGAAAAATAATTGGTACGAACGGACTAAGGGGAAAGAAATGCTTACCTATGCAGTCCCAACGAGATCAACAAAGGTTGAAACGGATTCTCAAAATGCGATCTGGAGCTCCTCGAATTTTTGGCCCTCTCTCCTGACTCCTCCTCTGGTTTAAGCCATCCCTATGAACAGGGGAGGCTACTGCACATTTTAATTGAAAAAAACAAACTATATGTTGTGTACTATTGGGTACACGGCATGTAGTTTTCATTTTTTAACTATTCCTTTAGTGGATTTTCACAAGTGTGGAAATGTTCATCTGTCGACATGATTACATGGTGTGAAATATCTGAGTATACAGCGTGTAATGTCACTCAGCTGACCACCGCCTTACTTTTTTCTTGCCGACTGACTACACAGCGTGTAAATACCCACTACACTGCGTGTAGTCATTTTTTACACCCATCATCATCGACCATCCTACACGCCCTATGTACTCCTTCCACACGGCCAAAGAACACGTTGTCTGGAAAAGTACATGGCATGTAGTAACAAAATTTAGTATTTACTCAAATTTCCTTATTTTATCAAAAGCAGTTAGGTAAAAGAGAAACGAAGAAACACGTACCTAAAAAATAAGAACCTGGTTCTTACAAAATTCCCCCATTTAAGCATTTCATTCTCAAATTTCCCTTGGGTGGAAATGATAAAGCTTAGAACAGCTCTGGCCACTAAGCATGTACATCGGTTATCGGCTTCCAGGTTTCATCCTGCAATCGGCCATGCTGCCATAGCACCCATACGAGAGGAACTGGCCAGCCTCAGAGAACCTTTGTGCTCCTATCAACGATACGAATCCGATGCTTCTCAAAGGTTGCATTGATCTGAAGCTCAACCTCCTCTGACAGAAAGACGTGACATGGGACTGAATGATTGTGGCGTAACTGAGATACATGGAAGACGTTGTGCATGGCCCGATACCTCTATGGTAACTGCAACCGATATGCAACCAGGCCGACTCTCTCTAGAAAATCAAATGGCCCCACATACCTCGGGGAAAATTTACCCTGTATCCTGATCCGTCTGTGTCCCAACCTCAGTGAAACAAGTAAGAGAACATGATCCTTGACCATAAACTCCAAGGGTTGTCTGTGGCGATCATCATAAGATTTTTGATGAGACTGTGCGGTAGCCATCTTCTTCTGAATCAACTGGATATGTTCAGAAGTCTCCTTTATGGGACGTGGTCCTCGTAAAGCTGCCTCAACTGCCTCTAACAAGCACAAGGGGGATCGGCATGGCCTACCATATAAAGCATCATAAGGTGACGTTTCAATAGATTCCTAGAAACAATTATTATAGGAAAACTCGACTAAGGGTATATGCTTCTCCCAAGAGCCCCCAAAGTGTAGGATGCATGCACGCAACATGTCCTCAAGGACTTGTATCATACGCTCTGACTAGACATCGGTATGTGGGTGGTAAGCTATGCTCAGAAGCTCCTGTATATGCAGTTCCCTTTGAAAACTCTATAAGGAATGAGACGTAAAACATGAGTCCCTATCTGAAATGATAGAATAAGGGATCCCATGAAGATGTACGATATCTCAGATATACAACTTCCAGAGCTTGTCAAATCTGAAGGTATCCTTTATCATTAAAAAGTGTGCTAAGTTTGTGAGCCTGTACACAACAACCCATATGGAATCATTGCCTCGAGGAGACCTCGAAAACCCAGTCACGAAGTCCATCGGGACATCATCCCATTACCACTCTTGGATGGGTAACCACTGTAACAGTCAAGATGGCCTCGGATGCTCCGCCTTCACCTGCTAGTAGGTGGAACATCTCATAACCAAACCAGCTAATTCTCTCTTCATACCGGGCCACCAGTACTGATGTCTCATGTCACGGTACATTTTGGTGACTCTAGGATGAACTGCCCAAGCTGAAGCATGAATCTCCTGCATCAACTCCTCGCGTATATCCCCTAGAACCCATACTTTTCCATTGAAACATAGTACCTCATCATCATCTATCGTCCATCTAGGAGGGGGGTCCTCACATACCTCTTACATTTTTAGAACTAGACCATATGAAACAGATGGTTGTCTCATCCTCACACTATCCACGAGGGTAGAGGTCCCAGATAATGATGAATGATAGGTCTACCCCTGACTGTTGTGCACCTCCAAATGCATCTATGAGAACAAAGCGATGAGCTTCCACTCGCCACTGGCGTCCTACACTGCAGGTACTTGAGTCCTCCTACTCAATGCATTAGCTACCACATTACCTTTACCAGGTGTATTGGAAAGCTCAAAGTCGAAAGACTGAAGGTATTCGACCCATCTTCGCTGTCTCAGATTCAAGTCACGATGAGTAAAGATATACATGAGATTTTTTTTGTCTGTGAATCCCACATAATTCTATCCCAAGAGATAGTTTCTCCAACAGCGCAACGCATGAACAACTACAGCCAACTCAAGATCATTCATCGGGTAATTCTTCACTTGTGGCCTCAACTGTCGAGTACCGTACTCAATAACTCGATCGCCCTGCATCAACATTGCTCCCAGCCCAATACCTAATGCATCACAGTAAATGGTATATCTCTTCCCATTCTCTAGAATTATCAGGATTTCTGCTGATGTCAACCTTCAATTCTGGTCCTGAAAGGATGTATTTTAAGCTTCCGACCTAACGAACTTCACACCCTTCTTCGTCAGACCCTTCAACCGTGTTGTTTATCAGAATAAGTCATGTATGAAGTGTCTGTAGTAACCACCCATCAGAAATAAACTATGTATCTCAAACACGTTCTTAGGATTCCCCCATGAAACTACTACTCTCACCTTCTCTGGGTCTACTAAAACTCATGCCTATGAGATGATATGACCTAGGAAGTGAATCTGGTCCATCCAAAAGTGGCACTTTGAGATCAGAGAATATAGATTATGCCTCCTAAGTCTAATCAATTTTATCTCTAGATGGGTGGCAGGGTTGTGTTGAGCGTGAGAGTACACCAAGATATCATCCACGAATACTACCATGAAATAATCTAGATAGGGATGGAACACACGATTCATAAGGGCCATGAAAACTGCCCGTGCATTTGTGAGTATGATAGGCATAACCAAGTACTCGTATAGACCATACCTACACATGAAGGCCATGAGAGTTATATCATATGTTCTAACATGCAGCTCATGATATTTGGATCTCAATTCAATCTTCGAGAACAGCAGTGCTCCATGAAGTTGATCAAAGATATCATCAATCCACGGCAGGGGATATTAGTTCTTGACCGTCAATAGGTTCAACATCTGATTATCCACACAGAGTCTGAGCGTTCCATCTACCTTTTTTGAAAAGATGACCGAAAAACCCCAAGAAGATGTATTGGGTCGGATGAAACCCTTTTCCTGTAACTCCTCTAACTGTCTCTTGAGCTCCTTCAACTATAGTGTACCCATCTTATAAGGAGTAATGGACACTTGTAATGCTCCTGGAAATAGATCAATATAGAAATCCACCTTGCGCTCTGGAGGTAGACCCAAAAAGTATTTCGGGAAGACATCCACAAAATGATCAGCCACTGGAGGGAAATCCTTCTGACAAGTCCCTGATCATCCAGATATGAACTCTCAATCTGGGTTGTAACTTCACCTCGCCCACTTTGCACTGGTCCAACTCTACTCTCCTGAACATCCCGTTCACCCTTGTATAGAAACTCTCCACCCATTGGTGACGTCAAACTCACCCTACGAAGATAGAAATCATCAATGGTTCGAACGGGAACCAACCAGTCCATTATAAGAATTAAATCATAGCTTTTCATCTCTAAGACATAGAGGTCCCAACGAAAGTGACACCCACCAACCTCGAGGGGGTACTCCTTGAACTAACGCACACCAGTCATTCATGTCCCCAACGTAGTTTCTAGGATAATAATAGTATAAGAAGAATAAATATCGATCCCAAGGATCTACACAATGAGAAAAAATATGAAACTATGTGTAGCACCCGTATAGAAAAGTACTGAAGATAAGACAGAAGCTACTAGAATAGTCCCTCTGACAATAGAAGGTCCGGGATCCTACTCTTGTTGGGTCTGTTGCACTGCATATGTCTGCCTATTGTTGTGGAACTGCGACACAACCTAGCTACCCTGAGATGTCTCGCCCCGCTGCCTCTGAGATCCTGGTGTTAGGATACCGCAGCATTGACCACCATCTCAGTATACACGCCTTGACGTATTTCAGTTTCACAACTAGAAAGAAGTTGTTGGTCTGCTCCCACACGCAGAGTCTGTACAGAACCCCTCTCACTCGCCACTGGTAGAAAATTCCTACAAATGCTTTGAAGATGACCCATCTTGCCGCAAGCATAGCACTCCACTAGGTCATTTGGACACTACGGTCTCTTGTACCCATCTTTACCGCACTAGTATCACCTTACCAGGACACCTGAAGTAATCGCCTGGCTTGTACTACCACAGTGAGGGAAAACAATTTTTCGATTCCTCTTACCGGCAGAAATAGTAACAAAAACTAGTGACGAACCGCCCTGGCCTGCACCACTAGCTTCCCGAAGGTTACTCTTTGTAATCAATGCCAGGTTCACAATATCATGAACTATTAGAAAACTGAAAAAATTCACTAGTTCTTGGATGCCATAACGATGACCATCCAAGAAACATATATCCATTAACGTCTCATCACCAACTAGAATGGGTGAAAAACGTTGAAGCTCGGTGAAATGGGCAGAATAATCCATCTCTGACATAGCGCCCTACTATATATTCATGAACTCTTGAGCTCTATATTCCCTCAACGTATCTGGGAAGAATAATTAATAGAAATCCATTTGAAAATCAACTCACCCCATTTCATTGTGTTTCCCTGTTTGAGTGGTAACATCCAACCACCTCTTGGCGGAGTCACGAAGCATATACGTCATGAGATTAACCCTCCGTCCTGGTGGCATCTCAAGATGATCAAAAATAGTCTACATAGAATCCAGCCAAGACTCTGCATCCTATGGTCCCCCATCCCCTGAAAACTTAGGCGGATACTGCTGCTTGAATATACGAGTCAGCTCAGTCATAGATGTGGCAGTCGGCGGTGCTCCCTGAATGGTCTTCATGAATGGCATAATTCCTTCATTGAACTACGCCTTTGTGCCTTTTTCTAGTATAATAGCTTGCTCCACATCTAGTTCTGCTGGAGGATCCACTGGTAGCCCATGGCTCACCATCTATGGAGTATCATCGTTTCCTCTCTCTTTGCGGAGAATGCATTGTTGTCTAAGCAGAATGACACTACATGGCCAATCATACAACTTATATCAAGATTATCAAAGGCTGAAAATGCAGGAACTGAAAGGGAAACAATAGTATGGTGGAATTCAATATTTACAAAACAATACTACCTGGTGTGTTTACTAACTACACAACATGTACCTTACTTTTCTCCCCCTTCCCGGGTCCTTCTACATGGCTATGGCACATGGATCCCGTTGAACAAGACTACATGGAGTGTATATAATCTACATGACATAGATGGTGAAAATTCTAACCGCCCTTGTTGTTCGTGATACGGCCGACTACTCCGCTTAAAC
This sequence comes from Viscum album, assembly GCA_963277665.1. Taxonomy (NCBI): domain Eukaryota; kingdom Viridiplantae; phylum Streptophyta; class Magnoliopsida; order Santalales; family Viscaceae; genus Viscum; species Viscum album. The sequence goes on along the minus strand of OY728121.1, from coordinate 742,679,720 downwards.
TACACATCGTGTTACACCCGAACATGTCATGTACACCACCCCGTAATCCTAGCCACACGGTCAGGTCCACACATTCTTTCACCGGTCAAAACTACACGGTGTTCCCCATTGCTACACGATGTGTACTAGACGAGCTTCGCTGACCCGTGTTGTTAGTTACACGGTCAAATACACAGATCACACTACACATCATGTTCTATATGGACACGGCATGTACACGAAAGTATTACCCCGACCCATGTTGTTAATTACACGGCCGAATCTCAAGTCAGACTACATGGCGTGTTCTACATTGGAAATGGTGTGTATGGCTTAAGGTCTCCTCTATCTGTGTTGTTAGTTACACAACCGGACGCTGGGTCAACACTACATGGCGTGCACATATAGTACATGGCGTGTTTTCCCCAATCATTTACTGTCCTTGTGTCCCTTCCAACATGGTCGTTGACATGGGAAGTGACTACACTGTGTGTACATCGGGTACATGACATGTACTCAAAAAATACTCCTTTCTTCCTGAACAGAAGAACAGACGACGTGTGTCCGAGGAACTACATGGTGTGTATACTGGGATTTCTGGATAGTACGCCTATGAAACTACTTCGGATACCAGAAATTACTGAAAACAACACCTAAATTCCAAATTTTTATTCATGAGGGCCCATTCTCCCCACGACTCAATGTATGGCATCTTATATATGTTATAACCAGATAAGAAGACAATGGTCTACCAAGTTCCGGTCAATGAGGGACCATACTCCACGAAGACCAAAGTTTGGTCTACATTCTACCAACAGTCTCACACAAAAATACCCTATCACATAGCAAACATTTATCAAGCAGTTATAACAACAACATTCTTTTCTAGCACAGTAACTAGCACAACAACATGCAATTTCTAATGCACCTAAATGGCATGGAACTATGCATGGAATCTGATTTCTAGCATGTTCCTAAATGATGCATGACATGGAATACCCTCATCTCATCAGGTTGCAACTAACTAGAACTCATGGATAAATTATAAATAGAACAATCACAAGTGTGTCACCCAACGGTGAAATCAAATCAACTGTAAAATTTGCAAAATCAGAAGATTTGCAAAAATACGAGGTAGACTGGCTTTTCCCTGTAGACGCGTTTTCTACGCCCATAAATAGATTATTACCAACTACCATTCCGATCCTATCCTAGACTAAGCCTCCAAATAGTAAGTCAATGAAAATAACCTGCCTCTAATACCACTTTGTGACATCCCGGATCCGGGTGCCACTCAATGGGTTCCCCGAACCCGGTTGCTCACATAACCTAAAGCACATTTCCTCAAACACCAGAGGTTTCCGACTATCAGCGAAGACCGAGGTATAATAGTGGGGAAAAAATTCCCTCATTTTCCAAATTGTAGCGCAACGGAATAATAAATGAAACATACAACAACATCAGAAGCAATAAACCATACACATTTAAAATAAACAACTTCAGTAGAAGATAGGAAACATCTATATAGATAATGATGCAACATGTATCATGTTCTAAGAAAATAGCCAGAAAATGTTACATAGCAGTACCATAAGATACAATAGAATGTGCAGGTACACTAGAAAAAAACAATACAGCCGGCCGCATCACGAGCCTATGCTCGGTCCCATGATCCCCTACTCCTCTACTACAATCATGTACCTGTATAAGGGCCATTTCCCCTATCGAAACCTGCATAAACATAATCTATTTGGTCCGAAGAGATGAACCAAACATGGTGTGAGAAAAAAATCCTTGTAGGCACCCACCAAAGGCTTGTGCCCAACTATGTGAAAATATTCAATAACAATGTGCAGTAATAAAATGCAATAAACTAAGAATTACTCAAAAGTAACTAACTTTACCAGTTATATTTCCATTTTTATTATTTATTTAACCTTCCAATTTAATAACATTATGTACTCATCAGAACCATACCCTCAGGCTAATATAATATATCCACGCCCTCAAGCCAATATAGTAACCACACCCTCAGGCATATAATTTAATCACGCCCTCAGGATTTACAATATCCATGCCCTAAGGCTTTAAAATATCCACACCCTCAGGCTATAAAATCTCCATTCCCTCAGGATATAAAATATCCATGCCATCAAGCTATAAAGTAACCATGTCCTCATGCTATAAAGTAACCACGCCCTTAGGATATAAAGTAACAACGCCCTCAGGCTATAATGTAGCCGGGCCATGCCCAACATTTAAACATGGAATTATTTGCAATTACTCTCAAGGAAAAAGATATTCATAATGTAAAAATGGAATACTCTCGAGTATCCTGGACAAACGTCTAAACATATGAACAAATAGAAGGGGTGGTCCTGGATCTAAGCAGCGATCCCAAACAAAAGTTTATTTTCACATTTAATTACCATTATAGTTCTAGGTATTTGAAAGTGTCACGAATTCAGCCACACGATACACCAACATGGGTTCGTAGCACAACGGTATTTAAAAACGCACAACAGATGGAATTTTAACATCAAACCACCTACCTAAAATGCCCCCGAGTGGTATATTCGAACGATGATCCTTGAATCGTCAAAAAACAATGAAGATCTAAGGTGAAATAAATCCCATTAAATAGTAAATAACTTCCCCTTGGGAAAGAATTGGTAATAACGGCTTAAAGAGAAGGAAAGGCTTAGTCGTACGATACCAACGAGATTGATAGTGGTGGAAACAGTTTCCCGACATCCAATTTGGATCTCCTCAAGGGATTGGACCTCTCTCTCGACTCTTCCTCTGATTCTAATGCATCACTGTGAACAGGGGAGGCTACTACCCATTTTACGCGAAAAGACAAACTACACGGTGTGCACTATTGGGTACACAATGTGTAGTTTTCATTTTTAAACTGTTCCTTCAGCGGCTTCTCTCCAGCGTGGAACTGTTCATCTGTCGACATGAGTACACTACATGCAATGCCTGAGTAAATGGCGTGTACTATCACTTAGTTGTCCACCGCCTTACTATTTTCTTGTCTACTGACTACACGGCATGTAAATACCCACTACACAGCGTGTAGTCAGTTTTTAAACCCTTCATCATCGACCGGCCAACACACCCTATTTACTCCTTCCACACGACCAAAGTACATGGCGTGTGGAAAATTACACGGCTTCTAGTCACAAAATTTAGGATTTTCTTCAATTTCCTTATTTTCATAGAAACACATAAGGAAAATAGAAAAGAAGAAACTCATACATGAAGAATGATAACTTGGTTCTTACAATATGGCTATAGGACTAATCATGATGGGAGATGTAATATGGGTGGAAGTAAATTTAGTTAACCACAATGACAACTTACATTAGAAACCCTTGGTGCTAGGTTAATCAGGAATTATCTAATTAGAATACCTCATCACATATGAGCCACATTACCTTACCCACCATGTTGAATAAATCATTGTGGAATTATTGGGAAATTGTAGTGATTTTGAAGGAATATACTACGAATATAGTGTGGTGCATGATCTTTTGTAACTAGTGGAATTAAAAATCAATCAGAAACATCATGATGAATGGGTTATAATTTTTTTTGGAAATGGTGGTAGGTTTTGGATTAGCATAAAGGAAATTATCATAAATATTATTTAAAATGTTATTGGAATATATAGTGCTCAGACAATGAGAGGGAACGTTAATGCAATGGACATGGCCAAGTCAAATTTGACATAGGACATTAAAAAAGTATTGATACTATTTTTGTAGCATAATCGATTGTATTTTCTAGGTATGATGGTACGAATTTGAATTATTTCATCAATTATTACATTTTGGACTCATTGAGACACTTTTTGGAACTTATTCCTTATTCCATGGGGTTGGCCACACCTATATGAAAGATGGAGGAATGGGGATTCAGATGTATGTCATACTCTATGACCTTATCATCGATCGAGATGGAATGAGACTTATTTATTCATGAAATATACCCCATTGTTGAGATATAAAGAAGGAATTTGAATGGATCATTTCATGGTACAGATTTTTTTCATCATCATTGTGTAACATTCATGTTAACAGATAGAAGTACATGAATTTTACCTGGTGATTATGATCCAAAAAATTTATGAGATGTTCCTCTACATTAGGAATCAAGTATAATCATATATTTTTAATCATATATTATACTAGGTAATGATTTAAATTCTTCTACGAATGTTTTTCCTAACATGGTATAAGAGTTTCCATTGGAATATCAAGTGGACATATCATGTTTAACTCTAGAATTATAGTTGGATCCTACCATTGTTTTTGAACCAAGGACACAACCGAAATATCTTCCCTAATACTGTATGGCCCCCACCAAGTTGATTTATTTAAAGGTAAAACCATAATATTTGGAATATGGTGGATTAATTCACCTATTAATATCACATTGACTTACAGTAGTATTATTTTCAAAAAACGATGATGATTCCCTCAAGTCATAAATTGATTTAAACTGATGAATATTTTAACCATCATAATTAAATATCTCATTATTAAAAATGGTGTCATATGTTATTATCACAAGGGGTAAATATGGTTTTCGAAAATTTATCTTAAAACTAATTATCAGCATGTTATGATTAGAAAAAATGATGTTCCCAATATTTCTTTTAATGTAGGTATAGACACATTAAATATATTTTCATTCTATTTAGATAAAAATTAATCCAATGTATTTCATTTATAATTTTAATTTGATGTATAATATATACAATTAATTATATATTTGTGGTATTTATGGATGAAATAATTATATGTTATGAAACGAAAGAGGATTAATATCAAAACCTATGAATTGTTTAAAGAAATTTGAAAATCAACATCTCTATGCCATTCTATCATTCTGAAACATCTGAATTAGATATCCATGTGATCATAAATCCTGGAAGATCAGTGTACATATATATAAATAGAGAATTGATCTCATGTGAGAGACTTAATAATGTATTTTATATCAGTAGCTTCTTGGGTCTCGAAAAATAATTGAATTAGTTATCATATATTTTTTTGATTTCATCATTGGTGACTGCACATACAGAAAAGGGGGAAGGATATATTGGATCACATAATTAACTAAATATTTTGAGTAGACCATGTGAAAATTTACTGATTCTTCTATTTTTATTTTATGTAATGTTGTAAAAGGGTACATGGTAAATTTTGATGATTCCATTATGGGATTAGGATGCATGATGATTCATTGAGATCATGTAGGGCTATATGGCTGTTATAAACTCAAACCATATGAAAGGATATACACCACACATGTCCTTGAATTAGATTTTGTGATGAGTTTATTATTGTTAGGTAGTCAATTTCATTTAAGTTATAAAATTATATGGTACTTAGATCATATTTGTTTATAAAATTTATCCCCGATGCATATGAATCTGAGGTAGTGTAGATGGGTCGAGTACCATAAGGGGATAACTATGATAATTTATATATCCCATGTACTAGTAATTTGTTTGAATTAACCTTGAGAATAATTTTTATTATTAAAAATGTAAAGGATTGTAGTGATTAATAGTATGTTATGGTGATTTTTACATAATGCACAAGGAAGATACAAAGTATTTTTGAGGCGTGTTTGTGAATACAATTTTGTTGATACCATCTCAATTTGAACATATCTAGGTTGAAAATCTAAAATATGTTCCATTACATTGTTTTATGTATCCCATAAATAGTGTATAGGTATATGATGTGTGTTTAATCAGTAATATGTGGATCCATTTCATCAATGGTTTTTTCATTGATATGTTTACCCAATACAATGTGGAGATGGAAGTTATCCAAAATTCATAGTGGGTCATTCATCCACGATATCTCATTATTTTTTATGAAATGTGTCACTAGTTCAAGTGTCCCTGAATGAGATTTGATATGGGTAAAATAACATATTTATTTTATTCTTTTCATATGTTCAAGATGATAACCATAATCCCTCAGGTTAGTATTAGCCACTCCAAATTATACTGTAGATATAGGATGAGGTTCCCCTAGATTTTAGAATTGTATTTTTACATTCACATAGAATATGGAAGAAAATTTCATTGGATATTTATCATAAGACCAAATAATATCATTTAATAAATAAAAAAGATTCATCATCAAATAAATAATTTTTTAGGATGTACGTTCAAGAAATTTTGAGGCTACATGGTCTATAATTAGTATTTTTTTTGATTGGGATCCCCATTTTACCCCTTCATTCTAGGATGGACATTAGATGTAAATGGGTTTGTTGGTCATGATTAGTCTGGTGTATAATCCTAAAATGAATGGTAAAATGGAATGGGATAAGCTAATATTTGAATATATGATTGGTGCATGCATGATAAAATTTGGAGGGTCGTGGGATAACATTATTGTGTTTATGGAGTGTTATTATAATAATTTCTACCAATCTTCAATATTAATTGATCCCTTAAATGTACCTTTTTTCTAGCATGTATGTTTGGTATATGATGGATACAAGGGGATATTGTTTCTCTACAGGGTGCCAACCATTCATAGGTGACACCAGATAATGATTGGGTGATCAAGAATACATTGTTCAAAATAATGATACTTTAGAATCATATGATAATTAGAAAATATAGCCCATTGATTATTTAAAGGGTGAGCCTGTATTTTGAAATGTACCACCTCCTATGTGTCACCATTATCATGGTAAAAAGGGAATTGTTATTCAAAGGTATATCAGGCTTATTCAGTTAACAAAAGGACTAGTAAGGTGGAATATGAATTTGAAATTCCATCCTTATGGACATAGATTCATGTTGTGTGACATGTCTCATAGTTTTTGAATTATAAATCAAACCCATCACTCATGATGTGTTGGGATGAATAAGAGCTCTAACATTATTTCTCCATTAACAAGGAAATAATGATGTATATGGATTCATTAAAAAAAGTGATTCAAGGGATTTCAATGCTAATTGTTTTAGTTATTTGGTTTCATGACAATGATAAGAATGAGTCATGTGATAATAATTATTGAGTGGAGGTGAAGTGTCTTAAATTATCCTCTAATACTGTGATAGTTTGAAATTACCAAGGCAGAAAATTTTCAAGGTGGTGAGAATTATAACACAATTTCTATTATATTGAGGCAATTTCAAAAATAAAATTATTACTTTTATTCCATGTCATACAATGATTTTTTCTAAAAAATGGTCGATTATTTGTGGATTTATAGAGTACCAAGGTGGGAACGTGGTTAGGTGAAACCATAATATATCCTAGTGAAAACCATAAACCGTAGGTAATGAAACTATCCATCCACCAAGACTGAGCACCAAATCAGGAATCCCTATAGTGAAACCAAGGTATCTTCCCCTCATCTTGGAATGAGAATCAACATTGTTTGTGTACGACATTGAATATCATTCTACCAAACCATATGAAATTCTAGATTTTTTTTGATATTACATATATACCCTTCCTTAATTTTAGTAATTTAAACCTCCTCTCTCATCCCTTTAAACCACAACTATACTATGTCACACATCATATACTCCTCTACTCTCTATTAAAAAACATTTTCATTGGTTTTTGGATGAATTCTTCTACGAATTTCATTGTAATCTTTTCCACCTCTTTCATAACACTAAATTAATTCTCCTCTCTCCCTTATATTTTTATATTTCCAAAAAAAGTTTATTAACCATAAATGGATCAGTATCATTTTATTTAGAAGAATCATGTTAGGATTTGTGTCTTCATTCATCTATTATATGTCTTCTTGGTGAAACATGTGGTTTCCAACCCAATTTTTGATATTTCAGGTGTATGTCAGGGTTTTCAATCCCATACCATTGTTTAAGGATTTTCGTTTATTTTATTTTTCATCTCAATATGTTTTGAAAATGTCTCTCTATTTTTGAATGATATAACATAAGTATTTTTTAGGGATTTAGTGTTTATAATGTGATCCACCCTTGGTAAATGTTTAGTTTTCATGAATGAGCTTAAACAAATGAAATCATGGTTGCATAAAAATGGGTTTTCTTCATTTGAAAATGTAATAGGGAACATTGGAAACATGTGAATCTAGTTGGGATACAATGGACTAGTATGCCATACGATTTGGCTGGACCAAAAATTAGGATATCTAAAAAGGATATGATTCATCAAACACTATATAAATTATAATTATTTTGAGAGCTATGGAACATTGGATCTAACCACTCAAGAGGAATATTCATTATGAATGACTACATTTATTTATCATTGAGGTATGAGGATCATATGTCTCAATGGCGTAGTTGTTAATGATTTACCATTGTAATTTGATACAATATATACCTTCTATAGTATTATATTTTTTATATTTCATGTTATGATATAACATATTTTCATCTATATATTCATATTTTAATTAATTTGAAAAATATAAAGTAAAATTTCCATTTATTTCATTTTATGGGACATTCATGGTTTTATCCTAATGGAAAAGTGAGCTGACACCCAACAAACATTATTGGTTCTATGTATACCTTATTTATGATAATATAAAAAAATAGAAGTCCATTCAAGGAGGTGATGGTTATTTATTGTTCTAGAAGTTTCTTCTTCTCCAATTTCATTGGTGGGGGAATGGGGGTGTTGAACCATATACTACATACATATTTTTTCTTCAGGTTGATTCCCTCCCCTTTAATTTTTTCGTGTTTATTATTGAAAATTTCCATCACACTCATGTACCATTAAATGTTATTTTTATTTCAGTGATTTATGATATGTGTTATGTAATTTTTTTATTATTTTGGTTATTCATTAAATTGAATTAACCATTCCTAGATAATTTACATGAAATAAACCATTCATTATTAGGTAATATTTAAATTAATTATAGATGATTCAATAACTGATTCATAATGAAACGAAACCATACATTATAAGGATTATTTTTTTATTGTTAGATATAATTTTTGTGTTATTTAAATATATGTAATTTTATTTTAGAATTTCTCATTTTGTTTGTAATAGAATTTCTAATTGTTTTGTTTTTTGAAAAACACTTTTAATTATAGGTTTGGGTTTCCTCAATTAAAAAATACTGAATCTATATTCACCACACCACCATGACCATAAATCACATTCTCTTTGTTAGATTCTAGAAATGCATGTCCAAGAGTCACTATTTCTAGATGATTGAGCTATCTCTCTACCATTCATGTGATCTTATTTCCCTCACAAATAATAGTTTAGTGAGAGATATATTATATAATCCCATCTAGGATCCCCTCCCATGAACACACACAAATTTAAGACACATCATCACAAACACACAAATTTATCATTTCGAACAATGTCATCTCAACCCACACTAATGAGAAGTGGTTCCTAATACCCCTATAAATAGTAAATTCATCTTTATATTTTATAGAAAAAAGTGTGTTTTCATTACTGTGGTTACTTTGGACATTTGGTGCATTATGAATATTTTATTAATTCTTTTCATAGTTGTTATTTTTGGGGTGTTTTATTTGTTAAATTTATGTTTTTTAGTGGTATTCATGAACATACTACACATGTTATGATTCACCTTAAAATTCAATCCATGCAACATTATTCCAAGATTATATTATTATAGATTCTATTATACACTATCCCTTGATGTGAAAATAATATCTCCAAGTAAAATTTTTCTCTTATTCCCCATGAACAATGTAGATTTATATGTATGAATAATGGATTTTTTGGGAGAAATAATAAATCATCAAATATTCAATACATGAATATTAGGTTTTCCAAATAACGTTATGATAATATAAGTACATGGTTATAAAGAGTGATAAGTTGTAGGATATTTACATTCTCATATAATTATTTCATATCATTCTAATAAAATAAACTATAATTTTTTGTATGAGAGTTGAGGTGTTATATATGGAATGAGTGATATATTAGTAGAAATGTTTATATCTAGAGTTAGAAATACATAATTATAGAAATATCCATGTGACAATCTTTCAGGATACATTATAATCATTTATTGTTTTCTTGATTTAAATTTGTATTGAATTAAATGAATTAAGTGATTTAGTGTGTTATTCATTACTTAATAATGTTTATTCCATTTTCCAAAAATGGAAAATAATAAATGGAAAGGATAAAATGTTAATACTAGTATACAATGTCAATATTAACCTCCATAGTAGATAATCTATAACTTTTTAGAGATTAATAGATTATAAATATGATAGGGAAATTAGCATAGGTTATGACAAATAGAAACGGAGATATGGAACATATTTTTTCTCCAAAATTTAAATTATCAATGTTGTAGAACTGTATGATGTAGTAACCACTAAAAAATTATGGACCATGAATCCATTATAATTTAACCAATGCATCAAATTCATATTGAATAAATTTCATAATTTATCATATATTGAAATGGAGAATGCTATAAATGATATATATAATTTTATGGGACACACTTTCTAATATTGATAAGTGATTGAACATAATTATAAAAAATAGCTAATAAATGATACAAATTTGATATATTTTATGGAGATATGAATTGAGAACTACATTAATAGGGAGAAAAATTATGACATTCGGTGGTAATTTTATAATTTTTTTATAAAAGGAAGAGTAAAATGTTTTTGGGTATGTGGATAACATTAAATTTTCTATATGACATTCTACATATTTAAAACAAAATTGAGATAGAATGATAGAATGATTGATTGATTGATAAAATCCAAATCATATATGGTTATTAGTCTCATAATAATTTTCTTCTTATGGGGAGACTGTGACATGTTCAGTCCGTATTGTTAATATGGTACCCATGTTTGATACATATGACGGGGTTCCAGAAAACAAATGTTTCTATCAAAACCTTGTTGATTAAAAAATCATTATTTAGACATTGGGTATATAATTTTTCACATTATGAAATAAATATAGAAAGATACCCCTCAGTTATTTTATGAAGTGAAATAGATTTTTTTTCAGTGTGGTGTCAAAGGTCATTAACGTCCCAATTGAAATAGGATGAAGGAAGCCACAGATGTTCAATTCATTAATTGTAAAGAGTTGGGACACTATGGAAAACAATTCCACAAGCATACAAGAAAAAACTCAAATATAATCCAAAGGTGTAATGAAGGGATTATAAAATTACAAAAACATATTATGAAGTTCTAAATTCTTTCATATTGGTTACTTTTATAATAAACTCAAAATATGATAATGTACTATTTTATTTTAGATCCAAACATATATTTATATTTTAAAATGCTTCTGATATTGTTAAATCATACCCTGGTTCACTAAAGAAGTAATTTTTAGCTCAAAACATTATAAAATTCATATAGAAAAGAATTTAAATGTATCTATCTCATTTAAAATAGATTGAGGTAACTTAGTTATAAATTAGATTATTAAACAAGTGTATGAATTTAATATAATAATTTTGATTAATTCTTTTAAAATTAATAATTTTTTAGTTGTTATTAATGTAACGATAGTAAGATCTCCCCGGATCGAGTGGAATCCAATGTTTTTAGAGGAGTGACTTCACATTAAAATTCTTGTTTAGAACCACCTCCAGATGATCATAATTAAAAATTCAAGTGTATAATGAATTAATGAAAGAGAATAATATAATTAGAATAAATGATATATATATATATATATATTGTGATGTTTTTTAATAATGTATAACAATTTTAATTACCTAAATATCCTCCTAAATAGGCAGTTAAATTACTTATTTATATTTTCACTAATATGAAACCAATATATTAGTCTCCCTAATGATTGAATCTAGAGGAATTAGTGGAACATATAATGAAAATATGATATCAATGGTATAATAGATTAATTCACTGTAGTGGTTAAAGATGGTGAGTCCAAGATCCATTTTTTGAATCAGGATATATATATTAGGTTTTAAATATATTTCATAGAGATAAATGTGATTATTATAAATTATAAATATTATCATCCACAGAGTGATGAATTATTAGAGAAACATCAAGTGCATAAATATTTTTTTAATATATATCTTCACACATGTTATAAACCATTATATGTGATGAATGATCTTATAACATAGACTACATTTCTCTTGTTGTACTGACCGGATGAGATAACTTTAAATAATTGTGGAATTACTAATACATCATATGTGATTATATTTCAAATGAAAATAATATTAATTTATTATCCTGATAATTCCAATGTATTATTTATCAATAAATTCAGTATTTAATTGGAAATTGATAATGATAATTAATATGATTTTTATTGATTTTGTATACTCTTAGGATGATGTAATTAACTTGGGAAATTCATTATGTATGATTTATTCACAGGGATGATAATTTTGTGGATATGTAATCTCAATAGATGGAGTATCTTTTGATATATCATGGACAATGGATTCCAAAAATGAACCAAAACAAAGAATATTATTGACACACATAGTATACTTTATCATAGATACTCAATATCAATGATTTATTCAAATATTTACATAATTTTCCAACTAGTTATCCAATTTTATTGGTAAAGGGGTAAACATTAAATTTTTAATAGAATCTGGAGTGTGTTTTAAAAAATTATGTGAGATATTGATAAATAATTTAGTAATATAAATACCATATGTTAACGATTAATTTTAATATGTACTTATAAATCAATGAAATGATCATGATAAATGATTATGAAAAATGATATATTTGTTGATTATAGATTATGGTAGTTGAATATTGATAGGAAAAAATATCCAACACATGATCTTATGATAAGAGCGATAATTATTATTTTTTAAATGGGTAAATTATCTTTATATAAAAAACAAAAAATAAATATTATTCAACCAAATTTTATGTAAATATATGTTAGGAATGTGCATAACATGAGATAATTATGAGGGATGAATCTACTCAAGAAAAATGACTGAGTAACAACCTATAACCATTGGATGTGAAATAGTGTTAAAAGTTGATGAGTTGGAAAGATTCTATAGTCCAAAATATTTATATGAACAGACATTATCTAATGATCATGGATATTGTGATTTTGGATTTGGAATTTCTGTGGAAGGGGAAACATTATTTCTATTCCAAGTAATTCCATTTTCATTTTCACATGAGAGGATATTCATTTAAAAATTATATTAAAAGGGTTTACAAAAATAATATTAAGGACATGTAATATTAAGAAACAATCAATATTAACATATGATGCATGTGGTATAAATTTTAGAACGACATTAATCATGTCATATGTACCTATGATGAATAGATAAATACTAGATGAAGATTAAAGAATAATTTATATTAATACACCTTGGTACCATCATGTTGTACATGTACATATGGAATTATTTATTGTGGAAAAATTGTTTTAGTAATATTCATATTATCTATCTAGATTCTTGTTGTTGTAGTGTGAAATGGTCAAAAGGCATCATTTTGAGGGAGTTATGAAACCTATCCCTATAGAAATATTGATATGGGACAATATTAAATTGATGTTTTTTCACATAAATCAATATAAATCTTTAGAATAATGATATTATATATAAAATAATTTATCAAATTACCATGTATTCAAACTTCATCAAAATAGGGAGGATCATCCTTTGGATGGTCTTTCATGACTCTATATGAACAAAGTTATGAGGATTCATAGGGAACATAATTATACATTATCCTATCATGACCCTTGATTAATATAAAAATTTATGGTGGACCCATCACATGGATTTAAAAATTAAGGTACATTTGAGAACCAACTATCACCCACAAATAGTTTAGTAGTAAGAAAGAAATGTCCTAACATTTAAGGAAATATTGTGTTCATGCATGAAAGGCTTCAATTGAACATAGAATATTGTATACCTCTTGTGAAATTCACATAGAACAACTACTTCTATTATAGTTTAAAAAAATATAATGTAAGATACAACTATGATGGAGTGATCCATCCAGAGTCATGTGATGATACCTTAGATAATGCATAAATTATTAGTTGATAATGAATGAATGGTTTAATAATTCCATTTGGATGATTATTATTAGATGAAATCATCATTTTATTAGTGTTATAATGTTTTATATGAAATTTATGTTATATTTAGGATATATTGTATCTTTTGAAAATTTTGAGAGTTTTTGAGCGATTGATTAACATTTGGCCCTAAAATCCATCCATTATAATGTGTATAAATTAATTCATATTTTTAATTATTTTTATGTATATACATGAACCAAATAAAATAATCAACACTATTGGAAGAGAGTTAGATGATATGTTATCTTATAATGGTGATCTTTTTTAGATTATTGACAATATTAATCATGTGTTACCGAATAATACAACATGACTAGAGAAGTACTCTAGATGCATCGGTAGATAAAAGAAGAAAAATGGGACCTTAAATAAAAAATTATAATGAACTACCCAATTTTTTATCATCTACCATATTTCAAAACATTCAAGGATATTATAATTTATGGGGGAGAATTTGACACTCAATAATTATTCTATATTATGTAAACTCTATAACCATAAAATTTCTACATATAATACATTTTATTACCTCACCATTATATTATTGAATAATGGAATTTTATTCATTAATATATTTAAAAATTAAATTCATCAAAATATATATCAATTTTAGATATTTAATATAACAATTAGATTACGGTGAATTATAGATGTAGTTAAATATTAGTAGAAAAAATTAAATTTATTTATATAAATTATTACTATAATATACTATTTAAACATATAAAAAATATGATAAAAAATATTTTATTACTAAATTAATATAAATAATAATAATAAAATTTAAATTAAAGGCATATATTTTTCGACAAAAATAATTTTCTAATATGTTATTCGTTTTACTTTAAATTTTATGTTTTTGATATATAGTAATATAATTCTATTAAATTTAATCAACAATATGATTATTCATGTCGAAATTTTAAATTAGTGGTCATGTTATATATTTAGTAAAAAATTAATATATTTTGGAAAAAAATTATCCAATGTAAATTAGACAATAATATGGTATCCATTGATGTGTGAATCTGTGTTATGTTTGAACATATATATTAAATTAAAAACAACATTGTTATGTTTTAAAATAATACCTACTTGTGTCGCTAATAGTTAGTCACCTGAATCAAATTACTCATTTTTAATTCCATTCTTAGAGCTCTCCTACCATCGAATACAAATGGAATGTCCAAATTTTTAAAAATTAAAAGGACATCAAATAAAATGATTTCAAGGCAAACTAATTTTCTTTAATTTTTTTAAAATTATCTCCATTTTAATTATACTAGATTTCTCTTCCTCATTTGGTATACCCATATTCCACAAATAATCAATAAATATTCAATTTATAATATTTTATTCATGTGTATATTCACATTGTCAATATGAGGATAACCCACTAACTAGAAATATTTTGAAAATATTTATCATCCATATTCTTCCAATAATTTTATAAAAATATCAATAATATAATATTATTATGATTTATATTGTGAGATTTTTTTATTGATGATAAATCATTATCTACAATCATACCCACAATTTAAAAAATGAGAACATCTCTTGTGTTACGATATCTAAAAAAAGTGTATTATTATCCATTACTACCAGTAATGGAAGGATAATTGGGTTATTTAATGAATAGAAAATTTATTTAATTTTTTTAGTATTTTAGAATGCAAATTTAATTATTTCCATTCCTCTGTTACAAAAGAAAAATGAAATTCCTCTTATTTGTATGTTCAAAATACTACCACCTGAACTGATATGTTTTTTATCACCAATATATATAAAACATTAGTAAATATTTTTTTATGAGTAATTATGAAAATAATAAAATTATGAGTATTAATTAATGATAAAATAATATATAATTTCCTCTCATTCATTGTAATATGAAAACAACTACTCATATGAACATGTGGGCTGCCCACTCCATGAAATGATGAAGTTAGGTTTTCATCACAACCATTCAAGGGTGGTCATATGAGTTCAATTTATGAGGAAATATAATATTATTATTTGGAAAATGATAAATTTTATTTAAATTAAATTAATTTAAATGTAAACTTATTAAATAATAAAATTTTTTGTTCATAAAAAATTACAGAAACTAGAGCATCACAAACATTATCATTAAAAATCATAATCGAGGAACCCATGGAATGAACCTCGAAAAAATAAAAATCCTTTGGTAACACAAATTATCGTTATTTTAATAATCTATGATTGGTTACCTTTTTAATAAATAAAAAGGATACTCATAGACATTATAATAGTTTTACCTAATCATCATATATACTAATTATCAATGACGAAAAAAAAACTAAAAAATTGACGTATAATAAATGTTCATAATATAAGTGAAAAAATTATAATTGATATGATTTTATTCTGATGATATAATAATAATAAAATGTTTATTATAATGGATGATAAAGTGCTTTCAAGGAGGTTCAATCTTATGATAAGGCTTTCTCATCTCACATTTCATTCATTGAGAAAATTCAACATCCATCACATGATTCAATTTTTGTGTATAATATACAACACCTTTGACATTTTTAACCATTATTTTATATTTATTCATTTTAATTAAATAAAATATTCATTCCATCAATTTCAAAGTGAGTTGATTTGATGATTATTTTATCCACATGCATTCAAAAAATTTCTGTTTTTATTTTAATATTTTTCCTTTTAATTTTATATTCAATGGGTAATGACATCATATAACGTGATTTTATATTCATTATTTAATTTCAATTATATATCAACACTTCATACCATTATATAGGCTCTATAATCAATAAAAATTATCAAAAATTCCCATCACCATAAGCAACATAATATTTTGAAAAATAAATAGCCTACGGTTATCCTATAAATGAAACCATTGTATTCATATATTCATGTTATTATAGTAACTAGAATACATGCACCTTGGTTTAATAACACATAAATGTCTATTTGGGTTTAAAAAAATTCATAAAACTGATTCATGATAAAGAGGAAAAAATGTTGAAATTGTTTCATAATTTTGGTTGATATTCTTTGGGTATTTAACTTTAATTTTTAAAAACCAAATTGTTGGAGTATTTCCAATTTATACCAACATACCATAAATGTAGTTTTCCTTAATATATTGATTTTTTATTTTGATATGGTTACCATTAATGGAATCATTAATATTATAATGATTGTATTTCTACCTAATTCAAAAAATTATTCAATTGAAGAGGGAAATGTTAATTATTTTTATGTACACATTTTTTATATTTATAACCATTTATTACTTATCATTGATTATTTATGAGTTTTTTTAGGAAATATTATGATACATATTGTGAATCCATTCTATCATTTTCTGCATCCGTTGGTATTAATTATGTTATTGGTGGGCTATAGAGTAATATATCCCCGTGATGAATTGTTATGTCACATTGGGATTTTTTGAGGGATTTTCATGTATGAAATCTCATTTATCAATATGATTTGGAAACAGACATCATGGTATTTAATATTTTATTAAGGATTCCATAACAATAATATGAAAATGTCTAGTGTTATAAAATTACACAATATAAAATTTCTTGTTCTTATCCATCTGATTATTTTTATTGTAATGATGTAATTGAATTTAGTAGAATAAATTGTGATGAATTAGATAATATTTTAAAATTTTGTTATTCTGACCTTATTTATTTATTACTTAATTATGTTATGATATATTTTATTATACCCCATCCCTACTAAATATCTGACCTTAACATATTATTCTATTTCCCTCTCCCCTTGGAAACGACAATGAATAAGAAAATATAAAGATACATTTAAGAACCTATCAAGTTTTGAATACTATTAAACCACTAGAACCAATTATTTTCCATTAATGTATTCTATACCATTAAAAAAATATCATTTGGATATTGTGTATTATGGATGGGGGATTATTTAGTTAGTAATAATGTAAAAAAATATTATATATTTTTGGGAAAAATAATTGGAATATAATCAATACAGTTGATACAGAACATTGAAACACTCATATTAATTTTTATTAAATATTTTGGTTTTTATTTTTGTAAAAGATTATTTAAATTGTAGATTTTTTAATAAAATTAAAAATTAAATTGGATGAAAATTATTCATAGAAGATATTACTAGTGTCTATAAATATTTAACTTGGTTGGAACAACCTAATCTCCACAAAAATAATAATTATATTTACACATGTTTTGGTAATTTTGTAATCTGTGATACTAAATGTAACATATTTAAATAAATATTCTATCAAATATTGGTTAAAAAAATAAAATGATATAATTTATAAAAAAATTGAAATTTTAATTATTGTGGTCCAAAGTGTTTCCTTATCATAGACCATCATATCTCCTAGATTTTTTCTAACGATGGGGGATAGAAACTAATATCTAAAATCTATCTCAAGACCATAACACAGTTCAATATTTTTATATACAAGGATAAATTATGGTCTCATATAATCTATTTAATTTATTATTACACCTTTATATATTTATTTTAATAACTGATATATGATTTAATGAATTAAATATAGGAAAAAAGTTGTCTGTAATTGAATGAAAACCCAGAATGTTGTTATTGTATTTTGTAATCCTATAAGAGTTATTTTTAAATTAGTAAATTTAACTATATGAAACTAATTATTTCAATGATATCATGATATAACTATATCCAAATTAATTTTTAGAAAATTGGATATTACCAGCTCCGATATCATTTAAAGGTATATCTGGTACACAAAATATAATAAAACTGAATAAAAAGTTACCTCCTTACATTAATTCAAAAACATTCCCTTAAATGGTCACAATAATTAAGTATCCAATAACAGAAATTATTTATTGATTTATAAAATCAGAATTAAATATAATGTTATTAATAATTATTATAACTGACTAGTTCATCATTAATAAATAATTAATGACCAAAAAAATTTAGCCAGTATCAAATGTTAAAAGTAAAAATACTTATATAATATATTCTATTGAAACAATAATATGACGTGTCTTTATAGTTAAAAGTATTCAAATAGTGACCCCAAAAAAATTAAAAATAATAAAATGAATTAACACCCATATATGAAATATTTTAATTAAATAACTTGGGTTATCAACTAGTCATAAGATGATATGTAACCATATATTTTTCACCAATATTTTCTGTAAACATGAATCCTTAATGAACTCATTTTTTCACCATGAATATTTATGTGTATGTTATTTGAATTTTTCGAGATCTTATTATTTTAGTAATATATTATAATTTATATTTTTTTACAAAATAACATGAATTAAATTTCAATTTCATCAATTATATATATCATATTTATAAAATTAGGTATATTTATTACATTATTATACTCCCTATAGTGAGGTATAATGATTGATTTCATGGTTAAAGAGCATGTAAATTTTATCATATTACTCTACATTGTAATAGTTTATTCATCATTATGGTAAATATTACTAAATGTTGATCCCTATTAATATTCAAATATAATAAAATAAAAATTATAATAACCACAAATCTGAAAAATTTTCATATATCCAACATGTCATCATTTAGTCTTTTTGAATTTGAATATCACATAACCCATTGACCATCAACCTTATATTTCAGTCATGGTTCACTCAACTATATTAATCAAATCATAACAATATGTGAAATTTATAAATTCATAAACACTTGATCATATAGTAGAATAAATTATATGAGTAATATGATATATTTTTCATCAATTTTTAAATTAAATTTTATCACTGACTGTGATAAGTATTATTTACTTTTGAAACATGGGAATACCACAGTTTATTATATTTCATTTTCATTTTACTACGATCTATATTGATATATCCATTTTGAGATAAAATCTAAATCCATAAAATTAATCATCTATAATCTTCATAAACAACTCAAAATATTAATCTCCATGTCATTTATATTAAATTTTCTTCTCATAAATATATTTTTTCATGGAAATTTATTATATCATTTCAAGAAAAAATATTTAACATTTAGTACCCCTAAATGAAAAATTAGGTCTAATCTAAAGTTTTATATGATTTCTGTTCAGCTGCCCTATACACAATTGGTGACTGGGTAGCATAATGTTCCTACAAGACATCATGGGGTGTCTAGAACTTTTATAACATGAAAATATTAGAGTACTATATAATAGAGATAAAATAATCAATGAGCAATAAATATATAAATAATCAACCACCAATGCATAATAATATTAAAATATAACAAAACCATGTATTATCAATAGAGATTTTTAGATACATAAAATGATTAAAATTCAACTGTAATATATTTCTAAAAAAAATAAAAAATAGAAAACTAGCATGAAATCCATCCAAAAATATTTTCATCCTTCTAGTTATATTATAATATATCCAACACATGTACCTTTAATGTTTTCAAACAATTGGTTATTAAATAAATATGAATAATATAATTCTAGAGTAGGGTGTCATTTTAAAACAAATAGTACACCCCCAATGAACCTTAAAAATAGTTAATATATAATATATGTGTATTCAATGAAATAAAAATTGTTATAAAATTAGAAATTATATCATACAAAGAAAAGGAAATTAAAAATCCTTATATACTATCTCCCCTTTCTTTGACACCATACTGGAAGGAATGTCACAAATAGCATGACACACCCCATTCATGGTGTAGTAAAAAACATAGTTGAAATAACATCATAATGAGATAGTCCAATTCATGTTGACCTATTGTCATAATCATACCACTTAGTGGACTATCGAACATGCTCAACTGGAATTCTCATTTGTATATGATAAAATAAAATCACATACATATGAATATGAAAAAAACTTACTTTTCAATAATAATGAATAATTGGTCAAGTAACATAATCATTGAAGTCCACATGCCAAAAACACATGAACATGGAACTCAGCAACAAAAACACGCCTCACCTAATCATGAAATAATCATAGTTCAATTGTGGATATAGAGACACACCAAAAATAATTCTAAGAACCTATATTGAACATGTTATAATGTCAATGATTCATAAATTATATAAAATTATGACAAATGGAATGATTCAACATCTGGATTCAAGAGGAAAATAAAAAACTAGATCAAAACCAATCATAATGTGATAAGAAATAATTAGTTCATGGATGAGGTGAAACCTCAAAAAATATATAACAAATGATAAATCATACTATGATTATCCACTACTAGAAACAGTATTTTGTCCAATTGATTCACATACCCAACTTCCATGAATCTGGGTTACAAATCAATAAATAATTAAGTTACACCTCATTAACAATTTTAAATAATTTTTATATAGATAATAAATCATGGATATAATAAGGAATTCTTTTATAAAAGGGAATGGTATTTATCCCGAATGAGGGAGAACTCCATAGAAAAATAATGTGGGATTTATAAATTGATTTAGAATAGAATAGAGTACTTGGAAGGGAGGAGGACTCAAATATAACCAAAGAGGTTCAATGTAGGGATTAGAGTGTAGGTGAGAAATATAAAATAACAAATTTTGATTAGGGTCATGATTAAAAACATTCATAAAATCATTAAATTATTACTGGGTATCTTTCAACGCCATCAGTGATTAAGTGGCCTACAGAAGATACTGACAGACCATTGGGAATACCTGATTCCACATAAGAAAACTATAATGTGGATAAAAAGGAGATAATATCTCTTAAATAAATAACGAGTTCCCCACACTAACGATATCCCATTTTTACTTATAAAATTCATCATAACCACATATAAAATTATAAATATGATTAAAATTATATGTAAAATTTGAAAATTGGAGTAAATAAAATAGATTTACACAATTCCCACTATTATTACTTATTATCCTTGAGGAGTATCACAATTGGTCTTATCAATCAAACTAGGACATTATTCCAAAACGCTAATTTACTACTCCGGTTCCTCTTCCTAATTACACCCATTGTTTCATAAATCCAATGATGAGTGAAAATATTAATTCAAATCCCCTTATTAATTTTGACCCAAAGACAAATAGTTTATGGAATAAATGTTTGATCAAGATCTAGATCAATATCCTCATAATCAATAACATATTTATGTTTAGGATCTTACTATTGAATCTATGATATAGGGACCAAAATGTGTGTAACGTAAAAAAATGTAAGAAGGCTTAATTTATTAGATTTTATTCCTTAATGTTCTTAAACCTCATGCAACCGAACATTTCATGAGAAATTTTTTTACATCCTCCTAAAAAATTATTCTTTATCCTTGGGGACACTCATTAGTAAAATATATCACCCTAAGAAACAACCAAGGGTTATATTCATTAATAATATTAATAACACATCCTGATCTAAGATAAAACTACTGATATAAAAAACACCTTCACTAAGGTATAAAAAACCATAAACCACTCTATGAATGAAGATTCATGTGCCTCATGAAAAAACTGTGATGAAAAAAATGGGAACCCATACAGATCCTTTCGAAATTCCATCTAAATTGGCAACTGAAAGTGGTCATTAAATGAGAATTAAATTAGAACCAAGCAATTATCTGAATATCCCCAAAAATTTATAATACATTGAAATATAATATCATATATGGTTATCATAATATATTCTGAAATCTTATCATTCTATTGAGTATAGGCCATAATCGTCTTCAACAAAGTTCATATCACCATCCATAATAACTACATAATTTACATGATACTCTAAGTGTCAATTTCAAATATTTTACAAGATTGGACTCCATGATTCAACATGATATGTCAATTCTAGTTCCTTTATAGATGATCAACTATGTTGATCCATCATATTGGTATGAAGTGAGCTACCTCAGTCTACCGATCCACTACCACCCAAATGATGTATCGTACATGGGGACAGGGGAAGATCTATCAGGAAATTTAGTATTACCTCTTTCAGAATCCATACAGGAAATAGATATTGATGTAATAACCCTAAATGTTATTTATTCTAAACCTTAATCATGTGAAATTTCAAATAATGCGAGATAATGAATAAAATCCATCTCTTCATGGATGTACTCCATAACTAGTTATTAAACTCGAGATACATATTGGTTGGCATAGGGTGAACATCCCCTAATAAAAAAAGTTATGTTTATATCATTTGGTTTCTCATATGTAATGGAACCATCATCCTAAAACAAACAATAATCACTCAATGAAATTCCAATTCACATACAACCTATAACACTACATGAAATAAATATAGATCAATCTCTTCAATGCACTCTACTCAATCCAACATTGAAGATGATATCACTAAACACACAAAAACACATTCCACATGAACAGAAAATATTCCAAACTTATATAATATGAATTTAAAAATGAGCTACAACACTACTTCTGGCATCTTTTATTCCACTTATGAAATCATCATTTAAATAAAATCTCCAACCACATTACCATCTCATAGAATATATTCCATCTCAATTTCAACCATCTATATGTTATCTTTACAACTCCTTAGATGAATATTTAACTCATGATCAAATATGAAATTCTATAAATTCTTATTGATTGTATACATCATAATTATCTCACCTACTATGTGCTATCACTAAAAATGTAATTGTTTCCCCACAACCCCCATTATATTTCCAGGGTATGGTTTTTCTTTTATGGGTCCCCAAAATATAAGTCCTGTAATAAACTACATTATCATCCTAAATGATAGAAACTCAAAATTCAGTATTAGAGGCATCACATTAAATTATATATCCGACTCTAATATCATGATGAAACTGGATTGGAGATATAAACTAATTTTCATTATATATTAAAAACTATTCTATATATTTTTTGAATAAACAATGAATCTATTTTTCATTACTGTGACTATTTGAATTTATGGTTGGAAAAGTGTATAATATACCTCTGGTAATTCCTAACCATCTAAAGAAAACTCATTATCTAATTCATCATCTTCCACCACTCATCATTTATACTGTATCATGATTATTTGAATCAGTTGATATATTATTTTTGATAATACATGTTCCCATGGAGTCACTCCTCCAATGTCCAAAAGTTGAAAATTGAATACTTATCATAAACATAATGAGAAATAAGAACATATAATACTATATAATGGTGTCTATATTGTGATTCCAATGTATGGGAATTTATAATGGTATAATTAATTTACACAAAAATAATGAACTATAAGAATAGGGGAATGAAATTATATAAGTGATCAATGAAAAATTCTAGATCATTCAAGTGTCTGAATCGAATAAAGATACACTCACATTACCCATACCATCACATAATTGTTTCTATAAAATGTATTCATCTCTTAAAATAATATAATGGAATTATAGATAAATTTATTTCATTTAAAATAATAACGATGCACTAAATTGATCATGCATGCTATCAATTAATTGAAATATGTATATTTTCTTTATAGTGCTAGGATTCAATTTTTTGTAGTCCAAAAAAACTAGATGAATATTGTTTTATACTTTAAAAAACACTTAATTTCCATAAGTGTAATTGATCAATATGATGATTATTTTATCCTTTCTATCATATATTTTAATAATGGGAAATTTTAACTGAATTGGTTATTATTGATAATTTAATGAAGATATGTGTTATGCAACCGAAACCTGCTCATTCTCAAACTCTTCTCCCCTATATTGATTTATCCCTTTGATATACTATTAAAATACATATTTTTAAAACTATACCAAAAATATTAAATATGATAATGTCACTATACGAACCACTATTATGACCATAATTACCTAAATATCTAAAATTACTTCTCTATGATGTGGGTCTGGTCCACTCCAAATTCCCCTATATCTGATTGATTGGTCCACTTGATATTTTTTCATATGAATGATCAAAATGAAAATAATTTATCCTAAAAATCAATGTGTGCCTGAAAATTATAAAACAATCTATTCCTTGGATCATCCTAAATCCTATCTTTCATAGAATTGTAACTCTCAAAACATGGATTAAGCAAGCAAACAATGACAATAGATTTCGGAGAGATATGATAATGGTTGACTCACTCATAAATGGTTATTTAAAAAGATATAAATGTAGAATGGAATTCAAATACAATGTACAAAAAAATAAGTAATTGAGCTAACATCAATGAATTGGATGTTTACATTTCAAATAATATAATAGATATAGTATAATAAATTTGGACCACAAGCCATGATCTGACTGCCCCCCACCGCCAACAATATAATATTGGTTAGTTACATAATCCCTTCCAACAACCACTCAATCAATACCTAGAGGATCCCGAGTAATCTAATTAGATTACCCATTCATGGTATGTACATACTATTGAGGTCATATTCCCAAACATGTTTTGAATATCATTTAAGCCTTACTAGAAAATAGCTTTAGATTATCTATATTTCTACACCAGTAAAATGTATAGAGAGAATTTTTACAGTAATTTAAAATGTGTCCCTTCCTCACAAAATTGAATCACGTATAAAATTTATTATCCATAGGTAGATATTAGTAACCTCTAATCTACTATGAATAATGACTACTGTCGAGACATCCATACATTGACTTCTACTTTTTATGCCATGAATACCTAATTGGAACTATAATAGAGAAAGTAACTATCAATACCCTAACAGCAGGAAGAAAATATAAATATATATCCACACAATTCCATCTATCTAATTAATGCCTCCTGAAAAAAATTCTATGTGGTCATTAGATTAAATATCCATTTCAATTATCTCTTCTCTAGATAAATAAAATCGGAAACATGATACCCTTTTATGCCTCATTACTTTCTAGTTGAGGGAAAATAGAATCAGATCATTGAAGGGTCTTATAAAGATAGAAATTATACTATACACTATGTGATCTACATAAACTCTTCATCATGATCTAGCTTTAGTTCACCATGGAAGAACTCCTCCGTGGAGAGGTCTTAAAAAGTATCACATGTAATCCCTTCTCATTTTCCTATAGGCAATACGACATCATAATATCCTCTTGTTATTCCCTAAAGCATGAATTTAATAAGATTTACATTCCTATGCTATTGATATATACTATATTGAAAATAATATCAATGATCACTATCCAGTACATCAAATCCTCCGGGACCTCATTACCCAAGATTCATAGGGGATCATTAAGTATAAATTTTCAATTATAATCAAACATAATTTCCCCACAATTGTGAGATCCTACACCATGAATATACACTATTCAATGATTATTATATTTATTTGTTCTATATAATTAAATGTTGGATTATCCCAGGTAATATTATTGGTTTAATAAACCTAAGAAATATTTTTATCTACATGCTTTGTAAAAAACCAGTGATGAAAAATTTCGTGGAATTCCATAAAGATCCTTAGTGAAGAAAAATATTTCAATTAATGAAACAATTGACAACCAGAAGAATAGACTATTGTGAAAAAAATAATCATCGATGTATTATATTTAAAATAAAAAAAACCTATTACACAAGGATGTATCTAAAACACAATTGAATCATTAATTACCTGTATGTAATATATATAAATATATAAACAATCAAACATAATATAATATCTGACCAAATAAAAAAATGAAACAAATAATTTATGATATAATATATCAAAACATAAATAGGAATTCAATTATTCTGGACCTATATAATATATGAAATAAGAAATAGGTTATATGAAAATAATTATATCACATAACATAACATATATGGCATGTCCTCAGAGATTGGATCTACCAACTTTTGTACCATGAAAAAGGTACCTTGACTAATTTCGTCGACCATACCCCAGGTTCCCTCACTTATATTAAACCATTGAAATGTAGTATAATTTTGGACATCTAGTTTCCCCCTTCTTAAGGTAATTATTGATAGTAAAACATGAAAAACCTATATAAGGGGAAATTTTTTTAAATGGATATCACATATAGCATCATCAAAAATAATAGTTCTAAAATTAATCAACTATTTACGAAAATTTTACTAAACATTATATGGATGTGATAAAGATAACAGAATCACATTCCACCTTCTTCCATCTATAAACTTGTAAATTTACATTAGGAAATGTGAAAAAATAGTTATAGTTATGAAAATGTTCAAAGAGTGATAAACTGTAATATTTATTATTTATGATAATTTTACAAAAGAAACATAGAATTGTGAATGAACAATGTAGGATTATGGATGGGTGTTGAAAAATTATTATAAATTTTTTTGGTATTTCTATTTTTTGTGCTTTGGTGATGATAATGGATGGTGAGAAATACAAAAAACCCGATAAAATTAGAAGGATGTGATATTGCTAATTTTTCTAACCACTCATATAACAGTTACATCTCTTGGAATAAACTAATTAGATTAACCAATATTCTCAAATCCACATTATATTAGAACAACATATTCATATGTACAATAAAAAAATGATGAATCAAACATCATATCAAATTAAGGATGTGCCCAAATGATCTCAATCCACATGATAGAAACAGTTTTATATGTATTATTGAAACACAGAAAGACACATCATGTTATAAAAACTGAATAACTGGTCTCTCAAGGTTACACACACACCTAGAATAATTCTATGAAACCATATAATTCATGGACAAAATATAAAGACTTTATAAATTTGGTATGATGATGATGAAATTATATGTCCTCCATTTGAGTTCACGAGAACCAAAAAACATATAACCAATCCATTTTAATCATGATTAATATTATAAGGGTAACCAAAATAGAAGAACCATTCCTAAAAATCATGATAATGATTGAAAACTTCCAAGAAGATCCACCAGTGATATCATTTTTGTGTAATTGATGCAGAAATAATAATTTCATGTCTCAGGTAGTTCATTATATCATTTTTCACTAAACTCATAGTTACACCATGTCAAAACCCATTATATTAGATCAATTCATCATGGATTTTATTATCTTATGTGAAAAATAATATAAGTAAATGAATCAATAATGAAGGTGAAATCACCGGATGAAAAATAGAAGAATTATCAATCGCTAAGTCATTGAATGTAGGTGTCGGGTAAAAGGAGGCTCTCCAAAAGATAACCTATTAAGATTATTAAAGGTATGTCACTCATTTATATTGTAGTAGAATGATAAAAATTAATTTTCTTTCAGATTAAAAAAACCATTATAATCATGGTATTGTCATTGTTCTCTATCTGATTCCACTATCGACCTGATGGCATCAAACAACAACCTGATGGGCACTAGAAATATTACATACTACCTAGGGGCATTTCCATTTTTATAATGGTAAAATTATATCACTAAAACCTACAAAATATCCCTGAGCACTACCTTATCCAAATTTTTTTAAATCCCAAAAAACTATAACCCCCCTCATTACACAAAAAACATTATTAAAATGATATATAAATGTTTTAAATTATTTTACCTAAATAGTGATGTCCAAAAATTATCATATAAAACCAAAAAATATATTATTCCCATCAAACTAATGGAACACATATTCATTGTCCATATTTATTTCATATCCATATGAATTGATACATTTTTGGACCATTTGATGTCAATGATGAAATAATAGGTGAATCCAATAGATGGGTACATATAATTGGTAATGAATTCATTATTTTCAATTGATAATTTTTTTTGTTTCTCCATATAATAATTTTCATGATTTGATTCACTTATAACCATTTTCATAAGAAATATCATATGAATCTCAACATTTTAAGATACAAAATTCCAAAATGGTTAACAAAATTAATTTCATCTACAATAGAGTGAAATCATTATTTTAATAAACACATTCATATTGAGAAAATATCATAACCAAAAGTATAGCCTTATAAATCTAAAAAGAAATTTTTGAATACCATTTTGTCTAATATAAATTTTTTAATAAAAATGTTTTAAATATTTGGATATTCATT
The DNA here is from genome assembly GCA_963277665.1 of Viscum album. Taxonomy (NCBI): domain Eukaryota; kingdom Viridiplantae; phylum Streptophyta; class Magnoliopsida; order Santalales; family Viscaceae; genus Viscum; species Viscum album. The sequence goes on along the minus strand of OY728121.1, from coordinate 742,650,620 downwards.
AATATTCTATATATCATTATCTTAAATTAAATTTAACAAATAAGTCATGGAAAAAATCATGTATTTGAATAAAAACATTTCATTACATTCTGATAATTAAAGGGATATTATTCTATTACACTATTCTCACAACTATTATCTTTAATATAGATGAATTTATCACATAAAATCAATATTATCATTTAACTAGTCTATCTAATAGTTTTATTTATTTAGAATTTTGATTTTATCTTCTAGATAAATTGTCCACTTTTTGATATAGAATTATATTGAAATATATTCATTTTCATGATTAAATAAAGATACAAGGTCATTGATAGAAATTGTATAATTTTTATTAATAAATATCAGAAGGGAAATAAATTTATCTTTAATGTTAATTTTAAGAAACTATTCCTCAATAATAAAATTATTTAAATAAAAAATGAATTTCATTCTAAACAAAAATCGACACATAAGATCATAAAATATATAATTCATTAATAATTATAAATATCTTCTAAAATATCAACACGTAGTTTTATCCCTTCATGAGGTCTCATGTGGTTTTTTAGCTACATTCGTTGGTAACATGTTAAGGTTCTATGTTATAGACCATATTTATTCACAACATATGGATTATTGTATAGAAAATGATTAATCATACTTCCTAAAATATCTTGAGGAGTTCTATTACATATATCTTTAACACCATTCATGCAATGTTTTCCTAGTATAGTTTATTATTAAATTATAAATTATTTATATAGTTATTTAGAAAATTTTCATATAAATTGATTCATGATCTATCTAATCTACTATTTTATTCATCAAATGATTTATATTTTTTAGATTTAATATATTTACAGGTTTTTTATGCTGTCTAGTTTTTCAAATTTTAAATTGTTCCAACGATGGATAATTTCCAATAACCAAAATTAAGTCTTCATATGTTAAATAGTCCTTTATGAATATTATAAAATAATTTTGATCATTCTATGAATTCATATTTAATATGAAACAAATGACATTATATACTAGTAATTGTGAGTTAATGTATATTGTAACAATTTAAATATTAATTTTTTTAATTATATTTAAAACAAAAACATCATTAAAAAATACATTTTTTAAAAAGTTATTGGATTAAATTTCAAATTAAATGAAATCATTTAAATATTTATTTATTGGTAGTATCTAGATTCATGTTCAATAATTATGTGGAATATGAATTTGTCAATTTTAATATGCTTACACATGAACGTGTATGAAATGATTTATAATATAAATAGGGGGGTTCTAATTAATATTGATTTTTTAAGATACAATGATACAAATAAAATAATATTTTAAATTTGAATTTTGATATAATTTCCTATATCAAAATGATAATTTGTAACCATATTTTTAGAAGTCTAAATAGAAGTAGAATTTTGTATAAATGATGGAATAGAATATTTATTTTCAAATAAAGTGGAAACTATAATTTAATTACAAAATTAAATTATTAAATGATTCTAATTGAACTAATTTTACATTTGTAAAATATTTTTGTCTTTTAGAATATGTTGTCTTTTGATACATTTTACACACATTCATAATTTTTTTTAGAAGTATAACTAGAATATAGCTACTATATGTATATATGAAAATAGGTAAATTATCATTATAAAAAACAAAACTGAGAAACAAACAAATATTTACACACAGATTTCATTAATTAGAACATTGTATTATCATTTTTTTCATTTCCTTACAAATATATCATGGAAGTAAAAAATAATTGTGATTTTCCCTTTTCTAATTCATTATTTTTATTATTCCACTTATCATTAAAATATATTTATAAGTGATAATTTTTAAACTAATTTTATTTCATTCATTATTCTTCTTCAATATGATGAATATGATACTCAATACATGTCCACCATGAATCTTGGGTGTTATAGGCCTCTTAAAAAAGATATTATTCGGCATGAAGAAACACAAACACCTTAATAATAATAAATTCTCCATACAGATCTAATATTTTGTTGATAAAGTATTTGGTATCTAAATGATATACCCCATAATGTATTAATTTAATTTATATATAATAAAAAATATGTATATCTATAATCATTCATGATTATTACATTTCATTCTTGTAAAAGTATTTATATCTTTTTATAGAAACTCATTGTAATCTCCTATATTAGGCATAAAACCCAATTTATTATATAATTTAACAGCTCTTTATTATGACCCTCATTTGACTATAATGATTTTTTTTCTAATTCCCTATTATAATCATCTAAATATTCATATCTGGGAGTAGTTGTATCTTCTATCATTAGTTAAAGGTTATGATTAATGTAATTGAGATATATATAGTTATTATGTTTCTAGATCTTGAAATTTATATAATTAATAACTTGGATGAAATTATTGTTAAATGATGGTATAAAATTATTACTAGGTAACACTAAAACTATAATAAATTATCACCTTCAAGTCACATAATAATTTTAATTAAACATGTTCAAATAATTGTAATCCTTAAAATAAAATATCTAATGTGACATCATCATTTTTCCATACATAAAAATATTTATTTAATCTAATACAATCAGGCTAAGAAATTTTAGAACATTACCCTAAAAATAGTAATACATTTTTTTGAAAAATATGTTATTATATTGGAAAATAAAAAGTTTCACAAATTTATCACTACAAATGAATTTATTTTTATCATACTATATAAATTAATTTATGTTGACACTTATTCACATGAATACAAAATTATGATACTTATTAATTTTGGAAATTAAATCATTTCAAATATAGCCACCTATGAAATTCTTTTCATAAAGAAATTAATTTTTATGAAATGATGAATAAATATATGTAATGATAAATTAATTATTTTAAACTCAAATATTGAAACTAAATGTTTAAACATGATATTTTAAAATAAATATTAATATAAAATAATATTCAATCTATATTAATATATTATAATACCCATCATAAGAAAGACCACACACATCATCATTATATATATATACTCATATAATACATAAAAACTAATTTTGTACATATTTTTAGTCCTACTATCACTACGAAATTAAAAAGTTTCAATTGAACCCGTATTAAATAATTAATTCTTTAATGAATGTTATCATAGATTCATAGGGAAAGATTTTGGGACTACAACAATGAGGAATGAAAGTATCTTAAAAAGCTCATTCATAGGAGAGGTTATTAAACTCCCTAATTATTAATGATATCATTATAATGGTTTAAACTATCTATAATGAAAAATATGCAGTATAAATGCACTAGATCACCTAACTTTTGATCCCTCTTAACTCTCAGAAGTATCACACAAGAAAAAAAAATTATTGGGATAAAATAATTACATGGTCTAGATATATTCCATATATATTAGAATAATGTACTAATTTATTTTTAATAATTTGAAAGAAAATTATAATAATAGTTCGTATCATTTAGACAACATAATACATGGGATCCCACTACAACTATTTATACGAATGAATAATAAAAAAAATATTTTCATCAATTTTAATATTAAAGGAAAGCTAATCATTAATCATGGAAACCACTCAATAATTATATCATTCACCACTTCAATAATTAATTTCTATGGAAATAGTGAATGATATGTATATTTCTACTATCATTTAAATTCGATCAATAATGATATCATCCAGAGTATTTTCTTCCCATATATCATACATAAACTAGAATTCTATTGTAGCAAGATACTTCCATGTTGAAATACAATAATTTTAATTCTCACAGTATATACACAAATAAATAAAACCATTGGTATAGTCTTATCTCTTTTAAAACAATTTATCACATGAAATCTAATTTCATGGATTTGAAGAAAAGACCAAATCATTAAGAAATAATTACTAACATCATCATCCTAAAAAGAATCAAACATTTCATCATTTCCTCATCGATTTACATAAGAAAATTTATGATATAATATAATATCCAAAGATGTTATGAGAATTTTTATTATAAAATTCAATATCTTTGATTTTCGTTGATGCATGCATCACTATGTTTAAACAAAACATGATACTCTATTATTATATTATTATTTATACATGACCATTATAACCTAGATGTTATACTGGTTCTTATTGATATGATTAATTAAATTATGAAAATTATATTTTATAAAAATTTATAACATAAATTTAAGGCTTATATACAGATTATAAATAAAATAATAACCATTTGAATAAAAAAGAAATGTTTTCAGAAAAATATAATTTTTATAAATGTTATTTTATTAATGACTTGGACACATACTGTTGAATTTAATAGATCTAATATTAGATATTTTTTTTCAAAAATGGAAATAATTTTTCAAATTGCAATAAAAAATTATCTTAAGTTGATTATATGGAATTTTTCTTAAAAGATTCTATTTTAAATGAATTGTAAAAATATTGATTTTTTCTAAAATATAAATTTTCATTGAAATAAATGAAATTACACATTTTATATTAATTATTAAAAATATTAATAATTAATTTATACTATAATTAATCTAAATTCGGAAAACATAATCAATATTAGAATGATTTTTTTAATATAAAAACTCTTTCAACTATTTTAAGGTAATGATCCATTTTCATGCGTGTTTCACAAGGGTAGTTAAAATGAAAAGGTAAGAGTTAAAAAGTAATGAATACATGTATAATTACAATTTTATGGTAATATATCGAACATGTTTTGTACAATGTAAGATAATGATCCATTTTAAATAATTCTTCATGAGAAAAATAAGTGTTTTATTATTTCAATTCAAAAAATTCTAACATTATCTTCTCTCCCGTGTTAAAAAGGCCACCCACTATCCAATACATTCCGAACATAAAAAAACTAAATTTTAGAACCAATAGATAAACCAATATATTACCTATTTATATATCTTCTTATAAGGATCCTTTTTTTGATTATATTTAAATCATTTGATGGATTTGGATGCAAACAAAAAAAAAGTTGTCCGAATAAAAGATAATATCATTAATCAAGAACTTTATTTTAGTTATTCATATACATACATGAATCTTTAGTAAACAATTACTATATATTAATATTATTATGTTACATATAATTTTAGTTTTTATGTTAATTTAATTACCTAAAACAAATAATTCCTCCCCAGAATGTGAAATGAATCTATTCATCATGTGTCTGTCGAACTAGGTACTCGCAATCTAACACAATTAATTTTCCATCAAGGCCTCACATGTCATGATATAATTATTTATTTATTTTTTATATATTATATATATAATATATATTATAAATCAAGAATTATAATATAACATACACCTACATGAAATTATTTTAATATAATATAAAATAACGTCACTTGTGTGTATGGCGGACTGCTGCCTCACGAATTGATGTTATTATTTTTTCACATAACCATTACATGGAAGGTTATATGGATTAATTTTAGGTTTATATATGAAATTAAAGATATTTTTATATATATGAAAAATAAATATATGAAATATTTTATTACCTTATTATACATTGAATAAAAGATAATGTTGTTCCCCAGTATAGATGATTATCGCCTTGTAGTGCGATGTGAATTGTTTTATTATTATATCCCATGGATGGAATGTGTAATGATACTTAAATAAATAATATGATTTTTATTATGTAATTTACAAACTAGGACAATAATATAACCATATCTCTGTTTCAATTATTATCTATTGAAATTGAAATATTAGTTATGTGTTTGTACGACTTATCATCTCATGGATTGTAACCAAGTTCATTTTATAGAAAATTATTTACTAGTTTGTTTAAATTGTATAATTAATAAATTAAAATGATATTTATTTAATCATAAAAACTGTATATATGATTATATTAAAAAATATTTAACCATAGAAACGTTACAAAATCAATTTTTAAAATTTGATCCATTTATCTATAAAAACCGACATGAAATTTATATGTTATGTAAATGAATATTTGATGAATAGAATAATAAACATGAAAAAATTAATTAAGATAACACAAATAAAAAAAATATTATTATAATTTAATATTAAATAATTTACTTTTCAAATTGGGCTCCATGTAATTGATCATTCTAACCCACCCTTTTCTCGAAGTTATTGACCATTATATTTCGTACTAAAAATATATCCAATTAAATTTATTCAATGCTTGTAAATTATTTATATAAATATAAGAAATTTATAAATATGGTTTTAAACATTCATTTTATGTGTTAAGATAATACTTATGAAAATCTCTTAAATTATTTATTTAAAGAATTTATTTTGATTATGTTTTCAGACAAGATTATGAAACCCATTTCAATCTATGTGTAATTAATTTGATTATACAATATGATTGAAAAGCCTTTGTGGAACACATATTTAGGTATATAAAATGAATACTATTTGTGGTCTTGGAATTATATATCCCTAATATTTGTTGGATAATGTTTTAGTTTCATGAAAGATCATTTATAAAATTTGGCAGTGAATGAAATCCATTACGGGAAACCATTCACCATGTGATGTTGTCTCAGAAGTTATCTTTGATATTTTTTTTTCATAGTTTATTTTTATAAAAAAGTACCATGATTTAATATTGGTACGATACCATTATCATTATTTTCATCTTCAACATGATTACTCATGTACACTACCATTTATCATATTTTTTATACCTTTGAATCACATATATTTATTATCTATCTCATTTAATCCCTTTTGGTTATAATGATCTCAAACCATTTTTTATTTGTTTGCAATGATATAAATTATAGTTCTAAGAGATCAAATAGTTTTAATGATATCTATACAGACAATATAACAATTATTCGATGTTTTATTTCCTTTCATTATATTTCGAACCAATATTACGAACAACATTAGGAATTTATGACGCTTGTTTGGTATTATTTGTCATTTATGTTTAAAAATATATTATTTATATGTTTAAAAGGTATGGGTCAGATATTTGGAAGTCTAGGATTTTTTATTTATGCATTGGTAATTGGTATGAGAAAAATTAGTAAAACCATAGGGATATTAAAGAGGATTTTTTAAGTATAAGACTATGTATTGGAAGATATCCATTAATTTTGGTGAAGTATATAATGAGTGGTATCTATGATATTTTCATATCTGTATACATAATGAAATTGGATATGGTTATGAAAATGATATATGTATAGGAAATATCTATGAAAAATCTATATCATGATTGAATCATGCATTACATGGTACATGAAAACAAACCTTCTGTCGAACCTTTTCCTTTATTTATTGGGGATATGATTTGGAATTTCAAAATCACATTATAAGAAATTATGTATGTTAAAAATGTACATAATATTATAAATTAACAATTATATCATGTATAAAATAGATTGAAAACTAGAAATTTACATGTTATGGAATATATATTCATTTATGAGTAATCCACTTATTGTACATTGTTTCATTTTTATGAATTTTATACAAAAAAAATACAAATCCATATATCTCCTATAATTTAACTCAAATGAATGGAAATAGGAGAAATTTATTCATTAAATATTTTGATGGTTTATTTTTTGAGTACCAAAATGAGATTCCATTCCCCATAAAATTAGTCCTGCGGAAATTTAAAACTATACCTTCATATAAAATCATCCATTGATCCTAAACATAATTCAAGATGAACACATAAACCAACCATGAAATATAATATCGATATTGAAACAATTATTTATCAAAGGACAATAACATTCAGTTGATCATATGATCCTTTAATTTTAAAACAATGGAACTAATCAATTAAAATAATATTTTTATTCTTTCAATGTTCTGAGTAAGAGAATGGAGTAGGTGATATTTATTAGATGGATGCATATTCTATTAAATGGTGGATATTGAGAAAAAAATGACACCCAAGGATGATATCAAATACATGGTGTAGAACGAATAGAAAAAATTATTTCAAAAAAATATTATTCATCCCCTACATGAATTAAATGGTAAGATAATTTCCTTAGCCTCATGAAAAGGTTTCAAAATTATATTGGTTAGTATGAAGAAAACATCATAATAAATGCATGAGAGGACTTTCCCTTTTTCATATACCATAATTGTAATGATAAAAACACATTGGTGGGATAACTCCATGTTTGTTAAATGGTTTGGAAATTTGTGAATTCCACAACTAAATGGAAAATTTTCAATGTTCCGTCAATGTAAATATGGATATTGGTCAATCTAAATGGCCTCATGTTGATAAGAACTAAAAAATGGAGATTAATACTAGTTTTATGAAAGATAACTATAATTGTGGATTGAAATTACGACATCCCACTTATTTAATGTGTGGGAATAAGCATCTACAAAATTTTATAATGGGGGAAATAAAGTGAGTTCTGTGTGTGAGTAATGGGAACCAAACCAATGATTTCTAGTGGGATTTCCCCAGAAATGTGATGGAATGAAAAATTCTATGTCCAACCCTCATGAAATTTTCCATAGATAATTATAATATAAATAATGCATTGTTTTAACCAATGAAATAATCCAAGGGTTTTTTTATGAAAATAGAAATAAAAAACTGCAAAGGCCAAATGATTAAGGGAGTTTGTATTCCATCACATCTATGGAGGTGGATCCCAAAAAATGAAGTTGTTATATATACTCTTATTATTAATTCAAGAATGGGGAATATAATATTTTTACAATAATTATATAAATTATTTCTTATCATAATTTTGTTGTATAAAATTCAATTTCAAATTAAAACATTTAATTCGAGTTATTAGTGTAGATGGAGAATTGGTAAATTATAGCATCCAAACCATATAACCCATCCCCAATCATTATTTTCATACTGAACATCTCAAAATACCTTGTAACACATCATTTATATGAATTTAGGGAGATTCTATTAGTGGAATTTATTTATTTATATAGATACTACATAATATTATATGTAAGGAAAATGACCCTATAAATAAAAAAACTCTATCTAATTGTGTACATTATTAAAGACTATGATGATTCTATTTTGGTATAATAATTGAAATCATGTATATTATTTAATTTTGATGTTGAATATCACTCAAAAATTATTAAGACTATGGATAGTTAAGTACAACAATACACACACCTCTTATTCTAGAATAATTTATTTTCAAAGAACCTAATCAATGATTATCCTTATTTTCAAAATAATATAATAATGAAAACATATTCCTTACAAGGGATAGATTAATTACTCAATCAACTATGTGGATCTCAACATTTATATAAGGTGGACCTTTTACCATGATATCCTGAATGGCGGCTGGTGAAGGAATATATTCACCAAACTTCAATTATAAAATGGTATGGATACTATTAGTTCCTACTGGTGTGTTTTAGATTCAATAATTATCAAAATATAATTATATAAATTGTAAATTTAGTGTTTGGTGGTTAGCTCGACAAATATTTTGGTGACTTTTTAGATGATATTCAGATATAGTCTATGAGTTAGTGGGAGGATGTGATGAATATGAGTACTATTACAATGGAATTTCAAAAGGTGTTCATTTTAAGTAAAATAAATTAAATATGTGTTATAGGTGAAGGAATTATCATTCGTGGATAATATTATCACCATAAAAGGGATATATGTGGACCCTTCAATGATAATGTAATTCAAGGAATCTACCATCCTAGTATAGATGAAGATATCTTTAGTTTCCCTAGTGATATTTTTTATTACAAATTACATTCCAAAATATAATCATGTTTTTATAAATCAACATCCATTATATCATAAATGCGACTCAATGTTTTATAACTATTGGATATTAATAGAGCATTATAGTGATTAAAAATAGTCATATTAAAACTATAGTACATATGATTCTGTCAAGTGGGGAAATTTTTATCTTTTAAAAAGTTTGCAAAACAAGTTTTTTGGATTTTTTACCAATGAAGAATTATAATGTTATAATACATGACACCATTTAGATTAAATTTTATGGAATTAATTGTATAATACATAATCTAGTGTAGGATATTGTGATACTTTAATTAATGATCTGGTGAAAATATCTCTATGGGGAAATAAGAGAAATATATACAGAATATAGGTTCCTCAAATATATATTCACACAAATATATATTATCATGTTCTATTGAAAATGGAAATATATGATCATGTACTATGTATTCTCAATCTATTGTCATCCTAGGAAGGAAAAAATGTAGATGATGCTCTATGTTGTGAGGATATGGTAATTCTATTTATTATAAAAATTGAGAATGAGCTAATATTCATATATTTTAAAAGGATGGATTTGGGAATATTAAAAGTATATCTATCTTAAAATTCTCAAAAACTACTCAACCGCATATTCAAGATAGGATCAAGGATTCCCAGAATGTCAGTGAGTTGTGAGAAAAATGAAAACAATATTATAGAGTTGTCATTTCTACAAATAATATTATATTGGTTTGATCCTTAAAATATATCCAATAAAACAAGTTATAAAGATGTTTATTATAAATGATGAAAATATCCCATCCACAACAATTCATCCAGTAAGCATAATTATGTATATATATTTTATGGATTTATTTGGTAAAATGTAGTGAGAGATTATGGAATTTGTGCCTCGATTGTTGGTATGAAAGAATGTCAAGGGTGAACATCATATCATTAAGGGTATATGAGAACATTTTCCTAACTGGTATGTTAATGGGAAATTATAACTCTTGATTTCATTATTGGACTATATAGGATAATTATTGAAAATAACACCACATAGGTTGGTTTTTATCGCCATATTTAGTGAGAACATTTCATTTCTGTTAGGGATTATTTATCTCTCGAACAAAATTCTAAGAAGTACATAATAAATGTGTAATTATTGAATGTAGTTCCATTATTTATCATATACGATTCATATGTGAGGTTTACACTATGAAACTGGAGAACAATTTAGAAAAAAAATTATTTGGAACTGAGTTTTAGTACTACATATCACACACAAATGGATGACTAGTATGAGATTACCATCTAATACCTAGAGGATAGTATGTTGTATTGATAAATTGATTTTCATTAATATTGGGATTAACTACTAACCTTAGAAATGTATTTATATAAAAACAATTTCCATTCTATAATTCAAATGGATCCTTATAATCCTATGTAAGGGATGTCATGTGAGACACCGATATGTTGGGATGAAAATGGAGAGAGGAATAATATGGGACCTAATCATTATGAAGACATGATATAGAACATCCAAACCATTAATTATCATATTCAATATAAAAAAATGATATATAAGTAATGTATAATATCATTTATGACACATAGAGATCAATGTTAGAGATATGGTGTTCATCCATATTACACTTTGGAATAATATAAAGAGAAATAGGAATAAGGGAATGAATAGTCCTATACACATCAACCCATTTGAGAAACTTGATCTCATCAATATTGTGGAATACCAAATCTAACCCTCATCTAATATTCTTTATCTACATGTTCTACTCCATGTTTACCACATAAAGAATTATATACTAGACACCGCACATGTACAAAAATCAATAAGTTATACTGTTAAAAAAATATCAATCATACATATAGTAAATAGTGAAAATTTTTGATTCAAAATACAATTATCTATGAATAAATGAAACTATCCTAGTAAATGTACAGTGGTGATACCACATGATATAGGATATTAAGAAGGACCAAAAAGAGGAAATAATATAGATGTACCATAACCTATTTTCAACATTGTATGACATACGATATTTCATGGAAAAATTATATTTTAGGGGACAATAATGTAGTACCATAAGAATTTATAATATTTTTACCTTTTAAATAAATTTATTTTTTTATATCGTTTGATACAAGAATCAACATGATTAAGCTATATATGATATTCAATTAAAAAAAATTTATCTAAACATGGCCATTATAACCTATCAATTAAGATGGTGGGTTTTTCAACAATAACATTCACCTATAAGAATTACAATTTTAGTCAAAAATAATTTTTAAAGGAATTTTGTCACTAAGATTTCAATAAGGATACCTTATATGATGCATGGTCTAAAAGGATTTGATTTCTAGATCATCAAAAAAAGTTGATTGAATTGTTTCCTACTCCAAGAATCTCATATATATTAATGTTGAATTCATGAATCCTTTATTAAATCCCAATTATTAGATGAATTTACCTTATATAAACAATCATTTTTTATCATTTCATGAATTACGAGTCGTCAGAATGTTTCCAAGTTTCATTAATTAGGGTGATGAAAGAGAAACATGTGGAATATGTTCCATTGGGTCAGATGTGACCCTATTCAGTTATTGACCAGAGAACATTATGGTGAATTTTGGGTTTTGATTTTTTGACCTTTGGGAGGAATCCTACGTATCACATTTGATGAAGAATCAAATCCCACGTCGTTTAGATAATTTGTTCCTAGACTATTGGTGGATACACAATTGACTATTATTCATCACGAAAATGACATTTTATGGATTGGTGTCATATGGAATATAGCCATTACAGAGTATAGTGATATTTATTTTGGGAATTATGCAAAATAGGTGGCTTAATGGTTTTTATGAATAGACATTTTACCCAATAGGATTCTCAAATAGGTGAGAAAAAAATAAAAAACTGGAAATATCCTCCCAATATATGCATTTGATCATGGGGTTCTCCCAACAATGATAAATAATTAGTCCCAAAAGATCAACGATTTGTGTGATAAATATGTTTTAATAGAATATCTGACAAACCACACAATTTCATTCATCAACTACAGTATGAGTCTATGGAGATGGGAGAGATAATGGTAAGTGAATTCTCACATATCCAATAATGTTTTCATAAAATTGATAGTAAAATATATCTACCCATCTGACTAATTGCCTTAAGAAGGGATATGTGGTTTCTCTAGGATGGATTCACTTTACTGAGATCTCGATAAGACAGAATGATATGACACTAATCCTCAATGTGGAAATCAATAAATATCCCACCATTTATCAATTGAAAAGGGATATCTCCTTGAACTGCTTCCATGATAGGTATCCTAGTCACTAATCAAATGTTTGATGGAGAACATTAAATTGTTCTCCCATTATGGTTAGTATACCAAGAAGACCATATATACCATGTAAGTTTATTATTTCGATGGAATGATTGTATGGCCATTAGTTTGATGATACATATCTAGAGGTTTTGGGAGTGGTCTTGGATTATATATTGATGAAAGGAAAAATTTGGTTCATCGTACATCATGGGAGTGTTTGATTGATGAGGAAGTTTGTAATGATCATAAAAGGGCCTAGATAATGAAAAATTGTATTTGTATTGTAATCAAGGATGAAGGAAAATATCCTACGTATTGTTTTCCATGAGGAAATGCGGCATGTAAATATTTTTTATGTATGAGGTTCGTTGAATGATGGTCCTCAATTGGGTTAGCAATGCAGATAACATTTCATCAATGGAATTTATATATGGGGACCACATATTATAATATAAAAACTAATTATTAATATCATTTTTTAGTTTTTATATGTTGTAAATTATTATCTACTGAAATAAATCTATAAAACTACCCAAATTCAAAAATCATATCTACCACACAATACTATTTATCAACAAAACTCTACACTCATCAATCTATGTGTTGGGGTTTTGATATCGGTATAGAAGTATCTACTAAAATGCCACCCATGGTGGATTTTATCTTTTGGTTTCCTCCTCATCCCATAGTGTGAAATTTCATTTCTGGGTAAAAGTATTATTCCTAGAATAAAAATTAATATTTTCATTTGTGGGGGCACTAAAAAATAAAAATCACACAAAAATGAAATTATTTGATTTCAGACAATTTAAAAAGATTCCTTACCCCTAAAATTTATTTCCATTTATTGGGGGAAAATTTTCATTCCATTCCCCAAATATATATTCCAAATTTATGTGTGTTAAAAGGAAGACTCCTCACCCAAATAATCAATATCCAATTTATTGGTGGCTGAATAAAATACCCCACACCGAAAATGATTTTTCATTAGTGGGGGAGATATGTTGAGGCTCTATGTGGAAGGAGGGTTCCATTATGGCCACTTGTACATTAATATTTTATTCATTAAGAAATTGATTGATTTATTTTAATATAAACATTATAGAATGAAAAAAATTATTCTGATCTACTATGAGAACATTTCCTGACCCAAAAAACCCCAATCTAGAATGGGGTGTCATCAGCATGATGAGGGTTCAATTATGAGGATGAAAATTTCCGAATTGAATGATTTCCAAAATTATTTAGGAGGTATATGTGACGTGATGAAGTGGTTATTATTATTAAATGTGGAATTCCTAAATCATTTTCATCATTATAAAATCTTTAATTTTTCATTATATCTTGAGCATATGTCTACAAACTCTAACAAAATTGCATTTCACTTTATATATATCCTTTCAGGAACAACAAAAATATCATCTCTAAACTAGTATTTTCTATAAATTGTGTGTTATTAATTGGTCTTGATTTATTCCTACATAGAAATTGGTTCTTCTACATTGTTATTGATGAACTTTATAGTAAATATAGAGTCTTATATGTTTCACATTCTACATAGCATATTATGTGATTTTTGGGCCGCACAACCCTATGTGGTTGACCATAAATTTGTTTTTTAATTTTTGGAACATGTTTATATCCAACATATCCTTTTCTTATTTTTTTCAAATATGTATCCATATTATACTACTACAACTTTAAATGATGAAATGAGTAATACCATGACTTAATCCATTAACAAAAACATTAAATAAAAATTTCTCACCCATCATAATGATTTTTAATGACTTATGGATACTGAACTATGATTGTACCCTATTTTAAGTAGACATATTAATTACAAGTTATTATTTCATATAGATGTCCCAATTATAGAAGCATGTCGAACAGATCAACTGATGGATTAGATACATTCGCCCATCAACAATAATTGAGATAATATCTCATAAATGGGTACTTTATCTAAGTGAAATAATTTGTTTTTTTATGAATAAAAATGATTTATCAATAGAGGATGTTGTAAAGGTCCCAAAAATTAACATTCAAATTTTTTCATTCCATTTTGAGGAAATACACAGTCAATGATTCATTAGCATAATTTTTCAAATGTGATTCTTTTCATAGGGGATCCATTTTTCAATAATGGGGATAACCATTTTGGGATTGTCAGAATGGTGATGAGTCTAAGGATAAACAAATGGTAGTATGAATATATGTTTCTACATGGGTGTAATAGAATTTTTTTCACTGAAATAAACACATCATCCGTAAACATCTCAACAAATAGAGACTATATAATACCACTAGTTTTTTGAAATACTTTTATCATATAATTTTTTTATTTTTAAATTTTTCATTTCATGAGTAAGAGAATATATATTGATTAATATAAAAGAAACATGTTATTATTTCCACAATGTTAATATTTCATTATATTATAACCCATTATTTTTTTACTTATATGCAACATTGTCTTCATTTTCACGACAGACAACAACTCTTTCTATAAAACATCATTTTAATTATTTATTTATTTAAACTAGATTTTTATTACCTATCATTTAAATATATTAATATGAATAATAATAATTAATTATTAAATATAACTTGTAATTTAATTATTCAAATAAACATGATTTGACAATATGACATTCAATTTTTAGTACAACCATTATAGGTTTCAAAATGCAATATTCTAAAGAGAACTGCTTTTTTATGTCATATAATAGAGGATAATAAATTTACTTTTATAAAAATTTAGAAAATAGATATGATAAAAATATGTTTACTTTTTATTTTATAATTTCAACCTTATCTTTTCATGATTTGTTTTTGGGTTTTAATGTGAAATTTCTTTATTTGATGAATAGTGTAAAAAACAGAATTTTAATTCATAAGTTATTTTCACATAATTTTTTATATGGTTAAATTATATTTTATTTTGGGTTTTTGTTAAAATGTATCAATTTTCAATATATTGATCCAATTTAGGTATTTGTAATTACATTTATATTATAATTATATGTAAATTTTTAATAAGTAATTGAACATTCTCAAATTAAAAAGATTCTTTCTTACCACATTAGCAAGAATAACATGAATCATAATTGTTGTGTTATATGGAGTTAATATGGAAAAATTTAAATCCATTGTTTAAATAAGTATAATATTCAGAGTCCAATAATATCAAAATATTTTATAACCAAAAATATTATTGAAATTGATTAAAATTATTTACTATAATTAAGTTAAACTTATGTTTATCAAGGGATTAAACCGTAATCAAAGGGGACAAAATGGCCAATAAAAGTACCCAAGATCTATTTCATGGCCATATTTATGCCATAAACCTTATATTAATGAGTTATTTTTGTTAATTATGAATTGTTTAGGTAAATATGTGGGTACACATAAAATGTTTAGAAAAATTCCAAGTGTGTCATTTCCCACGACTCTAAAAGACCACCACCTATTCCCCATTATTCAAACTACTGAATTGAATTTATTTCAGCCAATATCTACCATAATTAAATTCCCTAAATCAATACCATAATTCTTGTATAATTATTTTGAGATGAATTTATACCAAAAGGGACGTTTAATGAATAAAAATGGAGTTAACCAACCAAGATATTACACCCTTCCCCAAGCACTATACTTTTATTTTCTTTCTCATATAATTCATTTTTTTGTATATCATGAATAAAAAATATATTATGTATCCTGAATATTATAATAATTTTTATGAAATATATTCTACCAAAACATAAAAAAAAGTTAAATATTATGTGTAACTATCAAACCATTCTTCTATATGGTGAAATTCTAGCTGAAAAAATAATGTTGTTGCAATTTACTTTTCCACCATTAATGGTAAGTAATAATGATTTATTTTTTACAATATTATAATTTTTTTATCAATAACATATTTAATATTTATTAATCATTATATATAACATTATGTTTTTCATTCCCTTTTGTGTAACTATGTAAAATTCATTGGGGTAGTGTGGACTACGACATCCTTAATGTTATATGATTTGTTCACACTACGATTGGAATTTATTAATGTTTCTTAGAGTATACAAATTTGATATATATGAAAAAAAAAATAAAAAATAATTATTATATATAAATATGACATTTAAATTATTCGTTTCAATAAAATAATTAAATTGAAACAATATACATGCATACATATGACCTACCGTCTCCATGAACCATGTCTTCATTTTTAAAATTTATATCATTCGTAGATTATTAGAAATTAATATATACTGATTAAAAATGATATTTATATCATTATTTACATCATTTATAATATGATATTTGTATTGGAACAACAATCATAAAAATTTAGGAACATGTGAAAAATTGAGAGAATATTACTCAAAGTGAAATCGTATCATTGAATTTTTTTATGTGGGTAAAATAATGTAAAAATAAAACAATATAAGGTATTATATGTAAGAATATTTTTCTATTAAATATTTATAACAAACCTATATTAAATATATTTGTGGTTTGTATAAGGATTAATAGATTCCAGACATAAGATAACAGAATTTAATCTCACATTTTAAATTCCTGAGATTCTTTCCTTATTACCAACTCATTTATTTTTTGTTGTGTGTATAATTCCCATGGATTTATTCAATAACTATTATACTTATATTTACGTGTATTAGAAAACCATTTTATTATATTTCATTCAGGTGGATTTTGTTTCCAATTTAACAAAATTAGTAATTTAATTTTGTCTCAATTTTCCTTCGTTGAGACTCATGGTATGTAATGAACCTATATTTCCAAATGAGGTTTTTATAAAACCTTATAAATGATATATAATGAATGTAAATATATTCATTTTATTATAATCCTCATGTCATGCTATTATTTCCCTTGTGTTATGATTCAATGTTACCGTATTGGTAACCATTTATAAATACACTCTAACCATCTATCGAGATTTTTATTATCATTCCCCCATTGATGAAATATTATGATACATATATGAAGAAATATCATGAGTATTATTAAAGTTTGGATTGTAATTTTTTATCCAAATAATGGAACCATATTTTGGATTCTTTGGTATAAAATATGATAAATTATGTTTTTGAGATAGTCAGACAATAAGACTCTCTTTGGATGGAAATTATGTGTTCCTTTAAAACAATGTTTTAAAAAAGCCTTCCAATAATATTCTTCTATGATCATTAAAATGATTTTTTACCGATTTTTTATCGTTAAGATTTTTTTTCAAAACAATCCACTAATCATTCTCCTATTGAGGCACTTTTAAAAAAAAAATCATTGAAATATTAATGTTGACAATTGAAGGATTTAGACATAGTAATGACCATCATTTCCTTAGATATTATTTTTCATGATTACAAAGTTATATTTTTTATGAAAAATATTTCCCAATAATAAAAAAATTAATTTCTTATCAAATATTTTCATAAATTTTTTCTCAATTTTTCTTTATATTGTAAATGTTATAAAAATGATTTTCGAATCATCTATTAGATGTTTTTCAATTCTATGATTACAGGGAAAGTTATTTCAATGATTTTGATGATTTTATATATATGTTTTCAAGGTATTTATGAAATTTTTTTATAAATATTATTCAATATTATTTAATATATTTTTAGGGAAATGTTTTTCAAAATAATTTCAAGACTTATTTATATGTTTTTAATATATATATTCAACGAAAATATTTTTAAAAAATGAATATATTATTAAATAATTTTTTAAAAGGAGAATTATAATTTTCCCCATGATTTTTATGGAAAAGGAAACATTACAAAAAAAATTCAATCGAAGCTTTCATCCATTGGTGTAACACATGAATTTTTTGGAAATGATCCAATGATTCCATTCATATTAATTATCTTAATGGTTTATGTTTTGGCGAAATTATGTTTATGAGAGTCAATTTTTCATGGATTACATTTTTATGAAACTCATTCTTCTTCCACAAGGATTATGTTTATGAATGCTGCGTCTATTTATTGTTTATTCTATGATGAACTTTTTTGAAACATATTTTTAAATTGGTTAAGATATGATTTCATTTTTATGATACCCATTTCATTCCATGGGTTATTTTTATATTTTTATATACTCCTTATATTTTTATGGTACTATATATGATGATTCTCTTATTTTCATATAGAACATGTAAGAATTATTTTTTATGAGATGTGTAGGACCTATGTCTCCCTAGAATTCATTGGGTAATGACTAATTAATCATGAGATAATTATTTTAACCATGTTTGTTGGCATAATACACTATGGTAAAATGTTGAAACCCAATCCATTACAAGGATATGGATATGACTGGTGATGATTGTATGTCCCACACAAGAGGTGGAGTCCCCGTGATGATAGAATATGGGGAATCCTAATACACTATGGGATGATGGGGAAACCAGAACCCCTATTGGAATATGTTGAAACATTTTCCCTTGTAAGTAATGGAATGTGACATGGGATGGGGGTGTGTCACACATAGGAGAAATAGTTCACATGATGTTCCCAAATAAATTCTAGCAATGTGTCTTGACTTATAGGGAATGATATTACAATATTATGTCTATTCCACATTTTCACGTATGATAAATATGGTATGAATTAATGGATTATTATTTTGATTATATTACGATTAATGCTTTATCAAATGGTAATATTTATTCGATGATTAAAATTTAGGATTATTTATATGAAGGGAATGATCTTCTAATGATATGGTCATGTTCTCTTATATGTGTTCTCATGATTATGATGACTAATGTCTCATTTTTACCTTTGTTGATAATATGATCAATCCTCATTCTATGTTCCCTTTACCATTATATGATGATATACATTATCTATGATGCATCTAATAATGGTTCTAGTCATAGAACACCTAATGAGAGATAATATAACTCAAATACATACATGTGTTTATTATTCCAGTCATCCAAATTCTCTAAAATAATATGGTCTTTTTGGAAATGATTGTGTAATGTATTATGTTTTTCAATAAAATGATGTAATTTTTATTTACATTAATATTGGGATGTTATAATATGATGTTTAGAATTTTTTTTGTAAATGTTAGGAATGTAGGATGAGAAAACCATAGTTCAAATTAATAGTATATGTCTAAGGATAAGTCTAAATATTAGGAAATTTATCGGGAAATTGCAATGAAATTTTGTATTGTATAGGGATAATGGTTTCTTTAAAATACATCAATGTTTGGATACATGAAATGTAAATTGTTATGTAATAGATTTACCTACAAGTAACTATAATTCCACAGCCTTAATGATTACATAATCTTGAGTTTTAAAAAATAATTCTCACTGAGGAGGTTTTTAGGTTTATATTTTTATAATATTAGGCCATAACTACAACATAAAATCTCAAATATTACATACTAGACAGGTCTACATGATATAATATTTTTCCTAATAATAAAAATATAGTTAAAATATAAATTATTTTCATGGATAAATTCTTCATAAAATTTATAGTGACCCTATCCTTTAACACATAACATCACAAGGTTAAAAGAATAATTGAACATTAGTGTAGAAGCCAAGGATCCTAAAGTGTAGTGTCTTCGAAAACTAGCTATATAATAAAAAATTATAAAAAATACTTTTTATTGAATCTCTAGGATTATCTCATATCTTCAATTAAGCACATACATATGCAATGAATGTGTTATGAAAAACATGAACATAGGGATGAGCTATGATCCCATTAATATAATAAATATATAAAATAGGCTTTAGAACATGTTTTTGAGATTCGGACATAATGCTATGAAATAGAAAATCGATTCATAATATTTAAAAAGGGGATCATAAAAACATAGAATAAAATAAATTGGGTTTCAACATAAATCATGAAATTAGCATGAGTCAAGGTTCGTTTAACATTGAGAAACACATGACAACATTAATCGCCATGACTATTTCACTTGGTAGCACGAGTCAAGTTTATCCGCTAAGACTGTTGCACATAAATTCTCTTGTGAATAGACATTTCCCAATGTATTTGAGTTGTATTTAGGAAAACCGATATTAAATGAGTATTGAATAATTTTTAGCATTAAAAAATTTCAGTGCAATTTTTATGAAAACACGAACCATAATTGAAAATAGAAACAAGATTCATCTTTTGTAAAAACCAGAATAAATAAAATAATTATTTAATAATAAAAACAATAGTTTTACCAAAAAAGTGGTGTCTGATAACATAAGGTATATTTCCCTTGAATGTTTTTTCTAATTCAAGAGGTTCCCTAAAAATGGGTTTACTTCTCAAAATTTATTGAAGAGGGAATTGTCTAAAAACATTTATATCAAAGAAAGAGATTAAAGATAGGTATTAAAAGATGAGTTTGGACATAGAAATAGAAACTAGATGATTTAAATAAATAGAATATATAAATTCATCTGGGTAAAAAGAGAGTATGAACCGCTTGATGGAATAGTGGATTTTCATGTAGAATCCATTATGGAATATCGACATTGTATTAGGTGTACATAGGATGGATTAATGAGAGATTAGGTGTTTATAATCATTTATAAATCACAAGGTATGTATGGGGATGTAGACAAATAATACCCCATCAATAGTAATTACACATAAAAGGACATTACATGGATGATATTGTAGAATAAATGCGGGAAATAGATGAGGCTTTTACCTTAACCGTGATGGTGTTCTTCACATGATCATAATGACTGGAATAATAAAAAATGGTTAAATAATTAAAAATTCCATAACATATTTTTCATGTAAAGAACCGAAAATTTGAAAGAATTTGTTTTAATTTTTTTTTGAATTTTACGAGTTTGTGGCTTCTGATGACACTTGATTCCAAGGCCCGGTGTGCCTGGAATCAATTTCTGAATTTTAGCTCAAGTACGTTCAGTAAATGAACAAGCTATTTTTTCTATCTTTTGAACCAGTGCTCGAAAATGAAATCTGAGGGCACCGATGAACTCGCAGTGCTGGTAATTGCTTAAGGGGACCTTTACCATAATTGCGTTTTGATGGGAGAAGAGGATAATTTTCGTTTTGTTTTTAAGGAATAAATAAAAATATCTGTTTGATGTTTTTATTTATAGAGGGTGGTTATTATCCTACAAAGGGGTAGTTAGGGGTGGGGCCCACACCCACCTAACCTCCCATGGCTTAGTATAGTGTGGTGGGGACCACACGAGACTCTAACTCCTCACCTCCCACATAACACCCTTGACCTCCCCATAACTCACACCTTGTTTAATACATGACAACTTCACTAATTTATTGAATTGGAGCCTCTGCACTTCCCATATATCTCTCATTATATAATTTTATTCTAACTATTAAATTAATTAATGAGTTTAAATTAATTTTAATTGATTTTGAATGTTTTTTAAGATGGGGGAAAATCCCATTTTATTATTGGACTACGAAAATTTTGTTTGGAGAATCACTGGAGAAATAGAAGAGATCCCTACCTCCATGAAGATCGGTTCTCCTTCCTACGGATCTCCAATGAACAACACTTGAGTTGGGATCGAAGTCCATTGCGGAAGCGACGAACGCTAATGATCATCGTCACCTTCATCTCCTCCCATGAGATGACGTTAATGTGCCGACGTCCACCCTTTCTCAATAACGTCAACGAACGACTAATCTTGAGGTAAGGGTTGTTATGTTCAAGATTCAATACCATTCATCATTGTTATTTAATTCTTGAGTTTCATTTGGCCTCTTGATACAATCATGATAAGAAAGGGATCGGACCGCACAAAACCGGTCTGACCCTTTCCCTCTAATTTGTTGTTTGTGTATGATGGAGGCAGACTGCGAAGAACAGGCCAGCGTTGGGCTGACCATAATCAGATCATCAGCGCATGAGTGTCAGGTCGCTGCAAAGGCGCCGCACCATCATGCCACACAGAGTAGAACCCGACCGTGACCTAGCCATGCCGCGGCAGAGGGGCGCAGCGCTGTCGTGCGGCGCCGGTTGAACAAAGTAGCGGCCTATAGCCACGGCGGATCTGGAAGGGAGGTCAGCTGTCCCGACCGCCAGTTCCACTAAGAGGCGGGACCCGAGGGGGTCTCGTGGTTACCCAATGGCTGCCCATCATGGTCGGCTGTTTCATAGAAATCGGGGAGTGTAACCCCCCCCCCCAAGACCAGTGGCTAGGGTGGGCCCCACAGGGTGTCGCCAGCCCCCTGGTTGGTAGGCCACACGGTCAGCCGCCTGGGTCACGTGCGCCGGGCCACAATAGCCCCGGGCCGAACCTAGATCCGAGTCAGGTCGACCCGCTTCGAGCCTACCAAGGGGGTGTTGGGCCGGGTCGGATCGGTCCCAGACCCCCTATTTTTTGGACCATTTTCGGTTAAACGAACATATCATAAGCTAAGGAACTATGATTGATGCACCACTAGTTGAGTATGATTCCTTGGATCGAGACAGTCATTATTGTATATTACAGTCAATGTTTCAGAGAATATTCGGTGTGGCCAGGTTGGTTTGAACTCGAAACCAACCGGGCCCTTAGAATGGAAACACTTATAACTTGAGGATCAGAAGTCCGATTGAAATTCCATAGACAATGATGGATTCCTCTTGATGAGATGGTTATTTTGGAATTATTCACCTAGGATTTGGATGCTGTTGGAGTATGGTCGGGTTGGATTGTACCAGAAATCCAACTGATCCCCTGGAGCAGAAATTCTAATAACTCACAGACTGGGCATCCAATTGACGTGCCATCTATTGCGTTGTGACCCCTATGATGAGGCGGTCCTTTGATATAATTCCATGCGAGATTATGTGACACTTGGAAGTATCAACCAGTAGCTCGTGGAAAGGATCCTCAGGGAGACAAGCATACGAAGTACGGTGACCTTGTAGCGGGATGATAGCTGATGACTGCTTGTCTGATTCGATTCAGAGTGACTGGAATAGCCCTGTGGGGAGAACTACTTTGTCTGGTGACAGAACCATAGCAGAGGAGCACTATTTTTTGAGGTGGAAGACCCTCGGTACTCGACAGGAGGACTACCTTTGTAGGATATGAGGTGGTGCACTACTTTGTGAGGTGGCAGACCCATGGCGGATGAGCACTTCTTTGTGAGGTGGCAGACCCGCGGTACACGACAGGATGAGTACCTCTGTAGTCTAAGGCTAGTGAGTGAAACCTTGGAGTCATGGCAGGACTACTGCGCTCGACAGAGGAGGAGTTCTCCAGCAGCCGTTTTTTCATCATCGTGAATTAAAATCCTGGTTTGAGATGATTCAAAGACCATTGTGTTTTCCTCATGATTGAGATGGTTTACTTGATAACTTAGGTATATTTATGGGAATATACCTATGTAAAGGATATCTATTGAGATCTTTATTTTTTGTCTATACTTTTTGGATTTATTGAGTCCTTGAGGGTATCAAGGTCCCTACTTAGTATCATTATACTCACCCCTGCATGGGCTATGCCTGTACCTCGTTCTATTGGATGCAGACGACAAACAACGCTGATGGAGGTTGAGTGTACAAGGACTGGACGGTACCTAGAGGTGGGCCTCACGATGAGTCTGTACCCGGAGGATGATTAATGGACGAGGGCACTATGGGGGGATATCTGTACTGTAGAGGCCCTAAGAATGAAATACATGGACATTACATTAATTTTGTGGAATACTGAATACATAATGAAAACAGACACACAAGGACCGTAGTAGATTAATGTTTTTGGAAACTCGGAAAATAATATTCTAATCATGATGAAAGATCTTCAAAATCTCCCATAAAGATCATCCCCTTTTCTTTTCATACCTATAACTTTTCTCTTTATCCTGGGGAAAAGAAAACATATAAAGGGTGAGCTGAAATTCTCAGTAAGGGTAAGCATAGAGAACATAAAACAATCCATAAACATTTGAAAGAAAAAACATGAACATGAAATTTAAACATAAAAATATTGACCAAATACATAAATCGTGGAAGTACGTAAGGAATATGTCATAATGGAACATCAACCATGATAAAAGGTAATGGGAATAAAATATGTAATTGTGGAAACCATTCAACACATGTTATGATTTCCATAATAGCCAAGGCATTAATGCCAAGACCATCTTAGTGGACATATTCTCTTTCTGAATCGAGTTCACTCCTCGTTCCAGTCCTGTATTACTGAACCAGATTAACTTAGCGTTCCTTCCATGTCTATCTCATGAGATATAAATATTTTCCCAATACATTGGAGGGATATATACGTCCCACCCATCTCATAATGAAATCATTCATTCTTGTGCCACAAAATAAACATAAAACATTCATCATAACCCAAAAAAATAAAATGGGTTTCATAAACCTCATCCCATCATCACATAATCCATATAAAAGAAATGGATATTTAATCATAAGAAAAGTGAAACCATGTAAATCATAGATACATTATACATGAAACATACACATACGAAATAATGTCATCTTAGATGGAAAATGGTTTTGATAAAACACTTGAAATGAATTTTTGAGGAAAATATCCTTTCTTCTTAAAAATCATTTTCTTTTCAGAAAATTCCATGAAATTTGAAAAGAAAAGTATTTTTTTGAAAATAGTCATAAAATCATGTAGAGTAAGATTAATGAAAATGAGGGATTATGAAACCGTAAAAATCCGTTCAATCTGTATAAGTTAAAAATAACATTCTTTTCATACTTTTTTCGGAAAAGTCAAAAAGTACCTCATATGGTAAACAAAAAAGATTCCATAAATACCATAAAGTAAATGTCCAAATGTGTAAAAAGGACTTTAAACATACATGAAAACATTTTTATAAATCTTGGACATGGATGATAAATATAACCTCAATAAATACTTACGTATAAGCAATCTCGGATAGAAAACAATTGAGATTGCAACATTATCCCTTACCTTAGGTCCGATATGCTTCGTAAATTTCCGAACCTCCATTATAATGATTTAAATAATGTAGTTGTCTTATTACAGAATCATATTCATTGTTATTATACCATATATGGTTACGTATTACTTTATATTACCGGTTCTTTTGTAAATTTCATGTTAAAGAAGTGTTTTGGGTAAAACGTTTTATTTATTGTACGTGTTTGGACATGTTGTTCTTGATATTACAACATATATCATGATTTAATTACTTCCAGAATGTAAATCATGATATATAAATCATATATATTCAGTGTATATATATAATATATAGATAAATGAAATGAAATACACCGTTCATGGAGACGGTAGGCCATACGTATTCATGAACGGTGTTTCCTTTCTTTATTGACTTGAATGGAAGTAAGTAGATGAAATATATATATAAATGTATACATAATTCTAGTAGCTTAATTATGTCACATATTTCATTATTATTCATTATATATATACTTTATAATCATTCTTGAATTTTTAATCATGGGAAATGAATCTCATTGCCTTCGTGGAGACGGTAGTCCATACGTACGCACGAGAGATGATATCATTCCCATGATCAGGGAATTGTATTGAAGTGTATTTATAATATTACAGAATCAATATCATTTTACAATAACTGTATATACTTATTTATTTACACCATTATACCCATCCATGTAAGGTGGTGGTGGAAAATAGATTACACCATGGCTTGGAGACGGTATTCCGTACGTACGCACGCTCGTTGATTTCGTTTTCCATAGGATGGATAGATGGTGAAATAGGGTTGTTTCATAAATAT
This sequence comes from Viscum album, assembly GCA_963277665.1. Lineage (NCBI taxonomy): Eukaryota > Viridiplantae > Streptophyta > Magnoliopsida > Santalales > Viscaceae > Viscum > Viscum album. The sequence continues at coordinate 742,623,733 of OY728121.1, read as the reverse complement.
AATAACATATAATTATATGAGTGATACTGATGTTATTACTTCATAATGAAACAACTACAGAAGAAGATGCATAAGTAGAAATAACGTTGAAAGAATCGGTAACAGACATTTCCTCTTCTTTGAGGTGCCTCTTCTTAACGTCCTCTTATGGAACTAAAAATGGACTTTGAAGAAGACCAGGACCTCTAGAATGTTTCTAGAGTAGTGGATAAGAGAAATTGGTAGGGGTTGGACGAGCATGAAGGCTCAATGTGGTGTGAGGAGGCGAGGGAGGAGGTGCCCTTTTATAAGGGAGAAGAGGGGCACCTTTGGAAAAAATAAATATATTATTTTATTATAAAGTCATATTCGGTTTTTAATAGCTCCAAATTGATTTATTTCGAATCTATGGTGGGGATGGGTCACAATACTCTCATCGAATATAATTTAGACAAGTTTAGGAATCTATTTTAACCATATCATTTAGATTGAAATTTAAGTTAAATAATTTTACTTTTACCTTGTCTACTTGTTTTCTTACATTATAAGGTTAATAAACTTTCTATAACAAGCCAAACGAACCCCAAGATGTTTATTATTAATATATATAACATTATATAATCCATTTTTCTGATACTTATATTTTTTTAGAATAAAATAACAATTAATAATAAAATATTTGTTTTAAAAAGTATTTTATATCAATTTTGACACTATTTGGTAATTGATTTTTTTGAAAATACTAACAGAAATATTAGTTCGAAAAAAGTTAATTAAATAAATACTAACATGTCATATTAACCTGAAAATTAGTTTAATTAATAAAAAATCTCAAATTACATTTATTTGTGTATTTATAACATCAATTATGTCAATATTTCATTAATAAGATAATTACTGCATCATCATTGTGTCATAAATAAATTAAGTTATTTAATGTTGAAAAATTATAAATAAAATACAATTATGTAGGAAATATTTTTAGATTTATAATGAATATTTATAGTCGAATTTATCTTATGTATAACCCAATATTAAAAATGCTTTAGTTATTAAACATTGATTTTAACTATTTTAACTATTCTTTAAATAAAATAATATTAAATGTCCTAATCTAATCCAAGTGGACCTAAATGGTCATATTTTATTCCTAAAGTTTTTCTTGGCCGAATTATACTTATACAATATAATTAGGACATGTGTTAGGGTAATAATAATATCAGTTTTACCTTTAATTACCCTATTTACTTTTAACTGTGGTAAATAAAAGTAAAAAGTTACTATTCACCAAAAATTATTTTCATCTCCTTGAACTTCATTTTAGTCCATTTTATTAATTGTGTCTCTTTTATTTTCAAAATTCCTCTGACAGAAGCGGTAAAATTATGTTTTATGTGAATTTCCAAATTCTCCTAGGAGGTGGGTAAAAGACGGTGAAAAGTTCAATAAAATTTTTATATATCAAAATGTATTATAAAATGACTCCAATGAATTACATTGAACATATATTGGTATTATGTATCAATTTCTGCCTAAAATAAATTTAAATAAAATAAATAATTATTTAAATAAAAAGTCGGATTTTAAATAGTAACCAAGTGTTTTCACTATTCATTAAAAATTGAATGTTTTCAGAAAAATACCAAAAATTCACCCTAATCTATTTTTGATATTCCGAATCCAAAAATAAAGTCCATTTTGAAAGATAAAATTTACAAAATTTCAAATATTGGGCATTACTATTCATAACGGCTAGATTTAATAATATTTTAATAGCATATCGTTGTTTAGTGAAACTCGGTATTGCGTACGACGCAAACTATAGAGGAAGGTCGTGATTGCATGTAATTCAAGCCAAGTCTGGGATTCATGTATTGCAATATCATTTTGGTGATGCGTACAACACAAGAAATCAATAAAATTAAAAATAATATTTTTCATAAAATCTTGGGGTCTTACATTCTATCCCACTTAAAAAGAATTTCACCCTCAAAATTTGTTGGGGTTATAAATGGTTTACTACTCGAAAGTTTCTTTAATAGACACCCACATCATAAAATGGAATACAAAAAACAATCTTTAAAAAAATTATGAAACGTAATGTTTACCCAAATTAACTAATCACTAGGTTTCCACATAGGAGAACACAGATGAAAATATGGATATGGAGGAGAAAAATAACCATCTTGTTCTGATGGAGAGTGATAGAGAACATGGCTATGAAAAAGCCAACAATCACAAATCCATAGATTTGTGATGATATAACGTAATATCTGATTCGTCAGATATAAGGGCACCAGGACAACATTTTTTTTCAAGATCATTTCCCTAATGTTGATGATATTTGAATTAGAAGAAATACATTCTTGATTTTGGTACAGTCTCATCGTTGGTCATTCTTTGGACAATTTGCAATTCATCTCTTAAAGAAATGAAGTTTTATTTGTCATTCGTGAAGTGTTAGCAGATCATGTGATAGAATTATGGGTCATTCCATCTGTCTTAAACAAGAGATTCGAAAAAGTTTTCAAAAATACATAAGTCCATATATAGTGAGATTAATCATATATGGTTCTTAATATTGGATTATACTTCATATATCATACTTCTTAATATAATAAAATTGGTTTCTACTAAATATGGACTTCATATAGGCCAGTGGTAGGCGATAAAGTCATGGCGCACTTCAGTTGTGGGTTCGATTTCCACAGCCTTGTTCGATGCGACAGGTTGTCGCCCATCCAACAGGTTGTCTTTTATCTAAAAATACATTATTATAACATTCCATAAATGATATCGAAAAAAAATTCTACCCTTAAACAATTCTATCTGATGTCTAACTTAATCCATTCCAACCATTAATCTTTACCAAAATATTTCTGTCCAATCTCATAGTGTAAAGAAAATGATTACTTGAGAGGTCACATAACAAGTACGTGAATACCATCATTTATCCCCCATATATCATACGATATATCTTGTTTTTCACATTCCAAACATTCAAATTCCTTAATCATGTATTCTCTTGAAAATTGAATACCCAACGAACCTTAGTGAAAACATGAATACAATTAAAAGTTAACACATTCCACATACCAAAAACCTCAAAATTATATATACTCAAACCATGATATCACTTAGTCCTTATATCAATCATGAGCTCATGAATACTATCAACCCATTTATTTTCTCCTTATCCCATCATTATGCTCATATCATTTGCTTTCCAAAATAATTGAATCACTTTTCATGCTTACCGGTACCATATTCTTATAGAAACCCACAATGGACCAATACACAGATATTGCAATATTCCACGATACTATAAATGACATTCTATGATATTGTTTTGAAATCCCAATACATAAACACTTAATCATTACACAACATCATTGTCATACTCAATATCACAAATAGTGAACACATGTGACTTCCCTTTATCCTTTTCCTTTAGAGGTTGCTCATGTTGATCATCATTAACCCTTGCATTATGGAATTGATTAGCATAATGCCCCATTTCCTTGCACTTGAAGCATTGATATGTGGGAGGAGCGTTCTATGTAGTCTATTCTCTATTCAAATAATAAACTAACTTTTTCACATTACTTCGACAATCAACTGCTCGATGACCTTCTTTTACACACTTAAAACATTTTCTAGTACCTTTTAGGCAATCTCCACCATGCTTCCTTCCACACTTTGAGCATAAAGAAACATTCATCTTCTTTTCACCATTATTCTAAGATTTCTCATTGAACTCCATCTTTCATTTCTTGTCAAAACCATGAGATGGATATGTAACTCTAACTTCCAGTTCTACCTTGATTGCACAATGCACAATTTCTTCATAGCTACTGATGTCTCTTATATCCAATGCCCTTCGAAGATTTGGTTTTAAGCCACTGAAGAATCGATCCACTTTACTTTTATGTTAGATGATAAATCCATATGCATACCTTGAAAGACTTGTAAAATTTGCCTCGTATATACCAACAAATTCATCATCCTTTTGCTTAAGCTCAAGGAACTCCTTTTCCATCTTTGTTTGAAGAATACAAGGGAAGTACTTATTGAAAAATAAATTCTTGAACTCATCCCACTCCATGGATTCAATTTTACATTGGGGCCTTATATTCTTAATTAGAATCCACCACCAGTCTTCTTCACCTTCAAAAGGGTAAATATATAGAATAACTTTGTATTGTTCTAAACAGTGAAGTATGGAAAATATCATTTCAATGGTACTAATCCATTGTTCAGCAACACTTGGATCAATATACTCACTGAAAGAATGTGGATGTTGCCTCATGAAGAACTCAATAGAATATTGTTCCCTTCTCTGCTCATTTGGATGTCCAAAATGATTCATATCTTGTTTAAGTATAGCAATAAGATTTTTCACTCCATCTCCCATAACATTTGTTTGTTCATGAGGAAAATCATTACATTGTCCATTATATTGATCAACACGGTTCCTTCGGTTTCCAACCATCATCTAAAACCCAAAAATAATTGTCTGAGTGGAAAAAAACATTCTAGGGAAAACAACAGAATAAAGGGGGAGTACTGTCAATATCTAACTTCTTAGGTTAAATTCTATGATCGTTACCATTATTCTAGGACTATAACCTATAATTATAATTAACCTTATGGACATCCGTAGACATACTTTAAATATTTCTAGAGATTTCACTAAAGTTTTTGCATCCTAGTTTCTAAAGGTTAACTAAACCTTTCCTCTGATACCAACTGTAGAAGCCCAAAGCATGACATACATGGACATTACATTACTTTTTCCCAATACTTAATACATAACAAAAATAAACACACAATGACCGTAATAGTTTGGTGTTTTCGGAAACTCTGAAGATAATCTTCTATTCATGGTGAAATATCTTCAGCATCTTCCATAATGATCTTCCCCTTTTTTCATACCTAAAACCTATCTTTAAATCCTGGGGAAATGAAAAAATATAAAGGGTGAGATCAAATTCTCAGTAAGGGTAAGCATAGAGAACATAAAAAAATCCATAAACAATTGAAAGCAAAAACTTGAACATGAAATTTAAACAACAAAATCTTGAGAAAAGACATAAATCGTGGAAGTACATACATAATATATCATAATGGAACATCAACCATGATAAAATATAAGGATAATAAAACATGTAATTGTGGAACCCATTCACCACATGTTATGATTTCCATAGTAGCCAAGGCATTACTGCAAAGAACATCTTGGTGGACAAATTCCTTTTCTGAATCGAGTTCACTCCTCGTTCCAGTCTTGTATTACTGAACCGGATTAACATATCATTCCGGTCATGTATATCTAATGAGATATAAATCATTACCCAATACATTGGATGGAGATATAGGTCCCACCAATAACATAATTAAATCATTCTTACTTGTGCGACATAATAAACTTTAAACATTCATCATAACCCAAAATAAATAAAATGGATTTCATAAAAATCAACCCATTATCACATAATCCATATAAAACATATGGGTATTTCATTAAAAGAAAATTTAAACCATTTAAATCATGGAGACATTATAAATGAAACATACACATATGAAATAATGTCATATTAGATGGAATATGGTTTTGATAAAAGGCTTGAAATGAATTCTTAGGGAAAATATCCTTTCTTCTTCAAAATCATTTTATTTTCACAAAATTCCATTAAATTTTAAAAGAAAAGTATTATGTTGAAAATAGTAATAAACTATTGTAGAGAAATCTTCATTAAAATGAGGCTTTATGAAACCGTAAAAATCTGTTCACGATGTATTAGTTAAAAATAACATTCTTCTCGTACTTTTGTGAGAAAAGTTCAAAATGACCTCGTATGGTAAACAAAAAAAATTTCCATACACACCATTTAGTAAAAGTCAAAAATGGGTAAAAAGTACATTAAAAATAAATGAATTTTTTACAAAACTTGGATAAGGATGATAAATATAACCCCAGTAAATACTTACGTATAAGAAATCTCTGACAGAAAATAATTGAGATTGCAACATTATCCCTTACCGTAGGTCCGATATGATTGGTACGTATCTGAACCTTCTGTATAATGATTTAAATAATGTCATTGACTTATTATGGAATCATATTCATTGTTATGATATCATATATGGTTCACTTATGACTTTATATTACTCGTTCTTTTTTAAATTTCATGTTAAAGCAGCATTTTGGATAAAATGTTCTATTTATCGTACGTGTTTGGCCTTGTTGTTCTTGATATTACTACTTATATTGTAGAGACCCGAATCTTGACGTACATGGAAATTACATTACTTTTGAGGAATACTTAATTTATTACAAAAATAGACACAGAAGGACCGTAATAGTTTAGTGTCTTTGAAAACATGGAACATAATCCTCTAATCGTGGTGAAAGATCTTCAACATCTCCCATAAAGATCTTTCGGATTTTTTTCTTACATAAAACCATTCTTTATATCCTGGGGAAAAGAAAACATAAAAAGGGTGAGCTCAAACACTCAGTAAGGGTAATCATGGATAAAATAAAACATACCATATGCATTTCAACTTAAAAACATGAACATAATGTTTAAACATCAAAATCATGAGCAACGACATAAAAAATGGAAGTACATAAGGCATAGATCATAATGGAACATAAACCATGATAAAATATTATTGGAATAAAACCTGTAATTGTGGCATCCATTAAGAACATGTAATGATTTCCATAGTAGCCAAGGCATTTCTGCCATGACCATCTTAGTGGACAAAGTCCCATTCTGAATCGAGTTCACTCCTCGTTTCAGTCCTGTAACACTAAACCGGATTAACTTACCATTCTAGCCATGTCTATCTAATGAGAAATAAAATCCTTACCCAATGAATTGGATTGAGATATAGGTCCCACCCATCTCATAGTGAAATCATTCTTACTTGTTCCACAACATAATCATTCATCATTCATCATAACCCAATGAATAAAATGGGTTTCATAAAAATCATCCCATCATCACATAATCCATATAAAAGAAATGGATATCATTTCATAATAAGAAATGAGAAACCATGTCAATCATAGATACATTATACATAAAACATACACATATGAAATAATTTAATTTTATATGGAAAATGGTTTTGATAAAACACTTGAAATGAATTCTTGAGGAAAATATCCTTTCTTCTTTAAAATCATTTTCTTTTAACAAAATGTCATGAATTTTTAAAAGAATAGGATTTTTCTTGAAAATATTCATGAAATATTTTTGTGGATTCTTCATGAAAATCAATCTTTATAAAACAGTAAAAATGTGTTCGTTCCGTATAAGTTAAAAAAAATTCTTATCGTACTTTTGACGGAAAAGTCAAAAAGTACATCCTAGCATAAACCAAAGAAAGATTCCTTACATATCATGTATTAATAGTAAATAATGGGTAAAAAGGACTTTAAACATACATTAATATACTTCTATAAAACATAGACATGGATGATAGAAATAACCCCAGTATATACTTATGAATAAGCAATCTCGGATAAAATTGAGATTTGAAAAATTATCCCTTATCTTAGGTCTGATATGCTTCGTATGTATCCGAACCTAATGTATAATGATTTAAATAATGTCATTGACTTATTACATAATCATATTAATTGTTATGATATCATATATGTTTCATTTATGACTTTATATTACCCGTTCTTTTGTAAATTCCATGTTAAAGCAGCGTTTTGGGTAAAATCATTTTATTTATCGTATGTGTTTCGACTTGTCGTTCTGGATTTTATTACTTATATCCTGATTTAAATAATTCCATAATGTAAAACATGATTTATATATAATATATCTTCATCATATATATAATAGATCGATAAAAGGAATGAAGTACACCATTCATGGAGACAGTAGGCCGTACGTACACATGAACACTGTTTTCGTTTCCCTTTTGAATTGAATGGAATTAAGTAAATGACATACATATATATATATATATAAATATATACAGTATCATTATTGTGTCATATATTTCATTATTATTCATTTTATATACTTTATAATCAATCATGAATGGTTAACATGGAGAGTGAATCTCATCGCGTCGTGGAGACGGTAGTCCGTACGTACGCATGAGCGATGATATCATTCCCAAGATTGTGGAATTATATTAAAGTGTATGTATAATATTACATAATCAATATAACTTTACAATATTCATATATATTCATTACATTCACCATTATACCCATCCATGTAAGGTGATGGTGGAAAATAGATTACACCACGGCGTGGAGACGGTATTCTGTACGTACGCACGTGCGGTGATTTCGTTTTCCGTTGGATGGATAGATGGTGAAATATGGTTGTTTCATACATACAATAACATATAATTATTTTATTTATACTGATGTTATTACCTCATAATGAAACAACTAAAAAAAGAAGAAGTGGAAGAAGAAATAAAGTTGAAAGAATCGGTAATGGACATTAACTCTTCTTTGAAGCGCCTCTTTGAGACCTCCTCTTAGGGAACTAAAATTGGTCTTTGAATAATACCGGGACCTCTAGGATGTTTCTAGGGAAGTGTAGATGAGAATTTGGCAGGGTTTTTCCGAGCTTGAAGGCTCAAAGTCGTGTGAGGAAGAGAGGGAGGAGGTGCCCTTTTATGAGGGAGGAGAGGGGCACCTTTGGAATAACTAAATATAGTATTTTATTATAAAGTCAAATTCGGTTTTTAATAGCTCCAAATTGATATATTTCAATTATAAGGTGGTTATGGGTCTAAACTCTCTCATCCAATAGAATTGATAAAAGTTTAGGTCATTATATTAACCTTATCATTTAGTTTAAACTCTTAGTTAATTAGATTGACATTTACCATGTCACTTTGTATTTTTATATTATATAGTTAATAATCTTACCATATACATCCAAGAGACCACCAAGTGGTCAATTAATTATACAAAAATCATTATATAAGTATCTTGTCCTAACCATAGATTTTTAGGAATATAATAATAATAAATAATATAATATTTGTTTTAAAAACTATTTTATGTCAATTTTGACTATATTTGGTAATTGATTTTTGTGAAAATCATAATAGAATTATTAGTTCGAAAAAAATTAATTAAATCAATACTAACATGTCATATTAACATTGAAAATTATTGGAATTCATAAAAATTCTCAATTGACATTTATTTGGGTATTTATAACATCAATTATGTCAATATTTCATTAATAGGATAATTACTGCATCATCATTGTATCATAAATAAATTAAATTATTTTAAGTCTAAAAATTACAAATAAAATAAAATTATGTTTGAAATCTTTTTAGCTTTCTAATGAATATTTATAGTCGAATTTATATTATGTATAAACCTATATTACAAATGATTTAGTTATTAATCTTTGATTTTAACTATTTTAACCCTTCTTTAAATAAATTGATAATAAATGTCTTAATCTAATACAAGTGGTCCCAAATGGTCATATTTTATTCCAAAGGTTGTTTTTCGTCGAATTAAACTTATCCAATAGAATTAGTACATGTTTTATGGTAATAATAATAACACTTGTACCCTTAATTACCATATTTACTTTTAACCGTGGTAAAAAAAGTGAAAAGTTACTATTCACCAAAATTTATTTTCATCTCATTGAACCACATTTTAGTCCATGATATCAAACTTGTCTCTCAGATTTTCAAAATTCCATTCACAGAAGCGGTAAAATTGCGTTTTATGAGAAATTCGATTTTTTAAACTACCACATAGTGGTTTCACTGTTATCAAAAAATGAAAGTTTCTAGAAAAATATAAAAAATTAGGCCTAAGATATATTTGATATTATGAATTCAAAAATGATGTCTATTTTACCAAATTCAAAACATACCACTTGCATTAATTAATTTAAAAAATAATTCTCGTTGTCAAAACAAGTAGCATGTTTTTAAGAGATAATAACTATCAAAATATTGACACTTGTTTATGTCTGGTTTAAATGTGAAATTACATCCAATGAACAAAATTTTATTAAATGGTAAAAATATATTCTAAATATACTTTAAAACCACTCAAATTAATAATTTATCACCATTATTTATTTCGATAAAACGGTGTATTTAATTAAAATTTAGTAATTTTCACTATTCATCAGTATTTTATTGATACTGATGTTATTACCTCATAATGAAACAACTAAAAAAGAAGAAGTGGAAGAAGAAACAAAGTTTAAATAATCGGTAATGGACATTACCTCTTCTTCGAAGCGCCTCTTTGAGACCTCATCTTAGGGAACTAAAATTGGTCTTTGAAGAAGACCAAGACCTCTAGGATGTTTCCAGGGAAGTGGAGAAGAGAATTTGCCAGGGGTTTTCTGAGCTTGAAGGCTCAAAGTGGTGTGAGGAAGAGAGGGAGGAGGTTCCCTTTTATAAGGGAGGAGAGGGGCACCTTTGGAATAACTAAATATATTATTTTATTATAAAGTCAAATTCGGTTTTTAATAGCTCCAAATTTATATATTTAGAATATAATGTGGGGATGGGTCTAAATCCTATCATCCAATAGAATTTAGTCAACTTTAGGTCATTATATTAACCTTATCTAATAGTTTTAACTCTTATTTAATTAGATTGACATTTACCATGTCACTTTGTATTTTTATATTATATAGTCAATAAAAATACCATATACATCCAAGAGACCCCCAAGTGGTCCATTAATGATACACCTATCATGATATAAGTATCTTGGCCGAACCTTAGATTTCTAGAAATATAATAACAATTAATAATATAATATTTGTTTTAAAAATTATTTTATGTCAATTTTGACTCTATTTGGTAATTGATTTTTGTGAAAATCATAACAGAATGATTAGTTCGAACAAAATTAATTAAATCAATACTAACATGTCATATTAACATTTAAAATTATTGGAATTCATAAAAAGTCTCAAATTACATTTATTTGGGTATTTATAACATCAATTCTGTCAATATTTAATTAATAGGATAATTATTGCATCATCATTGTATCATAAATAAATTAAATTATTTTAAGTCTAAAAATTACAAATAAAATACCATTATGTTGGAAATATTTATATATTATTAATTAATATTTATAGTCGAATTTATCTATTGTATAACCCTATATTAAAAATGATTTAATTATTAAACTTTGATTTTAACTATTTTAACCCTTGTTTAAATAATTTGATAATTAATGTCCTAATCTAATCCAAGTGGGGCTAAATGGTCATATTTTATTCCTATGTTTTCTTTTGGTCGAATTAAACTTATACAATAGAATTAGGACATGTGTTAGGGTAATAATAATAACACTTTTACCCTTAATTACCATATTTACTTTTAATCGTGGTAAAAAAAGTAAAAAATAACTATTCACCAAAAATTATTTTTATCCTATTGAACCACATTTTAGTCCTTAATATTAACTGTTTCTCTCAGATTTTCGAAATTCCCCTCATAGAAGCGGTAAAATTAAGTTTTATGAAAAATTCAGTTTTTTAAACTACCACTTAGTGGTTTCACTATTAATCAAAAAATGAAAGTTTCCAGAAAAATACCAAAAATTCGGCCTAAGATATATTTGATATTATGAATTAAAAAATGATGTCTATTTTACCAAATTAAAAACATATCACTTGCATTAATTAATTTAAAAACTAATTCTTGTCGTCAAAACAAATAGCGTGTTTTTAATAGATAATAACTATGAAAAGATTAACACTTGTTTATGTCTGGGTTAAATGTGAAATTACATCCAATGAACAAAATTGTATTAAATGGTAAAAATATATTCTAAATATACATAAAAACCACTCAAATTAATAATTTATCACTATTAATTATTTCGAATAAAAAGGTGTTTTTAATTAAAATTTAGTAATTTTCACTATTCATCAGAATATGAAAGTTATCTGAAAAGTACCAATATTTCACCCTAAGCTAATTTCGATATTCTGAATCCAAAAATGAATTCCATTTTGAAAGATACAATTTATAAAATTTCAAAAAGTGGGTATTACTATTCATAACGGCTAGTTCATAGTAATATTATAACAATATCTCGTTTAGTGAAACTCAGTATTGCGTACTACACACGCTGTCGTGGAAGGTCATGATTGCGTGTAATGCAAGCCATGTCAGGGATGTGTGTAGTGCAAGATCCTTTTGGTGTAGCGTACAACACAAGACATCAATAAAATTAAAAAGAATATTTTTCATAAAATCATGGGGTGTTACATTCTACCCCCTTAAAATGAATTTCTCCCTCGAAATTCGTCGGGGTTATAAATGGTTTACTACTTGAAAGTTTCTTTAATCGAAACCCACATTGTAAAAAGGAATACCAAAACATGGATTTAAAATCTAAAGTATGAAACGTAACGTTTACCCAAATTAACTCATCACTGGGTTTCCACGTAGGAGAACATAGGTGAAAATATGGATATGGAAGAAAAATATAACCATCAAGTTCTGATGGAGAGTGGTAGAGAACATGGCTATGAAAAATCCAACAATCACACAGCCATAAATTTGTGATGATCTACGGTACCATCTGATTAATCGGATATAAGGGAACTAGGATAACATTTTTTTTTCAAGCTCATTTCCCTAAAGTTGAAGAATTTGAATTAGAATAAATGCTTACTTTATTATGGAACAATCTCACTATTGTTTGTGCTTTGAACAATTTCCACTTCATCTCTTAATGAAATGAAGTTGAATTTGTTATTCTTGAAGTTTTAAGAGATCATGTGATAGAATGATGGGTTATTCCATCTGTTTCAAACAAAAGGTTTTCAAAAGTTATCGAATATACATAAGTCCTACTATGGTGAGTTTAATCGTATACGATTCCAAAAATGAACATATAATTCATATATCATACCGAGTAATAAAATATAACTTGTTTCTACTAACCAGGGACTTCCTGTAGGCCAGTGGTAGGCGATAAAGGCCAGTCGCACTTCGGTTGTGGGTTTGATTCCCATAGCGTTGTCCGACGCGATGGGCTGTCGCCCGTCCTGCCGGTTGTCCTTTTTCTAAAGTTATATTACTATAGCATCCCATCAATAATATCGATAAATGTTTTATCCTTAAACAATACTAACTCTTTTCCAACATAATCTATTCCAATCTTTAGGCTTATCTAAAATACTTCGGTCCAAGCTCATAGTATAAAGAAAATGATTACTTGAAATGTCACATAACAATCACATGAATTACATCATTTATCCCTCATATATCATAAAATATATCTTGTTGGTCAAATTAAAAACATGTTAATACCTTAATCATGTATTCTCTTGATGAATCAATACCCATTGAACCATAGTGAAAACATGAACGCAGTTAAAAGATAACACTTTCCACATACCAAAATCCTCAAAACACTATATACTCAAACCATGATATCACTTAGACCATATATCAGTCATGAGCTCATGAATACAATCAAACATCTCATTATCTTTGTATCCACATATCATCTACTTTCCAAAAATATCTGAATAACCTTTCATGCTTACCCGTACCATTAAACATATACTTTCAAATAATTTTGGAAAAACAATAGTGTAACAATACTTGGATGATTCTTTATTCCATAGTACCATAAATTATTCATTATAAACATACAATCATTCCACTAACTTCTTAAACCACTGATTGAGATTCATCATTTCTTTCATCTCATACTTCATTTGTAGTCTCTTCATCATCATCCACATAAATACTACTCATATGACCATGCTGATTCTCTTCACGAAATTTTCCCTTAGGGCATTTGTTTGCATAATGACCATAAATTCCACATTTAAAACATCTAATCATTGTTGACGTCGTAGCAATACCATTATCCTTATCCATGCTATTAACTGAACCTTTTCCTTTGCACTTACTGGTTTTGTGTCCTTCTTTTCCACACCCAAAGCATCTTCCAGTTCCTTTGAAACAATCTCCCCGATGCCTCTTCCCACATAATTTACATGAGGGAAATTGAACTTTCATTCCTCTATGATCATCATGAAACTCCATATTTCTCTTATTATCTGAGTCGGGAAACTTACCAAAGTTGAGATTATTGATCATATTATGAGATTGCTGATTAGGCATAATAACGATGTTTGGACTTCCAAATCCTATTTCATTTTGTTTCTCATGAAGAATATCATTCCATTGTCCGTCATATCCTCCATTATCATGAATCTTCCTGTTTCCAGCCATTTTCTAAAACCAAAAAAGAATAGTCTGAGAGGAAAAAATCATGCTAGGGAAAACAACATAGTAAAGGGGGAGCACCCTCAATATCTAACATCTTAGGTTAAATTCTAAGATCATTAGCGTAGTTCTAGGACTATATCCTATACGTATACTTATCCTTATGGACATCCCTAGACATACCTTAGAAATATCTCTAGGGATATCACTAAAGTTCTAGAAACCTAGTTTCCAAAGGTTGACTAAACCATTCCTCTAATACCAACTATAGAGACCCGAAGCATGACGTACATAGACATTACATTACTTTTGCGGAATACTTAATACATAACAAAAACATACACACAAGGACCGTAATAGTTTAGTGTCTTTGGAAACTTGGAACGTAATCCTCTAATCGTGGTGAAAGATCTTCAACATCTCCCATAAAGATCATTCCCCTTTTTTTCTAACCTAAAACCATTCTTTATATCCTGGGGAAAAGAAAACATAAAAAGGGTGAGCTCAAATGCTTAGTAAGGGTAAGCATGGATAAAATAAAACATACCATATACATTTGATCTTAAAAACATGAACATAATGTTTAAACATCAAAATATTTAGAAACGACATGAAACATGGAAGTACATAAGGTATAGATCATAATGGAACATAAACCATGATAAAATATCATGGGAATAAAACATGTAATTGTGGCATCCATTAAGCACATGTAATGATTTCCATAGTAGCCAAGGCATTTCTGCCATGATCATCTTAGTGGACAAAGTCCCATTCTAAATCGAGATCACTCCTCGTTTCAGTCCTGTAACACTAAACCGGATTAACTTACCATTCTAGCCATGTCTATCTCATGAGAAATAATATCTTTACCCAATGCATTGGAGTAGATATAGGTCCCACCCATCTCATAGTGAAATCATTCTTACTTGTGCCACAACATAAACATTCATCATTCATCATAACCCAATGAATAAAATGGGTTTCATAAAAATCATTACATCATCATATAATCCATATAAAATAAATGGATATAATTTCAAAATAAGAAAAGAGAAACCATGTAAATCATAGATACATTATACTTAAAACATACACATATGAAATAATTTAATTTTATATGGAAAATGGTTTTGATAAAACACTTGAAATGAATTCTTGAGGAAAATATCCTTTCGTCTTTAAAATCATTTTCTTTTCACAAAATGTCATGAATTTTTAAAATAATAGGATTTTTCTTGAAAATAGTCATGAAATATTTTTTATAAAGCTTCATGAAAATCATGCTTTATAAAACCGTAAAAATCTGTTCGTTCCGTATAAGTTAAAAAAAATTCTTCTCGTACTTTTTTCGGAAAAGTCAAAAAGTACATCATAGCGTAAAAAAAGATAGATTCCTTACATAACATGTAGTAAAAGTAATGAATGGGTAAAAATGACTTTAAACATACATGAAAATACTTTTATAAAACATTGACGTGGATGATAGAAATAACCCCTGTAAATACATATGAATAAGCAATCTCGAATAAAATTGAGATTTGCAAAATTATCCCTTACCTTAGATCTGATATGATTCGTACATATCCGAACCTTCTGTATAATTATTTAAATAATGTCATTGACTTATTACAGAATCATATTCATTGTTATGATATCATATATGTTTAACTTATGACTTTATATTACCCGTTCTTTTGTAAATTCCATGTTAAAGCAGCGTTTTGGGTAAAATCATTTTATTTATCGTATGTGTTTCAACTTTTAGTTCTTGATATTATGACTTATATCCTGGTTTAAATAATTCCATAATGTAAAAAATGATTTATATATAATATATATTCATCATATATATTATAGATCGATAAAAGGAATGAAATACACCGTTCATGGAGATGGTAGGCCGTACGTACGCATGAACACTGTTTTCGTTTCCCTTTTGAATTGAATGGAATTAAGTAAATTACATAAATATATATATATATATACATAAATATAGTATCATTATCATGTCATATATTTCATTATTATTCATTATATATACATTATAATCACTCATGAATGGTTAACATGGAGAGTGAATCTCATCGCGTCGTGGAGACGGTAGTCCGTACGTACGCATGAGCGGTGATATCATTCCAAAGATCGTGGAATTATATTAATGTGTATGTATAATATTACAGAAACAATATCACTATAAAATAATCATATATATTCATTACTTTCACCATTATACCCATCCATGTAAGGTGATGGTGGAAAATAGATTACACCACGGCGTGGTGACGGTATTCTGTACGTACGCACGTGCGGTGATTTCATTTTCCATTGGATGGATAGATGGGGAAATATTGTTGTTTCATACTTATAATAACATATCATTATTTTATTGATACTGATGTTATTACCTCATAATGAAATAACTAAAAAAGAAGAAGTGGAATAAGAAATAAAGTTGAAATAATCGGTAATGGACATTACCTCTTCTTTGAAGCGCCTCTTTGAGACCTCCTCTTAGGGCACTAAAATTGGTCCTTGAAGAAGACCAGGACCTTTAGGATGTTTCTAGGGAAGTGGAGAAGAGAATTTTTCAGGTTTTTTCTGAGCATGAAGGCTCAAAGTGGTGTGAGGAAGAGAGGGAGGAGGTTCCCTTTTATAAGGGATGAGAGAGGCACCTTTGGAATAACTAAATATATTATTTTATTATAAAGTAAAATTCGGTTCTTAATAGCTCCAAATTGATATATTTAGAATATAATGTAGGGATGGGTCGAAATCCAATCATCCAATAGAATTTAGACAATTTTAGGTCATTATATTAACCTTATCTAATAGTTTTAACTCTTAGTTAATTAGATTGACATTTACCATGTCACTTTGTATTTTTATATTATATAGTTAATAATTTTACCATATACATCCAAAATACCCCCAAGTGGTCCATTAATGATACACCTATCATGATATAAGTATCTTGGCCGAACCTTATATTTTTATAAATATAATAACAATAAATAATATAATATTTGTTTTAAAAACTATTTTATTTCAATTTTGACTCTATTTGGTAATTGATTTGTGTGAAAATCATAATAGAATTATTAGTTCGAATAAAATAAATTAAATCAATACTAACATGTCACATTAACATTTAAATTTTTTTTAATTCATAAAAAGTCTCAAATGACATTTATTTGGGTATTTATAACATCAATTATGTCAATATTTCATTAATAGGATAATTACTGCATCATCATTGTATCATAAATAAATTAAATTATTTTAAGTCTAAAAATTTCAAATAAAATACAATTATCTTTTAAATATTTTTATCTTTCTAATGAATATTTATATTTGAATTTATATTATGTATAAATCTATATTAAAAATGATTTAGTTATTAAACTTTGATTTTAACTATTTTAACCCTTCTTTAAATAAATTGATAATAAATGTCTTAATCTAATCCAAGTGGGCATAAATGGTCATATTTTATTCCAAAGGTTGTTTTTCTTCAAATTACACTTATCCAATAGAATGAGGACATTTTTAGGGTAATAAAAATAACACTTGTACGCTTAATTACCATATTTACTTTTAACAGTGGTAAAAAAAGTAAAAAGTAACTATTCACCAAAAATTATTTTCATCTCATTGAACCACATTTTAGTCCTTAATATTAACTGTGTCTCTCAGATTTTCAAAATTCCACTCACAAAAGCAGTAAAATTATGTTTTATGAAAAATTCAGTTTTTTAAACTACCACTTAGTGGTTTCACTATTAATCAAAAAATGAAAGTTTCAAGAAAAATACCAAAAATTCGGCCTAAGATATATTTTATATTATGAATTCAAATATGATGTCCATTTTACCAAATTGAAAACATATCACTTTCATTAATGAATTTAAAAACTAATTCTCAACGTCAAAACAAATAGCGTGTTTTTAAGAGATAATAACTATCAAAATATTGACACTTGTTTATGTCTGGTTTAAATGTGAAATTACATCCAATGAACAAAATTGTATTAAATGGTAAAAATATATTCTAAATATACTTTAAAACCACTCAAATTAATAATTTATCACTAATAATTATTTCGGTTAAAAAGGTGTTTTTAATTAAAATTTATTAATTTTCACTATTCATCAGAATATGAAAGTTATCCGAAAAGTACCAAAATTTCACCCTAAGATAATATCGATATTCTGAATCAAAAAATGAAGTCCATTTTGAATGATAAAATTTATAAAATTTCAAAAAGTGGGTATTACTATTCATAACGGCTAGTTCATAGTAATATTAAAATAATATCTCATTTAGTGAAACTCGGTATTGCGTACTACACACGCTATCGTGGAAGGTCGTGATTGTGTGTAATGCAAGCCATGTCAGGGATGCATGTAGTGCAAGCTCATTTTAGTGTAGCATACAACACAAGACATCAATAAAATTAAAAAGAATATTTTTCATAAAATCTCGGGGTGTTACATTCTACCACCTTAAATTGAATTTCGCCCTCGAAATTCGTCGGGGTCATAAATGGTTTACTACTCGAAAGTTTCTTTAATAGAAACCCACATAGTAAAAAGGAATACCAAAACTTGGCTTTAAAAACTATAGTATGAAACCTAAGGTTTACCCAAATTAACTCATCACTGGGTTTCCACATAGGAGAACATAGGTGAAAATATGGATATGGAAGAAAAATCTAACCATCAAGTTCTGATGGAGAGTGGTAGAGAACATGGCTATGAAAAATCCAACAATCAAACAGCCATAAATTTTTGATGATCTAAGGTACCATCTCATTCATCGGATATAAGGGAACTAGGACAACATTTTTTGTTTTCAAGATCATTTCCCTAAAGTTGAAGAATTTGAATTAGAATAAATTCTTACTTTATTTTGGAACAATCTCACTATTGTTCGTTCTTTGAACAATTTCCACATCATCTCTTAATGAAATGAAGTTGAATTTGTTATTCGTGATGTTTTAAGAGATCATGTGATAGAATTATGGCTCATTCCATATGTTTCAAACAAAAGGTTTGCAAAAGTTTTCGAATATACATAAGTCCATCTATGGTAAGGTTAATCGTATACGATTCAAAAAATGAACATATAATTCATATATCATACCGTGTAATAAAATAAAACTAGTTTCTACTAACCAGGGACTTCCTGTAGCCCAGTGGTAGGCGATAAAGTCCAGTCGCACTTCGGTTGTGGGTTCGATTCCCACAGCCTTGTCCGACGCAATGGGCTGTCGCCAGTCCTACAGGTTGTCCTTTTTCTAAAGCTATATTACTATAAAATCCCATCAATAATATCGATAAATGTTCTATCCTTAAACAATACAAACTTTTTTCCAACATAATCCATTCAAATCTTTAGGCTTATCTAAAATACTTCGGCCCATGCTCATAGTATAAAGAAAATGATTACTTGAAATGTCACATAACAATCACATGAATACCATCATTTATCCCTCATATATCATAAGATATATCTTGTTGGTCAAATTAAAAACATGTGAATAACATAATCATGTATTCTATTGAAGAATGAATACCCATTGAACCATAGTGAAAACATGAACGCAGTCAAAAGTTAACACATTCCACATACCAAAATCTTCAAAACACTATATACTCAAACAATGATATCACGTAGTCCATATAGCAGTCATGAGCTCATGAATACAATCAAACATCTCATTATCTTCTTATCTGCATATCATCTACTTTACAAAAATATCTGAATAACCTTTCATGGTTATCAGTCTCATTCAACATATACTTTCAAATAATTTAGGAAAAACAATAGTGTAACAATACTTAGATGATTCTTTATTCCATAATACCATAAATTATTCTTTATAAACATATAATCATTCCACTAACTTCTTAAACCACTGATTGGGATTCATCATTTATTTCATCTCATACTTCATTTGTAGTCTCTTCATCATCATCCACATAAATACTACTCATATGAACATGCTGATTTTCTTCATGAGATTTTCCCTTAGGGCATTGGTTTGAATAATTCCCATACATTCCACATTTAAAACATCTAATAATTTTTGATGTCGTAGAAATACCATTATCCTTGTCCATGCTATTAACTGAACCTTTTCCTTTTCACTTACTGGATTTGTGTCCTTCTTTTCCACACCCAAAGAATCTTCCAGTTCCTTTGAAACAATCTCCCCGATGCCTCTTCCCACATGATTTAAATGAGGGAAATTGAACTTTCTTTCCTCTATGATCATCATGAAAATCCATCTTTCTATTATTATATGAGTCGGGAAACTTACCAAAGTTGAGATTATTGATCATATTATGAGATTGCTGATTAGGCATAATAACGATGTTTGGACTTCCAAATCCCGTTTCATTTGGTTTCTCATGAAGAATATCATTCCATTGTCTGTCATATCCTCCGTTATCATGAATCATCCTGTTTCCAGCCATTTTCTAAAACCGAAAAAGAATAGTGTGAGAGGAAAAAATCATGCTAGGGAAAACGACATAGTAAAGGGGAGCACCCTCAATATCTAACATCTTAGGTTAAATTCTAAGATCATTACCGTAGTTCTAGGACTATATTCTATATGTATACTAATCCTTAGGGACATCCCTAGATATACCTTAGAAATATCTCTAAGGATCTCACTAAAGTTCTCGCTTCTTATTTTACAAAAGTTGACTAAACTTTTCCTCTAATACCAACTATAGAGACTCGAAGCTTGACGTACATGGACATTACATTAATTTTGCGAAATACTTAATACATAACAAATACATACACACAAGGACTGTAATAGTTTAGTGTCTTTGAAAACATGGAACGTAATACTCTAATCGTGGTGAAAGATCCTCAACATCTCCCATAATGATCTTTCCCCATTTTTTCTTACCTAAACCCATTCTTTATATCCTGGGGAAAAGAAAACATAAAAAGGGTGAGCTCAAATGCTCAGTAAGGGTATGCAAGGATAAAATAAAACATACCATATACATTTGAACATAAAAACATGAACATAATGTTTAAACATCAAAATCTTGAGCAACGACATAAAACCTGGAAGTACATAAGGCATAGATCATAATGGATCATAAACCATGATAAAATAGAATGGGAATAAAACATGTAATTGTGGCATCCATTAAGAACATGTAATGATTTCCATAGTTGCCAAAGCATTTCTGCCAAGACCATCTTAGTGGACAAAGTCCCATTCTGAATCGAGTTCACTCCTCATTTCAGTCCTGTAACACTAAACCGGATTAACTTACCGTTCTAGCCATGTCTATCTCATGAGATATAAAATCTTTACCCAATGCATTGGAGTGAGTTATAGGTCCCACCCATCTCGTAGTGAAATCATTCTTACTTGTGCCACAACATAAACATTCATCATTCATCATAACCCAAAGAATAAAATGGGTTTCATAAAAATCATTCCATCATCACATAATCCATATAAAAGAAATGGATATCATTTCATAATAAGAAAAAAGAAACCATGTCAATCATAGAGGCATTATACATAAAACATACACATATGAAATAATTTCATTTTATATGGAAAATGGTTTTGATAAAACACTTGAAATGAATTATTGAGGAAAATATCCTTTCTTCTTTAAAATCATTTTCTTTTCACAAAATGTCATGAATTTTTAAAAGAATAGAATTTTTCTTGAAAATAGTCCTGAAATATTTTTGAGTAAGCTTCATGAAAATCAAGCTTTATAAAACAGTAAAAATTCGTTCGTTCCGTATAAGTTAAAAAAAATTCTTCTCGTACTTTTGTCGGAAAAGTCAAAAAGTACATCGTAGCGTAAAATAAAGAAAGATTCCTTACATACCATGTAGTAAAAGTAATGAATGGGTAAAAAGGACTTTAAAAATACATGAAAATACTTTTATAAAACATGGACATGGTTGATATAAATAACCCCTGTAAATACTTATGAATAAGGAATCTCAGATAAAATTGAGATCTGAAAAATTATCCCTTACCTTAGGTCCGATATGATTCGTACGTATCTGAAACTTCTGTATAATGATTTAAATAATGTCATTGACTTATTACAGAATCATATTCATTGTTATGATATCATATATGTTTCACTTATGACTTTATATTACCTGTTCTTTTGTAAATTCCATGTTAAGCAGCGTTTTGGGTAAAATCATTTTATTTATCGTATGTGTCTCGACTTGTCGTTATTGATATTATGACTTATATCCTGATTTACATAATTCCATAATGTAAAACATGATTTATATATAATATATATTCATCATATATATTATAGATCGATAAAACGAATGAAATACACCGTTCATGGAGACGGTAGGCCGTACGTACGCATGAACACTGTTTTCGTTTCCCTTTTGAATTGAATGGAATTAAGTAAATTACATACATACATATATATAAATAAATAAAGTATCGTTATAATGTAATATATTTAATTATTATTCATTATATATACTTTATAATCATTCATGAATGGTTAACATGGAGAGTGAATCTCATCGCGTCGTGGAGACGGTAGTCCGTACGTACGCACGAGCGATGATATCAATCCCAAGATCGTGGAATTATATTAATGTGTATGTATAATATTACAGAATCAAAATCACTATAAAATAATCATATATATTCATTACTTTCACCATTATTCCCATCAATGTAAGGTGATGGTGAAAATATATTACACCATGGCGTGGTGACGGTATTCCGTACGTACACACGTGCGGTGATTTCATTTTCCGTTGGATGGATAGATGGTGAAATATGGTTGTTTCATACTTATAATAACATATCAGTATTTTATTGATACTGATGTTATTACCTCATAATGAAACAACTAAAAAAGAATATGTGGAAGAAGAAATAAAGTTGAAATAATCGGTAATTGACATTACGTCTTCATTGAAGCGCCTCTTTGAGACCTCCTATTAGGGCACTAAAATTGGTCTTTGAAGAAGACCAGGACCTCTAGGATGTTTTTAGGGAAGTGGAGAAGATAATTTGTCAGGGGTTGTCTGATATTGAAGGCTCAAAGTGGTGTGAGGAAGAGAGGGAGGAGGTTCCCCTTTATAAGGGAGGAGAGGGGCACCTTTGGAATAACTAAATATTTTATTTTATTATAAAGTCAAATTCGGTTTTTAATAGCTCCAAATTGATATATTTAGAAGATAATGTGGGGACGGGTCGAAATCCTATCATCCAATAGAATTTAGACAACTTTAGGTCATTATATTAACCTTATCTAATAGTTTTAACTCTTAGTTAATTTGATTGACATTTACCATTTCACTTTGTAATTTTATATTATATAGTTAATAAACTTACCATATACATCCAAGCGACCCCCAAGTGGTCCATTAATGATACACCTATCATGATATAAGTATCTTGGCCGAACCTTAGATTTTTATAAATATAATAACAATTAATAATATAATATTTGTTTTAAAAACTATTTTATGTCAATTTTGACTGTATTTGGTAATTGATTTTTGTGAAAATCATAACAGAATGATTATTTCGAAGAAAATTACTTAAATCAATACTAACATGTCATATTAACATTTAAAATTATTGTAATTCATAAAAAGTCTCAAATTACATTTATTTGGGTATTTATAACATCAATTCTGTCAATATTTAATTAATAGGATAATTACCGCATCATCATTGTATCATAAATAAATTAAATTATTTTAAGTCTAAAAATTACAAATAAAATACCATTATGTTGGAAATCTTTTTATATTTCTAATTAATATTTATAGTCTAATTTATCAATTGTATAACACTATATTAAAAATGATTTAGTTATTAAACTTTGATTTTAACTATTTTAACACTTCTTTAAATAATTTGATAGTAAATGTCCTAATCAAATCCAAGTGGGCCTAAATGGTCATATTTTATTCCTAAGTTTGTTTTTGGTCGAATTAAACTTATCCAATAGAATTAGGACATGTGTTAGGGTAATAATAATAACACTTTTACCCTTGATTACAATATTTACTTTTAACTGTGGTAAAAAAAGTGAAAAGTTACTATTCACAAAAAATTATTTTCATCTCATTGAACCACATTTAAGTCCTTTATATTAACCGTGTCTCTCGGATTTTCAAAATTCCACTCACAGAAGCGGTAAAATTAAGTTTTATGAAAAATTCGGTTTTTTAAACTCCACTTAGTGGTTTCACTGTTATAAAAAATGAAAGTTTCCAGAAATTTACCAAAAATTAGGCCTAAGAAATATTTGATATTATGAATTCAAAAATGATGTCTATTTTACCAAATTTAATAAATATCACTTGCATTAATTAATTTAATTACTAATTTTTGTCGTCAAAAAAATAGTGTGATTTTAGGAGATAATAACTATCAAAAGATTGACGCTTGTTTATATATGGTTTAAATGTGAAATTACATCCAATGAACAAAATTGTATTAAATGGTAAAAATATATTCTAAATATACTTTAAAACCACAAAAATTAATAATTTATCCCTATTAATAATTTCAATTAAAAATTTGGTTTTAATTAAAATTTAGTAATTTTCACTATTCGTCAGAATATGAAAGTTATCCGAAATGTACCAAAATATCACCCTAAGATAATTTCGATATTCCAAATTCAAAAATGAAGTCCATTTTGAAAGTTAAAATTTATACAATTTCAAAAAGTGGGTATTACTATTCATAATGTATAGTTCATATTAATATTATAATAATATCTCGTTTAGTGAAACTCGGTATTGTGTACTACACACGCTATCGTGGAAGGTCGCGATTGCGTGTAATGAAAGTTATGTCAGGGATTCGTGTAGTGCAAGTTCATTTCGGTGTAGCGTACAATAAAAGACATCAATAAAATTAAAAAGAATATTTTTCATAAAATCTCATGGTGTTACATATATCATGATTTAATTACTTCCAGAATTTAAATCATGATATATATCATATATATTAATTATATATATAATATATAGATAAATGAAACGTAATACACCGTTCATGGAGATGGTAGGCCGTATGTATGCCTGAACGATGTTTTCTTTTCCTTATTGGCTTGAATGGAAGTAAGTAGATGAAATATATAAATATATATATATATGTATACATAAATCTAGTAGCTTAATTATGTCATATATTTCATTATTATTTATTATATATATACATTATAAAAATTATTGAATGGTTAATCATGGAAAATGAATCTCATCGCGTTCGTGGAGATGGTAGTCCGTACGTACGCATGAATGATGATATCATTCCCATGATTGTGGAATTGTATTTAAGTGTATGTATAATATTACAAAATCAATATCATTTTACAATAACCATTTATAGTTATTTATTTACACCATTATACCCATCTATGTAAGGTGGTGGTAGAAAATAGATTACATCACGGTGTGGAGACGGTATTCCGTACGTACGCATGCGATGTGATTTCATATTCCGTAGGATGGATAGATGGTGAAATATGGATGTTTCATATATATAATAAAATATCAGTATATGAGTTATAATTATGTTATTACTTCATAATTAAACAACTAAATAAGAAGATGTAGAAGAATAAATAAAGTTGAAAGGATCAGTAACAGACATTACCTCTTCTTTGAAGAGCCTCTTCATAACCTCCTATTAGGGCACTAAAAATGGTCATTCAAGAAGAACAGGTCCTCTAGGATGTTTCTAAGGAAGTGGAGAAGATAAATTTTCAGGTTTTTTCGGAGATTGAAGGCTCAATGTAGTGTGAGGAGGAGAGGGATGAGGTTCCCTTTTATAAGGGAGGAGAGGGGCACCTTTGGAAAAACAAAAAATAATTATTTTATTATAAAGTCATATTTGGGTTTTAATAGCTCAACATTGATGTATTTCAAAGATAAGGTGGTTATGGGTCGAAATCCTCTCATCCAAAATAATTTAGACATATTTAGGTTTCTATTTTAACCTTATAATTTGATTTAACATTAAGTTAAATAATTTTACTTTTAATGTGTCTTCTTGTTTTCTTACACTATAAGGTTAATAAACATAGTATAACATGCTAAAAGAACATGAAGATGTTTATTATTAATATATATAACCTTATCTAAGTCATTTGGCCAAATCTTATATTTTTAGGAATAAAATAACAATTAATAATATAATATTTGTTTTAAATACTATTTTATGTCAATTTTGACACTATTAGGTAATTGATTTTTGTGAAAACCCTAACAGAATTATTAGATCGAAAAAAGTTATTTAAATAAATACTAACATGTCATATTAACATATAAAATTATTTTAATTCATTAAAAGTCTAAAATTGCATTTATTTGGGTATTTATAACATCAATTATGTCAATATTTCATTAATAAGATAATTACTGCATCATCATTGTGTCATAAATAAATTAAATTATTTAATATCTAAAAATTATAAATAAAATAAAAATATGTAGGAAATATTTTTTTCTTTCTGATTAATATTTATAGTCGAATTTATCTTATGTATAACCCCATATTAAAAATGTTTTAGTCATTAAACTTTGATTTTTACTATTTTAACTATTCTTTAAATAAAATAATATTAAATGTACTAATCTAATCCAAGTGGACCTAAAAGGTTATATTTTTTTCCTATGGTTGTTTTTGGTCGAATTACACTTATCAAATAGAATTAGTACATGTTTTAGGATAATAATAATATAAATTTTACCCTTAATTACCATATTTACTTTTAACCGTGGTAAATAAAAGTAAAAAGTTTATATTCACAAAAAAATTATTTTCATCTCATTGAACCACATTTTAGTCTTTGATATTAACCTTGTCTCTCCGATTTTCTAAATTCCACTCACATAAGTGTTAAAATTAAGTTTTATGTGAATTTTCAAATTCTCTTAGGAGGTGGGAAAAAGACGGTGAAAATTTCAAAAAAAAATTATATATCTAAAATTATTATAAAATGACTCCAATGAATAACATTGAAATTATATAGGTTTTATGTATCAATTTTGTCCTAAAATAAATTTAAATAAAATAAATAATTATTTAAATAAAAAGTCATTTTTTAAATAGTAACTCAATGTTTTCACTATTTATCAAAAATTGAATGTTTTCAGAAAAATACCAAAAATTCACTGTAGGAAAATTTTGATATTCCAAATCCAAAAATGAAGTCCATTTTGAAATATAAAATTTACAAAATTTAAAAAAGAGTTTATTACTATTCATAACAGATAATTTTAAGAATATTTTAATAACATATAGTTGTTTAGTGAAACACGGTATTGTGTACGATGCAAGCTATCGAGGAAGGTCGCGATTGCGTGTAATGCATGCCAAGTCAGGGATGCCTGTAGTGCAAGCTCATTTTGGTGTAGCGTACAACACAAGACATCAATAAAATTAAAATGAATATTTTTCATAAAATCTCGGGGTGTTACCTGTACCTTCCCTTCAGGTATGATATGTGGTGGTTGATCTAGGAGATGTGCCATCTGTACCTACCCTTCTGGTAGGATCCATGGTGGATGATCTAGGTGATGCGTGTCACCTTCCAGATGTTTTGTATTTTACCTTGTACTTTACTGTTGGGCTTGTATTTCTGGCCCCTTACTTTCAGCACTACATTTTTTTCAGTTTTACTTAGTGTATTATTCTTCTGGTACTCTGGTGTAATTTTTTACGTTTCATAAAGTAAATTCCTTACCTTTTTATTAGGATTTACGCCATTAGTGTTAATCTCTAGCCCCTAGCCTATGGAAGGTGGGATTGGGGTAGTTATGACACGGGCCCCGGGGGATGGGTCATGGCATTACATGTAACTAATTTAGTAAATCCATATTTTTTCCATTCATATCCTTTATTTATTAGTAATTAGGAATAGTTTTTTTGTTCATGTATATTTTCATACTTAGTTTAAAATATCAGTTCACTTATATTCATGTTTGGGTACACATGTATGATGATATTCGTTTTCTGAAATAAAAGTTATAATAAATAAATGAACATAGATAATACAGAATGGTTTTAAAATTCATTTATTTATTTATAATGATGGTGAATCATTATATAAAACATTGATGATAAACAAACGGATTAATTTTGGTGATTTTTCTCATAATATTTAATATTTGTATATTTATTTTAATCATGTGTGAAAAAGGATTCCAAAACAACACATAAGATAATTTATATATATATTTAATAGTCAATTTCAACCATAAGAATTTTTTCATGTAGAGAGTTTAAGATGATAATATAAATTCATAACC
The DNA here is from genome assembly GCA_963277665.1 of Viscum album. NCBI lineage: Eukaryota > Viridiplantae > Streptophyta > Magnoliopsida > Santalales > Viscaceae > Viscum > Viscum album. The sequence continues at coordinate 742,595,173 of OY728121.1, read as the reverse complement.
CATGGTTCTTGATAGTGGTAAATTAACACATCTCATATGGTAACAGTTCTTTTTTATAATGGGAGGGTAAATGATAGATGATAATTAATTATCCAAAATTAATAAATAAATTATATTACTTGTATGGTACATGATTTTTCATTCCATTTGTATTAGGAGAGGTTTGTAATGAAATAATAACAAAGGAACATTAAATGAAAATGAAAGAAATGAAAAAAAGAATTTACCTCATGATTTAATCATTCTTGAGAGACTCTTAAAATGAGAGGATTTAGATTTTTAAAGATAAAAAGTTCCTCTAGATGTGGGAGTGGATCTTGGGGATAGATGTTTCATGAATATGGGTTAGAAACATGGTTTGGGTGGATTGAAGGGAAGAGGGAAATATGGGTGGTTTTTATAGTGGATGGTAGGACGGTTTTCATAATATTTTAATCATTAGTTTATTATTTTTCCATAAGATAAGAAATAATAATAATTAATGTGACCTAAAATATTAAAGTGTTCATGTGAGTTCGAGATAATTTCATTACAAAATCCATACATCATCTGATGATATCATAATTATTGTATTTACTAGTTATCGTAAATTATCATATTTTACTATTCACCAAAAATTCATGTATTTTCGAAAAATAAAAAAATTTAACACTAAGCATTTTTTAATGTGTAGAATCGATAAAATTAAATCCATTTTATGAAAATAATTTTTTAAATATAATTAGTTTTATTTTTAATTATATTAACAATTTATGTGTAAAATCAATATTTTAAAACTAGGATTGATTTTTTAAAGAATTCAAAAATTAAACCTGGTCTCACAAAATTATCTTAAATCCAGAATAAATATTGTGGTAAATTAATGAATAACATTTTAGAAATATAATTTTATTTTAAATTAATTAATTAATTGTAAATGATTATTAATAACTTACATAAAACTTATATTATACTATGGTCATATTATATCTTATATACTACTTAAATTTTATTTGTACATTTAAGGGAGAGGTTAATATTCTTTTTGATGAATCAATATTCATAAAGATCATATTAGTTTTCAAAAGTGTTGTACACTACTCATAAGGGTAGTATTATATTCCCCCTAAAAGTTAATTATGTCTTATCGGACTCCAAACATCATACAGATCTCAACCATGTAAGTCAAATTTTAAAAATTCACATCATAGAGGTGACAATATTATGTTTATAGGTAACATATTTCTTATTATTTCATTATGTTATTATATCATGTGATTATATGACATAATTATAATAATTTAATTTCCATTGAAAAAAATTGAGGCGTTATAACATTCATATTGATTTCATCCTTCTTTGTTCCCATCCTTATTCCCTATGGAAAACATTTCAAAAACATGGGATGGACACAAAAACTCCTAGTAAGTGATATAAAATGGGAACGAAAATTCCAGTACATGAATACATATAAACCCATGAAAACATAATAATCAAGAAAAAAATCATTGAAATCATAAATCATAATGGTTTCATATGGAATCAATTTCATAGATACATTATACCTTTCACTACTATAAAGGGGGTAACATTCATGGTTACGATTAGAATACCCATCCGAGTATATTCACTGAATCTCTTAAAAGGAACGTAATTGTTTAACTCCATCATGTTACCCAATGAATTGGGGAGCTTTCATGGGCTCACTAACAATTATTTTATCACATAACCACCCATATATAAATGAAATTCAAAAGAACTATAACATAATCAAAACACATAAACAATGCATAAAAAAATTCACATTAAAATCATATATTATTCAATCATTATATAATAAATTAATTTTAAATACCATTTTCAAACCCCAAATATATATAAATGGATATTTGGTTTTTTATTAAATTGTACGGTTCAAAGAGGATACCAAATACCAAATAATGGTTACAACGACAGAAAGGTCATTGACATGACATGTTAAGAAAAAATTATTTTTTCATTCTGTAAAATTATTCATATAAAAATGATTCATATTTAAAACTATTTAATGAAATTAAAATTCATACTGGTTGATAATAAACCATATAAAATAAAAAGTTTTATAAAAACATAAAATGCCTCAATCATTTTAGATTGAGCCTATGTCCCTTTCCTTGAGTCTGAATAGTCACAAAAAATCATTATGTTCATGAATATTAAAAATAAGTTGGATTTTACTTTCATAGATCCTTTTAAATATTATTATTTATATTATATCACTTATTACCATGTTATACAAATTATATAATTATTGAAATTCATATCAGATGTTTTTAGGATATTGCGTACTTGAGTTGAAAATGAACATGGTTTTGAAGTCACTAGTCCATGTGGTCATAAGTCTATATTATATACAATAATATTCAGGAAATAATCATTAAATTTTTATATGAATAATATCATTTAAATCAATCTATGTATTATGTTTATGAAAAATGAGCAATGTTATTTTCCTAGAGAAGATTTGTCACATGCACGCCAGAGTAACGTTTTCATTTTTCATTGATCATTATAGAAATAAGATAATTAATATTTTAACATTATATAATGGTAATAAAATTATTATAATAAAAATAATAATTTACATATACCTATATATATCATAGAAGTGATTTGGTGAATAAAAATTATCCATTCATTTCCTGTAGGTGATAGTTCACACATACGCACAAACAACGTTACAAATTTTACATTCAAATAATGTAAGAACATAATTGAAATATTATTCATTAAAAATGATAAATATGTCATGAATATAAAATTTTAATATTAATCCCATAATTATAAATGATCTTTTATGGTGGTAAAATAAAATAATCTAAATCATTTCATAGAGGTTATAATTCACACATACATAGGAAAAAATAATTTTATTGCCATTTGATGGAAGTACAATTTGATTTAAGTGGCAATATTATCAAAATAACATTTCATTATATTTAGGATAATAGTTTTATTATTTTATCATTGTTGAATAACATTTAACAAAATTTAATAGGTTAGAGAAATAAAAACTCTTAAAAAACGATTGCACATAATTGGTTGATCAACTATGAATAACACCATAACACATCTAAGATGGTTTTTTGAATAAAATAAGGGCCCATGAATCTGGGGATGGGTTTTAGGAAGTTGTTTTCATATATCATGGCTGATCCAAAAGGATTGGGATATGTGAGTATTAGAAAAGTGTGGGTACATTTCTATAAGAGAGGGGGAACCCATGAAAATTTTAATATATAAATTATGTTTTCGTAAAAAATGGTAAAAAACCATTTATTTAGAATATATTTTAATGTTGGATCGATTAACCATCATCTAAAAAAAATAAGACAAGTTTAATATTTTTAATCCTTATATTTTAGTTTTATCCAATTTTAACTCTTACCATTTTTCCATGTAATTTATACATTTATAGTTAAGGTAATTTAAATATAATGCTAAAAGCATAATGGAAGATTTATTAATGGATTATAAATAAATATTTTATAATATATATGAATAGTATATTTTTAGGAATTTATATCATTTAATTATTAATTTTATATTTTAAAATATAAATTACGTCCAACTTTACAATATTCATTATTTGTCTTATTTTATAATTAATAACAAATTTATTCCATCTAATAAATACACTAACTAAATAAAATCACCCCATCTTCATCCAGAAAATTCATTCATTGAAATAAATTATCAAAATTGATATTTATTTTAATATTCTTAATATCATTTATTTGATTCTTCTTTTTATAAAGAAATCACTACATCATCATTGTGTAATAATTAAATTTACTTATATGATGTCTGAAAATTATAAATAAAAAAACTGATATAGGAAATAATTTTATATTTCTAATGATTATTCATAGTTTAAGAGATAACTTATATAAACCAATATAACATTCCTTTTATTAATATGTTATATCTTATTGACATATTTTACTTTATTTTTAATTAAATTTTATAAGTGTTATAATCCTAGACAATTGGATAAAAAAAAGAAAAATTATCATCCATTGGGTTTTCCGAGTCATTAATATCTCATTTAAAATTATTAGGACAATTCTTATTGTTTTTTATTTTATTATAGTAATATTTTTACCCTAATTTTCATGATTTACCCTTTAACATTATTAAATAAAAATAATTACTAAAGGTAATATTCATAATAACCAAATACAAAAGGAAACTATTTTCATAAATGAGAGCTTATGATTCTATATATAGAATCCATTATTCAAAATTCCAAACATAAAATTTTCATTAATTAATCTAATGTCAATCCTAATCGTTAAAATGAGAAAACATGTTTTTAATAACTAAAAACCATCAAAAAGTTGGCATGGGTTTATATCAAATTTCTACATGAAATTACTTATATTGATTAAAATATTATCAAATTATAAAATGTAGTCCAATTAATATTTAAAAACAATTAAATATATAACTTATCTCTATAAATAAATTAGTTAAATTTGGAATATTGATTTATAATTTAGGATTTTTCAATATTCATTAAAAAAATTATTTTATCATTAAAATCCCAAAATTCATCCAAATTAAATTTTGATCTCCAACTACTAATGAAGAAGTAAATTATTATTAATATAATATATAACTGTTACAAAAAATATATTTAAAATGTGTTATCTATAAATAGTTTTTAAAACTACCATAAAAAAATATACGAGTATTTCATGCCTAAAATTGGATTTATTTTTATTTTCTGCCTCTAAATATTATTAGATGGATGTTAAAAAAATTAATAAAAATTATAAAACATAATATAATAATTTCTATTTATTATGTCAAAAATAATATCTAAAATATTACTAATATTTAAAATAATAAAACTAACAATTTATTTTTTAGTATAGTTGAATCATGTCCACAATATTGGATTTCAAAGAAACGCATTGTTTTGTGTTTAGTAAGCTATTATACATAGAATACTCATTTCATTAAAAAAATTATAATTAATAAATATTAATAAATATGAAAATGTATTATTATAATTACAATGGATGTTACCTCCTTCACCCATTTAGAAAATTGATACTAATATTTTTAAAAAAATTTATGATAACGTCTTTGAAATACCACATCAGAAAAAGGGTCAATAAAAAGACCACATTAAAAGGAAAAAAGGAATGTACACATGCCCCATGATATAACACAATCTATGATTCCATGTATGAAGAAATAGATACAGAGGAAAAATTAAATGTCATGTTTTGATTGAGAGTGATAGAAAAAAATTTCATGACAAATTTAACAATCACAAAACCGTTTATTTGTTTTTGGGTAAATCAGAATTAAATTCATAGTAGGAAAAGAAATCCGAAAAAAGATTTGGAAAATTTTCGTAATTTTTTGGAACTAATATACAATTTTATGTAAAAACATACGGAAATATAATTACATGACAAATAGTGTGTCATCCATTAATTTATTTCAACCACAAACTCATATCTTTCTCCAATAGATTATTATTTAAGATTACTTGGTCACACATGAATATCCAGAATCAACTTCTATAGAATCAAATTTACCGTAAAATTTGATCCAAAAATTTTCCCTTTATATAGAAAATAACTAAATATAAAATTATTATTTCAAGATTATATAATTCCACCAAAATAATAACAATTAATAGTTAGAAGGACTGCTATTAATCTCCAAAATGCAATAGAAACACCAAATGAATGATATAGACTACTCAAAAAATAATTGATATTAAAATTAATAAAAAATTGCACAATGAAGGTTTGTAATGAAATAATCATATGTATTTCATCACATGGTTTTGTAAGATATATTTTAATATTTATATCTAAATATCATCAACCACATTTAATAGCTTATGTCAAAAAGTAATTAACCTGACATAATTTTATCCATGATTGGTCAATCAATTCCTTAAATAATCTAATTCACATACATCCTAATTAAAATCATTGATTATTCCATTATATAATTCATACATTAAACCTCAATTAATATCCCTTTTTAATCTATTTATTGTAATTATATAATGTTTCAAAAATAGTGAATAGATATAAAAATAACATTTTTCATATAATACCTAAATTCTTTTTACAATACCAATGTTTTCCATTTTATACAATTTAATTTTCCAAAAACAAATTCATCGTATTCCATAAACTAGTATAACTAAAAATAAAATTACATACTTACCGAAGGCTTCATATACGATAGATGAAGGCATTAAAGTCATGATAATTTTCAATTATGGGTTCGATCCCACAACCTCATCCAACATGATTAGTTGAAACCCTTCTTTTGTGTTTCATTTTTTTAACTATATAATACAAATATCATTCCCAAAATGAGATAAAATATTCAAAATAACAATAAATTTTTTTAATCAGAATGTTTATCTCTTTTCAATCTTTTTTCATCCCAAAATATAATATATCATCATTATCTCAAAATTAATGATCATATAATTGTTATCCATTACATTATAATTATTTACAAAAAAAGAAAATATTATTCTTCCTCTAAAAACATTTTCATATAACAATATTTAGGGTAACACAAAATAGAAAAAGTCAATGAAAGTAATCCCATAATCAATAGAGCATTATTACTTTTAAAAATTCCATCATCCTATAATCTACCATCAATCATGAATCCCTTGTATAGAGGCTTCGTAATCATTTTTTATTTTTCATGATACCCTAAAAATGACTTAAAATATTTTTCCTTAGTAATTTTTTCTAACAAACACAATCTTGATCATGTATTTGGATTCAATTATGTCAAAACATGATACAAATAATCATACCTAACATTCATAAACCATTTTCAGTTTTTTCATCTTCAATTGGAATGGAATTATTTATTTTTATAATATATTTGTTCAATCCTTCTAATACAATTATCTATCCTTCTTCATAGAACATCTATTTACATAATGACCATACTCCATCCAATTTAAGCATTCAATTGACAAATAAGAATGGATATCATTCTCTTTCCTAGAGCCAACTAATTTATCCCTTTTTGTTGGATGTTTATTGATTTTTCTACTTAATTTCCACATCCATAACATCTTACGATCATATTAAATCATTTTCCTAATTTTTTCAAAATCCATTACTCATATGTCATTGAATATATATAAATTTGTGATTATTATTACCTGAAAATCCCTAAGAATTTGTTTCTCTCAAATATGATGCATCCGAACAAACAAAAAGGTACATGTTTATTATCATGACTTATAATAAATGGTTTAAAATAACTGGAATAGATCTCATTCCAGAACCCATTTTATTTGGTTTCTTATTCAATGAAAACCCATATATTCCATCACATCCACTAATACTTAGGTACATTCCAGCCATTTACTAAAACCAATAATGTTATTTTGAGTACATCGATAAAATCATCATATTATATCTTATGAGAATGATAAAATCTAGAATATAATAATTAATGTTATCTCAAACTCATTAAATTTATTTAAAATAACTACCACCCTTTCTATTATGTAAACCATGGTGGTTTAAGATAACATTTGTATTTGACATAAATATTAGCTTAACCTAAAATTTTATCTATCCCAACCCCTAAAACGAATTATTAGGCCCTAGACAAAAAAATTACATAATATTTAGTTTGAATCAAGATTTCTCAATGAGGATATGTTCAGGATTAGTGTTTTAGAGTATTTCCTCAAAACTATTACATAACATTTAAAAAATTACAATGTATTCATGTATTAAAATTATCCATTTTTATTAATCTAAAACATTTTATAATAATCATGAATTATTTTTCATGATTAATTCATAATTACATTCTTCCGGATTTCTTCCATCCTATTACCCATACATTTACCATATAAATAATATTTCAAAAACATTGGATGTGCACAAAAGTCTCTGTAAGAGAATTAATATAAGGAATGAAAATGTTATTACATGAATATTGATAAACCCATAAAATCATAAGAATCACGAAAAACATCAATGAAATCCTTAATAAAAAATTTAACATGTGCAATCCATATCATACTTATATTGTTGCTTTTATAGAAACATATGAAGTATCCTATGTGGTTATGTCTGGAATACCAATCACAATATATTCCATATAAATCATAGGAGAGGACTTTTTGTTTAACTCTGTCATGTTACTAAATTCTTTGGGGATATATCGTTGTCTATCCCACCATTTTTATTATGTAACCACCTGTATACGAATGAAATTCCCAAGTACCATTACGTAATCATAACACACAAACTATGCATAATTGAAAAATAAAATTTCTACATTGAAATAATATGATATAATTTCAAAATATAATAAATTCATTCTCAAATCCATTTTTAATAGCAAATTATATAAAAAGGAAATATTCTATTTACATATCTTTTTAAAAAATTACGTCTTCAAGAGTAAGACAAATTCCAAATAATGGTTACAATAGCAGAAAGATTGTTGATGCTGTATAATTTAGAAAAAATTTCTTTTGATTAATATTAAATTGAATCATATAAAAAATATTCCTATTTAAAACCATTAAATTAATTTAAAATTTAATGTGATTGATTATAAACCATATAAAGGAAGGTAGTGTATAACATCACAATATGCCTTAATGAACAGATATTGAGATGATGACCCTTATATTAAGTTGGAATCATAATGTATAATAATTATGCTTATGAATAATAAACTAAGGATATTTTATACATTCTTGAAAACCTTTTTCAATTTTTTGTATATCACTTATTGACATGTTATTTAAATTATATAATTATTTATATTCTGAAAATATGTTTTGCCAATATTGGGTACTTTAGATGAAAATGAACAATGTTTTGATTTCCGAAGTCCATTTCATCATAATTAAGTAATTTATTGAATATTATTCATGACATAATAATCAAATTTACTCATTATTCATAACATTTAAATGAATCTAAAAAAATTACATTTATGAAAAATTAACAATGGTGTATTCATGGGGATTGTAGGTCATTGGTACGCATGATTCATGTCTTTATATTTTATTGATCATTATGGAATTAAGGTAATCATAGTATTATCATTAAAAATTGTCACAATATTATTAACATCCTTATTATCCTTAAAATATACTTATAAATATCATACTGGTGGATTAGTGAATAAAAAGGATTCATATTGCTTCCTGGAGTTGATAATTCACACATACGTATGAACGACGTTATTGGTTTTATGTGCATATAAGGTAATATAATAATTGATATATTATTCTTTTATAATGATAAATATGTCATGAATATAATATATGAATATTAATTCCATCATTATAACCATTTTTTATATATGGTAATGGAAAAAATACCAAATTGGTTCATGGTGGGGATAATTCACTCTACACACAAGCAATTAATTAATTTCCCATTTGATGGATGTAGTGATGAATTTATGGAATGATATTAATATAATAAAATCTATGTAGATATAGTTCATTTTATTTATTATTTAATTTATGATGAATAATATTTTATGTAATTGGAATATGTAATAAAATAAAAAGCATCAAAACATGATACCTCTTCTTCGGTTGATTACCTTTTATAAAAAACATATCAACTATATGATGGGGGTTTTGATTATAAAAAGACATCAAGAATCTATTTTTGGGTTCAAGGATGTCGTTTGGGAACATCTTTTCCAAGCCAAAAGGCTTTGGAAGTGTGACTGTTTGAGAAGAGATGGTACATTTTTGTTGTAGAGGGGTGGTGAACCATTATATACTTCTAAAATATAAATTCAATTATATTTTCAAATAGTACCTAATTAATTTTTTAGATGATAAAAAGATATTTTTTTAATACCCTTCCTAAAATATAAATATTATACGTTTAAATGTTTTTCTTATTCTTTACGTTTTTGAATTAACAAATTTTAACTCTAACCAATTGTCATGTAATTTACACATTGGGAGTTAAAATAATTACCACGAAAAAAAATTAAAATTAATGATTAATTATTTTAATTTGAATATATATCATATAATTTGGATGATTAATGGATTTTTAGAAATTTTATGTCATGTAATTAAATATTTTATATTTTAATATATGAATTATTTCAATTTTCACACTATTCATTGGATGGATTTTTAAAAAACTCCTAAAAACTAGATTCCTTCAAACCAAGTACATTAACTCAATCATAACATTTAAGAGTCTTCCTAAAAAAATTTCATGGAATAAATTATAAAAAAATTATTTATTTTAATATTATTAATATCATTTATTGGATTCATCCATTAATAATTTAATCATTGCATCATCATTGTCTGATAATGGTGTTTTATTATTTTATTTAAAAAACTATAAGTAAAATACCATAATTTATGAAGTATTTTTATAATTATAATTAATGTTTATTGTCAAATATATCATTAATATTAAAAAATTAAATTTTTTAAGTAATAATATTTATGTTTGTTGAATATTTTACATTATATTAAATTAAATGTTATTACTGTCACAATCAAGCCCAAGTGTCTTCCAAAGGCCAAATTATCATCCAAAGGAATGATATGGTTGGACATATCTCATCCAATAATATTAGTACATTATTTATGATAGTAACAAATTTTTATAATATAATTTTTACACCTATTTACCTGAATTACCCTTTAATAGTGTTATATAAACATAATTAAAAAATATAATACTCATATATTCCTAAAATAATAGGGACATATTTTCATAATATGAACCATCATATTCTAAATATGGAATTAATTTTTCCAAATTCAAAACATTGATGTAGCAGAAATGAATGTAATATAGAACTCCCATTGTAAAAATGATAAAACCTGAATTTTTAAAGTAAATACCATAAAAAAGATTGATATTTGATTATATCATATTTCAATTTGAAGTTACATCAAATGAACATAATTTAATTAAATGATAAAAAAATATTACAATTAAAACTTTATAAAATTTAAAGGATTATGTTTTCATATAAATAAATTAAATAAAATATTTTTTTGAATTAAAATGTATTATTATTCATTATTAATTAAAAAATGATTTCTGGCATAAAAATAAATTTTTTTTAATAATACTATATATTGATGCCCCACTACTAAAGAATCATTGGATATCAAAAAATATAATTTAGAAAGGTAAGAAAACCTATATTTAAAAATGGTTCTCCATCCAAAGGCTATAAAATTACCTTTTAAAAATATTAGATTAATATATGGATAAAAATTTATTTTTTCTCATTTTGAGCCTCTAAAATTTAGTAGATTGATGTATAAAAATTTAAAATACACGTGTAAATATAATTTAGTACATTCTCTTCATTTTCTTCATTGAAATTTCCATGCATTTTCTACTATTTAAAATAATAATACTAATTATGTATTACTTTTTAGTATAACTCGGTCTTGTGTGAAAAATTTGATTTCAGAGAAACCTATTGATGCATTTCAATTTTCGTACCATATAGAGCATCCCATTTTATGTAAACATAATATATAATTCATAAATTTTAATTAATATGAAAAAATTATTATTATAATTACCTTGGATATTTTGTAACCACTCTGACATGGTGCATCAGGTCTAAAACAAGAATTACAAGGTACATGACAATTTGCCTTATGATTCTTCTAATTTACATCTCACATGATATATTATATTATAATTCACAAACTCTTCATAAACAATCATGAAGGATAAAATTATGTTTTGGGGATGAATAACAAAGGATAATAAAAATGTGCCATAGATAAAATAATTTCTCAGAATTTTTACATCATATAATTGAGTTTGTATGATTATGGGGTGAAACAGTCTGAAAATTATTTCTGACTCTAGGTTATTTGAATTAATTCAATAAAGGTAACTAATAGGATTTTTTTTATAATGGAAAAATGTGACTGAAAAATTTTCTATGAGTAGTCAAATTAGATGAACAATAGAGTGAAAGACATTTATATCATTCCTAATTTGTTTTCATGGAAATTGATTAACAATGTTTACCTTAGCCTACTCTGGGATATACCAATGAAAAGAAGAAAATAAATTCATTAGAATTAGGATAATGAAGAACAAAATTAATGAAAATTCATTTTCCCTCATGTAAATAATGTGGGGAGAGAGAAAAATGTCTATGTATTATAATAATTGTAAGATGTGATGAGTGTGAAAAATTGGTTATAAAGAAAGTATCAGAAAAAGTAAAATGAAAAGTTTCGCGAACACAATGAATGTGAATGTTGGCCTCCAGAAGGAATTATAAATTTATGAATATATTAAATATGGAATGTATGGTCGTTATGAAAATCGATGTCATTTCTTGATGGATTGTGAATAAAATCATAAATGTGGTAGAGGTAATAGTTTTTAAACTAAATATGAAGACTCTGTGAATGAAATATTAATTGTATTTTTTATATTAATAGAAATTTTTTAAAAGAATGATTATATTTTCTTTGATAATCATTAACACATTACTCATATTTTATATTATAAGTAACTGGTATTATGGAATAATTTAATGAATCTTAGGTAATGGTTTAGGAGTTATGTAGAATGATTAATGTATATATTCCATGGAATTAAAAGACTATATTATATTCATTAAAAAATATATATTTATTTTAGTATATTATTTTCAATTAATTTTTTAATAGAAACCTTCAATGGTCCTCGGGAGGTATAAAATTGATTTCCTACAAATGTGATATCTTTATTAAGGGAATGTAACCCAGAAATTTATTACTGATTCAGAGATAATTATTTTTTGAAAATTATATTTTAGATATGAAAAATTTAATTGAATGGCAGTAATAACCTCCTAAAATATTGAATATTTGTTGAAACATTTTTATTTATAATCATGGATGAAGATTAAAATTACATATATTTAATGAATATATCCAGTAATGTTTTTAAAAATGTATCTTACATGTTTTCAATAATGATTTATGGGAATTGAAGTTACTACCATGTTTCAATAGAATTTACAATAAAGGTGATCACATTTTTTCAATGTCACAACCATGAATCACATTATATTAAATAGGGGATCAATATTAATTAAATGTTTTCATCACTTTCAAATTTTCTGGATTTTTTACCTTTATAAGGTTCATAATGTCAACCATTTATTTTATTTTTATGTTAAAATTTAGATGAAGTTAGTGATATTAATATATAATATCGCCACATGAGGATTTTCGCATATTGGATAACCATATCTAACAAAACTGTGTTGATTCAAATTAAAGAGAGACATGATGGATTATAATGGATTTCATGATCTATAAGTTCTTCTAGAATGAAAAAAATTCATATCTCCCTTTAGAATAATATTGGAGGTGGAAATTGAACTATAAAAAAAGGTTATTGTTGTCTTTAAATTAAGAATGTACATCATTCCATGAAAATTATTTAATATTATGGAAATAATCTAGAACTAAAATATAGTGATAATGTCAATTTTTTTGTTAAACTAATAGCCTTTTAAATCATCATTGTTTTTTGAATTTTTTCCCTCAACATTCTTTTAATCATCAACATATTTTTGATATGTGAAATTAATCACATTGTATACTAATTTATTATTTTCCTCCTTTTTCATAATTTTTACTTCTTGCCATTGTTCCCCCATGTAGAAATCTACTTGGGATTTACATTGGGTAACCATCTTGTTTCTGACATTCACATTTTAATATGAAGAATATATATTCATTTTTATGATATTTATTTCAATGAATTGAACAATCAACATTTAAAACATGGATAACTGTGAATAATTTCTAGGTATAAATTCATTTTATGGGGGTTGAATATGACACCACAAATTTTGTTTAATATATTATTTTCCAAATCTATTTAATATTCCAAATATTTTTCAATTTACATTGAAATGAAGTTAAATTGTGTTATATAAAAGAACCATGTTATTTTTTATTTTAAATCCAAAACATGTTAATATTTTAGTGTATAATAGACCATTATAAATTATTTTTACCACTATTTCTAATATGGATTTCATTATATGCAATACTGAGTTTCTACGAAAATCATTTGAACATAATAAATAATTTAATGAGATAATAGTTACTTATCCATTACAACTAGTAAATATTAATATTAATAACTAAATTTTAATTATTAATTACTAATAATTTATATAATCAATAAATATTTATAAAAAGATATATAATTTTTAGTAAAGTAGTTATCTATTATAAAATACAATTTTTGTAAAAGAACATAAATTAGTATCCCTATTTGAAATTTATTATAATTAATTTTAGAAACTTTTATAAATTTAACATGATAAAATAAAATTCATTTTTGAATTTATAATGTAAAAAAATTTATGTGGTTAATATTTGAGTTTTTTCTAAGAAGTATCATTTTTCGATGAATAGTCGAAATTAGTGCATTTTAATTAAAAACTTATTTTTCGTCTAATTTATTTATTTAGTTATGTTATATTTAATATTGATTTAATTTCACAATAGATTAATTATATATATATATATATATCCAATATATGATATTTAAATCATTTGAAAATTATATTTGTATATAAAATCTTAATTATATTTTGACCATTCTCACTTAAAAAATCCATTTTCACACCATTTTCGCAGGATTAATATTAAATATAATTTTCTTACCTGATTTAATTGAATTAAAAAATTGTACATAAATAGTTATAACATATGTAATAATAATATTTTAACGCGATCATATTAATTTTTGACCAAAATAATTACTCAAAGTGATCATTATTAATTATATAAATTAATGTAAAATTAATCATTTCAATGGACTAGAAATTAAAAATAAAATCCTAAATGTGCTATAATTGTTTTTAAAATCTATTGTATGTGTATTTTTAACACATAAAAAATACATTTTTTTTATCTTCGATTCATTTTTTTAGTTAAAATTGTGGTTATGCAGAAAATTTCTTAAAATATCCCATGTGGGTCATTTCCCTTATATTAAAGGTGAAAAGTCATAAACCATTGTAACACCTATTAATATACATAATTTCATAGTATAAATACCCAATTCACATCCCAAAATCAATACCTTTCTATTTGAACACACCCTTTGGGAATAAATCAATTCCTGGATGCACATTGTTGAAAACCAAAATGTGTTATCCCAAAAGAGGAAACACACATCATCATGCTCCATTATTTTAATTTCTTCCTCCACTAATCAAACTATTATTATTTAAATCATAAAAAAATTGAATTAGTGACCTAAATATTAGGAGATTTTTTAGGATATGGTTCATTCTACACATGCACACACATCCATCAACGTTGTAACCAACTTACTGTTCTTATGCACAATGAACTGCCATCTCCTGAAAGGAGGATGTTCAATTTTAATTTAACACCAATAATTATAGGTAATTATGATGGGAAAAATATTTTAATATTATATATGTATTATTTTTAGTTACTTTATTATTATGTAATTATTATATAGAACATACTAGTACGCTTTCAATTTCTATTAAACATGATAAATTGGTTCTAGGTATTGTGGACAACAGCCTCGTCAAATGGATGTGATATATTCAAAATAAAAATAGAATGAATTAAATTTGGTTTATTATATATCAATATATAATTAATATACATGACATTTTTGTTGTGTTTTACATTATATAAATAATTGTATATGTATATAGACAAAAAACAAAAAAATTAGGACATGGTAAAAATCAAAAAAGACATTAACTAAAGTTAATCATTATCATTGAATAGTTACAATGTTGGTAATATAAAGTCAATATCAAAACATATTATTTATTAGATATAATTAATGGTTATTTATAATATATAAAATAAAAATGAAAATATAATATTGGATTATTTTAAAAGTATGAATAGATTCAACACATAAGGTATGGGAATATCATATCACTCTTTATTTTCATGACATTGAAGCCTTAATCACTACTCATTTATTTTGGGTGGTTTTAAAACTTCCCATTGGTATATTATATGACTATTTTTTTAATTTTTTTTCCATAACCATTTTTTAATATTCATTTCATATGGTTTATGTTCAGAATTGTACCAAATATCTTAATTAATTTTGTCTCTTTTTTGTCATTGAGACACATGCCATGTTTTGATCCTTTATATTTCCTTGAGGACTATATACTGACTTTTAAAACTTATTTCATGAATATCCTTTTTTTAGGTTATTTTACTCATAATTTAGCATTATTCAGTCATTTTTTTAGGTTTTACTATTACCAAAATAGAAAATAAGTTATAGATAAAATATCATTATCCACTATGATTTCATATGATTGTGCTCCCATTGATTAAATATTATGAACCCTACCTAAATGAAACTCATGATTTTTGTTGGACTTTGTTTAATCATGTTATATATATAATGGTAACATTATTAAGCTAGTTAATAAATAATATGATAATGATTTTTTCTAATGCATGTCTTCAACTCTATATTCGGTCGATAATTTTGGTTTCTCCAAAATCATGTCTTCTATGGGGTTCCAAAAAATATTCTCTAATGATCTTCAAATGAAATTTTAAATATTGTGTTTATTTAATTTTTTTAAAAGAATCATTTTGCCTCTTTTTGGTCATGCATGTTTTCCAAACATTTTTAGATGATAAAGGAATGTTCGGAATGTAAATATTTACTTGCTGTTATAACCAATATTCCCTAGAATAGTATATAACAAGATTAGAATGTTTTTTTATGAAAACTATTTCCAAATATATTTGAATATAATTGTATTAATTTGATTTTCAATGAATATATTTTTTAAAATTTTTGTATATTTAAAAATATTCTTTAAATATTTTCAAACATCATTTCTGTGTTTTTGTAACGTTGATTTAGAAGAATGTATTTACATTATTTTGAAGCATTAATTTATATTAGTTTTCAATTTATTTTAGAATAAAAAGATTTTAAGTTTTTATAAATATTATTTTATTATTTTTAACAGTAAATGATTTTCCAAATGATGTCAATAATTATTTTTATCTTTTCAACATATCGTAAATGAAAATGTTTTTGAAACAAGATTTATGATTTGAAACAAGTAAAAGGAAAAAGATATTTCATCCAATTTTTGAAAAGTATTATTTAAAATTATTTTCCACATAATATTTCATCCATTGGTGTTACTAATTCTATGATGGGAAATTATGCAAAGGTTCCATTAATATTTTTTCAATGAATGGTTTATGTTTCGATTTAATGTTGTTTATGAAACTCATTTCCCATTCATAGGTTGTATGTTAATGAAACTAATTCTTCATACATGGTTTTTTTATTATAAATCATTTGTTTTTACTTGTATAGATTTGATGAAATTATTATGAAAACATCTTATTTACGCTAGTTAATATATGATTACATGTTCATGAATCCCATTTCATTTCCTGGTTTGTTAATAGATGTTTATGAAACCTATGTATTTTTATGGGTCCTGATATAATGATAGATTTAGTGTCTTGTAGATCATGTATTTTCGATTTTAATTTAATATGGGTGGGACATATATCTCTCTATAATTAATATTTTGATGATTTATATGTCCTGATATAATGAAGGGTACCAGGGAAATGAAATTGGTCCACGAATGTAATATTGGTAAACATGATCCATTTCAGGGATATTACATCATTGGGGATAGTGGTGTGTCCCACCTAGTATGTGTAGTCAAAATTAAAATGGAATATGGGGAAACCGAATGACTATGGGAATATGGGAAAATATGCTCTGTTATAAGATGATGGGGAAACTAAATCCCTAACAAGTAAACGACTATGACTGGAGATAATGGTGTGTCCCGAAATGTATGAGAAGTACCAATTACGTTACCAAATATTTTTTTTCAATGTTTCTGGACATATTTGGAATGATATTATATGTTTATTTTTTTCCAAGTTTTTGTGCATTATTCATATTTTATTTTTTCATTTCTTGTGATCGTCATTACCTTAGGATCATGTCTTATGAGTAGTTTAAAATTATTACATGATTTATGTGTATGATATTTGATAAGATGTGTATGATCATATAATGTTATGATCACATTATCAAACCATTATGATCATTTTTATAATATCTTATCTCCCTTTTTACCCTTACTTAGAGTTAGAGATCACTAATTTGGGGATTCCTTCCCCATGATATGAAGATGTCTATTTTGTATGATGGGTCACCAAAGGGTGATAGTTATGTAGAAGCTATTTAGAGACAATGTATCTCAAATATGTAAAATTGGTTATCATTCATGGATTCCAAATGCATTGGAATAATTCCAAATTTTGGAGTCTTTTTGTGTAATGTACCACATATTTCATAAAAATCATTCAATGTATATGAACATAATATTAGATTGTTATCGAAAAAATAACAATGAATTTTACTTAGTTGAAAAAGAAGTTGGTTTCCGCCTTTGAGATGTATGTATGATCATAGAGGATCAAATTATGGGTGACATATATGCTGAGTGTATGCCTCCCTCATCAGTTTGGGATTACTTTATTGAAACCCCTCTACTAGAGAAGGAAATTGTCATGAAATAAACGAATCATCATGGGGGAAGGGGGTAGAGACCCTCACCATGCATGATATCCCATTCATTTTTTGGATTCTATTATGTTCCACAACAAATGGACATGATCCTCTTATAAATAGAACAATTATGTGTCCAATTACTAGAAATAGGACACACATTGGTTCTTACTGAACAATTATCAAGGATGTTTTCTTCAATTAGTGGGGTTTTCTTGTAGAACCCTATGAAATCTCAATTTTTATTAGTAGTATTTGTTTCTAGAGTAAAATTGTGTTATATTATTTTATATTATATTATACACATAAAAATATAAAAAATGGATAATAAAATTATTCCTTTAATAAATTTTGTTATAGTAATCAATAGTGAATTTGAATAAAATTTCAATCATTACATTCGGAAAAAAATAGTGATGCAAAAATATGAAAATATAGATCACCCTAATATACTAGAATCATCACTCCCACTACCAATACCATATAAAATTTAAAAATTATTAATAAAATAGTCATATTTATAGAAGAATTAGATATATAACATTGAGTATAATTGGGATGAATTTGGATTGATTGAATGATGGGGTACATATATGAGGTAATGTGACTATTGTAATAATAATATGATTGTTGGGAATAGTAACATGATTGTGGGAATAGTAATCAGGCCATTGGAAAAGTAATTCTACCTCAAAATAAAAATTTATTATATAGATAAAATTTATAAAGAATAAAATATATATATATATATTATAATTCAAATAAATTAGAATAATCATTAAAAAATTCATAAAAAATATAAACACATTTTAAAAAACAGAAAGTTAAATCATTTATTAAATATCATTTTTATATATTAAAATTTAAAATATCGTATTATAGAAATTTAATTTGATTAAATTTATATATATTTTTGAATTATCATGTTAACTGTATCTGATGGTTATTTTCATGTATTTTTCTAAAATCCATCAATTATCAAGTGAATAGTAAAAAATTATATTTTTTATAAATTTATTAAAAATGAAATTTGGTAATTCATGATTTTACTAATTATAAACAAAATTATATAAAATGAATTTAGAACATTATATATTTATTATTAAAAATTATTCCTTCAAATAAATAATCTCAAAATCCAATCATTATAAAAACATTCTACAACATTAAAACTGATTGGTTTCTTAAAATTACAATTAAATAAGGTAATATAATAATGATTTAAAAATATAATGGAGGTTTAAATTATTATAAAAATTATATTATATTTATGTACTATTGATATTGTAAAAAATTCTCTATTACATGTTATAAATTTGATATTTTTTATTCAACACATTATTATAAATATACCAATCTACTCAAGTATAAAAATCCCCTCCCCTTCCCTTGGAATACCACTCCTTCTAACCATTATAAAGACCCATATATACCAAAATAATACCTCAAAATCCCCATTGAAAATATAAGGACATTATTTTTTAATCCCTACCCAATCACCATGAGATTTATACTATCATTCAAAAGAGGCTACACTGAAGAGAAATTATGTCACAATTTACACTCTCATATTATCTTCTTCTCATTCTTGATTTTTCAAATTACATTAAAAATTATGCAATATAATATCAATTTTTCTATAATTTGAATTATATTAAATAATTTTACATATATTGATTATAATATTTCGGACTAATTTAAATGTCATCTTTCCCTTTCTTACCCATTTCAAAATGTCCCGTTAAAGGATGTATAACCACATACAAGACATTTCTATGGAAATTATTATAACCGAAATGAATAATGGATAATATTATCTATAGATATAATATAAATGAAAAACTAAATGTGTTATAATCTTATGTATATAATCATAATCATATATAAATTAATTTCAATTAAAATAGATAAATTAAAATTAAACTAGAAATTTAAATAAAAACATGTTATCAAAAGGATTCAATTTCATCAATATAAATTAATAAATATAATAAATTATTAAAAAATATATATTCAAACCAATTACTAAAATTCACATTTAGAGAAATTATTTACTAAATCAATGTTTACTATTTTAGAGGCCCAAAAGCAGTGATACAATGGGGCAATTAAGGAATCAAGAACTATGCGATCCATTACACTAAACTAACAATGGTTCAATGCATCATTGTAGGTGGAAAAGGAATCTATAAAAGCCTTTTAACTAAACCTAGAGTCGTTGTGGGAAATCAAATATTCTAACCACCAAATACAATGTAGTGAGGGAATTATTTTGGATCATTGTGTCTAAATTATGAAAAAATATTGAATTCATATAAGTTATATTTAATATTCAATCAATAATAGATATATTTTTATTTGATGTTGTTTCAATTAATTCCTTTATATCATTCAATTTTTCTAGGAATATTTAATTTAATCCCTAATAACCTGATGTATATATATCTATAAAAACACCAGGTGGTGAAATAATTAAATCCTAATTGATGGAGTATTCTATTATTAGACTATGTTGGATGATTCATTGATTGAATTTCATAATAATTCAATTGGTTGAATTTTATAGTTTACTCGTCATTTAATGGTACTCATTATACAAAGAACAAAACTTCTGAAAAGAAAAGATAACCTCTATTCATTTTTTGACCCATCCCATGAACCACTAAAAATTCAATCAATATCATTATCCTGTATTGGGATATCCCAAATCTGTGACAGTTTTGAATCCCCTCGTAAAATCTTACCATCCCAAAATGGTTGACGAAATGTACGGTGCCAACTTAAAATAAATTTCCATTTTAATATAATACATTTCTGTACTTCCTAATGTGTTACTGAGAATTCACCCAGATGGTGAGTTTGATTTTTAAATTGATCAACTCAAAAATAAAATATTATATCAAAATTATCTTACAGGATGGACCTAATCAAACTAGAGGATTTTTTGATGTAGATTTGATAACATTAGGAATTAAAGGTTCATACATCCTACTACATCACCGAATGGTGCATCTATTCTCTTTATTAAGAAGAATTATTGATCATTGTGGTTTTCTATCAATTATCGGGTGCTCAACAAGATCATTGTAAAGTTCAATTATATAATTCCATGTAATGATGACTTGTTCGATCAACTATTATTATCTCAATACCTTTCCATGGCAGATATTTTATCTGGATATCATCAAATAAATTTTAAGAAGGTTTATATTCCGAAAATTTCATTCTTTAGATGATATAGTAACTTTGAGTTCATAGTGATACCATTTGGTCTTACTAATCCATCTAAAATAATCTAAAATTGGATGAGTATTTTAATTAGGACAATTTAAAAAATATTTTTGTAGTTTTTGTCTAGGATACTCTCATTTTATGAGAGAGAAAAGATTAACATGAAGGTTATAATTGAGTTTTTCTAAAAACATTAATAAAGGAGAAAATGTACACTAATTTCATAATGTGTAAATTTTTTTTGACGTCCCTTTCTAATAGAACATGATCACAAATGATTGAATTTCTTTGGATGATACAATAAAATGAAATTGTGGTTTATATTACAGCCACTAGTGTTGTAGAACACCGTTGATTTCATGGAAAAGCAGACTACTACCCTTTTTTTTATTTATCATAATTTTCATGGCTTCTAAATATCATATAATGGAAATGTGTAATATATGTATAGATTAAGAAATAAATGGAAATATTTAAAGAGCACAAAAAGACGATAATCATGGGACCTGTACTCAATATACCATCAATTAGAGAAGGATTTGTGATATACAACATTAATCAAATAAAGTACTAGGTTTCATAGTCATACCTTATGATAATGTGGTATCCTACAACTCACAAATGAGTATGATCCATTATAAAACCACCAAATTCCTTATCTTGAGGTAGTTGATGTGATTATTTCTCTTATAAATTGGTGGAACTACATATATGGTAATAATTCTGATATATATATATATAAGTAGATCCAGAAATAGATATTAAAAAAGTATCTTAACCTCCATCAATGAATTTTTTATTTTTTAATATAGGACTATGACTTTTAATTCACTACCATCCGAGAAAGGAGAAAAATGTAACTGATGTATTTTCAAATAAATACTTGATAAATTATACATGATGTTGATTAATAAATACCATATCTATATAGATATTGAATATAAAAATTTTTAAGTCATAATAGACATGAATATATCCATCCATTACCAATTAATTTCCTAAACATCTATCTTGGAGAACGTCAATGAGGAACAAAGAGATAATATAGAGCTTCAAAATAATGTGAAATTATTAATGGAATGGAATATACATGAGTTCAATATAAATTATGATGACATGAATTTTATTGGAATGTAGATCTATGTTTCTTCAACACTTGATTTTATTATAGTTCTGTTGTATAGTGCACAAATCTCACCATTATCTATTCATCTTGGATGTAAAAATATATATTGTGATATTCGTGAACCCTTCTATTCAGAAAACACAGTGAAGGATATTTCAGAGTATATCTCATGGTTTTTGGTATGTGAACATTTTTAATTAGGGAGATTGAGGTATAAATGGATGATTCCACCATTCCCTATAAAAATGTTGAAATTTGATAATTCCACTATGGTCTTTGTCACTCATCTCCTAAAAAGAGATGGAATTAATGTGATATGGGTTGTTGGGGATCAAATAACAATGTCTTCTAACTTTTTTGAATTTTTTATGATTTCTACCTTGAGAATCATGCCATGGTATATATTAATGATTTGATGATGTTGCATGGGGTTACAATTTTGATCATCTATGATCATGATCTATGGCACACATATAATTTTTGGAATTTTAATCACATTATTTCTATTTAGAATAGAATTTCTCTATCACCACAAATTGATGGCTCATATAAAAAAACTATTCTGGCTTGTTAGGACTTGGTAAGATCATTTTTTTAAATTATATGTCGGATTGTATTATCATCAACCACTAGTTGAGTTTTAAAATTTAAATATTGTCAGTTAATGTATTCAAAATGATCCATATAATGATCTTTAATTGATTAATCTTACAAAAATAACATGTTGAGATGTAGATGAATAATGAATGATACTTGTACATAATATTTTTCAAATGATGAAAAATATTATTTATGTCATCCAATAGAATATAAAAGTTACACATAGTTATAAAAAGAGGTATGATGATAACCGTCAAAAGATCTTTGATATCTCTGTAGGGGAAATTGTTTTATGTTTAATATAATTATAGAAGAGAGTCATGCTTCATGGAAACACAAGGGAGCATAACACTTGTTAAAATGACTGCTTTTTGAGCATTTATTATACTGAAGTAGTGTCCTATCAGCTTTCACCTCCATAAATTATGTATCATGTTCATGATGTGTTCCATGTATCACACCCTATGAAGTACATTATTGATCAATCAAATGTACTAAATCCATAGGTGATTTAACAATAGAATTAAAACTAAAATTAAGAACAACTAGAAAATATCATGGACCATGGAGACAAATTGAAATGAAAAAATAAAATTCACCTTATAAATATGTTATGTATGAAACATAAATATGTATAATTGACATGGGAACTATATAAAATAATTAAATAATTGTAACAACATCTAATATAATAGTACTGCGACCATAAGAATGGTAATGTGACTATTGGTAATACTAACCTAACCATTAGGAATAGAAACTTGAATGATAGAAAAGTAATTAGACCTCAAAATAATAACTTATGATATAAATAATATTTATCATGGTTAGTATAATTTTATATTTAAATTAATATTCTAAAAAATATTTATCCTAATATAAAAAATTCAATTAAAATATAACGACATTTTTAATAACCTGAATTTTTATTTATATCACAAAAATCGAAAAAATTTATACTAAACAATTAAATTATCAAATAATAAAATTAAATTTTCTAAAATTTATATCAGTTTTTAAGAGATAATTTTTATGATTTCAAAGGGATATATATATTTTTAATTTTATTAATTACTTCAATTTCATTGTGAATTGTAAAAGAATACTTGTTCACAAAACTGGTATATCTCAAACAATAAAATTCATGATTTAATAATTAAATATTACATTATATAAAATTATATAGGGAAATAATATATTTATTTACAAAATTTAGTCATTAATATAATATGAACTCAAATCCATAATAGAAAAACTTATTTTCAAATTCTAAATTCAAAAGTGATTCCTTAAAATAACAAAATTTTTCCATTTTCAATTTTAATAAACTAATTATTTCTAATTTAAATTATATTCAAAGAATTCGACCACATATATTCTATTATATAAGATATATAATGTTAAAAATTCACTATTTCATGTTTTACTTTTGTTATATTATTTCATTAAATATTTTATTCTAAAAATTCTCTTTTTTCAACTGTAATAAACCCTTCCTACATCCCTCGAAAACCCACACCTCCCCTACATAAAAAATTAATTAATATTCCCAATTGGTCTCTATTAAGACCCTTATAATACATAGGAATATTTTTCATCAATTCAACCACAATCAGCAATGTAATTGTGGTGTTATAAAAGATAAGGTAAACTATGGAGAATGCAAGTCACTATTAAATTGTCACTATTTTATTATTATATTTTTTATATTTCGCAATACATTTAAAATATGTATACTATAATATTAATTATTAAGTAATTATAAATTAAATTAATGATTTAGACGTGCTATAATTATGGTATTGATGGAAAATATAAATTTAATTCTTCCCTTAATACCATTTCGACGATGTCTTGTTAAAGGTTAGTTAACCACCTATGGAGACAATGCCATGAAAATTAATATTACCACCTCTATTCATAGATAATATTATCTATATATAATAATTAATTAATTAATCCCATTTATTATAATCTTATTAAGTTATTCATTATTTTCCTTAAATTACATTGAATGAAAATAGAGAAATCTAAGGGAAACCAGAAATTTTATGAAAATCATGATGAAAAAACACTTCAATTTAAATGAATGAAATTATGAAATATGAACAAATAAATATAGTGGATAAATATTTTTATATACTTATATCACTAACTTATCGATCAATGTTTTAAAAAATCTATTTATATTAATAAATAGGTTCAAATGTGACAAAATAAAGAAGGAATTATGGTAAGGGGATTCTCGAACCCAACTCCATTTCTATGGTTATCCCTCACTCATAATTGTTTAGGAATAAATTATCCAATGATATTCATTATAAATAAGTTCATTATTATTCATTTTTATTTTTGTCGAAATTCATGTTTCCTACAAGAATTTATGAAAAATAAAATCATTTATGAAAATAATTATTCTTTCCAAAACACATCATTAACACCACTTTAGTTGTTTCTTCTTCCCCGAGAATTATAAATCATATAAAAAAAATATTATATTCCTTTTTTTCAATTGGGGAAACCAATTTTATTCATTAAATAAGGATAGAAGAAATCCAAATGAAACACCTTCAATTCCATGGGTTAAATAATGATTATAATTGTAATATATTCTATGTGGCATGAAAAACTGGTTAAATTATATGATATGATTGGAGGGTTGTAAATTATATAGACATGTAATTCATTGGGTAATGTTACATGAATCATGATATAATGCATATTATTGGTGAAAATTATGCTATATATTTTCAAAATTATGAAGATATGATTTTTAACATATGTTATGCATGTACAAGATTTGTTCTTTGTTCACATATTTGTGTGGTATTAGAATAATATGACATGTTGATTCCATTTTAGGAATTTCCACATTACCTGACATAATAACTTGGTTCCCTCGTTATGTTAATTATGATACAATGTTTATGATACTATAGTTATTTTTATTCATACCCATGTTATTTTGATTCTTGGTCATTATGTGTCCTCTTACTGGGATTTTATCTCATCACATTCATTGATGTATATTCTCATATTATTACTTGCACTATGGAGAAATATAGGGACTCCAATATAATAGAGAATATATAATTAAATAATATTTATTTTTTATTATGTAAAAGTTATGTATGAGAATAATTATCCCAATTCACTAAAAAAATTGATTCAAGATTTGTATATTTATTTCATTTTATGAATTAAAATCTATTTAAATGTCATGTATGAAATGATTATAGGTTGATATACCCACAATTATGATTAATTAATTCAACTCAAGGACGTCATGGAAATTTTTCTCAATGGATGGCTGTTAGTGCAGCATGAATATAACACTATATATAGTGTCATAACTTTTGTGATGGTGATGGAATTAGCCATGAGGAGGATCATTAAAATAATATTCATGGTTCTAGTAAATATTTACTATTTTATAGAGATAATAATTTTGTGTGAATCACCATACATACCCATGAAACAATTTCATGTACAATGGGGATAAGTACCACATATGTTGTTATTAGTTAATCAATGAAAAAAAATCATGATTCGTGATTCATACCATACATTAAATGCGGAAGTTTGGTGAACATATTAGACAAGGAAGATAATGTAGTGGATATGATCAATCATCACAACCATTTTAAATAAAACCAACATAATTTTCCATCTATTTTTTTAATAAATTATTCTTCTAGAGATAAAAACAATAATGGTATATCATTCCCCTATAAGAGGTCATTTTGGTTTCTAGTATCATTGGAAGAATTATTTTTTTGGCTATAAAACCTATATATTTTTATTAGTTTCATTTCGTCTAGTTACAGTTCAATCAATAAAATAATAGTAAATGCATTAAATGTAATCTTATTTATGGATGTTAAATTTTAACGATGTTTACGAGGGAAGACAAATTAACCATGATAAAACTTATACCTACTGATATGTAGGCTATACATTCAAAATGCTATAATAAATCAGGGGTTTGACCATAGCTAGATGGTCAGTTGGAGAAAATGATACATGTCATAATAAGTAAATTTTTATTTGAGGATTGCGAGGATGAAGATTGGGAAACTGAGGTAGTTTAGCTATGAAATGGGATCTCCCCATGGAGTCCACTCATTTCCAAAATATAAATAAATGTTTGAATGTCGGGTGTAGAACCCAAAAAAGAACTGTTTATTTCTATGTTTTACAAACTATAAATCCATCTTCTCATATTTCCAAGACCTTATATGATTCATATCCCCATGATTTTAGGGAATGTGATACATAATGCAATACATTTCCCATTGATTGTTCTCGAACTTCTCTCAGGTAAAGGAAATAATTTTTACATGGTATGGTGGCTTATCATATCCAGAAAGTGTTTCGTATAGGGAGAATCATTGTTTTTTATATTCTTACACAGAGGTATTCGATTCTATTATTCAATATAAATGTGGATAAATTTTTTTTTCTAGGCCATGTTATCGAAATTTTATTTCCATATTACACTGATATTGATTCTAGTAGTAGATGTTCAGAGGGGTGTGATGAGAATTATTTTCCATCCCCACATTAAATATGTGTGATACCATCATCCTCATGATTGGGACCCCCAAATTACCCTTTATCTTGGTAATAACACAATAACATAATGGTATTTATCTATAGAGAATTATTCAACATCACATTAATTCTTGAATTCATCTACACTATCATTCCCTATCATTGATGTGTTTTTTGATGCCTGGAGTGAATGGGTGCCTTGGGGAATGACGACATACAGTGATGATATATGGGATTCACTCTTGGATGTAGATTCTGATCTATTTGTATATGGTCTAATCACAACATATAATGATATTTCGCATTAGAAAAACCATAATTATTTTTAATATTAAATTGAGGATATCATCACCTCCATTAGGTCATTTAAAATAAGGATTTAATAGTCTGATCAGTTGTAGGTCATTGTTATTGGAATGCATGGAATGATAGATTTTTATGAAGAGTAATTTGAGATCATAAATCCATCTTATTTTTATTTCCCTTGTAATCACATAAATTTCATTTCTTATATCCTTTTAATGGTTTTTTGGAGGCAAGGATCTGAACATATCTCATTCATTGTTTTTTCATACATATAATGATGAAGAATTGTTGGGGAGTATGATAGTAAGGGTGTTATGGTCTGTTAATATGGCTCTCTTACCACTACTGAACATATGATAACAATGATTATTGGTCCAAAAAGACTATTCCCACCCCCTCCAATTCATGCAACATTATAAAATGAATATCCTCCCTAGGATTACCTGAGGGTTAGTAATGTATGGAATATTGAATTATACATCAAAAAAGTACCACAAGTATTCATTATATCTTTATTTCTTAATTATTATTACATATTTACAGTTTAATTAATAAATCAATTTTTTTGTATTTACACATGTTCCAAATGATATCTAGTTCCAACCTTTTGAGATATTATGTTAAATTTTATTATGGAATCTAATAAGGTTAAAAATATATCTAATATATACAAACCTAAATTTTGATTCTAAAACATTCAATTATATTGATGGAATGGATGTGGAGGGTAATAATGATTTATCATAAAGTCTAGTTGACATTTCTATTGATAGAGAATTCGTGCGGAAAATAATAATGTGGTTCCAAGAAAATTTATTTTTAACTCCGGCTCCCAATTATCTCATGATCATTTTTAGAATCTAGATATCTATTGGTGAATATTTGGAGGAAATTATGATCAATGATAATGTTAATATTTCATAGGCCTCTGAAGATCATAATCTTATTAGGATCATATGAAACGTGAAGTGGTATCCCAAAAATTTCATTCTAATATGGTGGTGATGAATGAGGATGACAATGAATTAATAAATTAAGCTCAGTATATCAATTTTTAACCACATAATATTTATATATAACATGTATTGACTAATATATACCTATTATACAGTCATTTCTAAAATATTATGATATCACCAATAAATGAAATCTTGAATCGGATATGGTGACCACATGTTCAACTACTATAGATCCCTACTACATGGATAATGACAATTCTAGGACATAGATATTTGATCTAGTCCAATAATATGGTCTTTTATTTTATATTGAATTTGATGTACACTTGGAGACCCATTATAATTTTCACCATACATTGAAGATAATGTGGAGGAACAAATGTAATCTAATTTCACAGACCCATCATTATACTCAACCATCATCATTTCTCAATATATAGTACATGTTTCAATTTTCTGCATTTGTGTTATTTTATTACCATTACATACATTAAAATATAGATGAGGAAGTTTCCATATGAGGGTGGTTGGGTGTACATTAGTCTCAAATTATAATGGTGTATTTTGTGACCCATATTTCTAACCAAAAAATTATATTATTAGTGGGCCTATGAGTAAGTATGTTTAATAGCCTTTCATTATATCCACATTACAGAACACATGACCTCGGTGGAGGAACACCAAATAAAGATTGATCATTGGTAACAATAATTGGACAGTATTAAATTTGAAGATAATAAATAACAATGGCTATTGACAGAGGTAGAAAAATATGGTAAGGATTCTATTGCAGGGGTAGAGGCAACAAAAGATGATGCATAACAAGAGGCCACAACATTATAAAAACATACGTCGAGCATTAAAAAATTCAGATCATGTAATGATATAACTAATTGAATCCACCAAACATGTGGTGAAATATAAAATAATCATTTATATGTAGAGACTCTAGATTTTGGACACTCATATGTTTCCAAGATATATGAAATGTAAAGGTATTTATTCTGAATCATCTTTGTTAGTGTTCCTGATTTTTATTAAAATTTTAACACTAATACCATAATCTACTAATTTTAAATAATATCCATGTATTAATGTATAAATTTTGTAAAAAATTTTACATGAGTAGTCTCTAAATTTGGATGATTAGGGTCATTATTGAGTTATAAATTAAGTTTTTTTTCAATTAAAATAGCATTTACAAATAGTTATAAATCATATTATGCCAGACTAGGACTTCCAAAACAATATATTACAACCCTAAATATGTATGACTCGCATGTAGAGAGAAGTGAGTATTATTATTCACATGTTTCAATAACCTACAGAAAAAATATCAAAATATTTTATGTGGGTCGCACTAAAACACAAAAAAATTGGAATTAATAATTTAAGGAACAAATGGATTATTTCCCAAAGACATGTAAAGAAATCAATCTTTCATGTTGTGATGAAATAGATCACGACAAATGGTCCATGAGGTAGAGATCCCTACAAATCCAAATGACTCTTGGGTACCCTAATCTCATATGAGTCATGCCCATAATGAGAATATAATGGCAACATAACAAATCATTTGAATTAATATGATAGTAAATTATATGGAATGTGTGGAATCATAATTACATCAATCATATATGATTATTGATGTCAATTAATACTCATGGATAGAAAATTTAACCATGAACATTGTATCCTTGTGAATGTAAGATATGTCTATTTATCAAATAATAATATATGGGAAGGGAAATTTAATTTCTAATTTTTTTGTGGTATTGGAATAATATGAGTCACCAAATCTAGTATAAGGTAAATTCCCAAGGATCGAGATCTCATGTTTCAATTGGATCATATAGAATTTACAATTTTTCAAGTAGATTAATTTCATGAAATAAGTAGATAGATGTTATATTGTATAGGTTCATGTGATGTAAAACATTCCGTATAGTTTGTTGTGGTATATAATGAATGAGCTTCATAAAATTAAATTCCATTGTTATAAGTAAATCAGATACACCTTATATTTTAATGATTTGGGGACATATATTTTTTTCTCTTATGATAGCATAGATTTGAAAACAAATATTACTGATTTTCCGAACCTTGGTGATCTAACCAAGAAATATCTATAATCATTCATGAATGAACATGGAAAGTAGTAAACTAATAGACAGAGGATATGGAATCTAAAAAGGGACATGGTATATAAACATAAGGAATATCCAAAATACATGTTCAAAAGACATTCTCTTGCATAAAATATTTGGGGTTTTTTGATAATGAATTCTTTACTCTTGAGGAAGATTCTCCATCCAGTTGAAAGTACTGTTAAGGTTTAATTGCAAATAGTCACACCATTGATTGTTTTGTGCTACACCCCAATATTTTATATTGATTATCTTCCGAAAAAATTCAATTTATACGAAATCATACATTATAGATTACAACAAGAACAAACAAACTGTGATGTAAAATTTAATATTAAAATGACTGGTAAAATAATAATGTGATGAATAGTAATAATTATATGTACTATAGAATAAAAAAATCACAAACTAAAATATGAATAAATATTATGTATCTCATTAATTATGAGATGTTATATTTATACAATTGAATAAAAAAATATATGATTTAAAAATGATAAATAATGTGTTTGCATTTTTTTAAAAAATAAATCATTAAATACAATATTATAATTAATAAAAAAAATTTAAAAAAAATTAATTTCATAAAATATAATAATTTTTTAATAATTTTCTTCACTATATTTATAAGATAATTTCAAGAGACGACAATAAATTTTTCCATCTGTTCTAAAATTACTTATAATATTAAAATCAGAAAATTTTGACTAAATTATTCATGTTTTTAAAAATTAATTTTATCTTATATTCAACCTTTTTTCCAAATCATTTTTCCTTTTTTTTAAATATAAACTTATAAATATTTTTTTAATTTATTTTTTTTATTTTTCACAAATAGTTGACTTTTTGTGGAATTATGAAATACTGTAAATTACAATATGTATCAATTGAAGTAAATAATTTAATTAATGAGTCATTGATGATGTATTGATGATTTAATATCCTATTATATAGAACTAAAATTCTCTAGTCACATTTCATAGTAACAATAATAAAAAATATTTATATTCTTGATCCATCCAAAAAAAATTCAAACCCCACCCCTCTCCTCCCCTTTAAATACCACCCATCACAACCCCTTCTCATAAAACCTTATAATATGTAACTATTTTTATATTTATACCCAATTAAATTCCAAATACTCTTCCCCATGTCATTGACTATCTATTCTCTCTAAATGACCAAATCCACGGGTCATAAAGTTGATCACAATGAGAAGATAGTCAAGACATAAATTCTTCCGACGTTATATTCAAATTTATTTACAGTTACTATCCCCCATTTTCCAACCATTACCAATATATAATTATAAATATAGTATCATATATATAATATATTCTCATTATAGTAATTTAAAAATCTATCATCAATTATCTTATAATATTCATTTATTTTAAAAATAAAAACATTGTACATTGTCAGTCAATTCACCAACTTCATGGATGATGAGTTTTTATTTTCCATAACTAACAAGGATGGTAATAAAATATATATCAGGGTTAAATAACATTTTAATATACAGATTATATTGCATAACATTTTTTTGAACCAATAAATAAATATAATATAAATTAAAATGTCACAAGTTCATTATGGTCAAAAAAACTCGCTAGAGAAAATTAAGATATTTTCCTCAACATTTTATCTAACGAATAATCCTCATAAAATATTAACAAGTAATAAAATAGATAATATAAACTAATTGAGCCTCATTAATACTAAATTTATTCATTCTGGATATTTTATTAAATTTTAAAAGAACTACCATATTTATTTTCAAAGGAACCAACAATAAACCCATGAGATAAACGCAACTAGAACCACAAAATTAATCATTATAACAAAAAAATGGCCATAAATAAACATAATAAGATTTATATTAACAAAATATATGTTTTATTAGTTAATAATTCATTAATTAATTAATCAAATTTGATTATCTATGACATTGTGTAGATGTGGATAATGCTTTTAGACCAAAGGAAGGAGTTTCTCACATCAATTTATATTTCAATGAAAGATATGACTTATTGAACACTAATTTCATTAATAATATGTATATAATGGATTTATTTATAAACTCTAATTAATATAATTATCTTCATGATATTAAATTCTTCAATTGATGAATATTTATTTAGGGCATACGATTCAACTGATTATAAAGTGGAAAGGGATTCTCATCAATCTTTTATTTCTCAAATATATGATTCATTCCGAAATAATATGATGTATACAGTGTATGTATATTTCCATTTATGTGTCATATAATTAATATATTTATCATTATAGTATTTAGTTTTTTGTGTGATTCTCTTTAATTTTCTATGGAATGTAGTTTTATTATTTACAATGTGGAAAGGGAATTATTAACCCAATTTCTATTCATTGGGTAAAACCTATACTATAATGATTATTTAATGATATTAATTTGTGTAAATATAATTTTTAATAACTTATTTTATTTAAACTTTTTTTTTATTTATAAAATTTACACATAATCTATTAAATTGATAAATTTATTCCCTTTATTTTAATAATTCATTTTCAATGTATCTTTTATTAAAAATATAAATGAATATGTTTAAAAATTATATTGAATTAGTGTATTTTTCCTCATTCTATACTCCATAATTACATTGATGAATCCCCTCACCATTTTAAATTTTATTTTTAAATATATATTTCATTGCTAAATTTTTTTAATGAATAAGTGATTTTAATTTTATGAAATGTATTTTACTAATGAATTTTTCAGTGATCCTATTAATTAATATATAGTGACATATTCTATCTAATATTGTGTTTTATTATGTTTGATCTATTAAGACACCATTTACCATATTTTATTTAATATATTATGGTCATTTTGACTGTATATGTACTACATTGATACCATTCAACATATCTCTCTAAATGGCTTGGGATTATTATTTTTGAATGAAAATTGTATTTAAATTTCGTATTCAATAATAAATATGAATATTTTAGTGGAGTATAATTCACCCATTTCACATATTTAATGCATTAGACATAGTCTGTGATGGGTTGGGAATACTATAGACCCAAAATTCATTGATAGGTCTCATATGACAAACTAGACCAGATATTAGCTGATTCCTTTCCAAATTATGTTGAATTTCTAGACAATGACTTGATTGTAGGTTTTAGACAACCCAAATTATGTATTACCACATTCAAAGAATAGATATTGATAATCGATGTGATTATTAGACTAGAATAATATCTATGTTTATGGTACATTCTTTTGGTATTATTTATGTGGCATTATATATCAAATAGTATTCCTTCCATGTTATGATCAAGTCTACATTCTAAGGGAAGGTGTTTCTAGTGATTCACCTTACTGTATTTTTTATGTTTAATTAGATTCTATAGTATTAATATCCTTAATATTAAATATAGATCACACATTTATTATTTTTTATTTTCCATTAGGATTCCAAAATAAATATTATGATTTACATGCTTTGGTAATCAAGGGGAAAAGGGTTGTTTCCAGTGGAGTTACTATGTTATATTTCAATTAATATTTTAATTTAGTACTTATGTTTTTATACTTTAATATAATTATACTAATCTGAAATCTCCGATGGAATGTGATCACTTGTACATATTACCAGGATTATTTATAGGCCACCCACTCTAGGCTACTCAGGTAGGGGTCTTTATTGTCAGTATCAGAGCATGTTTAGAAGTATATTTTGTACCTATATTTAAAAAACCTAGATCATATAAATTTACACCTATAACAAACATTGAGAATATTCATAAAGTATCAATTCATATTATTTTGAGATTAGTTATATATAAATTTCATATTTATGTAATGTGTTTCACTATTTTTATATTATTCAATTTGTTTCAAAATTTTATAATATAATCTATTTTATGAAATTGTTTTGTAATGGAATGTAGTAGAAGGAATGAAAATTGTATCTAGTAAAATAATACATGTATTTATTTCCCTCCAATGAAAGATAACGATGTTGGATCCTGAATAATAGATAGATCAGAACAATCATTAAATATAAATGTTTAAATGACCATTGATATAAGAAAAAAGTTATTCGAATATGGAGCAACCTAATCTGAAATGTGTTGTGAAAATTTTATACCAATTCATATGAAAACAACCATTATTATTCAATTTGACAAAAAATCCATTTTTATTTAAACAATGGATAAGTCACCGGAATAAAAATTTCAAACATTGGTATGTTATTAAAGATTTAATTTAATAATGGATATTTATTTTATCTCAAGTTATATAGATAAATTGCAGCTTCTTATTCAAAAAAATATAGGGTAAGAGTTATTTTTCAACATGGAATGGAAGAATTATTATGTAGATTAATTGGAAAAATATTTCCTTAGAGAGCAATGAGAATATATGGGGAGATAATTTTTGAGTTTGATAATGATGTATGAATGAAATGTATTTATGTATAATAAAAACATAATAATGTTAGCCACACACACTACAAACTACATACATAATCATAAGAGTAAGATTTAATATTTTAATGATGGGATTACAGCAATCCTTCAATTTGAGCTATCCTTTATGAAATTATAATTTATTCTCGATATAGTATCATTTTCCATAGAGAAAGAGAAAAACGTATCCATGTATTATTAAATATAATGTATATATGAGAAGAATAGGAAAACATATAAATCAATGGATAATGGGAAGAACATGAATGTGGATTTTCCATCATTTGAAAACTGTGGAGGGAAACATCCATGTACTTTCCTTAAGTGATTGGGAGTTTTATATAACTATGTAATGAAGGGACACTGGGATTGTGAATAAATAAAATAAATAATAAATAAAATTATTCAATTATAAGGTTATGTGGAACTACAAAACTGAATGTCCCAAGTATCAATGGAATATTACAAAAAATCATGAAAGGGATCAAGGTCAGGATTCTATTGTTACTATATTCAAATTTAAAAAATGAATTTCTATTTCTATTTTGATTATATAATTATGTTGTAAAATAATATTATAATTGGTATTTTTTCTATGATTAATTATATATATAAGTATTTTAAAAAAATACATCTACATTAACAAAATTTGAGCATGTCAGTAATACAAATACTAATAAAGACAAGGAAATATATTAAATTTTATCATTTTGAAAACAAAATATAGTGGAAGGAAAATAATAAATATATTCTTGATGTTTATATAAAATATTGTTTTTTATGGAATGGTCTTGGTGAACATGAAGGTGGATAGTGATTAAATAATTTATGTTGTTCTATAATTATTAAAAAAATTGGATATATTTAGTATATTCAATTACATGAGATTTTAAACATCGAAGAATGCATGTTTCATAATTTTCTAATGGCGATAAGGTTATTCATGTATTAGGTATGTGAAAATAATTGAAATATTATTTACTGAAATATTATGTTTTTTTCAGTTTAGAAATTTGGGGACCTTCCTTTTAAATTAAAGGACAATGAATTTAGAAAAAAGTATTTAATTAAGTGTTAATTAAACAATATATGGAAAGTATTATGTATAGAATTTTTTAATGTATGACTTTTCATGTTGTATAAGAAGTTATAATCATTTCTATTTTGGTAAAAATTTAATGATTAGGGAATAACTTGTGGATCATTTGATAATATTGTTTCAGGCATAAAAATTCATATTCAATGTCAATCATTTTGTTTATTGAATTATGTGATGATGTATTGAAGCACAAAAAAATGATAATATTATTCTTATAACATGGAATGAAATAATTTATAATTATTTTCTCATGTGAATATCTATATTGTTAAAGAATCCAACATAATTGGGAAATTGATTTTTTTTCAAAGACATTATCCTTTTCATTTTCTTATACGAAATTAGTGGTATTTTAACCAATAACAAATTTACAGTATTAATATGGTGTAAATTATATTGATTTTGTTCTCTATAACTCCTCATAAAAAATGATAGTTATATTTATTTTACCTTCCCATATTTTCACGTCCCACTAATGTTCTAATATAGGGGAATCTCATATTTTGTTTACTATCACATTGTCATATCCTTTTATTTAAGAAGATATTTTATTAAACATATTTATCATGTGGGATTTCAACAAGGGTATTTTAGAATGAAAAATCAATGATTAAACATCACAACATTAAATTTTGAGGATTCAATTTATTAAAATATTGGAGAATGTGGCAGCCTAATATTTTATGGTATGTATATTCTTAAATAAATTAAATTTATTCCATAGGTTATGTTGCATGAAACACCAAGCCTAAATGAACATTGATAAAATATAAAATATTAACATGAACATTCGAATATTAATGGGACAATTTTGAATAATAGTCATGGAATTTGAAAATAAACCTTATTTATTAATTATTAAATAACTTTTTGGAACTTCATAAAAGGAATAACATAAATTTATATAATTTCATAAGTAAATAAAATATTTAAACATGATAAATTATGTGTTGGTATTTTTTAAACGTAATTTTGTATATACAAAATTATTATAAATATAATGATTTAAATGAAATTTTATTTTAATTTGAAATTTTCATAAATTAATATTTTGATGCATTATAATTATTAGATACTTTTATGAGACTGTACTAAATTTTTCCATGACTCGTAAAATTAGTAATATATTAAAATCAGGATTTTTTTTGAAAAAATTATTTTTTTATTTTAAAATTAAATTTATATTATTTATAAAACTATTTTCATAAAATGGATTTAATTAATTATTTCTATTCATTTAAAAATGTTTATGGGGATGTTTATTGATATTTCTAAAATTGTTGAAATTATTGTGTATAATGAAATACAATAATTTACGATATTTAACATTTTAATTTAACAAATGAATTATGAATTCATTTTGGATGTGTTATGAACCCATTAGTTATAACTCTCATGCTCTATTTATTTTTCTTATTCACAAGATTCAAAAGTAGTTGTTTTCTTGAGTGAATATAATATATTATTTAATAAACTAATAAAAAAACACCACCCTCTTACCCAATAAATAAATCATCTCACCACGCCCATCTAACCACCCATTATAAACCAGGAATCATGTATACATTCTACCCGATTACCTTTATAATATGATCCGTCGCATTTAATAACTAATTTTCTTACCAAAATACCAAAACCTAGTATCTTTAAGTGGTTCCCAATGTGATGATAATCAATATATAAAATCCAAATTATATATCTTTTATTACCATTTCATTTATTATCATAAACACACATATCCTTTTAAGAATAACATGATAAATATCATATAATATATATAATATTTTCATTTTATGTAAATGGACTATAAATAATCATGTCTCTTCTCTTCTTATATTATTATAAATATAAATACATCGTCCATGATATGTCAATTAACAGCCTTCGTGGACGGTGAGTTTTAATATTAAATTAAAAACATCAAGGATATTCAGAAAACTATTAATATTGTTTAATAATATTTTATTATACATATTATATAATATACCATGTTCTTCATCCAATATATATTCATAATATAATATGAAATTATGTGAGATTGGGATGGTAAAAAAAATCACCAATTTAAATTATGATATTTTAATCAGCATTATTTTTAATGAATCACCATCATAAGATATGAATAAATTATATAAAAACTAATATATAATTATTTACCTTAATTAATTATTTATAATTTAATATTTATAGAGGTTATAATTATTCTAAAAATACTCCCATATTTATAATAATGGGTACCTACCACAAAAACATGAAATAAATGATTTGAGAATAACAAAACTAACCATTATAACTCATTGAAATATACATAATTAAAATAAATAAAATTATAATGTATAAAATAATTTTTAAATAGATGTGTAATTATGAAATTAATGAATCTATTTTTATTATCCAGGATATTATATACATGTTTAGAATGTTTTTGACATAACTTAAGGGTTTCTCCTCTCACATTTTCTTCATTTTAGAAATGTGTCTCATTCAAAACAAATTTAATTTTTCTGGTCTATATAATAACCCATGACATATAATATCATGAATCTAATTTTATTAATTATATTCAATGTCATATTTTTTAATTATTATTTGGGGAATATAATTCGACAATTTATAATGTTTCAACATTTTCACATGTCACTTTTATTTCTATGAGACATGTATTATTGACCAATTATTACATGTATTCAGTGTGTGTATTTTTAATTTGATATATAATATCATTAATTTATTTAAATTCTTGGTACTAAATGTTTCATATTATAATGATTAATTTTATAGGGAATACAATTAAATTGTTTACAAATTGGTTTGAAAATTCTTTACCCAATTTACATTCGTTTTGTTAAATAAAAAATAAATTTATTTTTATAGTTTTATTATGTGTAAAATATAATTGGATTTCCATAAGTTGTACTTAAACTTTTTTTAAATTTACTTATAGTTTATAAAAAATATCAACACATTTTATTAAAACTCAATCTTTCTTTTAAAAAGACAATTTAACACAATTTTTTTCAAAACATAAAAGACATGGTTTTTAAAACATATGGGGAATATGTAGATTTTTCACTTTCATTACACATTAATTATATAGGTAATCCCTAAAGTATTTACAAGTTTTATATCAAATAAAATCTGTCCATTTATAATTCTACCATTTTATTAAAAATTATTTATTTTATTGTTAATGATTACATTTTCGTTATGAAATTTCAGAAATCCTATGGATGTATATAAGTCCAAATACATTGTTGAATACAATTATTTAATAACATTTGTATTCAATGATTAAAATTAGAATATTTTATTGAATATTTTATGATCATTATGATAGGGGATGTCTAATTTTTATACCATTAATTATAATTTTCTATATTTTTTTTGTGATTATTTATTGAATGAGAAAAATATTTACATTTTTTATGCTTGTAAAAATATGAATGACTGTGTTAATTTTGTTTCACCATGTATTAAGAGGAATTAATTTGAAATAGTATATAATGGTAAGGGCACACTATATCCCCTCAATTCAACAGTAGGTATCATGAGAGAAATTATAGTAGGTACTGACTATCCCCTTACCCATTTATTTTATATTTTTAGAAGAAGCTACCATATTATGTTTTAGATTTCATAGTTTATGAATTACCTCATTACCAAATTTGTAATTGGTAACTCCTTTGATTATTTGACTTGTATAAATTCCATGGATATGATTAATTTTGATGTGATTATTTATATTGAATTATTTGATAAAAAATTATTCCTTCCATATTATCCTCAGTATTATGTTTTAATCGAATTTTATTAGTTATTCATCTTTCCTTATTATTTATGATTTATTAGAATCCACATTATGATTACACTAACAATGAATCTTAGATCACCCATTCCATAATTTATTTTATCACTAGGATTCGAATATCTATATAATGATTGTCATGTAGGTATAATGTAGTATAACTAGGGGTGTTTATAATGAAGTTAATAAGTAATATTTAATTTCAATTTGTATTGTAATAAATCTATTTTTATTATGTTTTATTATGATAATAAAATAATATTTCTATTGGGATGTCATCACATGTACATAGTACACATCTATGAAATTAAGCCTCAATTTTTTAGCTAATCGCATTAGGGTATTTACGTTATACATATTCAATATAGAGTTTTCATGAGGAAAAGGACATTATATTATTGATTGAAAATTTATGATTATGGCTATTTGGATTTTTCTTGAATATAATTTTGACTATTCTTATTTATGGTTATAAATTATGGAAGGAAAATTTCAATAAAAGGCATTATACAAATCAGAGTCG
Organism: Viscum album; assembly: GCA_963277665.1. Classification (NCBI taxonomy): domain Eukaryota; kingdom Viridiplantae; phylum Streptophyta; class Magnoliopsida; order Santalales; family Viscaceae; genus Viscum; species Viscum album. Next base: position 742,553,736 of record OY728121.1, on the reverse strand, counting down.
TGTTTTGCCCAATGGACTAACACATATGTATGGTATGGATTATTGTTTTTATCACCACATGTACTATATATATAAGGTATTATAATAACATCATATAACATGAATAAAAGAATAAATCCACACATATTTCTATAAATCATCAGTGGAATCAACATGGATGATATTTGAAAAGAGTTTTCTGAAAAATCCTCAAAACTAACCACATTTTCATGTCTTGGGGGGGAATTTTTAATTGGGGAACAATGATGGATTGAAAATGCATAATAAACCATCCTTTGTTCTCTATCAGGATGTTGTTTGGGATTATAGACATAGAATTGGTCTATCTTGAGGATGAACGTGCCTCTAAATAAAATTCCATTTAATGGAGTCATATAAAGAGAAAAAATGGTACATGTTATGCATATTAAAATTAAATGATTCCTCTAGAAATCGAATTCACATCACCAATTTCCATGTAAAGGCATTGAAGATATGATTTCTTTGAGGAAACAAATTATGAATTCTGAAAGGAATGTGTTGAAATATAAAGGTAACATTTTACTCACATTATTTAACTGGTATGATGTTCCCCTTGTTTATATAACTAATAGGCAGGGAATTAGAAATTTTCTTTCTAGTAGGGGATCATGAATTATTAATCCCTATTATGAGCACCTATGTATATCATAGTTTTGACGTAAGATAGGAGAGTATATTCCAAAATTAACAAATGGGTTGATGAAATGGATAATGAATGTCACATTGTATCCACCTGATATGAGATTCAAGACAAAAATAATTATTGAACGAATCCATTTTATGATGGTATAAAACATACATAGATGCTGGGGATATGTTTATTTTGTGAGAAAAAAATATTGAATATTATGGAACAACTACATATCCAGTTATGGTAGGAATGATGACAACCATACTAATTGAATAGGTGTATGGTTAGAGACCCCCAAAAAAGGTTGGGATCCTCTCATCTACTGACTGAAATGTTGTACAATTTTATATAATGCATCGAGGAAACTATTCATGATGTTTTAAATCTTGCAGTTATGATGATCGTTTTGGCCATCCCATATTTATCACATGATTCATGTCGATCAAATATATGTTAGATTTCAATTTATTTTCATATATCATGGATCATGGTGCTAAAGATCATCCTTGGGATATTTTCATGACTTGAATGAGTAATAACCCATCATTAATGGAGGTTTGAGGGGAAACTCATCCAAAAAATACTCCCCAAACCATACCCCATTTTGAAATCATGACACTAGGGATGTAAATGCCTCCTAGAAATCCTTTGGAGGGTTTGGGACCATTATTATATATCCCAAAATCCCTATGTATCCTATTAGGATGGTATTCAAGACCCATGTTGTTCTGGAACACAACATGAAAAGATACCTTCATCAAAACAGGGATACTCTCTCAAATGCTGATATTGAATATTATCATATTTGGATTTGTGGAATCACAAATTCATACTTTTTATAGATATAGTATAACATCATGTATTGAGTATGTTGATTTGTGATTAAACTAAATGTGGATACCCATAAGTGTATTTTGTGGTGATTACACTACAAGAAACAAATTTATTTTGGTGGATATTTAGATGTTCCTTGAGATACGTATAATAATCATTGCATATCCCATGACTATAGGAATCAATATATGTGTAGTTCTAGGATAAAAGTGTGGTAGGAGACCAAAACCTAATGTTGTGATCCAGTCACGTATGGAATGAAGTGTTATGATTTTTTATATCATGCCACAAATATGTCAACCATTAAATATTTCATATTGAGGAAATGTAATTTTCATATAGTTTAACATAATCTGAATTGGATTTCAATTGGGGGTTATACCTAAAGATGATTCCCATGGAGTTTGTAGTTTATATTCATACAACACGGACTAATTTGCCTTGTAGTTATAGGTCATAGGACCAGGAGAATCGATTTATCATTTATGGTTTTTCATATAGGTCTATTAGGCTATTTATTTTAACATCCTATAATGATGAAATTTTTGTATTGCATCTTATCATCATTTGACATGGACTAATTTTTCTTTTTCATGTGATGTATTTCATGAGAAATTATGCATTTGTTTGGGGAAGATTGAATACCCAAAAACTATAATTACAATTTGAGATACATTCGAGTGGAATTTGTGTATGGTATAAGGCCCCTCCAAATTTCGTTGATCATTTAGAGGGATTTTCCCAGCCATCGGTGGGATTTTTAGTATTAGTACCAACACTCCATGAATGAATGAGATAATACGAACATTCCTATTAAAGGATCATTTTATATAGGTCATCTATATATTGAAATGATTTAGTGTATATAATCTTTTATAATTTACATTCTCGTACGCATCAAACCATATGTGATATTTTAAATCATTATTAAACTATTCATATAAAAATATTTCATGTCAGTGAAGTTAAACTGTGATTGGTAACACTACATTTATTCCATAAAGAAATGAATACATTGTTTTTGGAGTATATGTGAACCTTAATGTTCAGTAATCACACAAGGTGTGAAGAACATTTTCTGTCCAATTTTTCATTTGACTATCCACCATCTTCACGATAATGTTCAATAGTGTGTTTTATTGACTTTATGTTTCCATTTACCATAAAATTTTATTGAGATAATTGGTTTGTTTTTAATGATCCATCCAAGTACAATTTAATTAATTTCGAAGAATATTGGTTGGTGTCCTTTTACATCATAATTTTTCGAGGGACCTGAAATCTAGTGATGATGTTGACATCATGAAATTTACGATACATTTGTTTCTGAATTCATTACATTTTACTACCTCATCCCATTTAGAATAGAAGTTGGAAGTGAAATTGATTTACTAGAACATATTTTCCTTTTAAGGAGGTTACAACAGCATGAAATCCACCTCCTCATATATTAATTTGAAATTAGTAATTCGTTATAAGAAAAAACACTAGGTACTAATCGATGATGTTGGAATTAATCTTTTAGGAATGGAACATATTGAACCACTGTCTACAATCGTATTCCATTAAAGTCCATTAATATACATGCCTTCTGATTCTGTGATAAATCATGGATCCTGACTCATGGTAACCACAACAAACAACATTAAATTCATCAATGGAGGAAATCATATACTTTATATTAATGAATATGATCTAAATTTCATTGAATATTATAATGTAAATATCATTTTTTTATCCAACACTATCATTGAGAGTGATATTGAATGCCCATTGTCGATTATGATCCTTTATGGATCTATAATGTAGAAGGGATGATTTTTTATATATTCTTGGATGTGTATAATCCATCTATTTGTATCATTATATGGTTTACGGGTAAAATTGAACTTGGTGGTATATTATATTTAAATTTTAGTATATTGCAATGTAGTTCTCTGATGGGTGATGCCAATGTTTGATTCACCCTAATCTGGATCGTTCAATGCTACATCATAATTTTTTAACACTCTTCCAGAGTGTATTATTAATGAAGAACTAGAGTTAGTTTTTTATCACAGGGTAATTATTATGTAAACCATAAATTATAATTAATTATTATTTTTATCTCTTCTTTTCATATATCCTAATCAATTCAGATCTACGTCCATACAAACTCCAGTAAACTATCATTCTCCAATATGTAATTACTATTTTCAATTCTAGTTTTAAACCTACAAATGATGTCTTGGAATATATAATCTTTATCAATGAATTATTAAAATAGAAAAATGGAATAACATAAGATAACTTCTTATTTTTGAAATTTGATTTATTACAATAATGATTTCTTGTTTTGTGGTCCTCTATTTGCATTCTACATAGACTTATAGAGGCACCATCAGAGTACATTTGATAAATATGTATAGAACCCTAAACCAAAATGATTTCATCATCTGAATATTAAATATTTTTTGATACATATCACACAAGGGGATGTTGTACCAGAAAATATTGAAATTCATTCCCATTTATCACCTCCAATTGTTTGAACCACATGTATAACAATTACATAATCGCCTCCAAGAAATAAAAATATCAATTCACCAATGGATGATTTATGGTATATTTGAGCGGGTGAACTATTGATATTAAATGGACCTCATAGTGTAGTAGTGAATTCCATAACATCTTTATTTTTAAAATCAATACCAAATAGTTCTTCACAATTTATGAATACTAGTCCCCATTACAGGGTACACTGATAATAAGATAATAATGAATGTTTTCCATAACATCCTTATTTTTCTATGTAATGATGGTACCTATATAACGTTCCAAAGTCATCACTTATATTATGAGTGGTGGTCCTTTATTATTAGAATAAACAAAATTTGAAAAATAGAAATACCATGTGGTGGTTGAATGCTACATGGAAATCATAAGACAACTTAATAACATCCCCATTCATTATTTTCATAGTGAAGGGGGAAAATCTATTATGAGTTTTATTATGAATCATCAAAAATAAGAATTGTATCCCTATTGTCCTATCATGTTCAAGATATTCCAAGGATAAAACACACATAACATAACATTTTTATTTTTGGGGATGAATTCTATGCCACGATAGAGCATGTTAAAGCCAATATATTTTCATAGTGTAACACTGAAATCAAATTTAATGGATTCATTTTTAGATGATTTTGTAATATTTATTTATGATGACATTAAAATCAGTTAGGTGATCTAATAATTTATGATATGTATCATCAAAATAATTGACATAACATTCTACAGCCTTTAAAATTAATTTTTTTATGAACCGATTCATGAGACATTGATAGGTAGAATCGTTATTATTTAAACCAAAAGGCATCACATGGTAACAGAATACTAATTGGGGGAACTAAATATAATGTATTCTATGACTTATAGATCTATAGATATATTATAATCACCTAGAATAATCATCCAACATAGAAATTCATTGATATCATACTTTTTAATATATCAAAAATTATGTTTTTATAATTAGAAATTCATTTTTTTGACATTTTTTTTGAGTTCATTGGAATCAATGAAAACCCAGATTTGTAAAATGGTTTATTGTCCACATCTATTATTTAGATCAATTTTTAGTATTGCAATTCAAAAATGAGGTTTTAATTTATGGGACTATTAACATCATATTAGACCATTTTAGAATGAGTTGGATTTTTCCTTCTATTTTCTAGATTCTATCCATGATGGTCTTTAGGAAGACCCAATTTGATGGTAGGAAAATAATGATCCATAATTATAATATTTATGTAATTATAGGAAAAAAACATCTGATGATTATTTTGGAAGGATGTGTAAATTTATTATTCAATAACGGTAATATATTAAAAAATCATTCATAGGTCATTGAACCGCATCTATACCCATATTTATCAATGAGATATCACTAATAGTTATTCAGACTCATTCCTCCAATGTTGGAGGAGCATATAAAATGGAATTTTCTTCGTATTATTAATTTAATTGATCATATAAATATTTTTCTATATTTATATGGATGAGATTTGATGGAAAATCATTTATGTTTAGGAATAAGTTAGCATTTAATGAGCTATCATTGAAAACAGATATCACAACTTCTGTAGCTTCATAGATGAAGTGGTCCCCAAATAATTTTTTTGTGCAATGGATTAATGTTTTTCTAAAAGAGATATTGATTCCAATGGGGGAGTTAAATGTTTCTCCAATATTCCTATAATAATGAAACTAGGATGATATCATAATGATCATTTTGAGAGTCTCTAAATATATGAGGATATATTAAACATGACTAATGTGAAAAACATATTCATCATTGATATATATGAATGTTTTAGCTGAATTCATTTAAAAACAATCCATAGATGTAACATAATAAACATAATCATTTATGGGTTTCTAAATTTATAATAGGTAATATATCATATCAATATATTATGATTCAATATATTTTAATTCATATGTTTTACCATGTAATGTCCAAATCCTTCCATTGTTACTGTATATTAAGAAATCATGATGTGATGAACTGATTACTGTATGATCGGGGATAAAAAGCCATCATAGAGGGACATTTAAAAAACTATCTTTTTTTATGATCTCCAACATTAAATTGGACACTATATCTCAAAATTGTGTTTTGGTTTTACTGTGGTATGGGGTTTTTGTTCATTTTTTTAATACCAGTAGAGTGGTAAACTGGAAGGGGTAAGATTATATTTTGTGAATCCCATTATGTGAAGGGTACTAACAAAAAAAGTGTTGACACTGAAATAATATTCTGTGAAATATCGGCAGATATCAACCTCATATAATCATTTAAATTCATATAGGGTACTTATTTTACATTAATGACGTCATCTCTATGTTCATTAGTGGATTAGATAACTATATTACACTCTACAGGATCAACCATAGCATAATTCACGTCATCAGAAGAATTGATAACTCAATACTCCTACAGTTATAGAAGAGAATCTACTAGTGCCTCCCATAAATAAATTGTTAGGTTTAGAGAAATTAAAATTTAAAATATTACCTGAACTATAGCTATAACAAAAACTAATCTTAAGACATGTCTATTTTAAAATTTATCATCTTTGATAATTTCTTCATGATGAAAAACAATGTTTTAAACAATAATATACTCTTAAATATGGCCATTGGAATTGTAATTTGATAATTAAGAATACTAATATGACTATTAGAGGAGTAAATTAACCAATGAATTCATATGAAAGATTTATGTATCTTATAATATGAAATATGATATATTTATATAATGGAAAAAATAAATTATATGTTTCAATATAATAATTTAAGTATTTATATTTTTCAAACTCAAAAATATTTATTTAGAATTTTAAAATTAATAAAATAGTTTAATATAAAATATATTTTCTTAAAATGGACAGATAAATAGGTAATTTTTTTGTTATAATATTAGATAATATTATTAGGATATGATAAATATATATTCAATGTTTCATGTAAACTGTTTGAATTTTTAAATTAATATTTTTCAAAGAAATGATGATTTCAATTGAAAATTAAAATTCAAATATTTATAAAAAACCATAAAATGGAGTTAATTTTATATTTCAACAATTTGAAAATTATTAGGGATATTTTTCTTCATTTTTGTAAAATACTTTAATTTTTTAGAATTGTAACAGACATAATATTTTGATATATAAAGAATATATGTTAAATAGACAATTAAATGATTAATCAATAATGTATGAAATGTAATATCTAAATAACCATATCCATTGTCAATATTTATTTATGGAATCATTATTATTCATTATTTTGTGATGAAATAATATACGTACTAATAAATAAAATAGTCACAAAACACCCCTCTCCTCCTCATTAAATATTACCCCTCAGCAAATATTTTCTGCACAAGTATATATCCTTGAATCATGTCTATTTTTTCCCAATAATCCTTATATTTATCATCAACAGATCATGGTGCCTTTGGTATCACTATATGTCTAATCCAAATCTCCTTAATAATATTAACATGGAGAAGAAATTCTGGTGGGAAAAATTGTATTTTTTTCTTTTTTCATTTAAATTTCATTTATCTTCATATCATTCCCTCATATAATCTATCCAAACATGGATGATTACTCCAGTATAATATATATATATATATATATATATTTATATATTTATTTTTATGTTTTAATATAAAATTAATCATTAGTTTTTTTATGGTAGCACTTTTATTAAAAAATTCAAAAATACATTCGTGATGTCCAGATTTACCAACACCGTGTATGATGCATTTTTATTTTCCAATACTGACAGAAATGATTTTTATAAAAAACAATTATTGTAAAAAATTATTATATAATATTTATTATAATTCATATATAATGTATTGGAATTAGAATATTGATGTATAATATTAATTAATAAAACAAAACTCGTGTGTGATATTTGAGGATTGAATAAATTAATCTAATGGTCATCATTAACTTTTTATCTATTCCATCATCCCCATACATGGAAGAAGAATTATAGAGAATATAATTTAATATTTTATATGTTCTTTAATAACATATAAATTTAATTATTAATTATTAGTCTCATTTTACTTGAAATTCCAGACATTTAAGCAAGTGAACCAATCCTGAAAATCATGGAAACAAACAGTCTAGTGGACAAAGGTGAATCCTATAACTCAATAGAAAGGATATAAATTAACTTAATAAATTTTTTTAAATAAATTTAATTTTCAATAGTTTTTGTTTTAAATTATTAATGAATATTATTTCCTTATCCTAGATGTTATACATATGAGTAGATTGCTTTCAAACATAAGGTAATGGTTTCTCCGCGAATATCTATTTCATTTAGGTTACACTTTATCCATCTTAAATGAAATGATATTCTATATTATATTTATATAATTCTTATAAATTATTTATATTTGATCCAAACTCATGTATTTATAAGATATATTCTTTATTCGATAGAATATTAATGTTTTAAAATGATTTATCCAGAATTAATTCCAGTAAGAAGGAACGATTAAAGAGAACATCAATATTTCTTACCCATTTTCAAGAGCACTCTATTATATATTTTAAGAAACCAAAAATTATCAAAAATCAATATTTCATATCAAATAAATTGTATTAGTTTATTTCTGGTTCTTTTAATAATTAATCCTTTCACTGCATTAAAGACTAAAATATTTGATCTTAAATCGAACTAAAGTGGAATATTTCTAATATTTATAAAAATTATTTTGATAGATTTTTACTTTGACGGGACATAATTATTTTCCAAAAAAATATATTTAATTTTAGTTCAATTTGAATCTCTAAAATATTAAAATTGAAAATATTTTTTTATAAAAAATTCAATTGATTTTTCCAAAATAACTATTCATTGAATGGTAGAAACTATATTTCTCTCAAAAATTATTCTATAATTTTATTTTATTATTTTCAACATATTCAACACCCAATATTAAATCATATGGTTTATATGGATTTTTTATGACATCATATACAATATTTTATTAAAATGATTATTATTAGTTTCACTATGTATGTAGAATCATGATACCATTCATCATCGAACTTTGAATTCTTAGATTTTATGTTTTCTATATGGGACATGTTATTAAAATTTCATATGAATATGTTAATTATGATTAAAAACATTAATATAAAGAATTAATTGCTCTTAATAAATGATTTTAGGGGCAATATAAAGCCCCTAGAGGCTTTTTTAGGTATCATGAAAAAACATATTTAGGCATAGTCGATGCCATTACCATTTATTTTCAATTATGTATTTTATTGAGGCCTTAATCATTTATATTAAAATTTCATAAGAAAGGAAATTATAGTATGTTTCACATGTGAAAAATCATTAATTCCCAAATTATTATATTAGTAATTGATAGAACATTTTCATCATTAGATTACTATAATTTCCAGGTAAGAAATTATTTCTCATTTGGTAGTTAATTGAACTACATAACCAGCTTCTACTCTTAATATATTATGCATAAAATTATATTAAATGAAATGTTTCATTAGTTATTCACAAAGACTTATTATTTATTATAGAAAAAATTTTATTTCTTCCCCTCAATGATTATATGATCTCACCTCTTTCATTTGAATTTTTTTTCCATAGGATGTGAATATCTGAATTATGAATGACATAGAGGGATATTATATGAGTTTATTGGTGTTTAAAATGGATATTATTTGTTTTTTTTTATTTATATTAATATCTAAACATTATTTTTTTTTCTTTTCATCCAATGATAATAACGATTCAGTCATTTGGTATGCGAAAAATTATTCATAGAACCAATACAATAAAGATAGAACTGACTCAGAGCTATAAAGTTTGATGATATAACCACAAACAATTGCATTAGAATATCATATTATTGTTTAAATGGTCTATGTTTCCATATATGGAATTTATCCTTAGGTGACATTTTTTGGATCTATTATTACCAGGGGATATTTTTGAACTACTGAAGGATAATTGGTGGGATATTCACCTACTATTGGATCAAACATCCAAGGCCATCCCACTTTTTTGTGATGATAATATTCTTGAATTAAAATCAGTCAATATTATTAAATGATGGGTTTATAAAGATTTTTAACCTATGGGGTGGCATTTTTTAACCCTCTTTGGTCATGTAAAATGGATTTATAATAGTTTAATCCATAATTTAAAGATATATAATTCATATACCAAATAATTTTTATTCAGATGTAGTTTTGACTCTCTCTGTCTCTATCTCTCTTCATCCTCTACATCGTGGCATAGATCTATATCACCCCGGTTTTGTATGATTGGGTTATATTCATCTTAACTATAATCATCATATTAGGGGTCCATTAAATAAGAGATATTCATGGATCTATATTTTAAACAATCATCTTATGATGATGTGATTCCATTTTATAGTTCAAGGGATATTATATAGATCGGAGGCACAAGGTCACTTCTCAAGGTACATGAGGCAGGATTTCCAAAATTGTAATGAAAATATTAGTATTTTTTTGGATTATATTCCTATTTCAGATTCATACATCTCTAGCCACACCATTTCATATAATATTTCCCATTGGAGGACTATGATATTGATGGTTTTAGATATTCTGCAGTGGAAATGGCTGGTGGCATAGTTGTATTCCCCAATAAAGATCAAACAATATAATGGGAATGTATAATCATCTATTGGGTATTCTAATAACTGAAAATTCCTGAAATAATTTTTATAAATTCCTTTGATTATCCATATTACTCAGGAAAAGAAAAAAGTAACACATACAAATTGGGATGGTGGTTTACCTATTCTTAACATCGATTAATCAGCCATATTTTGAATGAAATATTTTAAAAGAAAAAAATACTAGATGTTATACAATATAATTTAGTGAAACTATAAATAAATATGGTGTTCCTAAAAATGAATTTATCCAGTCTTTTGGGTTCTTGAAATTTTAACATTTATTTTCCTAGGTTACTATAAAATAACCATGAATCATTTCTTATCAGATATAGTAGGATGTGTTCTCCCATTATTTTAACTAAGATATATTGGGTTCTCTCCTTTAATAATAAAGAGTTCATTTTAAAAACTATTATGATTCATGATAATGTGATGTATCATATTGGAATACAATACAAAATCGGGTTTTATAACAATATTGTTCGTTTCTAATTTTTATGTCCACATTTAGTTGGATTCCATTAATTGTTTGGATTTGGATTTGGTTCAAAAGATATATTAGTAAAACATGTTTTCAAATATATTATGGTCTTAAAACCCACATGTTTATTTTACTAGAATATGTTGTGTTTGAAACTCAATGTGTATTTTTTCTAAATAAGGGACCAATGAATAATTATTTTGAATTTTATAATTCCGGGAATAACTTAGTACATCCCATCACGAAATAATGTATGAAAGTTTCCCATTTATCCAATATTTTTAGTCCAAGTGGTATAGAACTATATTCTAGTTGTATTTAGAATAAATGGTAAAGAAATATTTGGAGAAGGTATTCCAAACCTTTTATTGATCCTCCAGGTAAACATGTGTATCATAAAAAGGTTTTTCACTAAAAAGATTGTGCAAAACAACAGAGTATGTTGTCCTCTTATTGAAACATGGTTCTCATCATTGGGACACACCAAGATAAATAATTAATCATATGATAATCCAGATCCCCTAAAATCTTGAATGTTAGAGACAATGGATTTAATAAATTTTTTGGAGGAAATGTCTCATCTACCCATTTATTGTATTGTTATCATTCCAGTTGCACTGTATCACATTGCTACTCTATATATTCAATTTTTTGATTTTAATGATTCCATAGTGTAATGAAGAATAATGTTAATAGATAACTAATAATGGTAAATATAATTGGAAGAAATAGGATGAACCTTATATGTTTGTTTCATATTCATGTGTGCTTAAACTAATTGGTCCTTACATGACTAAAATTAGTTGGGTTATTTGGACAATGGAAGGTATTATTTGTTCCTATATATCAAAAGTTCCAAATTGATTGGTTTTCTATATAATTAATTTTTTAGAAATTGTGATTATATTTTTTCATTCATATCAAACTATTCTTGTTCAGTGGCATTAATTATCATAGTGAAATGTGGTACAGTTGGAAGAACATTCCTAGCGGTAATATGACCAATTATTTCATCAAGATGCCTCTAAAATTATATCATGTCTATCCCATAGAGACTTGATATCACCATGATTATGATGGGTTAAACACTCTTGGGTAATAAGTGATAGTGAACTGTAACATTACAATTTTATTTAGATGATACCCATTAAGGTGTAGAAAATGAATTATTTATAGGAATCCCCATATTTTGGGAAATCCCTTAATTTTTTGTATCTACACCATCATCGTCTATTTCATGATTAACAATATTGTGAAGGGATATATGGTACTATTATTCTACCATATTTTTCGAATTGTTTTTTACATTATTATAAGTGTCAATGATTCTTATAGATGATACCCTAAATGTGACATTTTCACCAATCTCAACATAGATGGAGAGTAAGTTCCTCTTGGATCACCTAATAGTTGATATGTTATCCTTAGGAGTGTTTATGTCATTAACATGTTATATTTGGATTAAAATATCAAGAGAGATAATAATTTCTTGGAACGATCCCTTGAATGAGGTTTGTAATAGGGTAACATGAAATGAAATTTTTGATTGTTATTTTGTTTATATCTATGAAGAAGAACCATCATCATGGGATGGGATGAACTAAGAAGATTAATTTTATGGAACATCACCCATATGTTTAAGAATGGAATTTTACTATGTTTTATGTAAAAATTCCCCCCATCCATGTGGGTTTGGTTTCTCCTATTACATCATCTAAATGATTTAGATCAGATTCATTGGCACATATGGTTATTTTTACGATTCCCCTAGCCCTATATTATAGAGTTTATATCATGATTTTATTTTTTCATCTAACTCAACCTCTATTTTATAAATATTTTTGTTCTATCATAGGATATGTGAATTATATTTACTACACAAGATCCATCTTCTTCTAAAGAAAATTGTGACATCTATTGTACTAGATGACAACCTTCCCATAAGTGGGAGGCATGATCAGTAATCCAAAATTCATGATGTGAGATTCTTTCTATAGATCTCACCCATATATATGGATTACATAAGAATATATTTTTTCCAATGATTTTGGAGTAGAAATATTGGTTGAGAGGATTATTTTTAATGAAGCCTTCCATGGGAGGTAAAATTGCATGTGGTTTCAATTTATGGACTTTAATAGTTTGTCAGTGAGGTGAAGTTAAACCCTCCATACTCTCTCGTCCTCTAATATATAAACATGTTGATGGGTAAATTGTAAACTAGATATATCCTAGTAATGTAATAAGACTTGAGTTGTGAAGGGTTCTATAGTACATTCAAATTTTTTATTTTGATGATTCTGGGAAGGCCTCTATAAAACCCGATATTTTTTTGAGAAATATTTTGTTTTTATGTATTATACATCATCAAAATAATACTTAACTACACAAAACACTATCTTGGCTTTCTTTACACGCAGTCACGACCATCCTCGATAGCTTGCTTTGTACGCAATACAGAGTTTCACAAAACAATGATATGCTATTAAAATATTATTAAAACTATCCGTTATGAATAGTAATAACCAATTTTCAGAATTTTATAAATTTTATCATTCTAAATGGCCATCATTTTTGGATTCGTAATATCGAAATTAGCCTAGGGTGAATTTTTTGTTTTTCTATAAAAACATTCAATTTTTGATGAATAGTGAAAACACTATGTTACTATTTAAAACTGACCTTTTATTTAAGAAATTATTTATTTTATTTAAATTTATTTTAGGTAAAAATTGATACATAATACCTATATAAGTTCAAAGTAATTCATTTCAGTCATTTTATAATAATTTTAGATATATAAAAATTTTATTGAACTTTTCACCGTCGTTTAACCACCTCCTAGGAGAGTTTGAAAATTTACATAAAACATAATTTGACGGCTTCTGTGAGTGTAATTTCGAAAATTCAAGACACAAGGTTAACATAAAAGAGTAATATGCGGTTCAATAAGATAACAATAATTTTTGGTGAATAGTAACTTTTTACTTTTATTTACCACGGTTAAAATTAAATATGGTAACTAAGGGTAAAATTGTATTATTATTACCCTAAAACATGTCCTAATTCTATTGGATAAGTGTAATTATACCAAAGAAAACCTCATGGATAAAATATTACCTTTTAGGTCCCCTTGGATTAGATTAGGACATTTAATATTATTTTATTTAAAGGAGAGTTAAAATAGTTAAAATCAAAGTTTACTAACTAAAACATTTTTAATACCAGGTTATAAATATGATAAATTCGACTTTAAATATTCATTAGAAATCTAAAAAGATTTCCTGCATAATTTTATTTTATTTATTATTTTTAGACTTTAAATAATCTAATTTTTTATGACACAATGATGATGGAGTAATTACCTTATTAAGGAAATATTAACATAATTGATATTATAAATACACAAATAAATGTAATATGAGACTTTTCATGAATTAAACTAATTTTATTGGTTAATATGACATATTGGTATTTATTTAAATAATTTTTTTCAAACAAATCACGCGGTAATGATTTTCACAAAAATCAATTACCAAATAGTGTCAAAATTGACACAAAATAGTTTTTAAAACAAATATAATATTATTATTTGTTATTTTATTCCAAAAAATATAAGGATAAGCCAAATTACTTAGATAAGGTTATATATATTAATAATTTACCACTTTGGGTTCTTTTGTCTTGTTATAGTATGTTTATTAACCTTATAGTGTAAGGAAACAAGAAGACCCTGTAAAAGTTAAATTATTTAACTTAGAGTTAAATATAAATGATAAGGTTAAAATAGTAACCTAAACATGTCTAAAATCTATTTTTTGAGAGGATTTAGACCCATACCAACATCATATTATAAATATATATGTTTTGAGATATTATGAACTGAATATACCATTATTATAAAATAATATTTTATGATATTTCTAAAGTGCCACTCTCCTCCCTTATAAAAGCACACATCCTCCCTCTCCACCTCACACCACTTTGAGCCTTAAATATCGGCCAACCACTAAAACTTTCTCTTCTATACTTACCTATTAATATTATAGAGGTCCTGGTCTTCTTCAAAGACCATCATTAGTGCCCTAAGAGGCGGTTTCAAAGAGGCTTGTCGAAGAAGAGGTAATATCTGTTAGCGATTCTTTGAAATTTATTTCTTCTTCAACGTCCTATTCTTTTGTTATATCATTATAAATTAATAACATAAGTATCACTCATATACTGATATTTTATTATAAATATGGAACAACCCTATTTCATGTTCTATCCAACCTACAAAAAACAAAATCACCGCATGGGCGTACGTACGGAATACCGTCTCCACGTCGTGGTGTAATCTGTTTTCCACCACCACCTTACTTGGATGGGTATAATGGAGTGAAGATTTACTATATATTATTATTTTAAAGTGAATTTGATTCTGAAATAGTATAAATACACTTAAATACAATTCCACGATCATGGGAATGATATCATCGCTCGTGCGTACGTACATCCTACCTTCTCCACGATGTGATTTGACTCGTTCTACATGATCTTTAATGCATAAGGACTATATAAATGAATTGAATGAATTAAAATGATATATATTACACTAATACCATTATGTAAATGAGGTATATATAACCTAAAAATGATAATAAGAATTTATTCAACAAAACACGCATAAGATTAAAAGGCAATAAACACCCGAATAACAAGTAGCAATGAAATATTACTAATACAAAGCTACGAATATGACCATATATGATATCATAACAATGACTACGATTCTGGAATAAGTCATTAACATCATTTAAATCATTATACTGGGGTTTTATACATGTACGAATCAAATCGGACATAAGGTATGGGAAAATATCGCAATCTCATTTTTATCTGAGATTGTTTAAACTTCAGAATTTACTGGGGAATTTTTATCACCCACATCCACGTTTCGTCAATATGTAATATTATTTCTATCCTCCTATAATTTTTTAAATCCAATTTTTCCCATTGGTGAGTTTTTATTAAAATATATGAAAGGAATCTTTTGTCGTTTTTAGTATGAGGTACTTTTTGACTTTTCCGGCCAAAGGATGAGAAGAATGTTTTTTTAACTTATACAGCTTGAATGGATTTTTTTGATTTCATGTAACATTATTTGCATGATGACTCCTTTATAATTTTTCAAGTTTATTTTTAATTAACTTATTTTAGATTAAAATTTTATGACATGTCAAGAAAGAAAAAATGTTTTTGAAGTAGAAAGGATATTTTCCTTAAGAATAGAGTTCCAACATTTTATCAAAATTATTTTCCATCTAAGATAATATAGTGTTATTTTTATATCCATATTTCTAAAATAATTTGATTATATTATGATGGACTTATATTTATGATGTCCTTTTGTTTTATATTATTTATGTTAGGATGGCATGATGTTTAAGAATCTCATTTTTATTACATGGGTTATGATATGATGTATGATTTATGATCTTGTTGAACACATAAGAATTGTATCATTATGTGATGGGTGGGTCCTATATCTCCCTCCAATTCATTGGGTAAATATTTATATCTCATGATATAGGCATGGCTGGAATGACAGGTTAATCCGGTTCAGTGATACAGGACTGAAACGAGGAGTGAAATCAGTTCAGAAATTGACTTTTCCCACTAAGATTGTCTTGGAAATGAGTCTTGGATACTTAGAAAATATTATCAATGATTATGTGCGTATTCCACAAAGTTTCATGTTTTTAATATTGGGATTACATTTCACTACTATGATTTACCCCATGTTATGAAATTATGATATCTTTTACAGGTTATGATTTCCATAATGTTATGTTCTTATGAATATGATGTCATTGATATTTATTTTTTTTACCCTTACTGAGCATTTCATCTCACCCTTTTGTATGATTTCATTTCCCCAGTTCAGGAAGAAGGGTATTAAGTAATATATTCCAAAAGGGACTCGAGATAGGATAAAATAAAAGGGAGATAGTATAAATGATTTATGAACCCGTTGTTTATGTTTCCCAGTTTCTAAAGACACTATACCTATACGGTCTTTTCATGGATTTTTAAATGTTTAAATAAGTGTGCTTCAATTTTGATTTAATAACAATATATTTAAAGTATGGGTCATTATAGTTGGTATTAGAGGAAGGGTACAGTCAACCTTTGTAAACGAGGATGTGAAATCCTTAGTAAGAACCCTAAGGATATATCTAAGCATAGTCCACAATCATAGAGTTTTAGAAATGGCCATGAATAACATATGATAAGACCTTAAGTGAGAAATTTTATTCTTGCTTATATGGTTTTCCTATTATAATTATTTTTTCTCACACTATTTTTCTTGGTTTTAGTCAATGGCTGGAACCTGAAGGAATTGTGTTACTATGGAATGCGACGGGAAATTCAATGATTGTCACCCAGAGAAACCAAACATTATGGGAGATGGATTGGAAAATCATGTAGCCATGATCACACAAAATTCTCAAGATATTAATCATTTAAGACTTCCAAACGAGCAATGGAAGGATAAAAATTCTGTTGAATCCTTCATGAGGCCGTGTCCACCCTCATTCAGTGGGTCTACTGATCCATTAGTTGCTGAACAATGGATCAGTCCTACTAAAAAGATATTTTCAGTTCTTCAATTTTTTGAACTTGATAAAGTCATCTTAGCAGTATATCATTTAGAAGGTGATGCTGATCAATGGTGGAATCTTATCAAGAATAAGAGGAAAATAGATGAAATTGAATCCATGGAATGGGACAAGTTCAAGAACTTATTTTACAATAAGTACTTCCCTCGTATTTGAAAAAATATGGAGAAGTAGTTTTTTGAATTGAAGCAAAAGGATGACGAATCTGTTGGTATCTACAAAGAAAATTTTACAATACTTTCAAGGTATGCTTCTGAGATTATTATCCAACCTGAGAGTAAGATTGATCTATTCTTTAGTGTCTTAAACAATGTCTTCGAATGTCATTATCCAAAAGGGACTTCAATAGCTATGAGGAAATCATTTTATTTTCTTTCAAGGTTGAGATGGATATTGGAGTAACCCATCAGTCATATGATTTTTATAAGAAGAGGAAAATGGAATTGAAAGGGAAATCTAAAGAACACACTAAAAAGAAGATGAGTTTTCCCTTATGCTCATAGTGTGGAAATAAACATGGAGGTATTTTTCTTAAAGGGACAATTAAATGTTTAAAATATGGAAAAAAGGTCATCAGGAATTTGAATGTTGCAATGATGGGAGGAATATTTTTAGTGATGCAAACAAAGAAAAGGCTACACATAGTGCACCTCCTACACATCAATGTTACAAGTGCAAGAAAATGGGGCATTATGCCAATCAATTCCCTAATCCAAGGGTTGTTGATGATGATGGATGTCAACAATCTCTTAAGTCTAAATAAAATGGAAAGTCACCTGAAATTTCTATCAGCAACGTGGAGTATGATAACGATGTGGTAAAAGGTACACTTATCATTCACTCTAAAGTAGAAAATGTTTTATTTTATTCTGGATCCACCCAATCTTTTATTTCTGAAGAATTTTTTAAGGTTATCTCCATATTTCATCAGCATTTAGATATTGAGTTAGTTCTGACAACCCTTAATGGAACAATAATCACATCAAAAGTTTACATTTCTTCTCTGATTGAAGTTTGTGGGAAAGTGCATCCTGAAAATCTTGCGATCCTTCCTATAGTGGAATTTTATGTGATTTTTGGCATGGATTGTCTTTCTTTATATGGAGCTCACAACCATTTCTTGAGAAGGGAAGTCATATTTCATATTCTAGATCAATTTATGATCGTCTATCAATGGAAGGATGAACATAACCTTCCAGTGGAAATTCTTCTATCTTATGGGTCTTGATTCCACTAAATGATGGTTATTTATCTCAAATTGTTGGAGAGTAACTCACGATTAAGAATATTTCCATTGTACGAGAGTTTGATGATGTCTTTCTGGAGGAATTTCCTAGTATTCCACCAAATTGTGAAGTTGAGTTTTCAATAGAATTCATACCAGGTGCTTTACCTATTTCAAAGACACCTTATAGAATAGCCCCAATTGAGTTGTAGGAATTGAAGAAGAAACTCCAAGAGAATCCTGATAAGGGATTTATATTCCCTAGTGCATAACCTTAGGGAGCACCTGTTCTATTTGTTAAGAAGAAATATGGATCAATGAGATTCTAAATTTATTATCGATAACTTAAGAAGATCACTATCACGAAAAAATAACCTCTCCCATGCATTGATGACTTATTTGAAAAACTATGCGAAGATCATTACTTGTCCAAGATTGATCTTTGTTCATGGTATCATCAATTAAGGGTCAAAAGGGAGGATATACTAAAGACGGATTTTCGTATAAGGTAGGGACACTATGAATTTATAGTGATGCCAGTTTGTCTTACTAATCCCCCTTCTATCTTCATGTATCTAATGAATAGAGTCTTTAGAGACTATCATGATCAGTTTGTGGTAGTCTTTATAGAATAAATTCTTTTCTATTCAAACTGCAATGAAGAACATGAAGATCAGTTGAAAATTTTATTGAAGACACTGGGAAAGGAGAAGCTTTATGCCAAATTTTCCATGTGTGAATTTTGGCTTAAAAAAGATGCATTTTTTTGTCACATAATCTCAAAAGTGGGGATATATGTTGATCCAGCAAAAACAGAGGTTATCGAAAGATGGTCGAGACCAACAACAGTAAATGAGATCCGATGTTTTCATGGTTTGGCTATATATTATCGACGTTTTCTGAATGATTTTTCCCGATTATTTAACCCACTCACCAAATTGACTCGCAATGGAGTTAAGTTTGTATGGACAGAGGAATGTGAAGAGAATTTCAAGGAGTTAAAAACAAGATTATCAAGTGAACCTATTCTCACAATGTCTTGTAGTGGACAATGGTTTGTGATCTACAGTGATGCATACATGAAGGGATTGGGGTGTGTTCTCATGAAAAAAGATATGGTGATTTCTTATTCTTCACGACAGTTGAAAATTCATGAACAAAATTACCCAACTCATGATTTGGAAATAGTTGCAGTAATATTTGCATTATAGATTTGTAGGCATTATATTTATGGTGAAAGGTGTGATATCTATACTGATCATAAAAGTTTAAACAATATTTTCACACAAAATGAGCTGAATATGTGCCAAAGAAGATGGTCGGAGCTGATTAAGTATTATGACTGCTCAATTCCTTATCACCCTGTGAAAGAAAACAAGGTGGAAGATGAATTAAGTCGACAAGACCATGATTTCTTATCCATGATGAGGATCACAAAAGATCCAATATTTATGGATTTACATAGGATGGGTCTTCGAATTATAATGGAAGGGGAAAATCTTATCTTTCTCAAATGAATGTTCAACCATCTATACATGTGAAGATTAAAGAGGCACAAAAAGAAGATGTATAGTTTCAAAAGATGTTGAGAAATGTTCCATAATTCAACATTGATTGTGATGGGATAATAAGGTTCAGGATTCAGGTTTGTGTTCCTCCTGTCCCATAATTAAAGGAGCTGCTGGATGTGGCTTAAAGGACTTCATTCTCTATTCATCCTGGAAGAACAAATATGTATATGGACCTGACAGAGTACTTCTGGTTGGATGGAATGAAAAGAGATGTTCCTGAATATGTCTCTCGATGCATGGTTTGCTAGAAAGTTAAATCTGAGAGATATAAGTCTAAGGGGATGTTACAACCATTACCCATACCTGAATGTAAATGTGAAAATATCACTATGGAAATTGTCACCGGAATTCCAAAAACATCCAAAGCCAATAATGATATCTGGGTCATAGTTGATCGTCTTACAAAGTCGGCACACATCATTGCTATTAGAGGGGATTTCTCTCTGGATCAGCTTACCAGGATATATATGAAGGAAGTGGTAAGATTTCATGGAGTACCACTTTCCATTATATTTGATCAGGATTCGAGGTATACCTCAAGGTTTTGGAGAAGTCTTCAGCATAGTCTGGATACAGAGTTGAGTATCTACCGTGCTTATCATCCTCAGATAGACGTTCAGTCTGAGAGTAAAATTCAAACTCTAGAAGATATGTTAAGTTCCTTCTCTATGGATTTCAATGGAGGTTGGGATCAACACCCACCTTTGGTAGAATTTTCATATAATAATAGCTTTCACTGCAGTATTCAGATGGCTTCTTATGAAGCTCTCTATGGAAATAAATGTAGGACTCCAACTTTCTGGGATGAAGTTGGGGAAAGAAAGCTATAAGGACCTAATCTTGTTGATGAGATGGCAGAAAAGGTCAGATCTATTCAAAAACACAAAAGAGAAGCTCAGAATCGACAGAAAAGTTATGCCGACAACCGAAGAAAATACCTAGAGTTTGAAGTGGGTGATAAAGTGTTCTTATGAATATCTCTTTAGAAGAGAGTAATGACATTCATAAAGAAGGGAAAGGTGAGCCCTTGGAATATCAGTCCTTTCAAATTACTTGATGGTGTTGAGAAGGTATCTTACCGATTGGCGCTTCCACTGAATCTTTCTCAAGTTCATGATGTGTTCCATGTATCTCTTCTAAGAAAGTACATACCTGATCCTTCACATGTACTCAGCTCAGAAGTTGTACCTCTTGAGTAAGATCTTTCTTATGAAGAACTACCGATAGAGATTCTGAATCGTAGTGATAAAATTCTACGGAAAAAGACTAATCGCATCGTGAATGTTTTATAGAGAAACCACAAATTAGAAGAAGCTACATGGGATCTTAAGGATATGATGAGGGAGAGGTATCCACATCTGTTTGTTACAAAGTGACGAATTTAGAGAGACAAATTCATATTAAGTGGGGTAAAATGTAACACCTGAGATTTTTATGAGAAATATTTTGTTTTTATGATATATAAATCATAAAAGGAATCATTCACTACACACAACACAAGCTTGGCTTTATTTATACTCAATCGCGACCATCCTCGATAGCTTGCATCGTACGCAATAACGAGTTTCACTAAACACCGATATACTATTAAAATATTATTAAAACTAGTCATTATGAATAATAATACCCACTTTTTAAAATTTTATAAATTTTATATTTCAAAATGGACTTCATTTTTGATTCTGAATATTTAAATTATCCTAGGGTTAATTTTTGGTATTTTTCTAAAAACATTCAATTTTTGACGAATAGTGAAAACACTTGGTTACTATTTACAAACCGACATATTATTTAAATAATTATATTTTTCATTTAAATTTATTTTAGGTCAAAATTGATACATAATACCTATATAAGTTCAAAGTAATTCATTGGAGTCATTTTATAATAATTTTAGATATATAAAAAAATTAACTTTTCACCGTCTTTTACCCACCTCCTAGGAGAGTTTGAAAATTTACATAAACATACTTTTACCACTTCTATGATTGAAATTTTAAAAATAAAAGAGAAATGGTTATCATCAAAGAGTAAAATGTGGCTCATTAAGATAAAAATAATTTTTGGTGAATTGTAACTTTTAACATTTATTTACCACGGTTAAAAGTAAATAGGGTAATTAATGGTAAAATGGTATTATTATTACCCTAACACATTTCCTAATTCTATTGGATAAGTGTAATTCGGCTGAAAATAACCATATGGATAAAATATTACCCTTTAGTTCCACTTGGATTAGATTAGGACATTTAATATTATTTTATTCAAAAAATAGTTAAAATAGTTAAAATCAATGTTTAATAACTAAAACATTTTTCATACAGTGTTATAAATATGTTGAATTATAATATAAATATTCATTATAAATATAAAAATATTTCCTAAATAATTTTATTTTATTTATAATTTTTATACTTCAAATAATTTAATTTAATTATGATACAATGATGATGTATAAATTACCTTATTAACGAAATATTAACCTAATTGATATTATAAATACCCAAATAAACGTAATTTGAGACATTTCATGAATTAAAATAATTTTATAGGGTAATATGACATTTTAGTATTTATTTAATTAACTTTTTTCGAACTAATCATGCTGTTATGATTTTCACAAAGATCAATTACCAAATAGTGTCAAAATTCACATAAAATAGTTTTTAAAACAAATATTATATTATTAATTGTTATTTTATTCTTAAAAATATATGGTTCATCCAAATAACATAGATAAGGAAATATATATTAATAATGAACCACTTGGGGTTCTTTTGTCTTGTTATAGTAAGTTTATTAATCAGATAGTGTAAGAAAACAAGAAGACATAGTAAAAGTTAAATTACTCAACATAGAGTTAAATCTAAATTATAAGTTTAAAATAGTAACCTAAACTTGTCTAAAATATATTGGTTCAGAGTATTTCTAGCCATCCCCACCTTATAATATAAATAAATCAGTTTGGAGCTATTAATAACCGAATATGACATTATTATAAAATAATATTTTATGTTTTTTCTAAAGTGCCTCTCTCCTCCCTTATAAAAGGACACCTCCTCCATCTCCTCGTCACACCACTATGACCAGTCACGCTCTTCCAAACCCTAAAAATTTCTATTCTACACTTCCATAGTAATATTCTAGAGGTCCAGGTCTTATTCAAAGACCAACATTAGTTCCCTAAGAGGAGGTTTCAATGAGGTTTGTCGAAAAAAAGGTAATATCTGTTACCAATTCTTTCAAATTTATTTCTTCCAATACTTCCTATTATTTAGTTGTTTCATTATAAAGTAATAAAATAAGTATAACTCATATACTGATATGTTATTATAAATATCAATCAACCCTATTTCACCTTCTATCCATCCTACATAAAACGAAATCACATCGTGTGCGTACATACAGAATACCGTCTCCACGCTGTTGTGTAATCTTTTTTCCACCACCACCATACTTTGATGGGTATAATGGTGTAAATAATAACTATATATGATTACTGTAAAGTGATTTTTATTGTGAAATAGTATACATACACTTCAATACAATTCCATGATCATGGGAACGATATCATCACTCGTGTGTACGTACGGCCTACTGTCTCCACAATGTGATACGTCTCGTTCTACATGATCTTCAATTCATAAGGACTAAATAAACGAATTGAATGAATAAATATGATATATATTACACTAATAAGATTATGGAAATTAGGTATCTATAGCCTAAAAAGAATAATAAGAATTTATTCGACAAAATATGAATAAAAACAAAAAGCAATAAACACCCGAATTACAAGTAGCAATGAAATATTACTAATAGGAAGCTAAGAATATGACCATATATGATATCAAAACAATTATTACGATTCTGGAATAAGTCAATAACATTATTTAAATCATTATACATGAGGTTCGGACACGTATGAAGAAAATCATACCTATGGTAAGGGAATATCACTCAATCTAATTTTTATCCGAGATTGTTTATACATCATAATTTACTGGGAAATATTTATCATCCACATCCATGTTTCATCAATATTTAATAATATTTCTATCCTCCTAATAATTTTTAAATCCAATTTTACCAATTTATGAGTTTTTATTAAACGATTTGAATGGAATGTTTTGTCATTTTGAGTACGAGTTACTTTTTGACTTTTCCAGACAAAGTACGAGAAGAATGTTTTTTTAAATTATACAGCTTGAATAGATTTTTATGAATTTATAGAACATTATTTACATGAAGATTCCTTTATATGTTTTAAAGTTTATTTTTAATCATCTTGTTTTAGTTTAAAATTTTATCACATGTTAATAAAGGAAAAATGTTTTTGAAGTAGAAAGGATATTTCCCTCTAGAATGAGTTCAGGAAATTTATCAAAATTGTTTTCCATATATGAAAATATAGGGTTATGTTTCTATACCAATTTTTACATTGATTTTATTATGATATGATGGAATTATTTTTATGAAGTCCTTTTATCATATATGATTTATGTTATAATGGAATGATGTTTAAGAATCCAATTTTTATTACATGGGTTATGCTATGATGTATGATTTTTGATCGTGAGGGACACCTAAGAATGGTATCATTATGAGATGAGTGGGGCCTATATCTCCCTCCAATTCATTGGGTAAATATTTATATCTCATTAGATAGACATGGCTGGAACGACAGATTAATCTGGTTCCGTGATACAGGACTGAAACGAGGAGTGAACTCATTTCTGAAATGGACTTTGTCGGCTAAGATAGTCTTGCCAATGAGTCTTGACTACTAAGAAATGATTCTATATAATTAGGTGTGTATGCCAAAAAGTGTTATGTTATGATTATTGGAATTATATTTCACTACTATGATTTATCCCATGTTATGAAATTATGACCTCTTTTGTAGGATATGATTTCCAAAATGTTATGTTATTATGAATATGATGTGATTGATACTTCTTTTGTTTACCCTTACTGAGCATTTGAGCTCACCCTTTTGTATGTTTTCGTTTCCCTAGGTCAGGAAGAAGGGTATTAATTAATAAATGACAAGAGGGACTCTAGATATGGGAAAATAAAAGGGAGACCATGTAGATGATTTATGAACCAGTTGTTTATGTTTCCCAGTTTCTAAAGACACTATACATATACGGTCCTTTCATGGTTTGTTATAAGTTGTAATAAGTGTGCTTGAAATTTTAAGTAATAACAATGTATGTAAAGTATGGGTCATTGTATCCTCTAAGTCAGTTCAGTTGTGCATCTCGTCTAATAGCATAACATTATTTGGGAATTCATCACAAGGAAATAATTTTGTTTTTAATTGACATATATTTGTCCATACATTTAAGAAAATATCATTTAAAAAATCAAATAACACACCCAATGGAATGTTAAGTTTTGGATCATATATCTGCTTGAAAATTTATAGTATATTTCCTTTTCAAATTATCTCCCCATGAGAAATATTTTTCTATTGTATTTTACAAGAGGTACCTCAGAAAAGTTTTACTGAAATAGATTTTTTCTTGTTGGCTAATTATTAATTACATGTTCGAATGTCATTTCTTCTATTTCATTAGAAGGGATGTGATCCAATTAGGGTTTATTGATATAGAATTTCCTTGTGTTGTCTTCTTATTGAGAAATAACCTCACCTCCCAATTATGACGCATCAGTAATGACTTAACACATTCTCCCATGTGCCTCCCAATTATTGGGATTCCATAAAATTGATTCTTAAAGGGAACTAAATTAACGATTAAAAGAAATATTGATGTAGGGAGGTCCCTCAAAACAAATTCTACCATGGGGTGTACTACCATAATGACATAACGTTCCACTAAAATGAAAAATTCTCCATTATATACCTTTGGATGTAAATTATAGGACTATATTAGAAATGGTACAACCTTATTGATATTTGATAAACTATCCATGTGGAGGGATACCTGACACTCTTTATAGGATGGTATATTGAGATCTAATAAATTTTTAACATTTAATGGTCACTCATAGTCATTTTTTAAGTATAACACCTACAATAACTTTACATAAATTTCATGGAGGACTATCAAAATATACTGTAGTACATTAAAATATTGGTGACATAGTATTAGGATCAATATTTTCAATATATATACTAATAAGGTATTCATGAAAAATAAAATTTATCATATATGATTCATGGACCAACTCGTGATTTTCCAATCATTGTTTATAAGTATTGTTATTTAATCTAATACTCTGGGCGATTGGACGCACATTTAGTGAGTGGAATATTTTATATACAGACACATGTATGATTTTTTTCCCATTATTGCTGAAATTGTTTAACTACTTTCTACAATTTTGGTTGGAATATATGTTTTACCTATAGTATTCGATGATGTGGACCAATGAAATCCTATTATAATGATGACACGAGCTCGATATCGTTTTATTTCTATCATGTAATGACAATGAACTTCTGGAATGGGATCATGGATATGTATATTCTCTAGGGAGACTCTGGATTAATTTTTCTATGTCACATAAAATGTGGAAGAGTGGTTGTGCCCCGGACTCCTAATCACCATCGATGTTATCATCATGTCCTATCATACTTGTAAAATATGGATAGGAATACATGAGTACTCACCAACATCACTTAAATGATCTTTATACTAACATCTTTAGTAGATAAAATAATATAATATTATTTTATAGCTATAGAAGGGATGTATTCATACACTTGTCCTACCTTTTTTGGTCAGATATGGTGAAAATGATCAGTTTTGGAGGAATATATATGGGTTTTCCCCCATTTTGAATCTGAGATTTTCCAAATAGTATCTTCGGGTGATAAAAAATTCTTCAGGAGGGTTCTATGGGTAGGGTAATTGTATGTATGAAATCATGTTGTATGCTAGCAAATTCATTTTTTGACCTTTTCTAGGTGGTGAAAAAATATACTAACAATATTTGGTGTTGTTGGAAGGTGTATGTTCATGGATGAAATTTTCATCTATGTTTATCTTTTGGGTATTAATGGGAGCATCCAAATACAATGGAAGTCATATCTAATTCATTAATGTATGTCTTCATACTCTCAATTTACTTGCATGTTTTCTTATAAGGCATCATGTAAGGGAATTTATGCATGGACCTATTCAATGATAACTGGTCACTTCCCTTGGAAAAGTATCCTAGTTATAAGGTCTTAGTGACTGTGGTTGAACTCTACAGAGTGGTATAACTACCCTTCTATTTATTAAACATGCGTACATGTTTTATTTCATAATTATACACTTAATACATCCAAAATAGGATCTAGAAGTATAATATCATTTGAAATTATATACACTAAATAACAATTCAAAATATGGGATTCAAAACATTATTGAACACTTCCTTAACATTATCATAATAGACCAAAAAACATAAAAAACATGGCATATCCTAGGAAAAAATAGAGTAATGGGGTGAGATATAAATCCAAGTAAGGAAATAAAAAATTCATAAAATTATTTAGATAAAAAAATTTATACAATAGGCATAAAAATGGATTCTAAATGGAAGATGAAAAAAAGGAATTTCAGAACAAGAAAATCATTACATGGGAAATATAGAAACAACATTAAAAATATAATCATAAACATTTTTCTGGGATAAATATTCTAATGCATAATTGTGGAAAAATTCCAATATGGTAATCAGTTACACCCATTTCCCACCATGATGTATGATTATACTATTCATTACCTAGTGAATTTGAGTTCTATCTTACTGCACACATAATATACATTTCATTATCAATCATAGGAGTTTCACATAGATCATATAGCATTGATTAATTTATAATTATAATTTATTCTACAATAATAAAAATGATATTTTTTTAATTTCACTAGATAAATAGCTATATATTCACATTAGTGAATACAATTGATAGAAAAATTTGTATTGTACACACTTCACAATTGTTTTGGCATAGAATAGCTCGATATAATTTTAATAGGAAAATGATGTTACATAAAAATTAATAATAATGGTAGATAAGTGATGAAGTGGTATCTCATCATTTTGAAATCAAATAAACAGAATGAGGGAAATGAAAATAAATATACCGATATTAGGAAATTTAAATAAAATGTGTTAATATATAATGAATCACGAATAAGTTAGAAAATGTGAAGATCCATAATAGAATTTTGGTATTGTGAGGACTGTACATCATGGTTCACATTATTGAAAAATGTGAGTGAAAGTGGCTATAATTATTAATACATCATTTGGATACTAAGTGTTATATATAAGGACATATAAATAAATATTAATATGGAAATAAAAAGACATTATATTAATGGAATTATTGATAAAAAGGAATATTTTAAGATCACATAAGCATTTATATGATTCAAATGGCTTGGTAGGATCTTCTTGAAAGGTTGGGGCACCTATGGAGCACTCTAGAGAGCGGGGGACGAGTGTGGATGTACCACGAGGTGTTTGAGTCAAGATTAATTGAATCTTTTATGGTTATTTATTGGAAAATATAGAAATTTCAATATTATTTATGGTTTTGGATTCTACATAATAAATTATCCAAAACCACAAACCATCCCAATGTTTTCTATGTATTATTTTCCAATGGGCAGTGGTTTTTATTTTATTTTTTAATTTATATGAGACTATTTTATAAAAAAAATGTATTTTGTGATGTGGAGGTGAGTCACTCTATTAATGAAATAATTTTAAAATGCTATAATATATTATTAGCCTTTGAAGATTCATAATTGATATAATAAATAAATAATATATATATAATAACAATATTTTATATTTATATGAAATATTTTTCTATAGATCATATTTATATTACTTATTACATCACTTCTTGTGTCATTATGATGTCATAAAACACAAAGTATATTTGTACATTATTTAATTTTCACCCAAATAATTGAGTATTTATTAAAATTGTGAAAAATTAATAGTATTAATATCAAGACATCTTGATTCCCAAAAATTATTCATTTTATCGATATATTGTTATAAAATTATGAATTTTCCCTTTTAATATAAAAATATATTTATTTATAATGATGGGGAGTCTTGACAAATAAATTATTTTGAACCTTTATAAAAATTACATATGAATTATCAAAAATAATATGATCTTTTATATTTTAAAAAAATTATTTAATAAAAATATTTTGGTAAAATGTTATTTCTTTAAAAACCGTATAATTTATATATTTATTACATGAATTTGAAATAAATAATTATATAATTTTTTCTATATTGTATCATGAAAAAAGTTATTAATAATATAATAATAATTGGATTAAAATACATTCATAAAACTCTATAATATAATTTACATAATCTTATTTCTATACTCATGATACATATATATTTAATAAACAAACATACTCCATAAGAGTAAATTGTGTGCTTGTGGGGTATTCTTAAAGCCGTTTGTCAAAAATTGTTTATGAATTCATCTCAATGATAGTGGACATATCCCATAAATGGATTCAAAAAATCTTAATTTTTTGGGACATAGATTGAGATTGGACTATTGAAAATTAAAGAAATTCTTCCTCCCTTGGAAGATCCATTTAATGAGCTTCATATGGTCTGGTCTTACTAGTTGAGTCAATCACTCCATTTTTCTATGAAAATTCTATTTGATAAAATACTATTTTAATACTAGTCATGCGCATACTATTCAGTGACTATATTATCAATTGAAATGATACATAACAGCCATTTAAATCTATTGAACCCTCTGGGAATTGAGTTGTTTTATTATATTTTGATAATCCCAGCTATATTTTATTTATATCTTAATTATGCTTGATACATCTCAAATATGCTTTATTATATGTATACTATGACTTTAATCATTCTTCCAATAGAATGCTCAGACATAATGTAGCCACTGATATAGACAGTAGCTACCGTTACAGACTAGATACCGTTACAGAATAAGTCCATCGATAGAGTTACAGTTACAAGCTCACCGGTACTCAAGTCTACCGCTACATCAAAGTTGACAGCTACCGATACAGAGCTACCGATATGCTGATGTCTACCATTACATCAAAGCCTATTCATACTCGAAGGTCACCATTATGCAAGTCTACCGATACGCAGATGGTTACCGATATACTAGGCTTACCGATATAAGAAGGTCACCATTATGGAAAGCCTACTGATATGCGAAAGCCCACCAATACAAGAAAGTCTACTGCTACCAATGCAATCAATTCGACTGACAGAAAGCTTACCGTTACACAAGAAGCTACTGATACTCAGACCTACCGATACACAAGGCTACTGATATCCAAAGCCACCGTTCCAGAGACAGAACCCGATGCTACTTTAACTTCTTTATCATTATTTAATCTAACCAACTGTCATTTCAGGTATATTTTAATGCACTAACATTTATTTAATATGTGTTGTTGGATTTCAGGTAACCGTATCTCGTACCTGAAAAAAAGGAAATAACGTATTTCCGGAGCTCGTGCTTTAAAATGAAAGAAGGGGAATTAATACAAAAACACACAGAGACATACATACCACAGGTGTGCTGTAAGAACAACCAAGTGTGAGTGGAACGAGATAACTGAACTTACTAGAAGCTCACACACATTTCTGCATACCAGATAAGAGCTAAGAACAAAAATGACAACATCAACTCAAAAGCTTCATGGACTGTCTCTACACCTGGAATACAAGGAAACAGATGATACTCTGTTTTCCAGACAAAAAACATAAGAGGACTCAGAGCAAATATTGATCAATCAAAGGAGTCCAGAACTTCACGACAATCACTAGAGCCATTTCTTAACTCTAAATATTTGCACTGTGATTTATCTTTTTACATATTGAGCAGTGTGTGTTATCTACTGTATTTAACACACACACTGTCTCTTGTGCTTTAACTAGAGGATATGTAAATCCTCACTCAAACTCTTACATCTTTTATTCCCCACTGGGATAGTGGTAGAGGTCGTGTGTGACCTAGACAGTTGGTGTTGTTGTTTGTGTTCCGATGGATAAAAGTGGTATAGGTCTTGGACCTGGACAGTTGTAAACTGTTGTGAACCCCGATCCAGGGTGTGGATCAAAATTATATAAATTGTTGAGAGGACTAAGTCTCGGATTGAGACTAAACCTCTTGGTTATATCTACTGTGCTATATCTTTCAAAGTTATTCTTTTTTATTCCGCTACTAATTACATTAAAACTAAAGCATTTTTAAAGTCACTTTGATAATTGAACTAGCAATTGTTTATATTATATATAAATCAGTAAGTTAGTTTAAAATGTTAATCAACTCCTCTGTTTTTATTAACTGGGAAATAATCAATCCCTTGAGAACCCAACAGAACCTTTTCATTGATATAAATTCACTACAGTTTAATTCAGTATTTTATTTGGGGATTTTTAAGACATAGTTTTTAAACAGAAATTTTAATTGGAACTCAATTCACCCACCCTCTTGAGTATCCACTCCGACCAACATTTAGTATCAAAGGAATCTTTAAATATTTATCTAAAGTACTCTATCTTTCAACTCTGATTTTAGTTGTATTTTAAAGTTCTTAAAATTTCTGTTATTTCTAAATTTTTCTCTCTTTAAAATCATTGCTTTATGTTAGTTATGATGGATATTAGACTTGAGGGTGATGCTACCAATAGACCACCATTTTTCAATGGCACTAACTATTCTCAGTGGAACATCAAGTTGTAAATTAATTTAGAGAGCATGGGTTTTGATATTTGGACTACTATAGAATCCGAATATAAAATTCCTACTACTGTTAGATCTACTTGGAATGAAGCTACTAATGCTACCTACAATAATAATTACAAATCTATGAATGCCTTGTACTGTGCTTTAAGAGATGAGGAATTTAATAGAATATCTGCCTATAAAACTTCTTATGAAATTTGGGAAACCTTAGCTGTTTCTCATGAAGGAACATCTAATGTTAAGGAATTGAGATTGAACACTTATAAAATTAAGTGAGCTAATTTTAATATGAAGCCTCATGAACCTATTTCTGATATGTATCTCAAGTTTAATGAAATTGTCCACACAATGACTTCTATTGGAAAGGATGTTCCATTAAGGGAACAGATCATGAGAATACTGAGATTCCTACCTGAAAGATGGAGAGGAAATTCTGTCTCAATTAGAGAGTCGTGTGATATTGGTGAACTTCCAGTCAAGGAAATAATTGACAAACTGATGATGTATGAAAAAGAACTCAAAGTGAACAAATAAGAAGATGATGAACCAAGAAAGAAGTATGTTGCATTCAAGACTTCAACTTCAAATAATATAGATAAGGAGAAGCTTCAAGCTATAAATGAGTGTTCAAGCTGTGAAGACAGTGAAAGTGCTTCTGACAGTGATGCTGAGATGGCTCACATTGACAGATGGTTTAAGAAGTTTTATAGGAAGAAAAAGTTTTTCATAAAATCAAACTACAAAGGAAAGTATTACAAAAATGGACATTGGAAAAAGGATTGGAAGAAACCTGACAAATCAGATGAAGTTTTCTGCTATGAGTGAAAAAGTAAAGGACACATAAAAGCAGACTGTCCAAAGTTGAAGTACAAGAATAAATATGAATACAAGAACAATAAGTACCAGAAATCCATGAAGGCTACGTGGAGTACTTCTGAGGATAGCTCCAGTGAATCTAAAATTTCTGAAACTGAACTCAGAAATAATTAAAATATGTGTTTCCTGACAAACATATATGAGGTAACCTCTGATACTCCTGCTTTAAATTCATATTATTCTGGAGATGATTCTGACTCAGAAAACATGTCAAAATCAAAACTGTTTGAATATTGTGATATCTTAGAAGAAACATGTACTGATCTAAAAGACAAATACAATGGTTTAAAGAAACATTATGCTTTAACTCTTAAACATAAATCTGATCATGATATTGAAATGGAAAAGAATGCTCAGTTTCTTAAAGAAAACAATGAAATGAAATTATCTAATGAGCAACTTAAGAATGACATAGAAAAGTTTAAAAATGGTAAAGATACTATTACTCAGATTCTAGGTATACAAATAGCACCTAGATACACTACTGGTATCGGATACCGACCAGGACAGAGAAAATTTACCAAAACTAAATCCATTCCTAAATCTGGACAGAATATTGAAAGTTCTAGTTCTGGACATTTATATGCTTCAACTAGTTATATTCATAGTTACACATCTAATAAGGTTTACCATTCAAAATCCGTTGATTCTATAAATCTTATGATACCCATTAGACAAACCTGGGTTCCTGATGTTTTATTGGATAACCTGTCTGGACCCAAAAAGATCTGGGTACCAAAATCATTTCCTATATAAATTTGTTTTGTTGGGAACCTATTTAAATATCTCCTGTAGAAAGACTTGGTACTTGGAAAGTGGATGTTCAAGACATATGTCAAGATACTTATCATGCTTTAAAAGCTTAGTCAGAGTTGATGGAGGGTTTGTCACTTTTGGTGATAAATCAAGTGTAAAAATCATCGGATTAGGCCAATTTGGTAACATTGACTGAGTATTGATTTCCAAAGTTTTATTTGTTGATGGATTGAAATATAATTTGTTAAGTATTTCTTAGTTATGTGATGATGGTTTTTATGTTAAATTTGAAAATGATTCTTACAATGTTTTTAATTCTAAATTTTTTTTAGTATTTTCTGCCTTAAGAAATGAAAATGTTAATGCTGTTGATCTGAATTCTTTAGCAAAAAAATTATTACTTGTTTAAATGCTTTTCATAAAGAGTCTTGGCTTTGGCACAGAGGATTAGGACACTCCAATGTACACTCGCTTAGAAAAAGTTCTAGGAATAACTTAGTTAGAGTCCTACCCAAACTTGGATTTCCAGCAGACAATGTTTTTAATCCCTATCAAAAGGGAAAGCAATATAAATTTTCTTTTAAATCAAAGAAAGAAGTTTCAACTTCTCAACCGCTCGAGTTGGTTCACATGGATTTATTTGGACCTTCTAGAGTTTCTAGTTTAAATGGGAAGCACTATGTCTATGTCTTAGTAGAAGACTTTTCTAGATATACTTGGGTATATTTTCTAGCTCCCAAAAGTGAAGCTTGTTCTTACTTTGTTAAATACTCCAAATATTTATAGAACCTTAGTGGACTAATGATTAGAACCCTGATAAGTGATCATGTTCGTGAGTTTGAAAATCACGAGTTTGAATCCTACTGCTCACACAGTGGCTATATTCACAATTTCTCTTCCCCTAGGACACATCAGCAAAATGGTTAGTAGAAAGGAGAAATAGAACCCTTCATGAAATTGCTAGGACTATGCTTAATGAGTATGACCTACCTGTTTACTTTTGGGATGAAGCATTAAATACAGATTTTTATGTTATCAATAGAGTCTGGATTAGACCTGTTCTTAATAGGACCCCTTATGAGTTGTGGAACCATAGGAAACCTAAGGTTAACTACTTCAGAGTTTTTGGTTGCGAAGCCTTTATTCTTAATACTAAAGATAATCTTGAGAAGTTTTCACCAAATAGTGATGAAGTAATTTTCCTAGGATACTCTATAACTAGTAAAGCCTATAGAGTTTTCAATTAGAGAACCATATGTGTAGAAGAAACTGTTCACATCAAATTTGATGAAACTGATCCACATGAGCCCAAGACTTCTCATGAAAATCATGAAGATGATCTATCTGTTTTGATCCTTAATGATAAGGACAGTGGACCTATAGTAAAAGAATCCAGTTTTGGAAATCATCCAGAACCTGATTCTGTTGATTCCCAACCTGTTGATGAACCTGAAATTTCTAGTCCTACCTTTACTAGATCAACTAGAATTCTAAAGAATCATCCTTTAGATGATGTTGTAGGATATGTTGATAGAGGGACAAAGACTAGAGCTTTTCTAATAAATCATGTTGAACATCAAGCTTTTCATTCACAGTTAGAACCTAAAAATATCAATGATGCTATCAATGATGAATTTTGGTTCATGGATGTGCAAGAAGAATTAAATCAATTTGAAAGAAACAAAGTCTTGAAATTAGTTGAAAGTCCTAAGGAAACTATAACCATAGGCACGTAATCGGTGTTTAGATACAAAGTTGATGAATCTAGAAACATCATTAGAAACAAAGGTAGGCTAGTTGCACAAGGTTACAATAAAGAAGAAGGAACTGAATATGAGGAAACCTTTTCACCTATAGCTAGATTAGAGGCTATTGGGATCTTACTTGCCTATGCATCACATCTGAATTTCATGTTATGTCAAATGGATGTGAAAAGTGATTTTTTAAATGGTTTTATTGTTATATATGTTTTTGTAGAACTTCCACATGGTTTCTCAAATCCTCATTTTTAAAATCATGTTTTTAAACATTCTAAAACTTTGTATGGTTTAAAACAAGCTCCAAGAGCTTGGTATGAAATACTTTCTAACTTTATTATTTCAAAAGGATTTACAAAAAGAATAGATGATCCCACTCTTTTTATAAAAATGATTTCAAAAGATGTTTTTATAGTACAAATGTATGTTGATGTTCTTATTTTTGGATCTTCGGAAACTTCTTTATGTACTGATTTTTCAACGATTATGAAAAATGAGTTTGAAATGAGCTTAATGGGAGAGCTTATGTACTTTCTTGGATTTCAAATCATTCAAACTAAAGATGATATTATTTTTAATCAATGTAAATTTATTAAGGATTTATTAAATCATTTTGTTTTGGATAGTATTAAGGGAAGTGATACACCTATGAGTACTACCTGTAAATTGGATATTGATGAATCTGGGAAACCAGTTAATAAAACTAATTACAGAGGAATGATTGGGAGTTTACTTTACCATACTACTAGTCGACAAGATATTATGTTTATTGTATGTATGTGTGCTAGGTTTCAAGCTAATCCTAAAGAATCGCACTTACTCGCTGTTAAAATGATTTTCAAATATCATAAAAGTACTCTAATTTGGGAATGTTTTAAGCAAAAGAACAATCATTTGATTTAATAAGTTACTCAGATGTTGAATTTTCTGGATACAAGTTAGATAGAAAAAGAACTTATGAAAGATTTCATTTACTCGGAACGTCCCTAGTATCATGGTGTAGTAAGAAACGGAACTCAGTTGAATTATCTACTGCTGAAGTAGAGTATATAGCTGCTGGTAGTTTCTGTGCACATATTCTGTGGATGAAACACACTTTATTGGACTATGGATTTGTTTTTAAACATGTATCAATCAATTGTGATAACACAAGTGCGATCAACATCTCCATGAACCCTGTGTCTCACTCTATAACTAAACACATTGATGTTAGAAACCACTTTTTAAGAGATCATTATCAAAGAGATGATATAACTCTTGAATTTATAGGCACTGAACTCCAATTAGCTGATACTTTCACTAAGACTTTATGTTCAATAATATAATGTTTCATTAGACATGAATAAGGAATGATAAAATACCCTTGAAACCATTAGAAATTCTCACCGTTAGAAATCCTCACCGTTAGGAGACCTCACCATTAAGACATCCTCACTGTTAGAAGACTTTATCGGTACATCTCTCGCTGTTTCAACTTATGTAAATCTGATACATTGAACCATTTTTTATATGATTTATATTATTTATGGATCCTAAATGATATTAAAAAAGATACTAGATTTCACTCAATCTCATCGCGAACTCGTCTGTTTGAATCCCTCCAACCTAACCCTCTCAAGCCGCAAAACCCTAAACCTCGAATCTGTAATGGCCCATGTCAAGAGACCCCAAGTCACAGATGGGAGTGATGCGCAAGAAGCGAAAAGACAAAACATAGCTAGTGTTGATGCCAGTGGATGTGGAAGTGGAAGTGTAGCTCAAAGAAATCCTCTAAACCCGCATTTGTCGAAGCGAGAGATTGTTGTTGAAAAAGATCTGAATGAAGAATGGCTTATGGAGAGAAAATCCTTGGTCCTTAAGGTGTTAAGAAGAACAAGGATGGCTAGAATTATTCGCGAACAACAAAAAACCTTACTATCCTGAGCTCGTGAAGCAGTTCTATGATTTTTTACGCTTTGAAAAGACTGAGGAGGAAAGAAGAATGATATCATTGGTAAATGGTCAGGAAGTATCTTTTACTTCAATGGAATGGGCTAGGAACTTAAGAGTTCCACATGAAGGAGATTATGCATTCTACTCAAAGTCTGTACCTTCGACCAGTGATGTGTTTCAATATGAAGATGCTTTTCTGGAGCATACATGGAATGGGACCCCTAGATAGGTGATTGCTGTAGAGATGGCAGGAGAAGATAAGCTGTAATTTAAATTTATTCATCATGTTGTTAGTCCTAGAAGAGGAGATTTTTCTACTTTAAGATTCCAAGAAATATATCTGTTATATTTGGTGAAGCACAGTGTGAGAATCAATCTATGAGGACTAATTATTTTTCAATTGGAAGATATTACTAGGCCGATGTCCAAATCAAATGCACTATTTTTCTCAAAGATGAT
The DNA here is from genome assembly GCA_963277665.1 of Viscum album. NCBI lineage: Eukaryota > Viridiplantae > Streptophyta > Magnoliopsida > Santalales > Viscaceae > Viscum > Viscum album. The sequence continues at coordinate 742,515,529 of OY728121.1, read as the reverse complement.
TTCTGTAATACTAAAAATGAAAGAGGTAGTTGGACCTCAGGATGAGCTAGTAGTGGTTAAGGCCAACTTCTGTATTTCAAGAATTGTCTGTAAATATATGAATGTCAGTTGGAATCCTTGGAATAAATCATGGGTGAATGATGATGGAAAAATCTATGACAAGTATACTCCTGTGAATCATCCTTCTAGACCAAAGGATGTGAGGGATCCTGGTCTTGGACCAGATGAGCTAGAACCGGTCTACAGTGATGCTGAAGCTAAGGAAGAAGAGACATCAGTAGAGGAAGGAGAAGACCCAGACTTACCCCCTAGTCTTGTGCATCATGTTATTTCTTATGGAGCAGCTAGCCCTCCAGAAGAACTACCAAAGAGAGAAACTGTCAGGAAGGACAATGATACAGAGACTACATAAGAAGAAGAAGAAGAATCATTCCATTATGTTGTCAAGGACACCTCTTAGGAGGATGAGGTAACCGAATCAGATCATGATTTTAATGGAGAAAAAGAGGCAGCTGGTGAAGCAGATATTGAGGAAAATGATGAAAAATAGCTTAGTTTGAGCCCTATGATAGACAGTACAGTCAAAATAGTGCCTGATCAGGAAGCAGAAGTAGCATCTATTGTTGTGGAAGTTCTTGATCCATTAGAGAGAATGGCTATTCAATCTACTGTAATTGTAGACGAAATTACAGAATTACCTCAAGAAGGACAGTTGGAAGAGATACCTCAGGAGAATGTTCCAAGTGAGGGGGAGAATCTTGGTTCAGTATTAGTGCTATATGACATTGAAGGTTGGACATCAGATCCAGGATATATGATTCTTGGAATTTCTTATGGAGACTCTGATGAGGAAGACCAGCCCCAAAAGGAATCAGTTACCCTACCCACTATGGCTGAATTTGTGGCCACCAAGGAGGACCTTGAGTCCTTAAAAACTGAATTGAAAGAAGCATAAAGGGATTCAGTGGCAGAAATGAAGAAAAGTATGGTTGAAGAGATGAAAATCGTGGAGAAATACCTTGAGTTATCCATTGTATATGGTGTATCTAGTCCTGTGAAAGAAATGATGGATGAAATTAAAGTGATCCACACTCACATTGAGAGTTGGACAAGAGTTGTAGTTGCTTTGAGACAATCGATTGCTTCTCTGGATGCCATGCATAGCTCTCAAACTCAAGTAAACTCTAAAATTTGATATATTAAAGAAGTGGTCAAGCAATTTGTGGATGTTATTGAGGCATTTTATAATTCATTCAAAGAACATCTGAAAAGTCAGGATGAACTTGTTCAGAAGGTAGTTAGTAGTCTGACTCAATCCTTCAAGGAGACAGTGGCCTTCTCAATGAAACCTCTTACCTCATCTAGCTCTAGTGTGAACCTTGACCAGATCCGCACTATTATTCAGGAAGAATTGGCTAATGCCCGTCCCATTGGTGCATCAGATACTTAGATTATTGCTACCACTAGGGAAGTTAGCAGTTTTGTTCGTGAACACCTGCGGGTAGCTACTGCTTCTGAAGACGCAATCAAGAATAAGGTGGATGATTATTTCGAGAAGGTTTATACCAAGCAACAAATGACAAAACCATTTCAAGCTTTTTATTGATAATATGAAGTTACATTTAGTGACTGAGGCCTTCAAAGAATAGGTTAGTAGGCTCAGGGAGCTTACTCCTGCCTTGGACAAATTAATTGAAAATAGAGATGATTTTGTGTCTGCAATGGAGAGAGAAGGAAGAATTATTAAGGATTTCAGGAACATGTTGCTACCCTTCTTGCATGTGGATGCAAGACCTGTAATTGTACCTCCTGCACTTCCAGCTTCTACCTCTAGGAGTACCCCTAAATTGACTCCAGTTCAGGCTATTCGCAGCTTGACACTGATGACCACTCAGAGGACTACAAATTTCAAATTCGGTACAGTTTCTGTTGCTGAACCACCAGTTGTCCCTTCAGCTATTCTGAAACCCTCTGCTGACCCTGCAACTGAATCCTATGCTGATCCTAAGGTAAAGACACATGTTCCAGAAGAGGATTGAGTGTTTCTAGATCTTGTTTGATAGAATTCACTTGTATTTTTTTGTTCTGATTTTATCAGTGTACCTTTTGTATATTAATGAAATTCATCTTCATTCTATACTTTACTATGTTTCTATTACTTTGTCAGTTATTCTCTACTAGTCTTTTTTTCCTAATACCCTTCTTTTTGTTAATCACAATGGTGGAGAAAATGAAAAATGAAACATGAGAGACAAATGAGTTAAGAGAAAAACCCACAAAGGGGGAGTATCTTGCAGTTAAATTGATAGGTGGAAGAAATATGGAAATTTTTTTAACAAAAAAAACCTTTTGTTGTTTTCCATTTTTTTCTGTTTTCTCTGTTACTACCTTTTTTTTATCATTTATGATATATTTTTCTCTGATACTACGTCATTTTTTGTATAAGTTGTGACTATCAAAAAGGGGGAGATTGTTGAACCCTCTGGGAATTGAGTTGTTTTATTATATTTTGATAATCCCAACTATATTTTATTTATATCTTAATTGTGTTTGATACATCTCAATTATTCTTTATTATACGTATACTCTGACTTTACTCATTCTTCCAATAGAATGCTCAGAAAAAATTTAGCCACTGATATAGACAGTAGCTACCATTACAGACCAGCTACCGTTACAGAACAAGTCCACTGATAGAGTTACAGTTACATGCTCACCGGTACTCAAGTCTACCGCTACATCGAAGTCGACAGCTACCGATACAGAGCTACCGATATAATGAAGTCCACCGTTACCTCAAAGCCTACCGATACTCGAAGGTCACCAGTATGCAAGTCCACCGATACATGGAAGGTTACCGGTATACTAAGATTACCGATATAAGAAGGTCACCGTTATGCAAAGCCTACCGCTTTGCGAAAGCCCACCAATAAAAGAATGTCTACCGCTAACAATACAATCAAGTTGACCGACAGAAAGCGTACCGTTACAAAAGAAGCTACCGATACTCAGACCTACCGACACACAAGGCTACCGATATCCAAAGCCACTGTTCCAGAGACAGAACCCGATGCTGCTTTAATTTCTTTATCATTATTTAATCTAACCAACGGTCATATCAGGTATATTTTAATACACAGAAATTTATTTAATATGTGTTCTTGGATGTCAGGGAACCGTACATAATACCTGCAAAAAGGAAATTGTGTCTTTCCAGAGCTCGTGCTTTAAAATGAATGAAGGGGAATGAATACAAAAACACACAGAGACATACATAACACGGTTGTGCTGGAAGAACAACCAAGTGTGAATGCAATGAGATGACTGAACTTACTAGAAGCCCACACACATTTCTACATACCAGAGGAGATCTAAGAACAAAAAAGAGAACATCAACTCAGAAGCTTCATCGACTGTCTCTACACCTGGAAGACAAGGAAATAGACGATACTCTGTTTTCCAGACAAAAACCAGAAGAGGACTCAAAGCAAATTCTGATCAATCAAAGGAGTCCAGAACTTCACGACATTCATTGGAGCCATTTCTAAACTCTAAATATATGCTCTGTGATATATCTTTTTACATATTGAGCAGGGTGTGTTATCTACTATATTTAACACACACAATGTCTCATGTGCTTTAACTAGAGGATCTGTAAATCCTCACTCAAACTCTTACATATTTTATTCCCCATTGGGGTAGTGGTAGAGGTCGTGTGTGAGCTGGACAGCTGGTGCTGTTGTTTGTGTTCCGACGGATAATAGTGGTAGAGGTCTTGGACCTAGACAGTTGTAAACTGTTGTGAACCCCCATCCAGGGTGTGGATCAAAATTATATAAATTGTTGAGAGGACTAAGTCTCGGCTTGATATTGAACCTCTTGGTTATATCTGATGTGCTATATCTTTTAAAGTTCTTCTTTTTTATTCCGCTGCTAATTAAATTAAAACCAAAACTGTTTTAATGTAACTTTGATAATTGAACTAGAAAGTGTTTATATTAGTTGTAAATCAGTAAGTTAGTTTCAAAAGTTAATCAACTCTTCTTTTTTGATTAACTGGGAAATAATCAATCTCTTCAGAACCCAATAGAAACTTTACTTTAATATAAATTCACTACAGTTTAATTCAGTATTTTATTTGGGGATTTTTAAGACAATGTTTTTAAACAGAAATTTTAATTGGAACTCAATTCACCCCCCCTCGTGAGTATCCACTCTGACCAAAAAAGTCCAATTCGATATAACAAAGAAAAATAATTGCATGTTTCTTTTATAACTATAAACATTTAAGGAAAAATAAATGGGATTTTTATTTACAATAGTTCAGGTCTTAACAATATTTCCCCATTAATATGTTTCACCCAAGAAATTTAGTTATCCAACACTCAAATTGATGATGGTAACACTTCTTCATCACTTCTTTTGGTTCCCACATTTCATCATAAATCATGTGGTTCCTCTATAACACTTTGATGAGGGGAATTACCTTAATTTGTATAACATCAGATATATGTTCAATGATCTTCACAAAATTCTCTTCACAATAAATATCATTATCCAATAGTAACATTTCAATATTAATTATGTGTGATGGTTCTGTTATGTAATTTTTCACAAGGGATACACCAAATAAATCACAGAATTTCGATTGGTTTAGTGGGATGCTTGCGATTGGACACATATCTCATCCGATTAATGATATCAAAAAGGTCGATGTACCTTCGAATAAACAACCCTTCTTCCCAAAACAAGTTAAATTATTACATGGTGATAGGTCTATTAAAACCATGAATCCAACATTATCCTCTAGGTCTCATAAATATTTCTTATCACAAATGTCATGCCATCTCTGAGAAGCCCTGATGTGCTACTGAATGGTCATAAACATCTCCAACATTTCCTCAATGATTTGCATGCTGATTATTCCCCCCCCCCCCCAACATCATCCCAACATGCTATTGGTCTAATTCCTTTACAATAAAATCCTTTAAATTGAGAAACGTAGATGCACATCTGAAAATATTTATTATAAGATTAATCAACGAATGGATGATGTTTGTTACTTCTCCTGATGGAGTCCATAAAAAATCATGACAACATTTCTTATAGTTTCTGAATAGTTTGATTATATTGGAAATTTTTTTGAGGTTTATAGGCCATACTAAAATTCAAATAAATGTTTAGATCATTATAGAGTATTTTCCAGTAGTTGGAGGTGAATCAAAAATCTTGATCTGTTACAATCAGTAGTGGTAATTCATACAACCATACCACTTCTCTAATGTATATCTATTACAATTTATCCATTGATTATTCCTCTAAATTCAGAATTAATTTTCATGTATTTGAAATAAAATCCACAAAATCCTATATAACATTAACTCATTTTGATATCTTTTGATATCATGTGATAAATCCAATGGTTATTTTTTTCCATTTCTATGTTGGTATGGGTAATAGTTTAATCGTAACCTTAGCCTTCTAAATTCAACATCCACTTGTTGACATATAATGAACTTTTACATATATTTAGTGATATCCTTCATCCTATTTCCCACCAATAATTCTCACATATATCATGGCACATTATTGATTATTTTATGTGAATCGAGAAGTTTTAACAATGTGAATAATCAAATAGTTCCTTCTTTAACTTGTGATTATATAGAACACATATTATTGGAAAAAATCATAAAATTCCATCAGTATTAATATTAATTTATAAGGATTTATCTTTCCCTATTTCATTTACTCTCTTGTAAATTCTTATATCATTTATTTGATCAACCATAATTCTTTTGAAATTTGAGGGTTGAGAAATCATTTGTAAAAGGATTAAGGATGTTCCTTTCATTATTAATCCCATGGACATCCTCTTCAAATCATTGATGATGTGGTCCTTCTCTATTTTCATAAATGATATAATATTTCTGTCATTTTTACATAAAGAATCATCATATTTATTTTTTTACTATTAATGTTGCGGATTGAGCATCCATAATACTTGATGATATCTAACAATATTTTCTGGACCATATTAAGCATTATCTGTGTGAATATACATTTGATTCTCTTATAAACAATCTATATCTCATATTTATCCAAATAGATATATTTCCCCCATATAATCAATTGAAAATTAATATCTTCCTACTCCATATTAGTTTTTGGATATTTTTTCTCATGAATTTGGAAATACTTTGAGATGTAGGCAATGAATTTTTCATTTTTCATAAACAAACACCCCAATCCCATCATTAAATGATTTTTAACAATTATGAAATGTTCCACTCTTGTTGGTAGTGTTAGTATGTCATTGAGATAATCCTCCTTCACAAAAACATTAACATTTCCTCAAATTCATCATTTTTATAATAGATTATTCGATTTTGATTTAAATTTGTAATTTTGTTCCATATTACTATGTAGTTTATAACAAATCAATGAAAATATCCAGCTCTCCGAATGATGATATGGATATATTTCATGGATGTTAGCATTGAAAAATCATTAATTTCTTTTGCCTTTAATGGATCGATTGATATCCCATTTTTTAAAATGATATTCCCCATGAAAGATACTTCTAACAACTAGAACTCACAAATTATATACATTTTATAGAGATTATCCTTTTTCATGGTCTATATCATAGTTCTCATATGCCCTTCATGGTCTTTCATAGTTTTTATTATATTATAATATCATAAAAAATGTATAAAATGAAAATTTTAAGGTAATATAGAAATAGATTTTTCATAATGTCCATGAATATTTTTGGAGAATTAGTGAGTCTGAATGTCATCATTTTGATATAATAGTTCCTTTAACATGTATGAAATTTATTCCTTGGAATATAACATTTAATCATCCTTTCTGGATAATTTACTAATCTCAGATTCACCATGGATATGTATTATTATTCTTATAGCTTACCTAAGAAATGACCAATCCATGGAAGATGATTGTTTTTTATATCGTGAACTTTTTGAGATAACAATAATCTATGTGAACGCACATTGATCCATCTTCTTCATCATTTTGATGATTGATGAACCACACGGTGAAGCACTTGGGAATATAAACCATTTATCCAGATTCTCCTATTGCTGATTTTTTATCTCCACATGTTTCACAAATTTGATTTATATGGAGTCTATTATATTAAAAATTTCATAGATATATGATCCATTGAAATTCGACCTCTTGGATAGTTAGAAGACAAGGAAAATCCTCAGAAAACGAATTGGTGTATTCTTTCCCAATAATAATGTGTTTAGGGATGGTTCATTCCATAAAATCAAACAATTGAGAATGATATTCTTTCTCATTGTGAATTAATATTAATTCTTGCGATGATGGCACAAAACAATATTTATCCTCCTCCTTAAACATGTATAGAATCGAGTTTGATTCAGAAAATGAAGGGATATTTACATCTCACCAAAATTTATGTATGATATATGTATTCAAAATAAATCCATAAATATAATTTCATTACATTCCACTAAATGTACTATTAAAGGGTGCACCAGTATTTTCATCCCACAAATGTGGACATGGAAGGTGTTATATACATGGGATGCTATAATTTCCCCACTAGAAAATTTCACTAACATCTCTACTTCAATTATTTTTTGTGGTGTTTGTATTGGAAGACTAAACATTATTCATATAAAGGAATGCATTGAATAATAATTTAAAAATATATATTCTTTTATTGATTGAATTATCAATTTACATTTCAACAGTGCATTGTCGGTATTCACCGCAATTATGGTGATGGATTATTCTACCCCTCATTTCCATTGATGTATTTGGTTTTCTAAATAACCTTTTGGATTAAGTAATTGTATTTCAATGTTCCATGGTACCTTATAGTTTATGTAATTGAAAATGCACTGAAGCTTCACCAGTGAATTCCATTGATACAATAAATTCATAGGTTTCTCCTATTAGCAATTATTAGCTATATATCCTCCCTCTCGATACCTAAATCATTTCTTCGTCTCTCTTATCCAAATTTAATTGATATTTATTAAACTCATTTGACCCTTGGGATGCAGAAATTTCATAACACCATTAGATTTCTCCACAAGACAACCAGAATTAAATTCCTCTTTCTTATTTTTATCCCTGTAATACCCTATACATTCTCAGATCTCCCTTACCACTTTGAGGGATATCATGAAATTTCACCATGGCTTTCAAACTAACAAATATTTTTGGGATTTTTTTTAACTTGGTTTTAAAACCCCAAATAAGAGGGAAAAATCACAACCGATGATATGTAAAAACATGAAATGTATCATTCCGGTATTTTGATGATTTCATCACACAACTAAATATATTGGTCGTCATTCTTATTAAGTTGAAGGAAATTGATTTACAATTAATTATGGGGTGTGTGATGATAACATCTCTCAATCCCTACATCCAAAATTCCTTCCACTCCATTTTTTTTTGATAATTTAATTTGGTTTCAAATTCTTCATCAACTTCCACCACTGATTAGCTTCTCCCTCCATATGATATATACCCATAAAAACCATATCCTCTATAGAACATTAAATGATGTATAATATACTCAAAATGGAGTTTATCTATTGTTGTGTGATTAAGGGATACAATGATGCATTGAAATAAATGTGGCCTTTGGTTCACTAAGCTCTCGATTATGGATTATTATCTCATAGTGGGGTTTTGACTCTTCTATGGATCCACGTTTAAATTCCTAAGAATATTTATTTGATTTTTGTCATTAGGAAGCATTTGATTCCACCTCTCATTGAGTTTTTAATCTTATTGGGGGTAAACATTACATTTACCATCACATTGTATGTTAATATAATTCCATTTATTTCTAGCCATTGTATTTAATAAAATACAAATTAGGTAAGATTATATTATTCTATTAAATAGATAAATTATAATCCAATTAAAATTAATGAAAAAAATATTAATTACATTTTTCCATAACATATGCATTTAAAGGACTTAATCTCTATTATCCATTATCTATATCATAAAATATGTGCTTATAGGTATTTTAAATTTCATAAATATTTTATTGTAATGAGATTATTCATTTACCAAGTTGTATCCTCTATGGTTGTCTAAGAAGATGAATAGTAAGTCTAATTTTCTTATAATAGAATACCCAGAGTCAGGACAAGAATATCTTGTCGGAGTTGTTATTCCATGGTACATTTGTGCTAGAACCACATCCACATGTTGTATCCAGAAATTGATTTATTATCATGATAATCCAATTACTCTATATTAACCAAAATTTAGGGATGTTTTATTATAAATTTTCTTATCCCTATAGATTTCTCTAGTGTTTTATAAGCTGAATCCCAAAAATAACTAAACATTATCTTTGATGCCGACAATAACAAACCTAATTTCTATTAAACTTAAATACATGATTTATTTTACATTACTACACATAATACAACATATAATATCAATTTCTATAGTGTATTTGTGAATTTTTTACCTTACCTATCAACTTATTACATGGGATAACACCCATTATTGATCATTTCCTAGAAATGATCATAATATAACTATGAACAAATAAGAGCATGAGATATTTTAAAGATAAACATAATAAAGTGGTTAGAAATAAATCCCAATTAGGGTATTAATTTGGTATAAAAATAATAATTTAATACATTTAATACAATAGAAACATTAATGAAGAATTTGATGAAATTGAAAAAATGGCATGATATGGCCAGAAAATCATAACATGGTAAACATTGAATCAACATAATCCCCTAAATATTATATTTATTTAAATGATAATTCCCCTATTAACTCATGGTGGGAAATGTACCATAAAGGAATCAGGTACACCATTGTCTCAACCCGATGTATCCTGATCAAAACATTACATTATAAATTGGATTGTTATTTGGGAACACCCAACATGATCATCTAATTATCATGGTTAAGTGTTCCATATAGATAATAAAACTTGGTTTCATTCATCATAAAAATTAATTCCATTATTAGGGAATATGGATTACATATATTAATTTTCCCACATAAAATAGTATATGTTGACATAGTGGAATACCATTGATAGAAGAAATGGTATTCATATATAGTTCACAATGTATTTGTCATTGAAAAATTGTGGTTATATGTGGTTAGTATAATGACATAACATAATTTTTTTAGAATGGATGTTAAGATAGAAATGCGTCTATAATCAATTGTAATGATAATTGGATGTAATAGGTACATTGAAAGGCATTTCATAACATTAGTAAATGGATATATAATGCATAAGTTCATAAATAATCATTAGTAAATAATAGAAGTTGAGGATCCCTTATGAAATTTGGTCATAGTAATAGGTGTACATAAAGAATAATAGGATGGATAAATGAGAATAAAATTTAATCTCATAATTTTAAAAAAAATGGATGGTAAGGGGGTTATTTAAGAATATATCTGAATATATACTACTGTAAATTAAAATACATAACATAAAAGGAGTGCTTGATAAAATAAGGAGTATAAGATCCCATACTTGATAAAATAAATCCAAATGATTGGAAGGGGTTCATGAAATGTTTTGGAGACTATGGTGGACTCTAGGGAGTGGAGAGGAGAGTGTATATTTTTTCCAAGGAGTTTTATTGATTTTAAATGGGAGAATGGGTGGGATTACAAGGGAATAGAGGTATATTTTCATATTATATTGGTTTTGGAATCTACATAATAATATATGAAAAACCACAAATCATCCTAGGGTAATTTACAATTGGATCTTCCATAGAGGACTTTTTATTATTAATTTTGAATGAAAAGCACCTTATTTATTAGAATATTACCCACAATTATGTGTAGGTGAATCATAGAATTAAAAAAATGATTCTAAAATTATAAAAAAATTATAAGTCATGGAATATTCGAAATAGAATTATAAAATTAATAATATAATCAATAAATATGATTATTTAATCGGTAAAATATCTATTTGGTTGTGGTTAATTTTTATGTTAATATTATATCACTTCTGAGTCATTTTGTTTTTATAAATCAAAATGTATATTTATATGGTATGTAATTTTGGCATGAAAAATAAATTTCATTGGAAACTATTGAAAAATTCAAAATTTGATATTTTCAGTATCATGATTGATAATATATAATAATTTTATATATATAATATTTTTATGTATGAATTTTATATTTTAAAATAATAACAAATCAATATAAAAAATTATGCAGTTTTTTACAATATCATTTTTAAACATTCATAAATAATAATTTTTTATTTATAAAACATATATGATCATTTATAAATGATACAAATTATTTTATTAAAAAAAATTTATTTGAAAACTTCATTAATTCATAAAATCAATAATTGATTTGAATATTCAGAAAAATAATATAATTTGTGGCTTAATACTTCAAATTAACATTAATTTAAAAATTAATGACTATAGGATGAGAAAATATTAAATAATATATAAATAATAATAAACATACTCATATTTATAGGTTCTTTATACATATCTCATTTGTACAACAACATACCCTCAAATAGTAAGGTGCTCGATATTGGGGATTTCATAGGACAATTTGGTGAACATGGTTTCAGTTTTGATCTAGATGATCATGATCATCTCCTATAAATGATTTCAATATTGCTTATGTTTTTGGATGAAAGATTGGTATTGTGCTATTTAAATTCATAGAAATTACACATCCTTTGAATAACTGATAAATGGGATTCATAGGGTATGATCATACAGTTTGAGTCTATCAGTTCCTTTTTCTAGGACAATTGGATTTGTTAAAACCCTATATTTTTACTAGTCTTGTGATCACTGGTCAACGACTATATTTTTAATGCTAATGAAACATGATAGCCGTTTAAATCCAAATAAATATAAAAAATTACAATAATTTTATATTTTTTATCACAATAATACATTTAATAAAAATTAAAGGGGAAGTTTATTTATAATTTTTAGGGCCATTAAAATCGGCCTCACCCACATGATGAGGATTTTTTTCATCAGTCATTAATGGCGATAAATTCAAGAAAGATATATTTGGAGGGAACCGGGTGAAATTTTGAAGTATTAATTAGTGATATCCTGATTATCCTACCTTAAATATTGGAAGATATTGTTACATGATCACGAGGATAAGCTCCTAAAATTATTCTAAAAGAAAACACTTGTTTCCTTGTAACTATTACAACATTTGTCATTTAGAGGATGTTTTTTGGGGCTTGATGAGCTATAGGGATCAAAAACTTGCCTCATATGGTAGGATTATATCATTTTTGTCGTACAACCAATAAGCCATGTTTTATAAAAGGTGATTGAGATACTAGTTTACTGCAATTTTCTTCTTATTGAATTATAAAATTGAACAATATGATAATTTTTAGATTGGTTAAAAGGAAATTATTTATTTCAATTGAAGGTAGTTATTGATAAAAGTTAATAAAATACATATGAAAATCATCAAAATGAAAAAAAAAATCAATTCAACATCCATATTAACAATCACATTAAAACTTAATTTTTTCATATCCATGTTTTGGGACCACATTCATTTTGTTCATTATATTGTCTAACATGTGGGAAATGAAATAATATATCCGTTAGGGTTTCACATAGATTAATCATTTTCTTCTCTCTATGGACATTATCATAATGGATTGTTTGGAGTTGATGCATACCTATTTTCTAATGGTTGGTGGTCACTTGGATTTGACCAATGGGATCATAGAAGGCACATGGTCTACGAGAATTTTATATTGGGATCATCACATCATTTTTTGTGGTACTGTTTTTTACATTGATAATCTAATATATATTTATGAAATATTAATGAATACTCTATTTAATCCCAAATATAATATGGTTCTCCCATGTATCAATAATAATTTATTTTGAATATATTGATTTTGAATAATTTGTATGTATCTGATATCCTTCATGGAGGATGAAATATATATATTTATATGAGGTTCTCCATAAATGGTCCCATTTTTTAGGTGGAATATTTCACGGACTATCCCTCTGGGACCTTTGTCATGACTACCCCAAACCCACCTCCATAAGTCCATCTGCTGGCGACTAGTTCTGAAGGCATAAACCTCCATGTTGGAGGAATTTTCCTGAGTTTATGTATCATCACACATTCCCAAGCAAGTAACACACACTAAAAAGGAGACAGGTATAACAAAAATAAGGATTAGTACATTTACAACTAATACATGTGTGTCAAAATTCAAACCCAACAAAAGAACTAAAAATAGGAATGTACAAAAATGAATCTCTAATGGCCATCTATAGAAAAAACAACTTGATCGTGAGACTATTGTAGCAACTGAAATAAGAATTAGAACATCCCATCCACCTGATCCTACTGGGCCCTTCCTACACCTATGAGACCAATTCCATTGACATAGATTATGTCGGTCTCGTCTCCTGGAGAACCTATGGGTCTTGGTCCCCCAAAGACTTTGTCAAAATGTTGATCACCTTCATGGGGCATGACATGAGTGGTCGAAATTCATGAAACTGTGAGTAACATGATAATTATTAGGGACCCAAAAAAGGAAATACCATAAATAAATCCTCTTTGAAACGAATTAAGACCATGACATATCACACCAGGTATACAATTTGGGTAGTGATTGACAAATAATTAGTCACAATATCGAACTCCTTAGCTGCTGGAGAACTCCTCCTCCATCATGTATAGTGAGCCTATCGATTCACATAGCGGCTTCATCCTACTAACCTCAGACAGTTGTGGTACTCATCCCTAATGAGTACTATGGGTATGCTAGATCACAGAAATCTACTCACCCATGTGTGGTAGCTCAGTCAAAACGAGCCACTTCTCACCGTGGTCATACTATAATACTCCTCCTATTGAGTATCAGGGTTATCCATGGTAACATAGAGAATCTACCAAATATATTCATTCTGGGTCCCATTGAACCTCTTCCCACTAGGCCTTTGTTGAGTCGCACAGTGTCTATAGTCAACAGTTTTCATGTCTCACTCAACTGTATGGTTCCGTTTGTAGCATGCTTGAAGAACTGCTACTCAATAAATTCATTGAATTTCAACACCCATGAATGTCACCATAGAAAATTCAAAAAGAAATCCTCTTAGTTGAGAGGATCCCAATTTTTCAAACTGATATTCAACCAGACAATCAGTTTGCAAGATACAAGTGTTTTAGTAAATAGGGGTTGGTTATGTCTAGGCCCGATTAGACCATGTTCGACCAACCTGACTAACCTGGCCTAGGAGTCCCGCATACCCCGATTTAATTTGACCGATACAACTAGACCTGATTCAGTTCTGGGTCAGTGCAGTATGGTCTGGCCAGTGGGCTCGACCAAATGAACCTCGCTGGACCCAGTTGGGTTTGGCTAATGGTGTAGCCTGCTGGGTCACCTAAAAACCCTATCTAGTTCGACCTAACCAGAAGGGCATGTGTTTTCTCCAATTTTTAAAGACTCTTAAAATGCAAGGGAAATTTTTTCTTAATTTTTTTTTGGGATTTTACAAGAACGCATTTTCTGACGGCCAGGATTCCGAGGCCCGATGTGTCCGGAATTTCTATCCAAAGTTTAGCTCGGGTACGTTCAGTGAATGAACGAGCGGGAATTTCTAAATTTTGAACTGGTGCTCGGAATCGAATTCCGAGGGCACCGATGAAACCGCAGCATCGGTAATTGCTTAGGAACACCTTTTCCAGAGTTGCGTTTACACGAGGGAAGTTGATGATAATTGTGAAGTTAAAAATAAATATTTAACTATAATATTTATTTACTCTAAGTGGTTTTAAGCTTTGGGTGGAAGTTGCGTAACTACACAACTTCCCATGGAAGGTTATGAGGGTGGTGGGGCCCACACGAACCCCACCCCTTCATATTCTTTAACCCCCCTTAATGTTTCCATAACTCCCCTTAACCCCATTAAGGCTTCCCTTCATTAATTTGTTAACTCCTCTCTTTATTTTATTTTCTTTAAACTCTCCACCTCCCTCTCATTAAGTTTGCCAACTCAATTAATTAATATCCCCATTAATTAGATGACACAACTCTTCTTTTTTTAATTAGTTTAAATTGGTTGGCTTTTTTTAAAGTGGGAGTAATCTATTTTGATATTTGGATAACAAATATTATTGTGGGGGAACCTATGGAGAAATAGAAGAGATCCCTCCTTCCACGAAGAACGGTTCTCTTTCCGATGAATATTCGTCGAACGAAGCTCGAGCCAGGAACGAAGGCACTTTACGGGAGTGAAGAACGCCAATGATTGGCAACACCTTCATCTCCTCCCTTATGACGACGTCAACGAACCGACTTCTGCCTTTTCGCGATATCTTCAAACAACAACGACCCTTGAAGTAGGGGAGTTTATTTGGTGTTCTCTTTTCTTTTGAGAAATGAAGGACGAGCGTGGAGAAACCAATTCCAGGTTGATCCGCAGATCTTTCGTTCATGCGGATTGATGTTGAGGATTATTGTTTTTGTCTGTGAATTATTTCTTTGTCGTACATCGACTTATATTAGATGGCCGCTTGTTATCATTATAACGGGAGGTGTTCAGACCGCACGAACACGGCCGACCCCCCGTCCCCCCTAGTTGTTTGAATTTGTTGCGGAATGTGAAAGGCGGCACGGTGCTGTTGCACCGCACGGAAATTATGTGGAAGGGCTAAGAAGCGCAGCGCCGTCACGCCGCGCCGATGATGTTGAACAAGCCACTGTGTCGTCGCACCACGCCGAAAAATGACAAACGAAGCCGCACAGGCGTTGTGGGATCCTCACAGTGAAGGACGGGTCCCAGGAGGGCCATTGGCGAAGACGAAACGAATTTACGACCACCAGAACCCGTCCGGTGGTCCGCGGAACAGCCCGTCGGCACGCCGCGCTGGCACGGCGGCGCCGGCGGCGGGTGGCGGCGGCACCCCAGCGCGACACCTGAAGAAGCCAACCCGGCTGAAGCCGTGGCTATGGAGTGTGGTACCATGACCACGCGGGACCGGAGGGGGCGGCAGGACATGGACTGCGGCCGCTTCCGCTGGCACGGGAGGCCCCACGCGGGGCCGCGGTTCTTCATGCGGGGGCAGTGCTCCGCTCCGCTCAGCCGTAATTGGCCGAGCCGACCCACCGGTCGGGCCGCGTCGTTCCCAGGCCGGGCCAGGCCACATAGGTCGGGCCGGGTCGCGCCATTCAGGTCGGACCCGGACCCGGGTCGGGTCGGCCCTGTTCGGGCCGACCCGAAGGGTGGGGGGGTTGGGCTGGGTCGGTCCGGGCCCAGACCACCCCGTTTCAGATCACTTTCGGTCAAATTCCCATATCATGGGCTACAGACCTCCGATCGATGCACCGTCCAAGGGAATGCGTCCCTTGGATCGAGACGGTTGTTTCGGTTTATCGCACTCAAGGTTTCGGAATACTTCGAGTCCAGCCGAGTTGGTTCGTACACGAAACCAACAGGGCCCTCGGAGCGGAAACGATCATAGCTTGAACTATGGACGTCTGATTAACATGCCATCAACTTTGATGGATTCCTCTAAGTGAGACGGGAATTTTGGCTTTCTCCGCTTGAGGTTTGGATGCTGTAGGAGTGCGGTCGGGTTGGTTCGCTCACGAAACCAACCAGGCCCCTAGAACGAAAAAGGCAATAACTCACATACCGAGCGTCCGATTGACGCGTCGTCTGTCTCATTGATTTCCTCTTCATGAGACAGAACTTTTGGCATACTTCGCCCAAGGTTTTGATGTAGTTGGAGTATGGACGAGTTGGATTGTACCCGAAATCCAACCAGGCCCCTATAACGGAAAAGCTGATAACTTTCAGACTGGACGTCTGTTTGACGAACTGTCAGCAGCATTGGTGATAATGTTCCGAAATGGTCCCAACGAGTATACCCTATGAGAGTTTGGGGTACAGTTGAGATACGGCTGGGTTGGTACGCACACGAAACCAACTGGGCCCCTGTGACGAAAAGGCTACTAACACACAGACCGGGCATCCGATTGACGCGTCGTCTGTTGCGTTGAGACCCCTGTGACAAGGCGGTCCATTGAGATACTTCTTAGTGGGACTTGTGATACTTGATGTATCGACCTGTAGCTCATGGAGCGGACCCTCCCAGAGATGAGCATACGGAGTATGGAGTACGAAGACCGTGTAGCCGACTGAGACCTAATGACGGCTTGACCGACTCGACTTGGAGTGATTCAACTAGCCCAGTGGACGGAGCACTACTTTGTTTTGGTTCAGACCCATGGAGGACAGAGCACTACCTGTGTGACAGTGCAGACCCGCGGTACTCGTCTAGAGAGTACCTCTGCATGCTACTAGGGGGTGTGCACTACTGTGTCTGGGTGGCATACCCCGGCGGGAAGAAATACTGTGGTTGGGTGGCTGGCTTTCGGTACTCGACAGGAGGAGTACCTCAGCAGTCATAGGTTAGTGAGCAGTACCTCGGAGTCGTGACAGGACCACTGTACACTCCAGAGACGGGGCTCTTCGGCAGTTACGGTTTCGATAATGAAAATCCTGGTTTGAGCTGAGACTTTTGACCTTTGTGTTTACCACATGATTGAGATGGGTTACTTGATAACTTAGGTATATGTATGGGCATATACCTGGGTAGTGGTTATCCTTTATTTAATGATCATGGTGTTTACCTCATGATTGAGATGGGTTACTTGATAACTTAGGTATATGCATGGGAATATACCTAAGTAGAGGTTATCTGTTGATATCTTCTTTGTGGTTATCCATTTTTGTTTTAGTGATACATTGAGGGTCTCGGGGTCCCTAATGAGTATCGTTATACTCACCCCTGCCCGGGCTATGCCCGCACCTCATTTTGTTGGTTGTAGAAGATGGGCAGAGCTGACGGAGGCCATGTGTTTGAGGACTAGACGGTACCCGTAGGTGGACCACACGACGAGTCAGTACCCGGGGGTGGACCACACGACGAGTTAGTATCCGGAGGTGGACTTCACGACGAGACAACACTTGGAGGAGGTTGACGGGCGAGAGGGTTGTGGGGGCTATCTGTACCTACCCTTCAGGTAGGATCCGTGGTGGACGATCCAGGAGCTGCGCTATCTGTAACTATCCTTCAGGTAGGATCCATAGACGAAGACACAGGAGCTGCTTCCTTTCTTCCAGCTGCTGTCTTTTTCTGTTGTACTTTTGTTCAGTTGAAGCTGTACTTTCAGTTGGGTGTGTATTCTGGCCCATTTACTTTTCAACACTTTCTTTTTCACTTAGTGTTTTCTTCCTCTTGTACTATGTGGTGTTTTGTTTAATTTTATAAAGTCAATACCTTCCCAATTATCTGGATTCACACCTTTGGTGCTGGTCACCATCCCCTGGCCTATGGAAGACGGGCTTGGGGTAGTCACGACACGTACCCCGAGGACGGGTCGTGACAAATTGGTATCAGAGGAGTCGGTTCTACCGCAAAACTTATAACTCTGATATTTTCGTTCTGTGAAGCAATAGTTTTAAGAGTATCGAGTGTGGTTTTCAGTTCAGGGAGTCCAGTGTTGGTGCGGGCGACCGACGTATCCATACACCAGGACCCTGAAATCTGATTTCAGACATTGTGCATGAAAAAACTGATTGTGTGTGTGTTTCTAGAATTTTTTAAATGTCAGCTCAAACCAGGTCAGCTCACCAGGTATAATCGTTTGACCGTGTCACGTTGTTTCTTCAGGATTCCTTTTTAGGGACGACCATCTAGAGCCTAGAGGGATGTGCGTACTGAAATCCTGCCGAGCGACGAGGCTTCGGTACACGGCCCTCTAGCAGTTGAGGCACCAGCGAAGTCACCAGCGGTACTACCATACGTTGGGCCACCGATGCCACCAGCCCAGCAGTAGGCGATGCAGCCCCTTGAGCGCGCTGCACGAGATCCAGCGCCAAAGGCCACCCAGGTTCCGGGGAGAGACGGACCCGCAGGTGGATGAGGATTGGCTGGAGGCAGTGGGGATAATCTTCAGGCTAATGGGGACGCCTACAGATTTCATGGTGATCTTTTCTACCAGCCTTTTTAAGGTAGCAGTAGGCAGGTGGTGGAGCCACTTTTTCTAGTTTTGCGACAGGATGACCTTCACATGGGAAGACTTCGAGACCTTCAGGGTGGAGTTTGTGCCAGTAGATCTACACCCCGAGCGTGTACAGGAGCAGCTACCTTTGCCGCGTGTTTTTCGATCAGTAGCTGAGTCATCTGTGGGCAGTAGATAGATGATGCAGAGGTCCAAGAGGACCAGAGCCAGCCATACGAGGAGAAGGAAGTGTTATGAATGCGGCAGGAAAGGTCACCTGGCACGTGACTATCTGACCCTCCACACTGTCAATCCGCAGGTGTTGGAGGATCCACCTAGGCAGAAGCAGCGACAAGCACTTGAGCAACAGCCGAGCAGAGGACAAGGCAGTAGAGCTCTAGGAGCAGGTGGACAGGAGTGGAACTAGTGGATACGTCCCTTGTACTTCTAGTTCCATATTGATGTTGTATTCGTGTCTTTGTACTATGAGCTGTAATAATAAAAATACACTTATCTTTGTTTTCTTAACTGTCCTTTTGTTTGGTTGATACTGTGAGGTCCCGGTTAAAACTGTTGACTTGACCCTCACATTCTAGATTTCTACTGGAGGAGACCCAGTGACCTCACACTGATGCTGATAGTGTGACTCGACCCTTGGAGGCGAGAGTGATAGTTGGATCTCTTGGTAGTTACATCGAGGCCTTACGACGTCATCCATGTCATGAATGCATCCTTCTTGTCAGGATTGACTGTATTAGAAAATGGGTGTGGCTCATCCAGGGCATGAGACCGAGTTTCTCTTTTCGGAAAAGGAGAAATATTAGCAGCTCTTCCAGATCATATGCAAAGAAGGTATAGATCATCCAGTAGTAGATGAAGACTGCACAGTGCAGTAAGAAACAGGAAACCGGCGCCAGACTTAGTGACTCAGGCGTGTTAAATGTTTCAATAAGAGGAAGCTTTAAGGAGAGATGAGTCTGCAAATCAGCAGATGTGGTGGTAGAGCTAGGGGAGCTGCATGAGGTGGTGTACGTTTTAACATGCTACAACCACCGGCCTTAGTTATCCCCGTCAGGCTCAGGTAGATGGAGGGTGGAGGAAGAGTGTGACTGCATGCAATCAAGGAGTGTGACCCAATGGCTCTAAAATTGATTCAAGGGACAGTCTGTGTCTACTACTAACTGTTGTAGTAACAGATGTCGATACGAATCATTCCTTCCTCCCACGAATCTTGTCCCAGACCTAGAGTTTCCGGAAAGTCGTAGACTTGACCCTCGCGTCTGGAGATACCTTGGGAGAAGACTCGATAATCACACTTACGCCGATGGTGTGGTCAGACCCTCGAGGCGAGAGTTTCGGTTGGAATCTCTTGGTGGCAGCGTTGAGGCCATACGACGTTGGTTTGAGTATGGACTGGGCAATCACAGTTCATACACAAATTAACGGTATTAGGCAATAAGGTTGTGGTTTAACTACGATGTCGGGATGGGTTTTCCTTGGTTGGCGAAAAGGAAACACCAGGTAGCACAGGAGGGTGTGACCAATCACTCTTGAGTTGGTCAACCTTACCCTCGTGGAAACAGTCGTTTTGAGTATCAGTTCTAACAGGAATTGGTGACCTCTAGAGTTCGAGGATGACAATCACGACCTTATATGGGTCTCACCTCAACGTGGTTTACGGAGATGTGGCCAAGGTGGAAAGTTATCTCCGAGGTTCATTGGACCATTCCTAGCTCCTCAGCTGGGTAGGCGGGATGGTTTACCGCTTGACCCATCCACCTCAGTTGCACAAGGTGCACGACAACTTCCACGTATCTCAACTGAGGAGATATGTGCTCGACCCATCGTATATCATCGACCATGAGGATCTGGACGATGGAGATGGGTTTACGTTTACGGAGGTTATAGTGGGGATCGAGGATTGACAGGAGCGGATCCTATGAGGATAGTCGATTCCTCGGGTGCGCTTTCTTTGTCTGTACGAGAGCCTCTAGGGGAGCACCTTGGAGCAGTAGACTCGGATGCGTGCTCAATACGACTTTTGTATCCCTAGTAAGTGTTAAAGCATTACGGGGACGTAAATCCCTGGGGTGGGAGTAATGTAAAGACCCGTAAAATTCAAGGGAAATTTTTTCTTAATTTTCTTTGAGATTTTTCAAGAACCCAGTTTCTGACAGAACTGGATTCTGAGGCCCGGTGTCTCCAGAATTTCTATCCGAAGTTTAGCATGGGTATGTTCAGTGAACGAACGAGTGGGAATTTCTATCATTTGAATCGGTGCTCGGAATCGAATTCTGAGGGCACCGATGAAGCCACAACGCCGGTAATTGCTTAAGAACACCTTTTCTGGAGTTGCGTTTACACGAGGGAAGTTGATAATAATTGTGAAGGTAAAAAAAAAAATTTAACTATAATTTTTATTTACTCTATGTGGTTTAAGCTTTGTGTGGATGTTGGTTAACTACCCAACATCCCATGGGGGGATATGAGGGTGGTGGGGCCCACACGAACCCCACCCCTTCATATTCTTTAACCCCCCTTGATGTTTCCATAACTCCCCTTAACCCCATTAAGGCTTCCCTTCATTAAATTTTTAACTCCTCTCTTTATTTTTTTTCTTTTAACTCTCCACCTCCCTCTCATTATGTTTGCCAAGTCAATTAATTAATATCCCTATTAATTAAATGACACAACTCTTCTTTTTTGAATTGGTTTGAATTGGTTGGCTTTTCTTTAAGGTGGGAGTAATCTATTTTGATATTTGGATAACAAATATTATTGTGGGGGAACCTCTGGAGAAATAGAAGAGCTCCCTCCTTCCACGAAGAACGGTTCTCTTTCCGACGAATCATCGATGAACAAAGCTCGAGCTGGGAATGAAGGCACTTTATGGGAGAGACGAACGCCAACGATTGTCGACACCTTCATCTCCTCCCTTACGATGATGTCAACGAACCGACGTCCGCCTTTTCGCGATATCATCAACGAACAACGACCCGTGATGTAGGGGAATTTATTTGGTTTTCTCTTTTCTTTTGAGAAAATAACGACGAGCATGGAACAACCAATTCTAGGTTGATCCGTGGATCATTCCTTAATGCGGATTGATGTTGAGGATTATTGTTTTTGTCCGTGAATTATTTCATTGGCGTACATCGACTTCTATTAGATGGAAGCTTGCTATCATTATAACAGGAGAAGGTCAGAACGCACGAACACGGCCGACCCTCCTCCCCCCTTGTTGTTTGAATTTGTTACAGCACGTGAAAGACGGCACGATGCCGTTGCACCGCGTGGAAATTATGAGGAAGGGCTACGAAGCGCAACGCCGTCGAGCCGCACCGATGAAGTCGAACAAGCCACGACGCCATCGCACCACACTGGAAAATGACAAACGAAGCCGCACGGGTGTTGTGGGATCCTCGCAGTGAAGGACGGTTCCCGGGTGGGCCATTAGCGAAGACGACATTAATTTCCGACCACTAGAACTCGTCTGGTGGTCCGCAGAACAACCCTTCGGCGCGCCACGCAGGCACGGCGGCACCGGCGGCGGGCGGCGGTGGCACCCGGTGCGCCGCCAGAAGACGCCACCATGGCTGAAGCAACGGCGGCGGAGCGCGGTCCTGCGACCGCGCGGGACCGGATAGGGGCAGCGGGACATGGCTGGCTGCCGCGTCCGCTGGCACGGGCGGCCCCACGCGGGGTCGTGGTTCTTCATGTGGGGGCAGCGCCCCGCCCCCCCGTAACCAGCCGAGCCGACCCACCGGTCAGGCTGAGTCGGGCCCAGGCCGGGCCGGGCCACCTCGGTCTGGCCGGGTCGTGCCATCCGGGTCGGACCCTGACCCGGGTCGGGTCGACCCGGGGGGGTTGGGCCGGGTCGGTCCGGGCCCAGACCCCCCCGTTTCGGATCACTTTTTTTCAAATGATCATATATTGGGCTACGGACCTCCAATCGACGCACCTTCAGTGGAAATGTGACCATTGGATCGAGACGGTCGTTTAGGTTTATCGCACTCAAGGTTTCGGAATACTTCGGGTTCGGCCGAGTTGGTTCGTACACGAAACCAACCGGGCCTTCGGAGCAGAAACGCTCGTAGGTTGAACTCCGGACGTCTGATTGATGTGCGGTCGACATTGATTGATTCCTCTAAATGAGACGGATCTTTTGGATTACTCCGCTCGAGGTTTGGATGTCGTCAGAGTGCAGTCGGCTTGGTTCGCTCACGAAACCAACCGGGCCCCTGGGAGGAAAAACCCAATAACTCACAGACCGGGCGTCTGATTGACGCGCCATCTGTCTCGTTGATTTCCTATTGATGAGACAGAACTTTTGGCATACTTCACCCGAGGTTTGGATGCAGATGGAGTATGGACGAGTTAGATTGTACCCGAAATCCAACCGGGCCCCTAGAACGGAAAAGGTGATAACTTTCAGACTAGACGTCCGTCTGACGAACAGTCAGCGGCGTTGGTGATCACATTGAGAAACGGTCCCTATGAGTATACCCTATAAGAGATTGGGGTACAGTTGAGATACGTCCGGGTTGGTTCGCACACGAAACCAATCGGGCCCCTGGGTCGAAAAAGCTTGTAACACACAGACCGGGCGTCCGATTGACGCGCTGTCTTTTGCGTTGAGACCCCTGTGACAAGGCGGCCCTTTGAGATACTTATTCATGGGACTTATGATAGTTGGATTATCAACCTGTATCTCATGGATTGGACCCTCCCAGAGACGAGCGTACGGAGTACGGAGTACGGAGTCTGTGTAGCCGACTGAGATCTGACGACTACTTGACCGAATCGACTTGGAATGAGTCGACTAGCCAAGTGGATGGAGCACTAATTTGTTTGGCTACAGTCCCATGGCGGACGGAGCACTACCTGTGTGACAGTGCAAACGTGCGGTACTCGTCCGGAGTGTACCTCTGCAGGCTACTAGGGGGTGCGCACTACTGTGTTTGGGTGGCATACCCCAGCGGGAAGCACTATTGTGTTTGGGTGTCTCGCCCGTGGTACTCGACAGGAGGAGTACCTTAGCAGTCTTAGGTTAGTGAACAGTACCTCAGAGTCATGACATGACCAATGTACACTCCAGAGACGGGGCTCTTCAGTAGTTATGGTTTGGATAATGAAAATCCTGGTTGAAGCTGAGACTTTTCACCTTTGTGTTTACCTCATGATTGAGATGGGTCACTTGATAACTTAGATATATGTATGGGCATATACCTGGGTGGTGGTTATCCGTTGATTTCATGATCTTGGTGTTTTACTCATGATTGATATGGGTTACTTGATAACTTAGGTATATGCATGGGAGTATACCTAAGTAGAGGTTATATGTTGAGATCTTCTTTGTGGTTATCCATATTGGTTTTATTGAGACCTTGAGGGTCTCTAGGTCCCTACTGTGTATCGTTATACTCACCCCTACACGGGATATGCCCACACCTCGTTGTGTTGGTTGCAGACGACGGGAAGAGCTGACGGAGGCCGAGTGTTCGAGGACTAGACGGTACCCAGAGGTGGACCACACGACGAGTCAGTACCCGGAGGTGGACCACACGACGAGTTAGTATCCGGAGGTGGACTTCACGGTGAGACGACACTCAGAGGAGGTTGACGGGTGAGAGCGTTGTGGGGGCTATCTGTACCTACCTTTCAGGTAGGATCCGTGGTGGACGATCCAAGAGCTACGCTATCTGTACCTACCCTTCATGTAGGATCCGAGGACGACGACCCAGGAGCTGCTTCCTTTCTTCCAGCTATTTCCTTTTTTTGTTGTACTTTTGTTCATTTGTAGCTGTACTTTCAGTTGGGTTTGTATTCTGGCCCATTTACTTTTCAGCACTTTCTTTTGTACTTGGTGTTTTTCTTCCTCTTGTACTCTGTGGTCTTTTGTTTTCTTTTATAAAGGTAATGCCTTCCCAGTTATCGGGATTCACGCCTTTGGTGCTAGTCGCCAGCCCCTGACCTATGCAAGGCGGGCTTGGGGTCATCACGACACGGGCCCCGAGGACGGGTTGTGACATGATTGGTGTGGGTTTGACCAACCAGTGTCGGGTTGGACCACTATGAAAAAGGTATAGGCCACTAGCTCGGGGTGCGTACCTCCATCCGAACGACCGACTGGTTGGGCAGCTGGTGGTGCGCCATCCAACAGGGATGCGTCCGATTGTAGTGTCTGGCCTCATTAGCCCTACGAACATGCTGGGACCTTTTACCTCGATTGAGGGACTATGGATCGCAGGCCCACAAGATGGCCCGGACATGGGACATCCCTCTAAGTGGCACCAATTGGGCACCATTTCTCTCTACTTCCACCAAGACTTGCCAGCCACGACCTCCTGCCACTGCGGGACAACGGAATATTTTATAAAAGACCATCGAACACACTCCGATGGTCTGGTCGTCATACAACCTAGGCCTACAACATTTGGGTAGTTTCATCTTCACAATGAAGGTCTCAAAAAGACCTTGTCGTCGATTTAGAAAATTTGTTTACAATAGGCACACAAGTCGAGGGACTCAGTCCTTGTTCGAGTCATCCCATGCCCTGCGCATTTCATGTTAGTAGTCCTTGGGATGCTATGGGATTGTGGATAATTCAAACTAGAGATAAACTAACCTCAGATAATAACTCCCAAAAAAAAGATAACCTTCTTCATAAATTAACAATTATTGGATCAATATATTCTTGTGGTAATGTTTTTCATTATTTATAGAATAGAACAGTAAAGAACATTCTCAAATTAATCCCCTACCTCATGGACGTCTGATTTCACATCTTTTCATCCTCAATATTTCAAAACTTCAATATAATTCATCGTTTTCAGCTCTATTCATCCAGTTTCATTGAAGTTGTCTAATTTTCATTGTAATTTTTCATTATTCATTATAGATGAACATTATCAAAGGTTCATCAGAGAACCCTCACTATTTAATTCCATGTTTCTCCAATGTGTCTACCAAAGAAAGACAAACATGTCACTACGTTTTTGTTATGTTGTGAAATTGTGTCTTTATAGCATTTCATATTTGAAAAATCTTTGTTGGTACCCATCATTGAAGCATCCCTACATGTTAGGATAACAATCCATTAATGATACCCATAAACGTGCCTTTTTGTTGAACCGTAGCATCACCGTCCTCCGCTCAACAGATGATATGATAAAATATAATTATATTCAAAATATATTTTATTATTTTTTGATAGGATGGAAAAATAACATTTTTGTTCATCCATTGGAAGCCAATGATAAATCTTTTTAGGTCAATCCAGCATTCTGAGTTCAGTGGTTCCCTCAAATATTCAATCTGAGATCATTTTAAAAAAATTAGAAAATCCCCCGTGCACGTTTACTTAATTGAACTAATTAAATTTCAAAATTCTATTTCATGCTCCCCATGCCTCAGAATCACATTTTTTTCAAGTGTGTGGTCTTTGAATAATTCAATAAAATATGAAATATTGCATAGAATTTCAAGGACATTATAATCTCCCCACCATAGGGATTTCCGTTACTGAAATATAAAAAAACTAATCGAACAGATGGTGGTACTGAGCATGAATATGAGCCTCCCACTCGCATGTTCTCTCATTAAGAATACAATGAATAAAATTAAATAACACTATAGGAATCAATAGACTACATTGGACCTACTCTAGTCAATCCTATTTACTGATAGAGAACTCCATAAACATCTCCCCAACTTCAATTCCCTGCATTCCCTAGTCGATAACATGTGATGGATCATGCGCAAACCTCCTAAGTTGTGATGCATGGAAGGAATCATAAACCTAATGCATCTATGAGAGAATATCAGGATTATATGAACCCTCTCCAACTCTTCTAAGGATCAGAAATTGTCTGATGAACCTCAGAGATAGCATTCATCCCTTTCTAAATCACTACAATCATCATCGGGTGTGACCCAATGGAATACATGATCTCCCTCTTCAAACTCCAGGGGTCTCCAACTCTTATCAACATAATTCTACATCATATGAATTCCTCATATGCACCTAGATGATCTGCACCATCTATGTGGTAGCCCATAATGAATCTGAACCCCAGAGTGCCAACTCCCCGTGGACTGTCCAGCATATGGGTGATCTATAAGGCTTATTGTACATGGCCCCAAATGGTTCAATGAAAATGTTGGAGGGATAGAGTTTGTTTAATAAAAACTCTACCAATGGAATGTTGTTCTCCCATAAATGACCAAAATCTTGGACGCATTCATGTATCATGTCCTCCATGGCCTTTATGTTCAATTCCATATGACTAAACATTTGGGGATGAAAAGCTATGATAAAGCATAGATGCATCCCAAACACCACATATAATCCACTCCACGACCAAGATTTAAAGAGAGTGTCACAATATAAGATGATCACAGAAGGTACCCCATGAAGTCACACTATCTTCTGGACATAGAGGCATCCCAAGTGCTCTAATGGTCCCTACTCCTAGATGGGAATGATGTGTGCCGACATGGTGAGTCAGTCAAAGATAACTAATTTAGGGTCATGTCCCCTAGTGTACATTGTAACCCTGCCCAAAATCTCATCAAGATACCATCCCTTTTCATCTTTGGAACCTCAAGTGGGTGGGATAAGATTTCTAGAACCCGATGATCGGTTGTCACGAGAAAACATGTGAGCCATCGTGAAATGAACATGGAAACCACTTTCTTCATCTATGGCCACCAATACTGATGTTGATGGTACTATTAAATCTTCTCCACTCAAGGATATAACGAAAAATTGGATTTTTTGAACTCACCCAAAACCTTCTCTTGAAAAGTATCTGGAAGAACAGTTGACCGTCTAGAAATGATGATGTGCCCCCCATCAATAAAAAATCCATCAGGAGCCTATCCTGATTATAACTGAGATCATTTGGACTCATAGTCAACATCAACTAGTTGTTCCTCTATATCTCTCTATAAGTGTGGGTTAGTAATTATCAGACTGAAAGTAAGACAATTCCCCATCATCCATGAATGATATCTTCATTGTGGACAAATTCATTATTTCCTCACTCAGCATCTGAAGACCTGTCCTCCGGCTTAGCGCATCTGTGATCACATTCCCCTTTCCAAGAGTATAGACTATCTCAAAGTCATAGTACTAGAGGAACTCAAGAATTCGTTGTTGTCTCAGGTTCTGGTCCATCAGGGGGAAGATATAACTGAGACTCCTATGGTTTAGGGAAGGTGTAAAACTTTCACCCATAAAGAATTGCTACAACATCATCAAGGAAAATACTACTATTGCTAAATCCTGCTCATGGATCACATATTTCATCTTATACTGTCTCATCTATAATTACATGTACGCAGTCACCACTCATTCTTACATCGAGATACAACCCAGTTCTTTCCACGATGCATCATTGTAAACTAAATACCCAACATCATCCATTGGTAGTGCCATTATATGGGAAATAGTGAATCTCCACATTTTCTCCAGGAAAATCTACTGAAATTTCTCAAACCACACAATCATTTTTCCATTCTATCTCCAAGACCAAAATAGTGCTGCTATTATGGAAAAAAAGGCACAATCCTCTGATTGTAACCATGAAACCCAAAGAAGCTCCACATCTCAGTCACAAACCAAGGGTGCTCCCAAGGATGCACTACCATTATCTTCTCCAGATCTACTGCGTCACCAGCCTCTGAGATGACATGTTTCAGAAAGTGGATATCATGTATCCAAAACTGACACTTCGAGAG
The DNA here is from genome assembly GCA_963277665.1 of Viscum album. NCBI lineage: Eukaryota > Viridiplantae > Streptophyta > Magnoliopsida > Santalales > Viscaceae > Viscum > Viscum album. The sequence goes on along the minus strand of OY728121.1, from coordinate 742,486,701 downwards.
CTTACTATAAATCTTGTGCTCTCGGAGCATATCTAGGACTATCTCCAGGTGCGTCGAATGATCATCCTCTAACAACTGATAAACTAATATTTCAGCATTAAAGTCCAAAAAAACCATTCAACATAATGATGGAATATTATGTTCATTAGACCCATGAATACCATTGATGTGTTTTTCACACCAAAAGGAATCACTAGGAACTCATAGTGGCCGTATTGGAACATAAAGGTTGACTTTGTAACATCATCATCCCTTTCCGAAATCTACTAATATCCCAATATAAAGTATATATTCTAGAACCATATCTCTCACTTTATCCTGTCAAAGATATCATTGATCATTGGAAGTGGATACTTGTTCTTTATATTCCGCTGGTTCAGGTGAATTATGTCCATGATGCTCCTAACACTCCCATCTATGTTATTGAAAAATGGACTCATTCTTCCCATGGTGAAACAATGTTCCTTATGAACCCCTTATTCTGAAATTCTCATATATGTGTCCTCATCTCATGAAGATACACGGGAGCCAACCGATATGCCGATGTGGATATCAGTATCATCCTAGGATACAAGTCGATACAGATATCTACCTCCCTATGTGGAAATAGACTCAGAACATCCTCTTGTAAAACATTCTCATACTCGTACACTGCTACAAGAAAGGTTAGACACCACTCATCCATTGCACTGTGGGTGATACTATCAAAATGGGGAGGGATTGACAGTTCCCTCCTCCGAGAAAGTCTATCATTCACTAAAAGGGTTTTCATATTTTATGTGAAAGAAATCCTAGCCCTGTCTCCACATAATCACCATATTTTGTTGCTAAAACAATCAATCTGATCATGGAGTATGGATAACAAGTCCCTACCCAAGATGACTTAATAAGGCTTTGACGCTGCTACTAGGATATAGCAGCGGAATATCTTTCCTTATAAAGTGAGATAACACTACCAGCACCAGTGTGTAACCATCAAATTCCATCTAATAGGGGTCAATATTCAAAAGGATTGATCCAAATACTCCATATAAAGTTTTGAGATCCTAACGTGTTTTTTGGTAAGGATGGAGTGACTATCACCTATGTATACATGAACTGCTTTTAGGGTAGAGAAGATACAAATCGTACCTCCAATCATTTTTGGAGTTCAGTGGTCATAAGACCCACTTCCAGAAGATATGCTCGTCCTTGTATGCATGATACATGAGGTCATGGTGGACCACCTAGTGTTGGTGGTGGTAACAACTCAGATCGTTGCCCACTACCTGCTGCTCAACCTGGTCCCTTCCCATGTCTATATACATGCAGACATCGTCACTCAAACTGATGCATCTACATAGGAGGCACATCAAATGTATTCTAGTCATCTATATAGAGGGTCGGGTAGACATGAGCCACAATTCCATTCCACCGTATTTGTAGCACTTCTGTGCTCCATGCTGACTCCCTGCGGATTGGGAGCCCCACACTACCTACCTTATGTCCTATGGTTCTCCCATGAAAGGTCTGGCCCGCATAGGCCCTCATGCCTATTGTCTACATTCTACTGAAGAATCTTCGACATGGGGTCTTCTAGTAGCTCTAGCTTTGGGTGTCGGCTCTCACAACAATCCCACTACCAAAATGGATCTCTCTAGAATCCCATCCTGAGTATGGATGATAATAGAAAACCTTGAATCCCCAATCTACCACATGATTCCCTACTCAAAACCTCGATCCCTGATGAAAGGGTCTCACCGCATGTTTTTCGAGTAGCGAGAAAGATCGGTGAACCTCACTGACAAATCATCCACCATCATGCTACCCTACTGTATGTGAACCAACTCATGAATGTGCACAATGCACAAGGTCACCATGAAAAACGCATCCTAGAAAAGCTACTAAATGTCTACCAATGTAGGAGTCTCATCATTGCGCATCTGGTTGTTCATGATCCAACATCTCTCTAAAAATCCCTACAGGAGGCTTTCTTCCTTGATCTCCATCACGTTAGGTCGCGTCCTCACTAATGGAAATACTTATGTCACTTATTCTAGCCAGTCCTTAGTTACTTGGGAACCATTCTATCCCATGAACCTGGGAGGTATCTGTCTCTGAAGCTCATGCCCATGTACTCTTTTAGAACCTCTACCATTAGATGTTAACCATCAGGTGGTGCTAGAACTAGTTCAGGACCTAGTAGGCCCATCTCTATAACTGGTCCCTACAATGGTAAATCACTTTTATTGGGGCTATCCACATGAACTTGTATCGTGATCCTGGTGAGTCGTCCTTGTTGATGAAACCTTAGATAGATTAGGATGTACCATATTTAGAAAGTTATACCTAGTGAGATTACATTTATTCAAAATAACATAAGAATAAATCTATAAAACTAGTTTCGTCATGTATTGAAATGGAATGTAGAATTCCTAGTCTGGGTGTATGGTTACGTCAGCCGCCGCAACATCAGTAGACACCTTGAGTCAAGATGTCGGACTCCAAACACCTAAGACGGTTTCCCCTAGAAAAACACATAATCTTTCTCATTTTGGAAGGACTGGCCTCCATCCAAAACATCTTTTTCATGACCCATCCCCTGGCGATTAGCACTAAGGGCGTCAACCTAAAAGTGGGAGTCAATTTCCTATGTAATTGTACTCACAAAAATCCCTACCAAGTCCCACACACTAAAAAGGAAACAAGTGCCACAAAAATAGAGGTGAGTATATGAAAAACTAATATAAGTGGCCAGAATAAAAACCCAAAAATAGAACTGTAACAAGAAAAGAAGAAAAATAAACCTATGATTTCAATCAATAGAAAACCCACAAAAATCATGAGAGTAGTGTATCTACTACATGCTGAAGTATAACACCTAGTCCACACGATCTTACCAGGAATGCCTAGTCCATGCCCACCTAGTCCACCATTGGATCATCCATTGGTCTCATCTACCTGAGCACCTATAGGTCCCAGCCCACCAATGTCTGTTGAATCACGGATCACCTACATGGGACACAACAGTAATTGGCAGAGCCCGTGCATAGGTGATTAATGTGATACTCAGTAGGGACCTCAAAAACAAAAATGAATTTATTAACATAAATCCTTAATGTAAATAACTAATCCCAAGACATCCCAAACCATGTATACATTTAGGGTACATATATAAGAACAATTAGTGACATTATCAAACTCCTCAGCTTCTCGAGAACTCCTCCTCCATTGAGTATAGTGGGAATTACAGTTCACGTATATTTTTATTCCCTCTATACTTGGACTATTATGGTACTCATCCCTGATATTTATTATGGGTATGTTGGGTCACACAGACCCACACCCCACCGTCATCCTGCCAGGTCACATAGAGACGCTTCCCACCATGTCCATATTGGGAAATAGCTCATGTAAACAATTGTGGGTATGCCATGTCACACATTTATTCTCCCCAATGTGGGCCTACTAGATCACATAGGGTCACATCCCACTATCCTTTCACTGAGTCACACAGACTCGATAGTCAATAGTCATTAGGTCTCTTCCAAACATAGGGTTCTGAGCCTAGTATGCATGGTAGAACCTATCCTAAATCCATTAATCACATCTAAACATTTATTAATGTCAAAATAGGTAATTAAAAAAGATAATACTCATTGAGAGGGTCCCAAAATTAAAAATGTCTTGTCAATCGGACCATGATTTTGCATGATACACCGGTTTTTGTAAACAGGGTTCAGCAGCGTCTAGGACTAGTCCAACCTGAAAAACCCAGTCTAGAGAACCCACATACCCCTGTTTAATTTCACTGACTCAACCTGACCAGATTCGGGATTGGGTCTCTCCAATCCGAGGTGGCTAGTGGGCCATGCCCAATGGGCCATGCTAGACTGGGCTTAGTTTGGTTAAGGGACCTACCCATCATGTTTCTCGATGATCTGGTCTAGTTTGGCCTGCCTCAAAGGGCACGAGTCTAGCCTGATGGCTTAGGTCTTTCTGTTGGATGCATGTCTGACCAGCCGACATTGGTCCATCCTTCTTTAATGGGAATGACCTTCCAACCCGAATCCCGACAGCATGGGTAGACGTTGGTGAACCGTCCATTCAGGATGGGGCAACTACCACATTCGGCATTAGCAACCCTGGGGACGCGCATGGCCCTCCTACCGCGTTTGAGGGTCTGCAGCTCGCAAGCATCTCAGATGGCCTATAAACAAGTCATACCTCCACACGGTGCTAGGCGGGTACCACGTCTCCCTAATACTGCTACGGCATGCCGACGAGAATATTTCCACCTCCTTCCATAGCCACTGCCTCTGACGTGCTGATAGATTGTTTGGTGACCAATTGGATGGGCTCCGGTGGTCTTTTCATTACACCGCCTACACCTACAGCCTGCGGGGAGCATCCTCTTCTTCGTGAAGGTCTCAAACCATCCATTCCATCTATTTCGGAAATCCATTCACAAAGAGCACAAATATGGATAGGATTGGGCATCGTTCGTGATGACCTGCACACTCCTTGATAGATTGTTATAATCATGGGGAGGATCAAGGAGTGTGGCTTAGTAAAACTAGAGATAAAAAAATACATGATAATAAATCCTAATAGAAAAGTAACCATCCCACATAAACACCCAATTTAAGGATCAACAAATTCGTTGGATGATCATCATTCATTGTTTCTAAAATAAGAAAATGAAATGACTAGAAAAAATCAATCCCCTTCCATTTTGATGTTCGATGTCATAGTTTTTTTCCTCAAGGTTTCAGGATGTAGATTTCATTCATCACTTTCAGCTCCATTCTTCCGGGTGCGTCAAAGATGTTTGACGTTCATTGACATTTATCATTTTTTGTTACAGAGAACGTTTGTCGTAGGATCATTAGATAAACCTTATAGTATAATTTATCATTGCACCAACACATCAACCAAACAAAAAGGAAAACACATCACATTTTTTCGGTTACCTTGCGACATCGCATTGTTACGCTGTTTCATTTAAAAATCATCTTCTCTATTACGCATAATTAATGTTTCGTTACACTATGAGTTAATGATCCTTTAATGATATTCATCAATACACCTCATTTCTTCAACATAGTGTCTCTTTCCACCACTCAACAGATTAGAAAAAAAAAACAAAATATTTTTTTACTATTATTATAATATTTTCAGAAATGAAAAAAATTATTGTTTTTCCCCTTATTTTCAGAAGTTATGTCCATTTTAGGAGAATCCAGAAATTATTTGTTTAATGGTTCCCTTGTAATTTTTATTTGATATATTATTCAAAATAATGAAAATCCCACATGCATGTATACTTTTGTGAAATAAAAAAGATAAAAATTCTGTTCGGGGTTCATCGGGCCTCAGAATAACATGCTGTCAAAGCATGTGGTCTCAGAATAATACCATATAATAATAAAATTACACGTAATTTATAAGACTTTAGAGAAAAATATCCAAATTTAATTTTTTATCCATATGATGATTTTAAACAGCACAATTGGGTGGTCGATAATTTTACATCATTCAGGATAAAGGAATTTTTTTGATGGATGAATAAAAATAATTAGATAGTATTCACAAATTTCACCATGAATGGAATTATATGTCATTTAGATTTTTGAATCATACTGGAACACATCATACCTTTTAATTTCATCTGATGAGGTCTCAACCATGAAGTATATCATCATGTGACTATGAAATCTAGACTAAATATACATAGTCAATGGATTGCATGGGACATATGATTACAGTTCCCAAATTAACCTAGAAGGGATTTAGTCTCATAATAAGAAAAATATTCATAGAGGGAATATTTTCCAATAAGGATTGTGACAAAAGGTACCTAAGAAGAATATTTTTATTAGTGTTGGATGTTACATTACAAGGGTGTAACCTAGAGAAATATTGTGAGAATTTGGGGTGTTGGGTTTGCACATCTAAGAATAATTGTAAATATCCCATTTGGTCAAGAAAAAAGTTTCCCAGAGTTTAGACTTTTAGTGCTTACACATTTTATGGAGGAAATATTAACTATTCTTAATATGGAATATTTCATGTTGAATGTTTGTCTAATATAGAATATGGCCATTTTGGAGGACGATGACATGGTTTATGGGAAATACACCTAAACAGAGATCCATAGGTAAATATTTATGGGGAATATATAGAATAAGAGGCCAAAATTGCACAGATGAGCCTTATCCCAATTGGTGAGGTATCCTTAAGTTCATCCACAAGACCCAGGTTCAAAACCAGGTAGAGGCATATATTCGGGTACTATCGCACGTATGGTAGCAGGTACTATAGAAGTACTGTAGAATATTTTACATTGTGTGGGTACTATAAAAGAATTGTAAACAATGCAGGTACTGTAGCAGACTGTACACTGTGTCGGTAATGTGCATGTATTGTAGCAGTTACTGTAGCAGACACTATTTGACACTTTAGTAGCTAAAAATATTCACCTTGAGCCATTAGCTTGGGCATGGAGTCCTTAAGGCTTTTATTCCACCCAGACCTTGGGGTTAGTAGGTCATTCGGGCCACCATTATGGACTTCGGGCCACCTCATGGTCTTCGGGCACATGCAGTTCCCAAGACAGACTCTACAAAAATGGAGCAGCCCCAAAAGAGGATTCAATGCAGGTGCAATCACCAAAGTAGATCCAAATGGATTGTCACAATGAGAGGGTATGACTATTCCATCAGGACAAGCCTGTGATTTCTTGGGATGCCTAGCTAGATGACCATGTGAAGGTGGGTAGATACTATAATGGTGTAGATGTCGGGGAGGGGCAATTCCTTTTATATAGTTTGATTTAATTCCCTAAGACCATCGGGTCTTATAATCTCTTAATCCTATGGGCCAAGTAATCTTTGAGCCTATAGGCCTTTTAAGGGTTCCTCCTCTTACCTTGATTGGGGGTTATCAAAAAATCAATAAAAAATAAGGCCTTCAGGCATTTCGGGTTGGGAGATGAGGCCAAAATAGCGAGAGGAAAATTCTTATTATGAATATCCTCCCAAGTCATATATATGATCATGATGATGTCGTGATCATCACTAACCTCTATGATATTGTGAGTCATGCATTATGTGAGAAACACAAAGAAAAAAAGATCAGAAAACCCCCACAAAATCATTCATCCATGGGAAGATGAGTCCAATACGACAATACATAGTAATAGATTTCAATTTCTGTGTATCCTCAATTGTTTTTGGTACTACGATAGTCACTTCTAGCTACCCATGTAGATATAGATATTAAAAGAGTATAAGGAAATAATCCAAGAAGGATTCTCTTTTCCTAGTTCCATTTTAGATAATACGGTTAGCCAATAACATGATTGAATATAGAATGTTTGATCCCCATTTTATCATATTAAATGGGGAGGCATCTAGATCTACCTCTAATTATGGGACCCACGATCCATGGATAGTGTATGATCGTTGAAAATTTGATGATCCCACATGTTATGTTGGTTACCTATACGAAAATATTTATCAAGGTAATATATGATTTGGAGATCATCGTTGTGCACCCTCAATATTGATCATGCATGTCTATAAATATTTGTAGAGGTATTAGCATGGTGGTTTGTGATGGGGCCCAATTTTGTATATGAATAATATGAGATAGAATAACCGAGGGTGCTATTTATACATTTTAAAATTAATGAATATTAGGATGAACTACACACGAATTTCAATAAAACTATAATACCTCATACCTTTATACTGATATCAACGTGACAGGTGCATCATAATTATATTGAAATCATACAGTTTAGGGACTAGTGGACTACAATGGCTTTCAATATGGGGATTGTTGGTCTGTAAAGGACCCTTTAATGTTCAGACTTCTACATATTCTATTTTGACTAATTATTATTCACTATTTTTTGTATGAGATTATTGGTAAATAAATAACTACGAAAATCTCTTTCTAATACTATCTCTCTTTCACACAACATATATATATCACACAATAATTTTTTTCACGGAAAGTCTGCCCCACCAGTCCCTCATTGGGTGGTTTTAAAGGGATTTTAATAAAACTAATCCAACACCACCCATGATGGATTTATGACTCTGGGAGGACTCATAATCTCAAATATGTGTATCTTTGGTGGAAAAGGGTGATGTCATAACCAGTAAGGAAATTATTGTTTATGGTGGGTCTAAAAAAGACACCTCACCCCGCAATGTGATTTTACATTTGTGGCGGATTAAAAAAGACACCTTACTCCAATGAATAAGTTTCATTTTCGGGGGTGACACACTATATTACATAATTTAATTCACCATTCATGCTGTCATATTAGATTTATTTATTCCCAAATTACACATTCTAGTAAGGAATAGTATAGTTATAATTTGGAGTCGATCCAATGGGAAAATGTTGTTGTAGAAAGGATCTAAGTATTCGAACCCAATGTGTAAGAGAACTAACAAGATTATTGAGTTTTGGAAAGATAACTATAAATTAAAAGGGGTGTCATGTCAGAGATAGATTGGATTATGATCAATTTCAAGGATTAGGAAACATGATAATCATAATCAAAATATATCATGGATCAATATGTAAGGTTGTATTGAAGGAAAGGAATAATAGATGAATATGGGGAGACTAATATGATATATCTATGAGGAAACTATCACATGGTCTATAAATAGAAACATTCTAGATGCATAAATCCTCGATCCTTTATAATAAAGTATTAAAAGAAAATTGATCAGAACATATTATAGACCAATCAGGTCAGAGTCATCCATTAAAACATCATGGGGTTAGGTTATCATAAAAAATCATATATTTTTTCATATTATTATTACAATATTTAGGGTTAACAACTTAATAATTAAGTATTTATTAAATTCAGACACCCCTACTCTTGATCCATAGCCTTGGTTTTTTAGCCAATGATGTCTGAAATGATCATGAATAAGAAATGAATTAACAATATAATAATCATAACATGTTAAATTGAGATTAGAAAATTATTAATAATCTATTCATGATTAAAAAATCATTACCTCAAATCATTCTCAACGTCAAACAATCACGTACTTGAAACAAGTACAAGGTAAAAAATAGTAGTGGATTTATTATCGATTGGTGATTGAAATAGAGAAAACCTATATATTGGGTTGATGATGCAAAAAAATTATGAATCCCTTGAAATTTCATTCCACAGTTCTTTAAATGACATAAAATTGAATGAAATTAATAGAAATTTTGTTTTTTGGGAAAGATGTATAAGAAGATCGTGAAATTAATGAGGGAAACCAAAGATGTTCATAATATTTTGTCTACTGTGTTCCATGCGATTGTATGTAATCAATTAATTACATCGATTTATTGATGATAGTCAAATATGAAAAAAATCACTAAGGAAGAAACACATGAATATTGGTAATACCTTCCCTAATAAAACATATTATATAGGACATGAAGATTTTTTTAACTTCCAAGAGACTGATGATCATGTGACCATTTCATGGCCATGTGGAGACTCTACACATTCTTAAAATCTAATGTTAATTTATCGAAGACCCCCCCATAACAATTTTTCATACTGTTTTGATTTCTCTTTAAAAACAAATGGTAACACGATAAAACAGAAATTAGATCCCCTATGAATCATGGTTTGTCCATGTAATGTTACTGAGAAACTAGCCAAAATTATTTTAAGTATTTCAAGGATTAATATCCAAAGGGACAGAACCCACTTAGTAAGAAATAACATTCATCATAGCAGCATTATGAAGAAAATAATTCCATGATGATATCCCAAAAAACATTTAAATCCCCTAAAAAGTGTAGATTAAAAAAATGAGACAATGGGGAAGATGATACATGCACATATAGTCACTGTAACACATTAAACTCACCTCCAAGGACCATATGGACACCATAATATCTTGTTTACATCAATTAATCATCTCATGAAATGTCATTTTTTAATATCCAGTCACAAGGATGTCCTCAGGCATGTCCAAGTGACTACACTCTTCCCCTATGATGCTCTAAGGAATACATAATATATTTTCCCACGACATGATCATGAACCCCAATATGACCCATATTTTTCATAAAATTAATTCAAAAAAAATATTTTAAATGAACATGAAATTAATCATAAAAACAAGCATAATCGTTGTCCTTTTAGAATAAGAAAAGTTGATGAAAGTGTGCAGGAGAGAGCTCTTGAGGTTGCTGATAGACATGGAATGTGAAAAAAAATTAACATCATGTACCATAAAAAACTCTTGATAAGTCAACCATATCTTTCTAAGATTCCAATACATGCTAACATTTCCCCGCAATGTACTCTAGGAAAAAAATAATGCTCTTGTGAAGGCCCTCATATATGTCTATTGGACAACATGAAATGTACATTGTCTTACCCATCTGATCATGGAAGAATTCATTAATTTGCAATGATCCAATAAAATAGTCATTGAGGAAATAGAGTTTAGATGACCAAAAATAAGGGAAGACACTAATAAATATTCATAGTAATGATTTGTGAAGTTTCGTGATGCCCACCCACTTCACTAACCCTTTCCTATATCCAGGACAGATGCACCACATAAATCGGAGAACAACTTGTTTAGAGAGGCCAATAAATTTCTCATGACATAACGAAAAACATGGATGTTACTACTACGATACATATATTATATTAAAGAATACATTGACTATAATCGTGGTTTTCATTGAGCAAGTAATCATGTAATCATCCAATATACCATTATGTATCTTATCTGTGAGAAGATAGAGTAGTCATGTGATATGGAAAATCCACATCACGTGATCATTCATGGAACACACGATGGATATCTAGTGGTATATATAAATAACATAATTCGTACCCAATAGATCACATGAGACTCAAGATAATCCAACAATTTATAAAACCAATTCAGCTACAAGAAAATGGACAGATAAAAAACTATAGGTGGATGAAATAAATCAATACATGTTTGCTGACCAACACAGGGTTCGCATGAGACTTCCAAAGACATGTGAAAACTCCGGGTTAAATCACCTAGATCCCATGATGCTGAATTTTCAAGCTACCTATGCCATACAATATACAATGAATATGTTAAAATAATTTTAGATGAACCGCTTTGTTATATCACTATAGTATCATGGAAATCCCAGTTGAAATGTCTCACAATCCTCACGATGTCATTCAAATGCATCACATGGCTAATATGATGGACATATAGCATGTCATGCAATACACACAAATGACCATTCAAATAAAAATAATGTTATCCTGAAAAAATACAAAATTATATTCAAAAACTTATGATTCCCTCTAGGGATGTCATTCGAGACATGTAACATCGTATGCACATGTCAATGAAGTCACTCTATCACATCATTTAAAATAAACAGGCTCTAGCGGTATTCAACGAACATATTATACGAAACTCATGATGCCCTCCCGGGATTGTTTCAATGAAATGAATCATATTCTAGACATTTCTTCCATGTCTCATGGGAGAATAAAATCATATTAATTGGATCCCAGGACATCCTATAAAAATAACGGCCAAGGTTAGTGTTTCTCTCCAAGAGTATTATCTAGGATTGATGATTCCATTTAGGGAATTTATATATTAAATATGAATCTTTATAGACATGTTAACAAGGATATGTGATATCTTATGGAAGATTCTTTTTTGAAATTGAAAATTCCCTAGACAGATCAACTATGTCAGGTGACACCCTCCTTACCAGTGTGGCATGGTCACCAGGGAATCGTGTGATTTGATAGCCTCATCCATCCCCATGGTGTAAACCAAAAATGAAATTGAAACCTCCGTGTGTATGTTATAATCATTAGAACTACAAAAACAATTACTTATACCATATTAGGGATACATATTCAACCTCATAGAGGATTGAGTACAATTTTGATCATGTATGGAGATCCTAGTATCTAAACCCCTTACAAAATGCAATTCAATTATTAATATTCTAAGAATTATTTCTTGCAAATAATATGGATCATGTATTAATATGATGCTTCAATGATTATTCCTTATTCACTATAAACACCACTGATACATGGAATGAATTAGAGAGAATTCCATGACCAATAATGTATCCTCGTTGTGTAATCTCAAACTTCCAACATCACATATTACTTCCATGAATAATAATTCATCCATCTCAGTATGAGCCCATATAATTCTTGAATCCTTGTGCGTGATCATAATGTCCTCTGGTTTGATCATTTACCTAATCCTATCAGTAGGTAAAGGAATAAAAAAACTTATACCAAACTAATTACTACCATAATTAGGATATGTAGGACACCTTCTCAAGGGTCGAGCTCTATAAAAATCACCCAAAGGACATTCAAAGTACATAACTTCCATATCTACATGAAATTAGGCTGACCATATATTTCCTATATTCTCTCACACCAATCACACCTCATGTGGTTTTTGGGAGATACAATGAACACCTCATTAGCCATTATGAATTTCCACTAATAGGGGAAATCCTAGAATATAAGTCCAGAGATCATTATGGAATGAACACACCACGTATAAGGGAATAAACCACGGTTCCAATACCAAGGACATGATCAAAAAATGTTTTCTTTTTTTCCTAAAAAAACCAGGAAATTTAGGAAACCTCATAGTGGATATATCCCCTCTTCTAAATATCATCCTCCTCCTCCCATGGTAGAAAATTCTAAAGCATATTATCATACAGAGCACCACATAAATAATTTTTTCAACATAATGAAAATGAATGATGATTATCAAATAAATAAATATCGATTCAATAACAAGACCACACATTTCATGCATCATCGATGAGGCCTCCCTTTGCTGTTGAACACAAAAATAATCCAATGAATCCTTTTTTAGGGTAAATGGTCCCTAGTCAGATTTAAGAAGAGATCAAATAACATATCATAAATATATATTATAGTCCATGATTTGAGAAATATTCACCAAAAAATGTTGTGATGAGCTCAACCTCCCATTTTCTCAACCAATACATGTATTCAAATGTTACTGGGCCTAAGATCCCAGATAACCCCCTACCATTGGAAAGATGTCCTATATCCGTATGCATATGGGGGAACCAATGAGAGTTTCTATGAATAGTGAAAATGTTATCTTTATGATTGAATCCCATTTCAAGCCTCAAAACCCCGATGAATCAAAAATGATGAACCCGATGTGAATATACCTAATGAAAAGAGGCTTGGTTATTATCCATTGTGAAGTTACATTTTTCCCTATATAAAAACAAATTATATAAATATGGGAATCTCTTTAATATCTATATGATTGGGTTATAATGCGACATGAAAATTTGTTTTGATATCCCTATGAAAAAAAGTAGTAAGACCACCATTATCTTTAAAATGATCTTATTTAAATAAGTTTCTCATAAGTCAATCCTTATTTTTACAAATCCAAATGATTGAAATGGTCAAATATAATATAAATTAAAAAATTTGTTAACCATACATATCTAATTGAGAATATTATGCCAATTATATTGCACTAATCACAAACCAGGTCCTTGTTCATCTGCAAATATGAAGATACTACTTCTAGAAGATCTATTCTGGAAAATTTCCTTATCATCCAGCATTCACTCTGGTAAATCATCCATTACTAGAAGCCCTTTGGGAAACAAAAATATTTCACCAACTCGATAAATCTAATGATAAGTTCAGGGTATATTGTTTTAGGTGTACCACTATCATGGTTCAATCAAAACTATGTAGGTATCTCAAGAATATCTTCTAGCGCGATGATCAGAAAGTCTTTATCACTCAAGAATGGATTATTCTAATCTAGTATCCCTAACATATATGGGAAAAGGAGTTGGAATCATATACCTATAGCATGGTAATAACTACTATCCATATTTGATGAAGGTTTACCAGAATGAAAAATACAACTCCATTTTTTTAGGGTCCACTGAGGATGGTACATTTAATTCACAATAACCAACACCTAGTACACATTAGTTTCTTGCTGATGGTACCATCTGATAGATAAACCATTGATTCCAATTAAAGGGAAAAAAGGAATAGCCATTAGTGGATGTAGGTGTATATATCTAAGATAAGGATCATTTTCTAACTCCTATTGATGATGCATGTAAGCATAATCAAGAAAAAACCAGGAAGAAGGATCACACCCCCTAACCATTCGAAACAATTATGTGGGAATATTCTTATGGTATTTAAGTTGGATTCACATGCTCCTAGAACTATATATGATTCCCATAATCATATTTCAATGTGAAAATGATGATATATATGTGCTCATATCCCCATTTCAATCAAATAAATCTTTATTCCTTTTAGGGATATGTAAATTGTGCATGCCCACATCCAAACAATAATTTTTCTCAAATAACATTATATTTTTACAACAGCTGATAAAATCTACCCACTTATTCTAGAATGGTCGAATATATAGGTATAGTTGCATACTACTATCACTATAGAACAAAAAACTCAACATTCAATTAATTTTGAACAAGTGGTTGTACCATAGTAAGACAATATTATTATTCCCTCACAATAATACTAATGGCATATTATGATGAATGGAGAGGTGTTAGTGTAGGATCATTTTCCCATTCCTATAATTAACCAATATGTGGGAGTGGAACATAAATCTATATAGGGGAACATTATTGTTGATGATTTCCAGTTTTTGTTAAAAAGAACTATGATCATCCACATATCACCATTATATCTTAGTCTAACCATTTGACAATTGCACAAGTCTCTTGATAAGATCAAATTACTGCCTATGAATATACCTAGAATATTATCGAAGGTAACATAAGAAAAAAACATATTACTAAATATTATAAAAAATTATTATTCTAGAACCATTCCAAGGAAACACTTGAGGATTCTCATACTCCTCAAATTCGTGTGGTTCATTAGTGTATCCCGATAGGGATTGCATATTATGACCAATATTATATTCCAGATCAAACTGGGGACATCCATGTGAGAGTGGCACACTCTCCAAGTCAGCATCATATTTATTCTAGGAATGGTGAGAAACATATTCTAAAGGATCATGATTGGGCTCATATTCCCATCCTAACCAAGGCTTATCATGTTAGAATTACACATTCCTCAGGAAATGCAGTGATCCATTTCAATAATGAGACAACTCATCATCATATTTTAATAGATTTTCCTTAGTATTCTAAAAATACCACAACACTATCAGGTTACATACATGTTATTGGAACTATAATACATCATGATCATATGCCTATAGAACCCCAAAAGGAAGGTTCAAATATTATGACCATGATGACAAACATGGTCCGTGATCCTGATATCCTCAATGTAGTACATTTGGGGTTTTGAGAGACACATGATCATCACCAAAAAAGGGTCCATCTACACTTGTATTGAATAATATGTAGAATAACTTACATAACATGTTATTCTTTCTTAAGGAACTATCAATAATGATCGAAGAGTATTTTCTCCTAAAATACACCATGCTCAACCTACACATAGTTATATCTCTAATGGACATGGAAATCCCCCCATTGTCCATAACCCTCTATGTAGAGGGATGTCCTAAAGATATACACCTTCATAAAGAGAGATACTTGAATCATAATGGTCAAATGTATATGGTTCTTTATCAGCTTCCAGCAGCAACCAACTCCATTCAATAGGTGAACAGTAGAGCCATCCACTACAATATAACAAGATGTAGGTATATAATTCTGATGCGGTGGAGGATGACATTTAAATGTGATGTGATTTATATGGAAGAAACATCATTGTCATGTTAAGAACACTCCATACTATTGACTATGGGATTGTAGTCTAGATAATAAAAGAGTTCAACCCATATCTACAGTATAATATGTTGGATAATAATCAACGTCTATGGGATCATCACATCCCTTATCAGTAATAGGATTTTAAACATTAGATAATCAATAGACTCTTCTTTCAATTAGACCTGGATTCTCTACCCATATCCAGGGATCCAAAACTAGAGAAGCAAGAAGGCATATCTACATAATGATAGACTCTAATAATCATAACTCTTCGGTTGATGATATTTGAAGCCATGCCATGGATATGTATTCATGGGTGTATAATGTATGTAAAATTACAATTTTAAACTCTATTGGAACAATAAATACCCTCACATATTCCATCCAATAGTGTTATAGCCTCTATTGTGTTTTAGGTATTTTGTAATTCTAGGGTTAGTTGTTCACTACAATGGAATGCCTCTTCTCCAATATTTTTCAGACATTATGCATAGATATAGAGGATAACCAAAACTACATCAAACTAGGCCCCACAACCCAATAGGAATGAATTTAAATCATAGAGACAAATGATGCAATGACCCATTTAACATCCCGTAAGAAATGGATTTCATCATGGCTCTCTATCGCACCCAGTACCAATGAATGTGAAACTATGCCTCATAAATCATTCTATAGTTTTAGTTGTTTTACCACCAAATCCCTCTATTAGATTGTTAATAATTAAGAGGATTTGGGACACACCGGTAGTAGCTAAAATCATTCCCCAACCCTCTGGGAGTGGGGAATCTGTATATCAATCACCATCACCAGGAACATCATCCACCGAGAGGAACCTAGAAATGTCATCATTGATCCAATAACATCCCTGTCCATTTAGGAAGGGTGAATTTATAACTACATATCTATTCCTGGAGTTTTCATTCCACAACTAGAGCTACTGGAACCTCAACAACAGGACCACTCAATTCCAACTATGGTCTGTAATAATCCCAAACTAATGGGATAAGGTTATTTTAATTATCATCACCACCACAGAGGGAATTATTTTTCTCTAATTAGAGAGGAATCAATCAGTGATCAACATTCAACCACCCCCCCCCCCCCAACACAAGACAAACCCATGAAGGTTGTGAAATGTTCGACAACCACAAACAAAAACACCTTTAAAGTAACTTCCCATTTAACAAAATGGTAGGATCCTATAGGGAAGAAAATCATACCCTATCAAGGACAAAAACAAAAATGAACCAGTATAGAAAATGGATTTAATAATCACTCTAATTAAGATAGTTCATAATCAGTATGTTGCGTCAAATTTATTGTCCCAAAAACTCTAACTCTATATAAATCTATGAATTTCCTCACTGTCAACATTTACGAAATTTACCATGATGCAAATGCAGTAGGAAATGACATGGATATTATGAAATTGGAGGGGGTGACATGCATGCAGAAAATTAGGCTATACACATTATTAAAAAAATAAAACTCCAAAACCATTAATCTATGAATATCTAGATTCCATATCCTTAATAAAATATTACCAAGTTGAAGGGTACAATAACATAATTATCACCACCTCGATAAAACATGGTTCCTTCTCTAGAGTAACAGTTGAGACAATATGAGTGAATAATAAAAACTCTCTAAAAACTCAAAAAATATCTACATAGAGGAAATATTCATTTATAGAATCATATTTAGGTAGAGAAAAATACTCTTGCCCTATAGAATATCTCAAGATTGGGAGTTATATCAGTATCAAGTTGGATCTAGATCTATAAATCCAATAAATATAAATGAGGAAGTCTCAATGATCATGAAATCCCTCGTTATAGTAATAGATTCCCCCTTTTTTAAGGAATTAAATACAGGGAGAATTGAAAATTGTATGGTAGTAAAAGTGGGGCCACCTTGTCGACCCCTGATTTCTCCTTATGGATAAGATACGTCCCAGGAAATGGAGCCACTAGTGCTCCATAATGTCATCTAGTACCTAGATATTCAAATGGATTCCATGGAATGGTAGTTCATGCAACTTCACATTGAAAGGAATCCATTTTTCAATTGGGTGGATAACATGTTTCTCCCAACAAATTTTTGAAATCCTACCTTCTCTACATTTGACAGTGCGGGCTACCACAAAAATAATCTCATGCACATCGAATCTTAATATGGGCTGATGATTGGCCCTCATGATCAATAGGTGGCATCATAGAGGAAGTTTTTTGTACAGAATCTACATTTGGAAGAATTTGTTTTGTATAGTAGTCTGCTAGTATGTTCCATGTCTAGTTTGGAATACCGTCATAGTCAAATTCATTTTAAATTCCATGATACAAGTGTACAACAATGATATTTGACCTGAATAACTAAAAAATAATATAAAAAAGTTTGGATATCTCTTTGTTTGTGGGAAGGGTTTAATGTGGTCATTATGAATCCCTCTTATTCATGGGAATCATTTGGAAATCTATGACAAAAATATTAGGGTTTAGTTAAAGATACATTTAATTCCATTGAAATATCCTGGTGGAATGTATTAATTTTATAATAGGGACAAGCATCTAGATTAATCCATTTAGTAGAACAAATCCCAATAATTACTTATCCAAAAAACATTGGGAAAAATTCCATCTTTAGAAGAAGCTATTGTTGTTACACAAATGATGTCAAGGGCACAGATCCAAAGAAACAAACAGTCCCTGAACCACCAATCACCTCATATTGAGCATCAACAAGCATAAAATATACCTTTTCTACAATCACAGATAATTCATGGTCATCATAGGTTTGATGAATTGGTGAATAACTTGTAATCCTTTCGGAATAAAGAATTAAATAGTTATTTCATGGAATTGATGAAAAATAACCTTCTCATGCTCCCAAAATCGAGGAGGCCTGATGTGGTCAACCTCACCAACCATATCCATTATTTCCTTTTCCATAGAAATAGAGGTCAAAATATCCACAACTACATCATATATTGAGTCTTCCTTTATGCCATGACATATTTTGGACAGGTGGGGTTAGATAACTCACACTTTTAAGGTGGATTGTATAATTGTGATCACACTTCAAGAAGAGTGTGGTTGAAAACAATTATGGACCAAATTTGTTTGAAAATTTGACAACTAGAATAATTTAAAGAGATTTGATCAAGACCATTCCACTTTCATAGCGTAGTTGGGAAAACTAGCAATAGATCCACCACATAGGAGGAGACACCAAATCATAATCATGAAGGTGGGAGTGACAACTAGACGCTTGAAGAAATAATGTAGGAAGAGGAATACTATCCTCCAAAGGGAACTTCATTTCTCACTAAATTCTTCCCTATAGAATCTAAATCATGGGTACACCCCCATAAAAAACCTCATTATAAGGAGAACATGTATTTTGTTTTTTAAACATGATACACATGAAATACCCCCTCTACGATGATGTGATTTATTACTTTCATTGGATTATTTTATAAAAATACTGAATGGGAGGTCACATTCATAGAAACTGATGATTTATAGGGAAATTTTGGTGGTGTGATATATAATATTCAATTGAGTACTCTATGGAAATTAGAAATGAAGCTGAGATTAGTGGGAATGTGCACCAGTGAGGCCAATATAGGTTTAGAGGTATCATAGAACACACTAGTAGTTATCTAAACCCGATTTTCATGCATGAGGACACAGAAAGTGAACATCCTTATAATCCTTGATAAAGGGGATGTCCAGGATGACCCATACACTATAATAATATTCTCCCACAACCCTTGAACAAGAACTAGTCTCATCCAACTATAATACCCTAGCTCCTCATCTGCACATCTAAGAGAATGCCCATATTAGTAACTGTCAACCTCTGGAATAATTGTTTGATGCTTTTAAAAATATGGATGTTATCCCATTCATGGCCATATTCATCAATTCATTCCATCCATAAATCAAAATAAGCAAGACACTTTTTGAATTCATATGTATCCAACAGGAGATTGAGATAGAATTCGCTATTATTGATGTCTATCGAGTGAAGACCATGGCATTAGAATCTGTTGTCTCTATCATGTTCACTAATCAAGATCATGAAGATGACCTTCAAGGAATCATCAAACCCAAATATGTCTATTGAAATAAAATAATGTCAGCATATAAAAGGCTATAATTGATAATTGTTCTGGTATCAATCGTATCCAGGTTCAACCCTACGGTGTTTGGGATATGTAGATAGAGATTTACCTCCCCCAAAGACAAAAATTTAATTATGTTATAATTATGATAAGTTAACTCTCATTAAGATCATGACTAAAACCTATTTTGGGGATATTACATAAGACACTGGGTTTTTTGTAATCTAATAGTACACTTAATATTACATCATTCTTGGAAGGCCAAGGCTCCAAATCCATCGAGAAATAAAATCACCAATCCATTATGGTCTATGATATACAACTAATGGATTGTTTTCATACTATATGGTGATCGAGCTCCGTTCATGAAATGAGAGGCCACATACACAAATTCTTAATTCTATTAAAAGGGAAGAAAATTACATATTGTAGATGATGATGTACATTATTCCACTTTGAATGGAATGGGGACAACCCCTATGAATCCCTAGAGTATGTTTCTGTGAATATGCCCCCCATCAACCATTTCTTGGTCACATAGATAATTCCAGAGGGCCAATACCTTGTTGTCCCCAATGATATCATCAAATAATATCAGCTACAACATCTCTTTGAAAATGTTCAGTCAAATGAGGTTGATAATGTCTATTCTCATACCCTCTCAAACTCTAATAATGATGTTGAAGCCCCCATTTTTTACATATATTCCTGAAAATTCCAACACATTCTCAGATATGGATGGAGATGAGACTGAACAATAAAATGCACCTCTAGAACTCTAAGAAGGTGTCTTATCCACCTTCTACAAACTCATGAAGATAAATATGGGAATAAAGGAAGAACCATGAAAACCCATGACTAGTACCGCTATTCCCCTAGAAGAGAAATATATGAAAATCACATTAATGAATAATCATTGATATGTATTCATTTGGAACTACACATAAATTCATTAACATAATCTATATAAAGATTCCCACCGTCTCAATCTACTAGAGGAGAATTGAGGAATCATGCACATATCTAGAAGGAAGAACACCTCTCATTCCACTAATTTAGAGGTGGAGGTTGATAATATGATTGATTCCACTGTATTTGTAGTAGTGAAATATCAATGAAGGATTTTCATAATCATCCCTATCAAGGATAAGAATGTGATGATTAGTGTCGTCATTGATTTAAGAAACCTCAATCGAAATTTCCCAAAGTATTATTTCCCATTAATGGTCACAATGATTATGATCGGTTCAACTTCTAGTTCATTAGACCATTCATTCATGAATTTTTACTCAAATCCCATTCAGATAAAGATGGACCTTTTGCATGAATATAACATTTCCATCAGACCACCGCCAAGGATATTTTTCAATTTGGTCATGCCCCTAGATTTGATTCAGGTCAGTTCCATATTTCAATGATCCATGCACCATATAATTATGTTACTACAAGGAAATAAAATCTAATGTTACAATGACATCACGGTTGATTAATCTCAATAGTAATTTGATCTCTTCAAAGACCTTCTAATAGTTTCCAATAAGATTCTATAACAGTCGGAAGATATATCCAATGAAATGCGAATCTTGGTAACATCCAAGAAATTACATGGATTTTTTATACAGTTCCATGACGTTGTGTTAGACCCATATAATACTAATTATATCTTATCAATGAAACCACCTACAATTTATCAATAAATGAGGTTTCTCCAAAGGAACCAAGCAATAATGTTTCTATTCATTTCCATCTTAGACTGAAAATATATCCCCATGAATAGGATAATGAAGAATGGGATCACCTATTAATGGGATACTAATTGCCAAAAATCCATTACATGTCTCAATCAGTACCTACTACACCAATCCATCCAAATTAATTTGGTTAAAGGTAGGTCACTCATCCAATATGTTTATATCATCTAATGCTCATTGGGTTACCTCCCCTAACAAAATAATGATGAGAGAAGAGGGAATAGTCTTGGATACATTAGTGTCACTATTCTAGTTTCTGAGACCCAAGACTCTAATGTCGAGAATAACTATTTCACCCTCATATTCATAGTGAAATAGATGAGTCCTTACATGCATCTACATAATGTCCAATTGGTCGCCCATACAAACATGATCAAGTACATACATGGTATTTGATGCTGATTAGGAAATTTCACCAATGGGTGGCTATTCATCTATAATATAACATTCAATTTTTGACACATATGTTATAGAAAGGATAATACATAGACAATTTCCTTGTATCACATTGTGACCCAAAAAATTTGGTGGAAGACACCAAGCTTCCATAGGAGGAGGTATTCTATATCCATAAAACTTCCCAGACCTGGGACACATAATTCGATGGTTCATCGTGATGTTATTTTAGAACCAGGATAGAAGACGAAGCCTTCAATCTAGATGGAATTGGGGTCCTATTTTTCTTTCAATACAATGTAGTTTTCCCCAATATTTGTTAATATTTGAAGGCTTTTCAAATAACAGGTTAGAATACAAATCCATCATATCGTTCTTGGAATTGGCCTAACAACCACAAATACCTTACCTTAACATGAAATCAGATTCATAATTAGTGATAAAGAAGGTCAATGGTGAATATTCCATAATAATAGAATAATTGGCCTCTCTTAGTAGCTATATCAATGGACTAATGGAATATTTCCCATTCAAACCCACAATACATCATGATCCAAATCACAAAATGCTTGGATCGATTTATTAAAAAAATTCCACCATCTTGGATGATGATGATTATGAATAAGAAATATTTCATATCGTACATCATAGAATGGTCTCAATTATCATCATAATTGATATGGGAGAGATCAATCATATCAACAATGTTGTAGATTATGAGTAACCAATAATCACTTCTAGATGGGTAGAGCATGTAATTGTAAATATTCCATATGGGGCTCTCCCAAAAAATAGCGATGGATGGGAATAGATTCATCATCGTGCAACAAACTATTCCTTGAGAGATGAACAGAATGTGGAGAAAATCCACCATAAGTGTGGGTTTAAAAAGATAAAAAAGGGATTAATAAAAGGATTGTTTTCTAATATCATGGATGAATTCCATGCGGGCTCTTGTGGAACCCATCAATCTAAGAATATGCTCCCAAACCATGTCAGGAGGTTATGATATTACAAGAATAACATGATTCAAGAATATATGGTATTCACCAAGAATTGTAATTAATGAAAAATACATAAATACTTCATCACTAAACCATTATAATCATTGAATATTACAAAATATTCCATGTCATTTTTTGTTTTGGGGATATATGTCATGTGGATATATCCCTCTAGCCATAGATAAGTTGTTCATGTACATACATACTATATTGGACATCATTTCAAAATTGATTGAGGTGACACACATCAAGGAAGACTAGTAAAATAATATCATCAAAATTTTAATGTCCCATATGATTACCCATTTCAGGATCCTTCACACAATATTGATAGAAAATGACACCATTTTTTATTCTGTCGAATTGATGAAGAATATCTAAGAGTACAATACCATGTCCAATCACTCATCTGGCTTTAATGGGACAACAATTGAATAGATAGAGGCCTTCAATATGACAATATAAAATTTACTATAGACAATGTGGTATAATGAGAAGAATTATTGGCTAGCGACACTCCTCCTTGAATTATAGTCCTACAAAACATCCATGCATACTGTTGTACATGAAATGATATACTCACAATAATGTAGATCTAGGGTCGTGAAACCCATGGAGGTATATCATCCCTCGCTCTGAGTATCTATCATTGGGAAACACTTATATGATGAGATATATAAAAAGTTTCTAGATGAATTGGAATGTATATAAGAGAACACATTGTGAACACTGCAGAAAATTGAGGTCCATCAGAACAGAATTACACGATGCTTCAATAAAATTGTTTCTCTCTACTCATTCCTCTATAGGGAAATTTTGATTGTCCTTAGAACACCAATTATTCTAGGAATGAATAAACCAATGATGCATCCATAATGTGAGGGACCTTAAATCATACCGATGTTCCACCACAATGTGGCCTACTCATTTTCCATGATGGATGGGGATCATGTGGCACCACCCACCAATAAATGATTTCCCAATAAATACATTTCATAGTTGTCCACACAAAGGGAATCCACATCAGTGTATGTTCCATCAGTCATCCAAACCACATGATGTTAAACTATATATATTTTTTCATAATCTCATGACATTAAACTATACAGAACACTTCCTAGGAACATGATATTAAAATATAATGAGGTAATCGTAGTTACATGACGAGGGATCATACAAGTTCATCTCGAAATCAAGATGCTAAACTGTATGGAATGTATCGTCCTTTCATAATCCATTCAACCACATGACCAAAATCCTTACCACATGATGTAAACCAGCATTAATCCATGATATCCACCAATATTCAAGAAGAGTCACCTACATCCTTTCCACATGACTTTAAATTGAATAGAATATCAAGAACATAATATTTATATATAATAACATTCAGTGATATATGCAGTGGTGCCTCAATCCAATATCGTAGTCCAAAGACCACATGACAAAAAATTTCATTTCCATAACATCAAATAACACTAAAATTTAGGGAGACCCTTCCATTCCTTATTTTATAAATTGAGAATAGAACATGTGATATTAAAATTTATTTAGGGACATACCATCACTAGTAAGAAATTAATATACACAACATGCTCATTATGTCCTTGAACTCAAGACCATTAAATGCATTACATGATTCCTCACTATAGGATGTTAAACCGTTCGGTCAATTCCATTCAGAATTGATGTTAAACTACATGTTTATTCATGAAATAATTGTTTTTATTGTGATAATCAATATATATAGAAACTCTAACATGTACATCTTTGGGTAGAACTAAAACAATTCCATGCATTCACATCAGATCACCTTCATCCTCATCACTTGTTGTTAAACTCCATAGATGTCAAAAAATTACATGTGGCTTGCTATCAATCATTAGTGGAGAAAGAGTGATGCATTGATCTCAAATCCTATTCCCAACTGAAATAGATAATGAATATAAATCCAAAACATATATATGTGTTAGACATGTGTATACTATTTCTCAATCAATTACTATATCTGACATGATTCCTACCAACACAGGATAGGTAGTGATGCCCAAATTTCCATCTCTAAGACTAGTTTTAAAAAGAAAATATAAATATTCCCTCCTCTAAGCATATGGTCTAGAGTAATTTTGGAGAATATTTAGAACTAATTTTCAAATGATTTTCTTCGTATGGATAATTGTAATAATTCCCGAGTCTTGATCTTTTGGGACACGTTGCAACATATAAAAAATATCACATTGGGTCCCAAATCCTTATTTCATGATGTTAAACAACATGGAAGTACATCTTTACCATATGAAATTTAAACACATGGAATTATGTATTTACGACATCAAATTAAAATTCATTTATGTAATTCCTCACCGCAAGTCATTAATTTTCAAGGAGGGAAGTACGTCCCCATTATCAGATGTTAAAATAGGAAAACCATCACATATCATCCTCTCATATCATAGGACCATTGGAGACTTACCCTACCATCTAGAGAATGGGTTTCTTCCATAATCAAATTAAGAAACCTAATCTATATTCCACACTTGATTCCCCAATAATCGTTTCTCATCACCAACATTTCACTGTCCTTGTAAAATAAAAGGGATATATCTCTTCAACCATGGTGGTGATGGAGAATTGTTCAATCCCATCAAACAGAAACATCATGGCGTTGTATAAAGGTATTTATGATTTTGGATAGCATGACATCACCATGGAATATCCCAGGACCACATTTTGTTTTATGTTATACCAAGAATGACTTCACCATATAATCACTCATGTGCATAGAACCTCTATTTGTGAGGGAAAATGCCCTCAATTCTCACTCATATAGAATTAAGAGAATATTTGACCATGGGAATCCTAGTTATGATCTGTTGTAACCTAACCCATATTAGGTATATAAGTGTAATGAAATTAAACTAATCACACTTTGGTCAAAGATACAAAACCTAAAAGTGTATCCGAATAAATTCCAAATAACAAGGCATTAAAATAATAATAAATGGAACAAAAAACATTTTATGTTGAAGACCCAATGATGAAAACCTGAGAAAAATTCAAGTATTAAATTATTAAAATCGTCATCGTCAATTTTCAGGAAAAAATCATAATAAATAAATATGGAAGAAATCTCAAAAGTTATACCATGTAACCCATTTAAAGGATAAAATATTCTCTCTAAACACTCTGGTAAAGGAAAAATTTAGAGTAATGGTTTATCACTTCTCTTAACTATAATAATGTGTTCATTATGTAGTGGAAAACCCATTCAAGTACTCAAATAATCATAAGATTTTATGCTTTACATAAGTCAAACTCCATGAGTTATTGAATCTTGAGTCACCATAACAATCCATGGCCCTTGTAAAGTGAAACTGACTTCAAAGGTCTGTTGATTTTCTATGAATGGATTCATATGGATACTTTATATTCACCAAAGATTTTCATATTAATGTGTCAATCTAAAAAAATGGAAATTAAAATCCCTATGATCCCTGAAATCATTGTGTTTTCACATAACACCTTAGTGTGTCTGATCTACTCAATGTATGACTACACCATATCATTATCATGACTCATGAAATTTGGTTTTCATTTACAATCCAAAAAACAACCAATCATTGTTTATTTTATATCATCGACATTACATCCCCATTTTTGTAACATTTCTAAATGATGAACTGTGGAACTGAATTTTATATGATTATATGGTACAAACATCATGATTAAAAACCATAGAACAAATGGCTTCACATTTTTTATTTCATAGATAATTTCTCTTGGGTATAGAACCTTTCATGGATAACCTTACATATATACCAAAATTCATCATCTCTATATTGGTGTATTTAAAAAAATCATTTCTCGAACAGAGGAGATTAGTCCACCATTCTCTTGGCATTATAATGACACATAAGGGCCTTGGACCCCAAACTAAAGGAATTGTCTACTTTCTAGAAAGGAGATTCAATCCATGTGATCATTAAAAAAATGGAGGTGGAACCTCACATCTCATAATTTAATGGTACATACAGGTCATGTCTTCACCGTTACATATTCATGGACTAAATATTTCGGATTATGATTTACATCCCCCACAATCCAACTATATATGAAGATCTATATTCCTTAATACATTTCCATCAATCGATATCATATCTATAGATCATCCAAAGCCCCTGGTAAAGATACTCATCTTCGAGAACCCTTTTCGGGACTATTCATGAATTGATATGGATCCTAAATCTTTATAATTCATTTTTATACAAATGTGTCACTCTAAAAAGGGATTTTGGATCGTTGTGACCCTAAAAAACACCATATTTGAGGCTATCATCTTTCCTTGGTTATGTTCATTATGATTGTTTGTTTACCATATCCTTGATCATTGTTTTTTTCACACTAAATTTACCTATAAAAAGATATATCAGGTCTATGATAAAATACCTTAAACTAAAATAAACATTATGAGAATGCTAAATGAAATCCATCTAAAATAAAAATTATGCCCGATCTAAAATAAAATAAACTAACAGAACCTTGAGGCCTTAACTATGTGAACATAAACTATTTGCAAAATCATGTACGATATAAATGACCATATAGTAAAGAAATTAAGTGAATAAATCTATAGATGCTAGAAAGGCTTTACATACGAACTTATCTAAGTCCGGGTATGTTCACCTAGCCTATCGAAATCATAAAATAATTGAGAATACTAATATAGACATATATTATTCCCATTTATCATTCATCTAATCAATTGACATCCTACAAACAAGGAAGGATAATCCATAGAGAATCTCATGTTGGTAGGAAATCACGAATGCTTCTCAAGAATGAATCTGTTGAGATCAAAATCCTCATATTCACACATTCTAGTTTTCATGATGATATGAGAAGGATGGGAATCATTTAATATTAACATAATTTTGGAGCAACAAAATATCATACATATCCTTAAAAAATTGAATCTAGGTGATATCATGTATAATTCAACAATCATACTCATTGATTTAATATAAAAGGAGGGATATCAACATTCTAGAGCCTCTCCTAGGAATGAAAGAGATAAAAAGTTATTAAAAAATTGATTATGTAAAAAAATATGCTTAGAAGAGTCATTAAGAGCAAAACAAATTTTAATTAATAAAGCAAAAAATTATAAAATTTGATCGGATAAATAATTATCCACTTCTGAATCATGTTGCGGCTCCAACACTTGGTCCAAAAAATCATATGTGGATTTCCCAAAAATGACCAAGAGTCATTTCTTCTCCATCATGCTCATTCCCAATGTCAATAATGCATATTAAAACTATGACATTTTTTATAGAGACATTTTATTTAAGATTTAGAGATATTAATTTGAAAATGGAGATGATCAATTTAAATTTTCGCATAATTAATTGGGTCATAAAAAGTATCAGTATCCATCAGACATTGGGTAACATCATTTATATCCTATTTCCAATTTTTCTTCACTGAGGGGGATTCCTATTGTGACCATATTTTTCATACCTTACATTTACATTATTTTAATGATAAAAAACATAAAACATTACACTACGAGGATATAATTGTTTAGTGTCTTTAGAAAACCAGAAACATACATATGTTTTACAACATAAAAAAATTATTCAATTTCCTCTTCTCTATATTCTTATTGGCCCATGGGCTCTCCTTAGTATATGTATTCACATAAAGATATACATAATAAATCGATGATCTGAAAGACCTGTAAGAGTATATATATGAACATGAAACAATATAACATGGGGTAATCATAATCATTATTAACATAATATAGTAATAATATCATAATCATGATATGAAGAATTATGATAAGATTTTTAATGTGGAAATGCCTACAAATGAAACATCATGTCTTAGTGGTCAACTAACAAACATAGTTTTAAAAAAACCTCGCATCATGTTAATACATATTTCAAATTATTCATGAGTATCATCACAACACCTAATTATTTATAGTGATATATATTTTCAGTATCACCTAACAAATAATAATATTTACATTCCATTATATAATCAAGGTGCACCTGTCACATCACAACATTTACATTATCTTACATGCCACATAGACAAAATATAAATAATGGAAATATAATAACCAATTGAATGGAATGAGTTTCATTTCATAATCATACATTCATAAAAAAAATTCCAAATGAATGGGGGAATAACAAACATGATATATGAATTTTCATCCATGAGTTAAAAGTAAAATTTTTAAAGAAGAATTATTTTGGAAAACATTGAGTTTGTTAGAAACTCACGTAGAAAAATTTATATTTCAAAAAATATAAGATAATTATTAATATTTTATTTTTAAGGAATAACAATAATGAAAATTGGGTGGAATGGGGAAAAACATCAAGAAAAATTTGGGTTTGAGGGATCCCCATACCTTGGGTCTGAATGCTTTATTCAAATCAATTTCAGGTATAATCACATTTGATTCATTAATTAACACTTACAAAAACATTTATTCAAATAATTTATTCCTTATTGTTTTATTAAAATATTTTATGTTCCCTTGTAAGAGTTATAGAGTTAAAAAAAATTCATGAGTGGTCTTTTTCTTAGTTTCCATGAACGGTTTAGTTGTCCACATAAAGGGATATTTGCATAGTACATGGGAAACATATAGAAATGCTATTAAACACTATTAATGATCTTAAAGTTGTGTAAATGATCAAATAATTAATTATTTATATACCATCAGTATGAATCATTTGATAATATTTAATGATGATCATTTTATGTTATTTTCAGTGGGTTTTGGATTAGAATGAAAATGTGTTGTTTTATAATTAAATATTATATTTAAACGTTTTTTCAGAACATAAAAGGGGTTAAAATACATATTAAAATACTTTTCAAACCATTTAATGGTTTTATTGACATAAATGAATGTGTTTGACAAAAAAGGATGTGCATCGAAAACGATGTAATTAAATTAACACATCAAAGACTACAATTTCATTTTTATAAAGAATGATTGTGAGGGATGATAATAATGATTAATCATCCATTAACATGAAAGAATACCAATATATCATAATTTATATATCATGTAATTTATATTGTATAGTGTGTGTATAATTGTAGAAAAGAAATGTATTTTTAATGGAAATTGAATGAAAATTAGAGAGATAGAGATAAATTATCTCTTGAATATATCTTCTTTGAGAGCCTCTTTAGGGGAGAGGTTTTTGCCTTTTTATGAGACCAATTGATATTAGAAATGGAATGAGGAGGTTGGAAATGTTTTTTAAGAATAATATGTTGTTTACACAAGGAATGATAGTTTTTAGGAAATGAGGATGTGAGGGTTGGAATTTATAGTTCAGGGTTGGGATGTTTTATCAATATATAATTAATTAGTTTATTAATTTACCTCATTATAAGAATTATTGATTATTCCATGAATAAATATAGAAAATATGTTATGTTAGTTCGATCCAATGGCCATTGAAATCATCTGTGACTCAACCATTATGATTATTTTAATTTATTTTTCATATTTTTTAAAATATAGAACTTCACTACTCCATAAAAATAGAACATATCAGAAAATTACATAAAAAACACCATACCTATTTTTAAAAGTGGAAACTTAAAAAATTAAATCCTTTTTAGAAAAATTATTTTCTAAATATGCTTAATATAAATTTTTATTAAAATCGTATTTTACATGAAACATACAAATTTTAAAATTAATAGTTCCTTTTCAAAACATTGAATAATTAATTAATATAAAATAAATTTATCATATAAACATAATGAAAAGAAAACCTCTTTATAAATTATTTTTATTAAAATAAATTTAAATTATTAAATTATTAAATTATTTATTAAATAATAATGACATAAAAATTTGAAAAAAATAATACAATTATATCATATAGTCACTAATGGGTTGGATAAATTTTATTTTAAATATAATTGGTAAGGTTCCTATTCAGTTGAATGATTTAATATTCATAAGAGTCGTGTTAGTATTCCAAAGGGTTTCATTACTTATCATAAGGTTATTTTAATAATCACAAAAAATCTAATTTTTCTATCGGACTCCAAATATCATACTTATCTCAACTCTGTATGTCATACTTTCGAAATTCAAATCATAGGAGTGAAAAAATATGTTTAATGGTCACACAGAGTACTATTTTTAATTTATTTTTAATATATGATTTTGATTCCTAATATGATTATATGTGATAAAAGTATATGATATTACAACAATAGGGTAGAAATTTCATTGAAAAATGTTTGGTGTGGTACCATTCCTCAACATATTCTACCAGCAATTGTTATTTTAACATGTTCGATGATGTTTCTAAAACAAAAATTCAGATCTCCCTCAACATATGTCATCATATTGATTAATAAAATGATATAGACCCATTACCATGGTCTAGGTTTAGATTAGGTATTTCAACATATTTTAGAAGAATATCACTCAACGATAGGATCGTACCCAAAGTCAATGATGATGAGGGGAGAGAATCAGCATCCTTCATGGTTGACCTAGTCAGAGGATAACCTATTAGAGTAGGACCCAAGGCATCATAAAATCATAGAAATTACACCACAATAAGGGATAGATGATTATGACCATCGTATCATGAATCATGTAGTATTCATAAATATAATCAGACAAAAAAAATGATAGAACTATAAAATTTCGGTCAGATCATTATAATAAGCACCCTCCTTAACCCCATCCTTAGTAGAAGATGTATCAAATTCTTGTGATGAACAACATTATGATACCTATGTAAATTGTTTTGTAGACCTAAATTCTCACCACTCTTAAGGAGAGTAAGAATAGATGATAATATCCATATAAATGAAAAAAATTAAAAAAAATGTTATGATCTCATTGAACTATTTTAACTTCATCAAAATGAACTTAGACATCTGATACTGTAGCTAATGAATAGTTACCTATATCAACACAGTCAAAAAATTTATTCATCCATGTCGGATCGAATGGAACATTCACAGAATTGAATATTATAGTAAATGAAAATGCTTGAATGTTTCCCTCATCCATTCCTTCTTCATGATGGATTAGTTCTTGTAATGGATGATCCACTAGATCCACCATACACTCATCTGCATTATAAAAAATTGACATTTTCTCTTATATTTTTCTATTTATGGAACACATATATTTCCAAAAAAATATTAAATGTGCTACTAGGATAGTCCATGATAATGGGGGGAATATATTGACCTATATACATGGTGGTTATGGAGGAGAAGTATCTGATAATGCATGTTTCTTCCTTTTATTTTTCCCCAATCTCATTGAATAAGGGACTCTTAAAGGAATTAATGGTGGAGTTGTTACCTCATAAAAAATTACATGGTATTATGATATTATTGACATGATGTCATTTCATCCTTGGTTCTCTAGTCACTACTAAATCTATTTTCCACATCTATTCTATGGGGACTATGTTTAAGGGATGGTTTAAGGAATGATCATAAAAATAATCCCCCATACCCCCATGATAATAATATACATATGTATATATTCAAAGGTATTATGATATCTTAAAATCCGAAGTATACTAAAAAAAATTGCTTCATCAGTAACAGGGTATCCATATATTCCCATAGACATCTGAAGCACACATGGGCAGACAATTTGGCAGAATCAGGAAGAATAGAATCTCAAAACCCCTAGTACATTCAAAAAATGCATCAATGTATTGGCGGAAGGCTCTCACATCATCATGATAATCTTCTAATTTGATATTGAAAGCGTGTTGATACTGGAAAAGACCTTGAAATTCCCCTCTGAGATATCCTTTATACCCTATAGCATGGAAATAGAATAAATAACCCTCCATGTTTTCCATTGAAGAGATTTGATACAAAACATTTTTTCGCTCATATATCTTGTATCCTATGATGTATATCACTCTACCAGTAGTTGTAAATGATTGATTTTAATACAATGTTCTACTGAAGCTTCTGACCTTATAGAAGCCAACTGCTCTATAGGTCTGGGTTTATATTTAGCCACTATGGTTTGGAAGACCTCACATACAAAATTTTATAATTTCTTATTGGGAAATTATTGAATTCAAACATCAACATAACCATAGTATAAGAGGATTTTATCATGACAAGGAGACATTAGTTTTTTCACACTATTTTCTATTCTAGTAATCATCTACTAACATTTTTATTCAACCATTATGTGAGTAACGCCATGAGATTTTATGAAAAATATTATTTTTAATTTCATTAATGTATTATCTTGTACGCTACACCCAAAGGAGCTTGCACAACACGCATCCCTGACTTGGCTTAAATTACACATAATAAATACCTTCCTCGATAGCATGTGTAGTACGCAATACCAAGTTTCACTAAATGAGATATTATTATAATATTATTATGAACTAGTTGTTATGAATTGTAATACCCAATTTTCAAAATTTTATAAATTTTATCATTCAAAATGGACTTCATTTTTCGATTCGGAATATCGAAATTAGCTTAGGGTGAAATTTTGGTTATTTTCAGATAACTTTAATATTCTGATGAATAGTGAAAATTACTAAATTGTAATTAAAAACAAATTTTTTAATAAAAATAATTAATAGTGAAAAATTATTAATATGAGTGGTTTTAAAGTATATTGAGAATATATTTTTACCATTTAATACAATTTTGTTCATTGGATGTAATTTCACATTTAAACCAGACATCAACAAGTGTCAATCTTATGATAGTTATTATCTCTTAAAAACAAACTATTTGTTTTGATGACGAGAATTAATTTTATAAATTAATTAATGAAACTAATATGTTTTTAATTTGGTAAAATAGACATATATGTTCAATGAAATATAACCATTTAGGTCCACTTGGATTATATTAGGACATTTATTATTAATTTATTTAAAGAAGGGTTAAAATAGTTAAAATCAAAGTTTAATAACTAAATCATTTTTAATATAGGGTGATACATAAGAAAATTAATATATAAATATTCATTAAAAATATATAAATCTTTCCAACATAATGGTATTTTATTTATAATTTTTAGACGTCAAATAATTTAATTTAATTATGACAAAATGATGATACATTAATTATCTTATTAATGAAATATTGACATAATTGATGTTATAAATACCCAAATAAATGTAATATGAGACTTTTTATAAATTCCACTAATTATTTATGTTAATATGACATGTTAGTATTTATTTATTCAACTTTTTTCTAACTAGCCATTCTGTTATGATTTTTTCAAAAATCAATTACCGAATAGTGTCAAAATTGACCTAAAATAGTTTTTAAAACAAATATTATATTATTAATTGTTATTTTATTCGTAAAAATCTATGGTTCGGAGAAATGATTTAGATAATAATATATATATTAATAATAAACAACTTGTTCTTATTTTATCTTCTTATAGTATGTTTATTAACCTTATAGTGTAAAAAATCAAAAAGACACGGTAAAAGTAAAAATATTTAACTTAAGGGTAAATCTAAATGATAAGGTTAAAATAGAAACCTAAACTTCTCTAAATTATATTGGATGAGAGGATTTTGACCCATACCCACCTTAGCTTCTAAATAACTCAATTTGGAGCTATTAATAACCGAATATGACTTTATAATAAAATTATATTTTTAGTTTTTCCTAAGGTGCCCCTCTCCTCCATTATAAAAGGGCACCTACTCCCTCTCTTCCTCACACCAAATTGAGCATTAAAGCTCGGCCAACCCTACCAAATTATATTATCCACTTCCATAGAAACATCCTAGAGGTTCTGGTATTCCTAAAAGACCAATTTTAGTGCCCTAAGAGGAGGACTGAAAGAGGCGCTTCAAAGAATATGTAATGTCCGTTACCGATTCTTTCAACTTTATTTCTTCTTCCACTTCTTCTTATTTAGTTGTTTCATTATTAAGTAATAACATCAATATAACTCATATACTGATATGTTATTATAAGTATGAAACAAACATATTTCACCATCTATCCATCCTAAGGAAAACGAAATCGCCACGCGTGCGTACGTACGGAATACCGTCTCCACACCGTGGTGAAATCTGTTTTTCCACCAACACCTTACATGGATTGGTATAATGGTGTAAAGAATAACTATATATGGTTATTATAAGATCATAAGTATTCTGATATATTATACCATCCGCTCCAATTCTATTCAATAATTATGGGAACGATATCATCGCTCATGCGTACGTACGGACTACCGTCTCCACGACGCGATAGGATTCATTCTCCATGTTAACCATACATGAATGATCATAAAGTTTATATAAAGAATAATAACGAAATATATGAATTCTACTAGATTTATGTATATATATATGTATGCCATCTATTTAGTTTCATTCAATTCAATAAGGAAACAAAAACAACGTTCACGTGCGTCGTTTTTTAGCGTTCTTCTCCTGTCATGGAATTTTCTCATTTGAAGGGATTGTTCAGTGTTCATCAATCACTATCATCATAAAGGTCTATTGGTTGCTTCTATGTGGTCTGGTTCTTTTTAGTGTTCAATTTTGTTTTCGGGATTGGTGATTGGTTGTGGTGGAGACCGTCGGCTTGTCTACGACTGTGATGCGATGATGATGATCGGCGAGATCGATGGTGTTCTGTGATGCTATTTTGAATCTGTCATGAGAATTGTATGGTGTTTTGTAGACGGTTATGGTGATGTTGAAGGTTAAGGTGTACTTGGTGTCGGCGGGTTATCTGATTCACGGTTTTTTCTGGTTACTGGCTCCGATGGTGGTGGGGCGACGGCGGTGACGGGTGGACATGTAATGGTGATGGAGGCCGGTGACGTGACTTCGTGTGAAGTGTGATGTTGATTTTTCCTGGACAGAGGCGTTGATTTCTCGAGAATGGAATGTGAATGCAGCTGGCAGCAGGCATGTGGAGGTGCTGGGTTCGAGGGCACGACTTTACGAACTTTGGTTGATCGGTATTCGAACTTTGAAACTTTTTGAAATCTGTATGTTGTTTGAATGTACGGTTACCACTAACCCATAAAGTGGCTTTCTAGAAAATAAAAAAAATTGTTTGGATATATGATGAATATAAATTATATATAAATCATGTTTTACATTCTGGAATTATTTATATCAGGATAAAAGTATTAATATCAAGAACAACAAGTCGAAACACATACGATAAATGAAATGATTTTACCCACAATGCTACATTAACAAGGAATTTACAGAAGAATGGGTAATATAAAGTCATATGTGAAACATATATGATAACATAACAATGAATATGATTCTGTAATAAGTCAATGACATTATTTAAATCATTATACAGGATGTTCAGATACGTACAAAGCATATCAGAACTAAGGTAAGGGATAACTATTCCAATCTCGTTCTTATCTGAGATTGTTACTCGTAAGTATTTACTAGGGTCATTGTTTTCATCCATGACCATGTTTTATAAAAATGTTTTGATTTATTTTTAAAGTCCATTTTACACATTTTTGGAATTTACCACATGTTATTAATGGAATCTTACTTTTTTTACCACACGGGGAACTTTTTGACGTTTTCGACAAAAGTACGAGAAGAATGTTAGTTTTAACTTATACGCCGTGAACATATTTTTACTGTTTCATAACACCTCATTTTCATGAAGCTTACTCTACAAGATTTTATGACTATTTTCATCAAAATACATTTCTTTTGAATTTTCATGGAATATTATGGAAAGAAAATTATTTTGAAGAAGAAAGGATATTTTCATCAAGAATTCATTTCAAGTGTTTTTCAAAACAATTTTTCCATCTAAGATGACATTATTTTATATGTTTAAATTTCAAGTATAATGTCTCTATGATTTACATGGTTTCAATTTTCTTATTATGAAATGATATCCATTTATTTTATATGGATTATGTGATGATGGGATGATGTTTTTGAAACCCATTTCATTCGTTGGGTTATTATGAATGATGTATGTTTATTTTGCGGCACAAGTAAGAATGATTTCATTATGAGATGGGTGGGACCTATTTCTCCCTCCAATGAATTGGGTAAGGATTTATATCTCATTAGATAGACATGGCCGGAACGGTAAGTTAAACCGGGTCAGTAATACAGGACTGGAACGAGGAGTGAACTCTATTCTGAAAGGGACATTGTCCACTAAGATGGTCTTGGCAGCAATGCCTTGGCTACTATGGGAATCATATCATGTGCTTAATCGTTGCCACAATTACATGTTTTATTCCCAAGCTATTTTATCATGATTGATGTTCCCTTATGATATATGCCTTACGTACTTCCAAGATTCATGTCTTTGCTCATGATTTTGATGTTTAGATTTTATGTTCAAGTTTTGCATTCAAATGTTTATGGATTGTTTTATGTTCTCTATGTTTACCCTTAATGGGAATTCGAGCTACCCCTTTTATGTTTTCTTTTCCCCAGGATATAAATAAAGGTTTTAGGTAAAAAGGGGGAAGAGCTTTATGGGAGATGTTGAAGATCTTTCACCACGATTAGAGGATTACGTTCCGAGTTTTCAAAGACACTACACTATTACGGTCCTTGTGTGTATGTTTTTGTTATGTACTATGTATTCCAAAAAATTAATGTAATGTTCATGTACGACAGGATTTGGGTCTCTACACTTTTTATCAGAGGAAGGTTTTGTAAACCTTTGGGAACTAGGATGAGAGAACTTTAGTGAGATCCCTAGAGATATTTCTAAGGTTTTTCTAGGAATTTCTCTATGGTTAAGTATAAGTATAGGTTATAGTCCTAGAATTATGGTAACGATATTAGATTAAACGTAAGATTTTAGATATTGATGTTACTCCCCCTTTATTATGATTTTTTCTCTCACACTATTCATTTTGGGTTTTAGAAAATGGATGGAAACAAGATGATTCATGATAATTAAGGATATGATGGACAATGGAATGATATAATTCATGAGAAACCAAATGGAATAAGATTTGGAAGTCCAAACATCATTGTTATGCCGACTCAGCAATCTCATAATATGATCAATAGACTCAAATTTGGTTAGTTTCCTGACTCAGCTAATAAGAGAAAGATGGAGTTTCATGATGATCATAGAGGAAAGAAAGTTCAATATCCCCTATCTAAATCATGTGGGAAGAGGAATCAAGGATAATGATTAAAAGGAACTGAAAGATTCTTTGGGTGTGGAAAAGAAGGACATAAAGCCAGTAAGTGTAAAGGAAAAGGTTCAGTTAACACCATGGATGAGGATAATGGTATTGCTACGACATCAACAATGGTTAAATGTTTTAAATGTGGAATTTACGGGCATTATGCAAACCAATGCTGTAAGGGAAAGTATCATGAAGAGAATCATTATGGTCGTACGGGTAATATTTATGTTGATGATGATGAAGAGACTACAAATGATATGTGAGATGACAGAATTTTTGAAGCTCGGTCAATGGTTAAAGAAGGTTGTGGAATGATTACATGTTTATCAATTGTAATGTTGTATAGGTAATCTCATGGTAATATGAAATAAAGAGACATCTAAGGACTGTTACACTATTTTATTTCCAAATGTTTTGAAAGTGTGTGATGAATGGTACCAGTATTTTTGGAAAGTAGATGATATGCGCATAATGAAGGGATAAGGAGAAAATTAAATGTTTGATAGTATTCATGATCTCATGACTGATATAAGGATAAGGTTATATCATTGTTTGAGTATATAGAATTTTTGGATTTTGGTATGTGGAAAGAGTTAAATTTTGATAGCACTCATGTTATCACTAAGGTTTAATGGGTATTCATTTTTCAAGATAATACATGATTAAGGTATTCACATGATTGGAATGTGACCAACAAGATAATGGGGGATAAATGATAGTTGGTTGATGACATTTCTAGTAATCGTTTTCTTTATACTATGAGCTTGGACTGAAGTATTTTTGATAATGATTGGAATGGATTATGTTGGACATAAGATAGTATTGTTTAAGGATAGAACATTTTTTTAATATTATTGAATGGATGTTATAGTAATTTAGTTTTATAAAAAGGACAACATGTAGGACGAGTGACAGCCCATCGCGTCGGACAAGGCTGTGGGAATCGAACCCACAACTGAAGTGTGATTGGCCTTTATCACCTACCATTGGCCTATAAGAAGTCCATGTTTAGTAGAAACTACTTTTTTTATATTATGCAGTATGATATAGGAAGTATAATTTCATTTTAGGGACCATATATAATTAATCTCACTATAGATCGACTTATGTATATTTAATAAATTTTTCTAACATTTTGTTTGAAACTGATGGAATGACCCGTCATTCTATCACATGATCTCCTAACACTTCACGAATAAAAAATTCAACTTCATTTCATTAAGAGATGAAGTTGAAATTGTTCAAGGCACGAACAACAGTGAGATTGTACCAAAATAATGTAAGTATTAATTCTAATTCAAATTATTCAACTTTAGGGAAATGAACATGAAAACCAAAAATGTTCTCCTAGTGCCCTTATATCTGATGATTCAGATGGTACCCTAGATCATCACAAATTTATGGCTTTGTGATTTTTGGATATTTCATAGCCATGTTTTCTACCACTCTCCATCAGAACATGATGGTTAGATTTTTCTTCCATATCCATATTTTCACCTATGTTCTCCTACGTGAAAACCCAGTGATGACATAATTTGGGTAACCGTTACATTTCATACTTTAGTTTTTAAAGCCATGTTTTGATATTACTTTTTACAATGTGGGTTTCTATTAAAGAAACATTCTAGTAGTAAACCATTTATAACCCAGACGAATTTCGAGGGCGAAATTCATTTTAAGGGGGGTAGAATGTAACACCACGAGATTTTATGAAAAATAGTATTTTTAATTTCATTAATGTCTTGTGTTGTATGCTACACCAAAAGGAGCTTGCACAACATGCATCCCTGACTTGGCTTGAATTACACGTAATAAAGGCCTTCCTCGATAGCTTGTGTAGTAAGAAATACCGAGTTTCACTAAATGAGATGCTATTATAATAATATTACGAACTAGCTGTTATGAATAGTAATACCCACTTTTTGAAATTTTATAAATTTTATCATTCAAAATGGACTTCATTTCTGGATTCAGAATATCGAAATTTTCTTAGGGTGAAATTTTGGTACTTTTCGGATAACTTTCATATTCTGATGAATAGTGAAAATTACTAAATTTTAATTTTAAAAAAAAAAATTAAATCGATATAATTAATAGTGATAAATTATTAATTTGAGTGGTTTTAATGTATATTTATAATATATTTTTACCATTTAATACAATTTTGGTCATTTCATTTAATTTCACATTTAAACCAGACATAAACAAGTGTCAATCTTTTGATAGTTATTATCTCTTAAAAACACGTTATTTGTATTGACGACGAGAGTTAATTTTTAAAATTAATTAATTCATCTGATATGTTTTTAATTTGGTAAAATAGACATCATTTTTGAATTCATAATATCAAATATAGTGTAGGCCCAATTTTTGGTATTGTTCTGAAAACTTTCAATTTTTGATGAATAGTGAAAACACTAGGTTACTATTTGAAAACTGACTTTTTATTTAAATAAATATTTATTTTATTTAAATTTATTTTAGGTCAAAATTGATATATAATACCAATATATGTTCGATGAAATTCATTGGAGTCATTTTATATTAATTTTAGATATATAAAAATTTTATTGAAATTCTCAACGTCTTTTACCTACCTTCTTGGAAAATTTTCAAATTCAAATAAAACATAATTTTACCGCTTATATGAGTGGAATTTAGAAAATAAAAGAGACACGGTTAATATCAAGGAATAAAATGTGGATCAATGAGATGAAAATAAATTTATGGTGAATAGTAACTTCTTACTTTTTTTACCACGGTTTAAAGTAAATAGGGTAATTAAGGGTAAAAGTGTTATTATTATTACCCTAACACATGTCCTAATTCTATTGGATAAGTTCAATTCGACCAAAAACAATATTAGGAATAAAATATGACCATTTTGGTCCACTTGGATTAGATTAGGACATTTATTATTAATTTATTTAAGGAATGGTTAAAATAGTTAAAATCAAAGTTTAATAAATAAATAATTTTTAATATAGGGTTATACATAATATAAATTAGACTATAAATATTCACTATAAATATAAAATATTTCCTAAAAAATGATATTTTATTTATAATTTTTAAAAATTAAATATTTTAATTTATTAATGACACAATGATGATGCAATAATTATCTTATTAATGAAATATTGACATAATTGATGTTATAAATACCGAAATAAATGTAATTTGAGACTTATTATGAATTCCACTAATTTTCTAGGTTAATATGACATGTTTTTATTTCTTTATTTAGCTTTTTTTGAACTAATAATTCTGTTATTATTTTCACAAAAATCAATTACCAAATAGTGTCAAAATTGACATAAAATAGTTTGTAAAACAAATATTATATTATTAA
Source organism: Viscum album (assembly GCA_963277665.1). Lineage (NCBI taxonomy): Eukaryota > Viridiplantae > Streptophyta > Magnoliopsida > Santalales > Viscaceae > Viscum > Viscum album. The sequence continues at coordinate 742,445,033 of OY728121.1, read as the reverse complement.
TTGTTATTTCATTCCTAAAAATCTAAGGTTTGGCCAAATGACTAATATACTGTTATATATATTAATAATAAACAACTTGTTCTTATTTTGGCTTGTTATAGTATGTTTATTAAACTTATAGTGTAAGAAAACAAGAAGACACGGTAAAAGTAAAATTATTTAACTTAAGGATAAATCTAATTGATAAGGTTAAAATAGAAACCTAAACCTGTCTAAATTCTACTGAATGAGAGTATTGCGACCCATCCCCACCTTAGCTTCGAAATAACTAAATTATGAGCTATTAAAAATAGAATATGATGTTATAATAAAATAATATTTTTAGTTTTCCCAAAGGTGCCCCTCTGCTCCCTTATAAAAGGGCACATCCTCCCTCTCTTCCTCACACCACTTTGAGCCTTCATGATCGGCAAAAACCTGCCAAATTCTCTTCTCCACTTCCATAGAAACACCCTAGTGGTTCTGGTCTTATTCAAAGACCAATTTTGGTGCCCTAATAGGAGGTCTCAAAGAGGCGCATCAAAGAAGAGGTAATGTCTGTTACCAATTCTTTCAACTTTATTTCTTCTTCCACTTATTCTTATTTAGTTTTTTCTTTATGAAGTAATAATATCAGTATAACTCATATACTGATATATTATTATCAGTATGAAAAAACCCTATTTCACCATCTATCCATCCTATGGAAAATGAAATCACCACGCGTGCGTACGTACGGAATACCGTCTCCACGCCGTTGTGAAATTTGTATTTCCACCAACACCATACATGGATGGGTATAATGTTGTAAAGAATAACTATATATGGTTATTATAACGTCATACTGATTCTGATAGATTATACCATCCACTCCAATTCTATTCTATAATTATGGGAACGATATCATCGCTCGTGCATACGTACGGACTACCGTCTCCACGACACGATGAGATTCATTCTCCAAGTTAACCATACATGAATGATCATAAAGTTTATATAATGAATAATAATGAAATTTATTAAAGCTACTGGATTTATGTAAATATATATATATTTATGTCATCTATTTAGTTTCATTCAATTCAACAAGGAAACGAAAACATCGTTCATGCATACATATGGCCTACCGTCTCCAGGAACGGTGTATTTCAGTCCTTTTATCGATCTATAATATATATATGTATATGATGAATATATATTATATATAAATCATGTTTTACATTCTGGAATTATTTAAATCAGGATATAAGTATTAATATCAAGAACGAAAAGTCGAAACACATACGATAAATGAAATGATGTTACCCAAAACGCTGCTTTAACATGGAATTTACAAAAGAACGGGAAATATAAATTCATAAGTGAAACATATATGATATCATAACAATGAATATGATTTAGTATTAAGTCAATGACATTATTTAAATCATTATACAGGAGTTTCGGATACGTACTAATCATATCAGACCTAAGGAAAGGGATAACTATTCCAATCTCGTTCTTATCCGAGATTGGTATTCGTAAGTATTTACTGGGGGAATTGTTTTCATCCATGACCATGTTTTCTAAAAATGTTATCATTTATTTTTAATGTCCTTTTTACCCATTTTTGGAATTTACCACATGTTATGAATGGAATCATACTTTTTTGTACCACACGGGGAACTTTTTTGACTTTTCTGACAAAAGTACGAGAAGAATGTTATTTTTAACTTATACGGCGTGAACAGATTTTTACGGTTTCGTAACTCCTCATTTTCATGAGGCTTACTCTACAAGATTTTATGACTATTTTCATCAAAATACATCTCTTTTAAAATTGAATGGAATTTTGTGAATAGAAAATGATTTTGAAGAAAAAGGATATTTTCCTCAAGAATTAATTTCAATTGTTTTATCAAAACCATTTTTCCATCTAAGATAACATTATTTTATATGTGTATATTTCTACTATAATGTATCTATGATTTACATGGTTTCAATTTTCTTATTATGAAATGATTTCCATTTATTTTATATGGATTATGTGATGATGGGATGATGTTTTTGAAACCCATTTCATTCGTTGGGTTATTATGAATGATGTATGTTTATTTTGTGGCACAAGTAAGAATGATTTCATTATGAGATGTGTGGGACCTATATCTCCCTACAATGAAACGGGTAAAAATTTATATCTCATGAGATAGACATGGATGGAACGGCAAGTTAAACCAGTTCAGTAATACAGGAATGGAACGAGGAGGGAACTCAATTCAAGAAAGGGACTTTGTCCACTAAGATGGTCTTGGAAGAAATGCATTGGCTACTATGGAAATCATATCATGTGCTTAATGTTTTCCACAATTACATGTTTTATTCCGCTGATATTTTATCATGATTGATGTTCTCTTATGATATATGCCTTATGTACTTCAAAGATTCATGTCTTTCCTCACGATTTTGATTTTTAGATTTTTAGTTCATGTTTTTGCATTCAAATGTTTATGGATTATTTTATGTTCTCTATGTTTACCCTTACTGGGCATTTGAGGTCACCCCTTTTATGTTTTCTTTTCCCCAGGATATAAAGAATGATTTTAGGTTAAAAAAAAGGGTTAAGATCTTTATGGGAGATGTTGAAGATCTATCACCATGTTTAGAAGATTACGTTCCGAGTTTCCAAAGACAATAAACTATTACGGTCCTTGTGTGTATGTTTTTGTTATGTACTATGTATTTCGCAAAAGTAATGTAATGTCCATGTACATCAGGATTTGGGTCTCTACAATGTGTACCTTAGCTATAACACTAACAGAACTCGGAATCATTGTCTAGATGAAAATATTGCGGCTATACCATCATGGTGATTACCACTAAAAAATAAAGTTTATATCTATATTAGTTTATATAACTCGCTTAAAAAATGAAATCATTAAAGAACATTATTCTTATATAGCCATTCTATATTAGGAAAAACATATTATTGGCATGGGTCCACATTTTTTGAAGCAGAAATGTTCATTATGATTTATATCATCCTTCATATATCGATCATTCAATATGATGGGTAATACCCCATTATTGAATTCATTATATAGTGTAAAGAATGTATAAAATATTTCATTTGTATTAAGGATCTAATAACCTCCCATATAAGCCCCCATCAAACCACATAATACAAGAAATAGTTATGATATTTTATAAGGGGAGTATCCAATATAAACATGGTAATGGAGATGGTAGTGCCTTGATAACATAGTGATAACCAGACATATGTCCTTCCAATAGTTTATCATAATTTACATCATGAATGTGGAGAACATGACTCCCCCTTTCTCCTTCGTCATATGTATGTACCCTCATAGGTACATGGTGAGGAACCCAACATGTTGGATGAAATGATCTAGACATGGGAGAACCAACCATCCCCAGAATCTATATTTAAGACCTTAAACTATAGGATAATAAGCACCAAGTTCACTACATGAATCCTTAGTGGGAATTCCCATCAGCATCCAGATCTATAGCTCAAAACTCATGTTCATAAGGTAGTACAAAATCTATGTTTTGACAGGGATATCCACCCTAGGAAGCACCCCCTTTAGATTGGTCTTCTCGGCTTTATTAATCATCAATCGAAATAAATCCAGACTCCCCATCACATCAGCTGATCCAGATTGAGAAGGAATGAATTCATCATGCATCCCACTGAGCATACCATAGATCTATTACATTTCCCATATACTGGTTTTGACCACACCATTTTTATAATTGAAAGAATCTTTAACTAGGATACAACGGCTATGCAACTCAACCATCAAAACCTTATTTCAATAGGTTGATGACATTGATATCCAAACAGCCTCATACATTCCAATTTCCTTTACCTTTCTAAGAAATTCAGGGATAATATATTTATACCATAAGGATAATCTCTAGTCATGTATAAATAAACCCCCATCAGATATCCCATATATAGATCCATCAATGTGTCTAATCATATGCAGACTACTGTATTAATGTTCGATAGATATGGAAGTCTATATAATATGCACAATCAGTCACATCATTGATGATGTGATAAATTTCTGAATTTTTACTTCCTCAATGTCCCATATTGAGATAAATTTCCCCCTGGAGAATTATTTACTCAAAGAGTGTTATGGGTCATTCGGATTCAATAAGTGGGTATGAACGATGACTTCTGTAGAGGTAAATAAGTGTCATTAGTGAGGAAAAAACAAAAAAGGTGTAAGATGACTGAAAGGGTTTAACATAGGATTATTTGTCCAACAAACTTCATCATTACATATTTATATGATTTGATATAATTTATGACAAGAGGGATCTACACTTTCTATTATAGAATTAATATTTTCAATGACCACACCATCCTTCATCATTAAAACTTTGTGATATGATTAATGAGAAACATAATCTAATTAAAGATAACCAAATGGAACATAATAGAAGAATAACATAAATATTTTCAAATCATGACACAAACTGGTAGAATCAGGTGCACTTCTAGGCTCCATAGGGGTTTTCCAACTGCATATGGAGTTTACAGACCGACTAGCCTCCATCAGACTCGTGGGTTGCATAAAACACATGTCATGAAACCACGAAGATGAAACCTTTTGAGATATTTGGTCTCTTAACAAGATCACAGTAACACATGATTCATGTGATTGAATGATTGAACAATCAGATCATGCATTGTCCCCAAGAAAACCATGAACACTGATATCCAATGAATGGGATTCTTCCACTGTATGATTCAGGGTTGGATCATAACAACATCTAAAAAAATATTTTATTGTAAGAGCTATAATGAGATGGACGCATGGTATATTATCAAGAAACATGGATAATGTTCAGGGTTCAAATAATAGTCTTATTGCAAAGGTACATGATGTAGGTAAAAATGAGAGTGCACTAGATAAAGGCTGACCATTGTAAAAAAATTACTCTCACAAAACCCCATATATATATATGATATTTTTTCGATACTAAACAACGCCTAGGAGACCAAAATTCACCTAAGATAACCAGTTCATGGCTTATGTAATGACCCGGAATTTCCATGCAATTCTTTTAAATAAATGGAAAATTTACGAGTCTGTGAAAATTGACAGCGCGTGATTCCGAGGCCCGGAGTTCCTCAATTGAATTTCTGAACATTTCATTGGGTTTGTTTATTAAACGTACTAGAGGGTTTTAATAACATTTGAACTAGTTCCCAAAATTGAAATCTGAGGGCACCGTTGAACTCACAACATCAGTATTTGCTTCATGACACATCAACCTCAAGGGTAGTTTGTCATTGGTGGAAGCCAGTTTTTGGGGTTTTTTATGAAAGAATAAAACAATAATAAATTTGTTTAAAAAATTATTTTTATCTGAAAAACCCATGTGGATGTTGGGTGGAGGGGACCACCAGAACTAAAACACCATTAAAAAGTTATGAGGTGGGGTCCATCATAACTAAACCTCCCTTCTGAGGTTATGGTGGTGGTGAACACCCGAGCCTAACCCCCCAATTTGAATTTTAGAGGCAGGACCACCTGACCCATCATAATGGGTAGAAACCACCCAACTCTCCAATATTCCACCCTCCCATTAAATTGGGACAATTAATTGAGCTAATTAATCGTGCCAACATGGTTCATTTTTTACGACGACTTGGTTCTGCTAACATAATTAATCCTTTAAGTTAATCATATTGGCACCTCTATCATTTCATTTGTGGGATTTTGAGTGGAGAACCCTTGGAGGATTACACTTATCCAACAAATAACGCATTATTCTACGAAGAACACTCCTCCAAAGAAGAATGTCAGCATTTAATTAAACCTTGGGACACCCTCCAACATAGAACATCTTCGACTACGATGAACCGACACATGATCCTAGGATTGGTGGTGCGTGAAAGATGAGACGAACGTTGATAACTTCAACATCAATCTCACGCCGACGTCAACGAACAATCCAAGGAAGTTGTATATTTTAATATTATTATCACATCCAATGTTCTCCCCTTATAACTAGTTTGCGGGATAGGGAATAGTGATTAATTAGGGTTTTGGTGATTGATGTTTTTGAATATCTTCCACACACGTTCATGATTCAATTTTTGTTAACCACTTTCTACGACTCTAACGCGGAGGGTGTGGGCCAACCAAACAGGGCCCGACCCCACCATCGTTCTGCTTTAATGGTGTGTTCTTATCAATGTAAAAATCTTATGAAGGCATTGGTGCTTCACCACCCATGTCCAACACCGGCCTTGGCCTCCATGCCCCGCGGCGCTCCGCTTCTCCGCTACCGAGCCGAGCTGACGCCTGAGCCGCCGCCGCCGAGCCAAGCCACTGAGCCGAGCTTCCCGAGCTGACCTGATGATGTCATGACAAGATGAGATGACTCCACCGTCCATTATATCACGGATTTCTAGGCCGAATCACTGCCCAAGATGCTGACACTGTGCTGAGCTGCCACTACCGTCTGGGCCGAGCCATCGCCGCGCTTCTGGCCGAACTACCCCAGCTGAGCCGCTTCACACCCTCGTACCCTCTCCGGCCCTGCACAGCCTCAAGGAAACCTGCAACCTTCCGTGGAACCTCCTGGCCTGCCGCTCCACCCAGAAGGTCGGGCAGGACCCAGCGGGTCAGGCCGGGTCAGCCCAGGCCGGTTCAGACCAGATATGGGCCCACATCTACCTAATTACGCTATTTTGGCCATAACTTTGGCATTGTACGTTCATTTAATGAAACGTAAATGAAAATGGAAATATTTAAGTGAGACGGTTCCTTTTAGTATACCCCACCCATGTTTTGGGTAATATTAAGGTATGATCGGGTTGGATCGATCACAAATCCAACCAGGCCCCCAGGACTAAAAGGTGAATAACTCACAGATTGGGCTTCTGATTGACGTGCCTTCTATTTCATTGTGACCCCAATGATGTGATAGACCATTGTCATGTTTCTTCTCCAGAGATTGGGATATATGGATAATTGACCAGTGGCTTGGTGTGCTGACTCTCCCTGAGACAAGCAACCCTAGTGCGGAAACCTAGTAGCTAGCTCTGCCGAGAATATTGCTTCTAGAGATCATGTGTGGACCATATCTAGCAATCATGTGTGGGTCAACTCCAAGAGATACTGTGTGGGTCAGCTCCATGCGATCTTGTTTGGGATATCTCCAATGATCTTGTGCGGGACATGTCCGAGTGATCCTGTGTGGGTCAGCTCCCAAGGATCCTTTGTGGGTCAGCTCCAGTGAAACTGGGTGGGTCATCTCTAGGCGATCATGTCTGGGTCATCTCCCAGGGATCCTGTGTGGGTCATCACCAGGGACCCTGTGTGGGTCAGCTCCTAGCAATCATGTGTGGGTCAGCTCCTAGCGATCCTGCGTGGGTCACTAATAGCAGTCATGCGTGGGTCAGCTCCTAGCGATCTTGTGTGTGTCAGATATAACGATCATTCATGGGTCAGCTCCTAGTTATTATGACCATGTTATTAGTAGAGCCACTTAATGGGGTAAATGATTTAGTAGTTACATATAATAATCTATACTACTGTACCTAAAGATATACCTAGTGTGAGCAGAGTCAATACCTTCATGATCCCTCATTATTTAGATGGATTACTTGATAACCTAGATATATGTATGGGAATATACCAAAGTGGGGTTATCTATTGAATTTGTTCTTTTTGGTTTATCCTTGGTGTATTTTTAGTGACCTTGAGGGTTTCAGGGTCTCTACTGAGTATCATTATACTCACCCCTGCATGGGCTATTCCTGCAACAAGTTGTGTTGGATGTAGACGAAAAACAACACTGAGTGAGGACAAGGGTACCAGGACTATAAGGTTCACGTAGGAGGACCATGCATTTTTTCGGTTCGTAGAGGATAAGGGATGGAATGAATTGTTGAGGAGGCAATCTGTACCTACCATTCATGTAGGAATCTAGGTGGACGATCCAAGAGCTTCTTTTCACCTATCAGATGCATTGTACCTTTTAATTTTCCTTTTACATTCTTGTGGGACCTATATTCTATCTCGTTTTACTTTACTCATTGTGTTAACTTTTCAGTTTACATGAGTTCATATCTTGTCATGTTATTGGTTGTCAATTTATAGGTTATAAAGGGAATTCCCTCCCAGTTATAGGGAATTACTCCTTTGTTTCTAGTCTCCATCCCCTTGCCTAATGATGGTGGGCATGGGGTAGTCACGACATGAGCCTCGATGGACATGTTGTGACAAATTTCTATAAAACTCGTCTGTTATATAACATAAAATTGAACTATTATTTTTTTAATGGAAATAGTGTTATGTTTAGTGAGTGTGGTTATCAGTTTATATAATCCATTGTTGGTGCGGAAGCAGACGTATCCATACACCAAGACCCTGGCTTCTGATTTCTTACTTAGTGCATGAAAACAGGGATTGCATGTTTGTTTTGAAAAAACCTTTTGTGATATTTTGATCCAACTCACTAGGTATATCATATTGAATATGGCGCACCTGTTACTTTTTAGGATTCCTCCACACAGGCATCATGCTAGGGTTACGAGAGTTGTAAGCCCTGATACCCTATTGAGAGACAAGGCATCAGTGTGGGGTCCTCTTCCAGTAGAGGCACTAGTGGAGGCACCAGTGGTACCATTACCTATTGGGACACCAATTCCACCAGCCCTAGTAGAAGTGGGTGCACACCACTTGATCTCTTTTCATGAGTTCCAGTGCCAAAGGCCACCTAGGTTAAGGGGATATATGGACCCACAGGCGGCTGTGGATTGGATGGAGACTGTAGTGAGAGTTTCTTGACTGGTAGGGACACCCATTGATCACATGGTGATCCTTGACACTAGCCATCTATAGGAAGCTTCCAGTAGATGGTGGAGCATGATGCACCCAGTTCATCAGAAGGTGACGTTTCTCTGGGAAGAATTAGAGAGGCTGTTTTGGGAAGAGTTTGTCCCAGTGACTCTTCGCGCAGTGCGCATATAGGAGGTCCTTCATCTGCAACAGGGTAGCATGGATGTGGCATAGTACACAGCGAGGTTCACTAACCTCTCATGCTACTCCATAGATATGGTTCGAGAAAAATTTTTTAGGGCCCAGACCATCAAGCAGGGACTCATGCAAGATGTCATGGATTCGATGATCTCACTCAGCATCCCGACATAGGCGAGGGTGTTAGAGAGATCTCTCCTAGTAGAGTGTTTCCTTGAATATCAGTCTCCAATAGTGAGATCCACCACTAGTCATCACGTAGAGTAAAATTTTGTAGCTGGTAGCAGATAGATGTCGCACTGGTCCAAGAAAAATAGACCTACAAGTGGATGAATGCATGACCTCGGATCAGTTATGTGGGGAACCCGAGACAGAGTGAGTCATACCTGGATTAGGCAGTGTTACACATATGATAGGCATGGTCACATGGCTCATGACTATCTGACCCTCCGTCCGAATGATCATCAGACGGTGGAGGGACATACCAGGTAGAGAAATAGGTTCGACTAAGTAGGTACACAGGGAGTATGTGGATGTGGCATAGGATATGTTCATGCATCTCGCGGTGGGTGACTGTTGACGCTCCTTTCGTCACAGAATCTAAAGATCGGAAAAGGAGAATATCTGAGCTCAAAGTGATTCAACCTTTGAAGAAAACATCAAAAATAGACAAAGACATGAACAATGGATAAAAAGCAACTACACCGCACAATTTATATCACTGTCGCGCAAGTACACTCACGTGACGCCCTTGGTCGCGCAAGTGACTTTCCTGACCTATGTGATAACCGCCCGGTAACCGCCCGGGGTCTTCTCCTGCCTATAAATAGACCCTGTGGGCCCCGCATTTGAGAAGATTTTTTTTTCAGAAACTCGGATTGAAGCTCCCGAGGCCCAAGTCTTTTCTCAAAGCATCCAGAACACTTCTAAAGGTAATTTCTTACCTAGAACGGAAGATTTAAAGAGAAGAAGGAAGGCCTAAGTGTTGAAACTCATCAACACTTGCGCGCCGCCTTATTCCTTCAATAGAAATCACGCGTCCCTTTTCTAGAAGAACCTCAAGAGGATTATAAAGGGATTTATAAAGAGTCTCTCAAATATTCTAATGATGTTTGAGAATCGCGCAAGTACCCCTCATGTCGCGCAAGTATACTTGCGCGACCAATACTTGCGCGCCTTCCAAGACATGCGCGCCCCTACCTTTTTGGGTGCCCATCTTGCCCATTTTACCCCTCTTAAGCCATTAAACCTTTCCTTTTCAAGATTAAGTCTTCAAGAAACTCTTCAAATCCATTTATGGCATGATTTCTTGATTTGATTTCCTTATCTGAAAGGAATTCTATGGAATATCTCTCAAAACCTAGTGATTTAAATATCCTTATGTCACTAAATATGGAGAGTTCATTCATTCAACCTCATCCTTTAGGATGAGAGAATCCTTAACTTGGGTCTCCATTTTTAGGAATAATCCCCAGTTATAAGTCCTTTAATCTGGGAATCCTCCTCAGGAGTACGCCCCAAACCTTAATTCCTTAACTTGGGTATCCTTCGTAGGAGTAAGCCCCGAGTCCCTTAATTTGGGCATCATTCTTAGGAGTAAGCCCCAACCTCAAATATGGGCATCCTCCTCAGGAGTAAGCCCCAAACCTTAATCCCTAACCTGGGTCTCCTTTTTCAAGTATAAAACCCAGTTACAATCTTGGGATTCCTTTTCAGGAATAAGCCCCAAGTCTCCTAATTTCTCTTTAACCAGTCCTAATTTACCCTTGATTTGGGTTTCCTTTTCAGGAGTAAAACCCAATCATAAGTCCCCTCCTAACATGGGAATCCTCCTTAGGAGTAAGCCCCAAGATTAGAGTATTCAAAATCTCCATGAAGCATATATACCTTTATGGACCCTGTTCATGGATTTTCTCCCTAAAAGTGATTCCTAAATCTTCATCTATCTGGGCAGTCATACATACATAAGCCCCAAACCATTTCTTATGATTTCATCGTTCATGGCACAATTGTCTATGTTTTACTAATACCTCTTGTTTCTCACACCGAGCATGACTCACGTGAGCTTAGAGTGTAAAAGTAATTGTGACATCCTACTTTGAACCATCAATCATAAACATCATACCCTTATACGAACTACGTGGGTTCTGATTCCTTTTTCAAAACAAAGGATACGTAGGTAGCCCATCTATGGGTTCGATCCCAACTCTGATGTAATTAATTGTCCTTCTGAATGACGATAAACGTCAAGTGCCCCACTGAGTGGCTTTAAAGCCAGCCTGGTCATCATAATGACTAAGATACTTTTATATAAATGTTTTGAAGGATACCATTGACCAAGAATCTCTAAATAGATACATATGATTCTCTATTGATGAAGAACCTCTAATACATATAAAATATTCTCTAAATTTCTTACATATTTAATCATTGATTGTTAAACTAAAGGAAAGCTCATTTTATACTTGGTAATGTAATAAGGATTCACGAACATAACTTAAATCTATAAAGAGAGTCCCGGAGTAGACAATAATTCCCCTCAAAAAGGTGTGATGAGTCCGACCACCCATCCTCTCAACCAATGAAAATTCCTAAGCCTCATTATCCCACAAACTAATGAGCGCCTACCTTTAAAAAGTAGGTCCAAACGGATGTGGAATCATTGGATGTTTTTGGTTCTACGAACAAACCCGTTAGAAACCGATCGGAACGTTTGAATCTCCCATCCAGGAGGTCATCCCCGGATTCCGTGCGAAAAAAAAATGGTGAACCCGACGTGAATCCTTAAACAAGTTAATGTGATGTTCTTCTTATTTCTTAGGCCCCTTGGGCCAACAAAGAAATCATTGAAATGTGCTCATCCAAAAGATGCAGTGGATGAATTCATCTTGATTATGTCTATTATGTGGAACATGCACTCTTTTCTCAAGATCTTCTGAAAAATGGATTTCCTTAAATTCACCCCTATGAATACTACTGTTGTAAACACCTCTACTGTGAGGTCAACTGCTATGAAAACCAATGCTGCTACTCCTGCTGGAACGTCGTCTGCTCTGAGGATGACATCACCATCTCAGCATTTTCAACGCTGGGTTTCTAATACACTGGTTACGGAGTACCGTCGCAACGGTACTATCCCAACTCTGGAGGCCGCTCATCAAGCCCTCCAAGTTAACAACTCTACCTGGTCGTCTGGACAATGGCGACCAGCGATCAAGAAGCAGACGATGCTGACTACCGTCTCCAACTGTTTGGTGTCGTTATCCCTGGAACACAATTTCCATTCACTCCCTTACTCTGAGGAAGTGAATGAGCAGGTCCCGCATGGCCTTAATTCAAAAAGACAGGAGTCCTTCCCGAGGGCTCCCATCAACAATCGCTGCCAGACTCGTGCGGTAGTGCACCCTCAACATGATGAGGGTACCGACTCCAGGCATTCAGCTCTGGTTCCTCGAACCCGAGCAGTCAAGATGAACCGCCAGAGACGGAATCCGGTTATCAATAGGCAGGTTTTCATCCCTGCCATCTTCGGAAAATTCCACCAACCTAACTTGGTGGAAAACAACGAGCAGACACACACACCTTTCCATTTTAATTCCGCTGTCCAGCAGACTCGTCTGGCAGCATCAAGCCAATCCCGCCAGGCAAATCCGGCGGATTACTATAGGCAGGAACATGCACCTGCTTATGCATCATTAGTTAGTCAGCAGGATCGCCTGACTACATATGAAGGATTCCACCAACCTAACTTGGTGGAAAACAACGAGCAGGCACACACACCTGTCCGTTTTAATTCCGCTATCCAGCAGACTCGTCTGGCAGCATCAAGCCAATCCCGCCAGGCAATTCCGGCGGAGTACTATAGGCAGGAACATACACCTGCTTATACATCACCAGTTAGTCAGCAGGCTTTTCTGACTATATATGATGGATATCGTCCACCGCATTTGGCGAAGTGTAATCAGCAGGCACATACACCTGCTAATACTAATCAATCCTACCAACAGTCTCGCTTGGTAGCGCACGGAGAAGTCAGTCGGAAAGCCCCGACGACAAATAGGAGGCAGACTCAACTCTCTGCCTCCACACTTGAGTACTGTCAGGATTCACTGACCGGAAAAGGAGGACAGGAGCAGGCACATACACCTACTCCAAACCCGGAATGGACGTATATCCCCGTTCTGGCGGCTGAAGTCACCAAACATATTTTATCAATGGTGAAAGAGCAGAAGCAAATTTCTGTTCATATTCTGGATGCTTGCCAGGATATCATAACAGCTTCAGCATCATCTCAGGGACAGACACATAAATCTATCCCTAGCAATGGAGTGACACATCAACGATTCACTCCAGAACAGACACACACATCAGTTCCAGTCCAAGAGGGTTATGGGGCATACTCCCCCATATCATACAGACAACCAAGTCAGGAACATACACCTGATTTGAGTGAAGATCGTCAGCCTAACCTGACCATCTTTCCTGATCAGGCATATACACCTGCTCAGAGTAACCTCTTTCGTCAACAAGTGGTTTCTAAAGTGAGTAAGAAGGCATCTAAGAAGAAGATCTGCCCAGCACAGTCAGGAGATCAAAGGCCAATCTATAACAAGGCCTTGCTCGATGATGGAGTTCTTGAAGCCCTCAGACATTTATCTGTCGGAATTCAAGATTCTACTCCCTCAATTACCAATAACGGGAACATTAATTCTGATGGTCTTCAACAAACACTTCCTCATGAAGACTTGATTCATGAAAATTCGGTCAATCATGAAGTTTATTCTTCAGATGAGAGCCACAGGAACCCTCTGTGTGGTCAGAAGACCAAGGAGCAAGAGATCTCATCTTTTGCTGTAACCCATTATGGTGGTCCTCTCCATGATGATGAATTTCGCTACGAAAATCCTCTCCGTAGTAGTGATTCACATTTCCTGGAAAATACTCCAGTGGAAAATGTAGTGCTGAGAAATCCCTCTTATCTTGAGGCACATGCAAATGCGAAACCAGTTATGTCTGATGCTTTATCGCTAACAAGTGAAATACTTTCTCAATCAAAAGATAGCACAGGGTGTATGTCATTCTCCGAACCACCCCTAAGTCATGAATCTTCTAGTTTGTTCAATGATCTCTCTACCAATCTTGTTGAATCCGATGAAGCAAAAAGGAAACACCAACTCTGGTCAAAACAGGTAGAAGAATCTTCATTTAATGATAAAGAGGAAATGCTGAACATGAGGAAAAAACTGGCAAAAGGTGAAGTACCAGTCATGTTTTGGCCTTTGGCTGACTCCCAGTACGACATTCCAAAGATGTTAACGGATGATGGAATCCATGATATTCGTCTCAACATATGGAAAACTCTATGTCAATTAAAGAAGAAGGTATTATCTTATGATGAATATGAAAATCATCTAAAGATAATAGAAGGGCTACAACATCAGATTGATTTAGCATCTCTATCAGTCTCTCGGTATCCGAAGGCTGAAAAACAACAGAGAACCCTTCAACATTCATGCCTTGGCGCACTACGAAAATTGCGTCAATTAATTGCCAATGCTCCATATGATGTTCATATCAGAGGATGGGGTGTTCACGGAGCACTACATTTCACAGTGCTTTCCAGTCAGCAAAGCCCGCCGAAAATGGTCTCATGCAATGTTATTGTCCATGGCTGGCCACAGTCAATGGGATTTGTTCATAATCAAAAGCGTGCTCAAGAATAGGCTTCAACTATTTCCTCTCAAAATCAAGCATATAGAGAAAAAGTTGTTGAATTGCTCCTACATCAAGCACGCGAGAATATTGCACAAGCCTCTCGTATGGAGAAAACACGTCATCAAATGACATAAGTCTCGGAAATCATCCAACGGTCTGTTGAACTAGGTGATAAAAGTGGATATAGGTTAATGCATCCAGCTAATTTTCGAACTAAGATTCGCAAGATCAAGAGATATTTTAAGAAGATCTCAGACGTAGCATGTCAAGAGCCACCCCAGCTTGTCAGACTGAGGACTTCTCTAACCCAACCCTCAGAGTCAATAAATGGGATTCGAGGAGTTGAGCGGAATCAGCAGGAACATCCCCAGTTCACGAGACTGGGGACTCTTTCAAATCATCAATCCCATTCCCGGAGAATGTCGGTCTTTTCTCGATTGGGGAAGAATCCCCAAGAGGAACGAAGAGCCAAATTATCAGGAGATTCCCTCCATGTTATAGCTCATCAAGAAGTTCCAAAAATATTGAATCAACAAAAGGCAATGTCTCATCAAAGATATGAAAGAAGACAATATCACAGAAATTTTGATAGAAGCGATGTGATGCATTATGCATCAATCAATGTCATCAATGTCGTTGTTGTTAATCCACCAGAAGAGACTCACTCAGGGGACTCAGATGAAGAGAGTCCTACTCAAGAAAAAGTATGCACCGATACAAATGAAGAAGGTGTACGTACACAAAGTCAAAGGATTACTCAGAACCTAGGTAATCCACTTCCCTCCCTCCAAAAGGTTTCCAACAAAGGGAAGGGAAAGAATCAAGTTACATATCTTTCATCTGGAGAAGGTCAATCGCTCTCATTAGAGTAAAGTTTTGCACAACAAGAGGAAGAAATGAAAGAATTAAGAAGGTTTAATGCAGAACTACTTCAGAGTAGTCTTCTTCTTAAGAATGCTGTTGTCTGACAGCCGAAGGAATTTGTTGCAGTTACTGAGAAGGATCAAGAATATCCTCCTTTATCAGTACACCCTCAGAGGTCTAATCCTACGGGTCAAGCGCAACAACGGTTGGCAGTGCTACCATCAGTTGTAGCACCAACCACCACGTCTGTCCAAGCTCCATTCATTGCACCTACCCAAAACAAAGTTCAACCTGATGTTTCTCAAAAGTTAATAGCTACTATTGAGTCATTAACAGCTCGGTTAGAAACTATGGAAGGGAAACGGGCGCCAGTTCAACCTGAAAAGAAATTTTACCCTGAATGGGTAGATTCAATTTCTCCTCCATCAAGTTTTGGAAACCCTGTTTTCCCTAATTTCAATGGATCAGGTGACCCTGGACAACATTTTACGCATTACGTGTCTTGTTGTGATCCTATGATGGGAACTCCAGAGCAGCAAGAAACAGTGAAACTCAGATGCTTCATGCGAACCTTGCAAGGACCAGCTTTTGTCTGGTATACAAGCTTGCAATCCCGGTAAATCATCGGATGGGAGGATCTTCATCAAAAATTCCATTTTCAGTTCAGCTCAACTTTGCCAAAAACGAAAGTTTTCGATCTTACAAACTGCAAGCAAAGGGAGAATGAAAGAGTCACTGATTTCATTGCTCGCTAGAAGGGATTAACGTATTCCCTGAGTTTAGCACTCCCTCAGGAAGATCTGTTTCCAATCTGTGTGGCAAATTTGCGTGACGAATTACGCACGCCATTGATTCCTATGAAATACATAGGAGGGTTTCGAGACCTTACTTCAATCGCTCAGCAGATTGAAGATTCCCTTATACAGGCAAAGGTTAAATCTCGTGTAATTCCATCAGCTCCAGGAAGAAGAATGAGTAAAGCAGAAACTGCTATAGTTATGCTTAAACAAGCACCTGTACCTATATCTACTTCAAAACCTTCATCCTCTCGAAGGACTCCACCTCCTGAACGCCAACAACAAAGGTCGTTTCGTCCAAATGATCAAAGAGATCAACGACAAAAACAATTTGAGGATATGAAGAGTAAAACATACTCTTTCTGAAATGAGCATGTTCCTGGTTACTTGATTTGAGCTCTGGAAAATAATTTGGTTCAATTACCAGTGCCCAAGAGGCCAAACAAGGAAGGGGATGAAGACCGTCCCAATTATTGTCCCTTTCATCAAATGTTGGGGCATCCCATCAAGGAGTTTTTTGTCTTTAAAGACCTCCTGCAAAATATGGTCGACTTGGGTCAAGTCAAATTGAAGGGTTCTTCAGCT
Organism: Viscum album; assembly: GCA_963277665.1. Classification (NCBI taxonomy): domain Eukaryota; kingdom Viridiplantae; phylum Streptophyta; class Magnoliopsida; order Santalales; family Viscaceae; genus Viscum; species Viscum album. The sequence goes on along the minus strand of OY728121.1, from coordinate 742,428,085 downwards.
CATGTAGCGTGTGTTACCGCTACAGATCTGGAGGAAGGAGGCATGTGGCAGGAAGTCAGAAGCAAAACTGCGCAAAAATATGATGATTGGATGGTCAGAAAGACAATCAATCGGACCCATGCCATTTTGTGAACACAATTGAAGAAGCCAGTTGTGTCTCCTACAAAAGCTACAGTGAAGCCTCCATCAAAAGACAAATCCTCAAAAGGGCAGCGCAATTCAAAGAAGATAGAGGAATCAGAAGAAGATGAGTATGTATCGAGGCCTAAGTTGTCTTTGACTCTGGAAGATTTTAATGCCATCTACTTCAAAGCCACGAGCACCGCCCCATCAAATGGCACAGCCTAAACAGGCTAGTCAGGCAGGGTCATTATCAGAAAAAGAGTTAATCTTCAGTTCTGTTAATATGATTCAATTAACAGATCCATATTCCAGTCTTGATGAGCCTGAATTCCCTTTATCAAATAAGGGAATCTGAGGAATTTCCAGAGGTTCAGGATACAGAGGAAGAAGTTGATCTTTCCGAAGCCACTACTCCAATTCCACCCCTGCTAGCACTGTGTATACAGCAGAAACTCATGGTAGAGCCCTTCAGCGAGCTCAAAAAGAACAAGCAAGTTCTTCTGCCAATGGCCATCTCAGTTTTGGCACAGTTATTTTGGAAGACCGATTAAAGGTTCATATTATTTATCTCAGCAAGTAAATGGATCTAATCAGTCTAATCTTCGAAAACCAAGGATGTTGCCAACTTCTATCCCAATACAAGATGCATCAGCTTCCAAAGCATCTGCTTCCAAGGTACCTGCTAAACCTCATATTCCTGTTGGGAAACGCAGACCTCTAGATCAAAAGTATGATATATTGAAACACTTGGCCCATGTACCAGCCAAGTTATCAATTTTGGATGCTTTGAATCTGTCAAAATATCTTCAGGAAGCATTCATCGAAGCTTTGTCAAGTCCTCAGGAGTTTGAAGATTAAATTTCTGCAGCTGAAGTCTATCACATAGAGAATAATCATGCAGAATGCCATGAAATTATATCTTTTACTGATAAAGATGAAGATGATGTTGTGCTTGGGCACATAAAACCTCTCTACTTATCTGGAAAAGTCAATGGTGTAGATATCCGAAGAGTTTTCATTGACAATGGTTCAGGAGTCTACCTCATGCCCATTCGTACACTTCGTCGATTGGGCCTCACAGAATCTGATTTATCTCCTTCTACCATGATTTTACAAGGATATGATAAAAATGAACAAGAACCATCAGGCGATGTTACACTCAGAACCCAGTTTGGAGATCTTGTATCCAATTTGGATTTCATGATTGTTGATCAAGACTCGTCTTTCAACGTCTTGCTTGGAAGACCCTGGCTACATCAGCATGCAACTATTTCTTCATCATACCATCAATGTCTCAAATACTGTTTCAATGGTCAAGTTGGAACATTGTATGGTGATAAGGCCCCGTTCAAGACATGTGAGTCTCAATACATTGAGGCAAAATTTTATCACATGAAGGGAAGAGAAAAATCTACAATGAAGGAAATTACCAAAGTTAATGCTCCATATGGTTTGGAGAAAATTCCAATAAATCCATTTACACATGTGAGTAAATATTATGTGTTACCTATCATTCAAGTTTACAAAATAGGCCCAAATCAAAATACTCTTATGGAAAGATCCATAATGTTAGCTACGGCAATCGATCCAGACAAAATGGGAGAAATTGGTAACCTACCAAACAGTGATGAAAGCCTAAGTGGTGACGTTTTCATTTCATCTGTTGAAGTCCAACAAGTCTAGACTTCTCCAATCAGTCCAGAAGAAGTTATAGCAACACCAGAGGTGATTAATGATGTTGATTCCCAATCCATCATCTCCACTTTATTTCCCAAAGAAGGCCCTTTATCATCAATAGGGTCGGTAATGGAAGCTTCTTCTTCAAAATGTGAAAATTTTGATATCTCTTATGATCATGAAAATTTAGTTTTGTCATCTACTATGAAAGTAGAAACGGAAGAAATAGCACATGATGAAGAGGAAGAGGAAGATCTTAGAGATGCTCCTCCAGCATTTGAAGAGGGTATCTCTACCACTGTGGATGAACTCAGAGAAATAAATCTGGGTACAGAGAAAGATCCACGCCCCACTTTAATTAGTGCGGCCATGACCCTTGAAGAGCAAGAGATGCATATTTATTTTCTAAAATCAAAATAAAGATATTTTTGCTTGGAATTATACAGAAATTCCTGGGCTTGATCCTGATATTGCTACTCATCATTTGGGTTTACCAAAAGAACATCGAGGATTTAAGCAAGCCGCGAGAAGAACACACCCAACATATGCTACCAAAATTGAAGCTGAAGTGGATAAGCTGATCAAAGATAACTTCTTCAGAAAAGTTCAATATCCCAAGTGGTTGGCTAATATTGTCCCTGTAAAGAAAAAGAACTGACAAATTAGGGTTTGCATCGATTTCAGAGATCTTAATCGGTATTGTCCTAAAGATGATTTCCCAGTTCCGATTACAGAACTCTTAATTGATGCGACGGCTGGTTATGAAGTCCTTTCATTCATGGATGGATATTCCGGATATAATCAGATCCGAATGGCCCCATAAGATGACGAATCTACAGCCTTCAGAGCCCCTCAAGGTGTGTTTTGTTACCGGGTTATGCCCTTTGGTTTAAAGAATGCAGGTGCAACATATCAACGCGCCATGCATCGTATCTTCAAACCTTTCTTAGGGAAATTTTTTGAATGCTATGTATACGATTTGGTGGTTAAATACAAACAACGTTCTAATCAATTGGCTTACTTGGAAGTCATATTCCACAAGCTTCGACAACATAATTTGAAGATGAACCCCTTAAAATGTGCTTTTGGGGTAACCTCAGGAAAATTCCTGGGCTTTGTTGTACGCTATCGTGGTATTGAAGTCGATCATGAGAAGACCAAATCAATCCTTGGTATGTCACCTCCTCATAATTTGAAAGAATTAAGAGGACTTCAAGGACACTTAGCCTATATTCGGCGTTTCATCGCCAATTTGGGAGGGAAAAGTTTACCCTTTACCAAATTATTGAAAAAAGGAGTCACTTACCAGTGGACTGAAGAATGTCAAGAATCATTTGATGTTCTCAATAAATACCTCTTGAGTCCACTAGTACTCATGCCACCTGTTGAAGGTAGACCACTTATCCTCTATGTGACAGCTCTAGAGCGATCATTGGGGGCCTTTCTTGCTCAAAAGAATGATGCTGGGAATGAAAATAACCTCTACTATCTCCGTAGAACTATGCTTGAAGCAGAAACCCGGTATTCAAGTATTGAGAAGTGCTGTCTGGCATTAATATTTGCAGTTTAGAAACTGAGACACTACTTGCAACATCACGAGGTCTAATTGGTATCTCGCAATAATCCCCTCAAATTCATCCTTAGTCGTCCAATGCTTACAGGACATCTAACAAGATGGGCAGTTATTTTGCAACAGTTCGACATTCAGTATGTGTCTCAAAAGGCAATAAAGGGTCAAGCTCTGGCTGATTTCCTGGCTGAACATCCTTCCATGGAAGACACGTCTTCAGATATTGAACTCCCTGATGAAGAAGTTTTCTCTATTCAAGAGAATCCTCAAACATGGGAAATGTATTTTGATGGTGCTTCCAGAAGTCCAACAGGGTAGAAAATGGAAAATCCTAAATTCAACAAAGTTGGTTTAGGAATTGAACTCATTTCTCCAGATAAGGCATTGTTACCTTATTCCTTTCTATTGTGGGAAGGTCGTACTATTAATGAATCTGAATACCAAGCTCTCATTACAGGCTTGAAGTTAGCGCTCCAAGCACAAGTGAATCACTTAAAGGTGAAAGGTGATTCAGACCTGGTAATCAAACAAGTCAATGGGGATTATGCCATCAGAAAAGAAGAATTAATCCCTTTGTATGATTACGTCAGAGAGTTAATGGCGGAATTTCCTTCAGAACCGACATTTTCTTATGTCCCAAGATCACAAAATTCTCAAGCTGATGCACTGGCTAATATAGCCACAGCTCTAGCAGATCCAAATCGGGACGAGACAACCATCAGTATTTCCCACCGTCGTGCAATTTCACCTTATGTTCAAGCCAGAACAGAGGAAATTAATGAAATTAGTCCCATTCTTGAACCGTATGGTCATACTACAGGATGGATGACACCTATCAGGGAATACCATCAAAATGGAACACTTCCACCTGATAGAGCCAAGAAAGAACAAATCCGGCGACGTGTGGTCAATTTTACTCTTTATGATAGCCCAAACCACCTAGAGAAAATTCTCTACATACGTGGTTTTGATGGACTTCTCTTCAGATTCATTGATGGTGAAGAGACAATGGCTGTCATGAAAGAAGTGCATGCAGGAGTATGTGGTTCCTACCAGTCTGGACATAGATTGTCTGATCAAATTCGAAGGCTTGGATACTTTTGGCCTTCAATGATACAAGATTGTGTTGATTTCACAAAGAAGTGTCATTCATGTCAAGTATATTCCAACTTCATTCATCAACCTCCAGAGTTGCTTCATATAGCTAAATACTCATGGACATTTTCCACATGGGGAATGGATGTGGTGGGACCTTACCCTTCCGCTACGACCAAGCAGTTTAAGTACATTCTTACTGCTACTGATTTCATTTCCAAATGGGCAGAAGCAATACCTCTCAAAGTAGTCAGTTCTAAATGCATTTTTAGGTTCATCAAGTCTAACATTATTACTAGATTTGGTGTCCCTCATACCATATTGACAGACAACGACACCAACTTTTGTTCTTCTGAGGTGAAGAAATTGTATCAAGATTACAACATTAAATCCAACCATTCATCTAGGTATCATGCGACATCCAATAGCCAAATAGAATCCTTTAACAAGACTCTTTCAAATATACTGCAAAAGATGGTGGATAAAGATAAGAGTTCATGGCCTGATAATCTCTTTCATGCATTATGGGCTTATCGGACTACCACCCGCAATGCAACGCGGTCAACTCCATATTCGTTGGTATATGGAATAGAAGCAGTATTTCCAATTGAAGTTTAATTGCCCTCACTCAGAGTAGCCATTTGTGATCAGTTATCTACAGATGAGAAATCCCAAAAATGATTGAATGAATTGTAACAGTTAGATGAGAAAATAGTGTGCACTTTGCACCACTTGGAAATCGATCAGAATCGAATAGCACGATCTTTTAACAAAAAAGTTCATCTTCGTTCATTCATTCAGGGAGAATTGGTATTAGTTCTCATAACTCCAATGATACCAGGAAAGAAACCTCCCATGCTTGATCCAAAATGGGAAGGACCTTATTTAATACATAGGGTCTACTCCAATGGAGCTTATTCATTAATCTCAATGGATGGAGAACTCATCACGGCTCCAACCAATGCCAGATTTCTGAAGAAATATTTTGTATAAACACAAAATATGGTCCCCAGAACCAAGACTCTTACAATTGGTTCATACATCAGATAGTCCATCATGAATTTAAACTGAATCATCATCCATGGTCCAGTATGACCTTAAATTGCAACTACGTCCAATATGACGTTAAACTTTATAAAAGCACGAAAATGTCTCCGCAACATGACACTAAACTGTGCGGCACCAGTTCTTCCTTGCAATATGACTGTAAACTATACAGCAATGGTCCAGTATGACCTTAAACTACATCAACGTCCAACATGACGTTAAACCGTAGGAAAGTCCCTTACGTCCGGAAAGACGTTAAACTACATAAGCACTTAATAGTCCAGTATGATATTAAACTTCACCATTCACGGTCCATGCATATGACCTTAAACTATTCGCACTTTTGTCCAACATGACGTTAAACTGTAGAAAAGAATATGTCCCCGCAACATGACACTAAACTGTGTAGCACCATTTCGTCCTTGCTATATGAAATTAAACTATACATCAATGGTCCAGTATGACCTTAAACTGCAACTTTGTCCCACACGACGTTAAACTGTGAAAAAGTTCCCTAAACCGTCCAGCATGACCTTAAACTGCATCTTCCCTGGTCCATGCATTTGACCATAAACTATTTGAAAGTCCCTTACGTCCAGCAAGACGTTAAACTGTGACGTCCTAACTACATGACGCTAATCTATATAAAAGTCCCTTACATCGGGAAAGACGTTAAACTATATAATCTCAAAGGTCCAGCATGACATTAAACTACACCATTCATGGTCCATGCATATGACCATAAACTATTCACACTTTCATCCGACATGACATTAAAATGGTACACTCTTTTGTCCTTACTGCATGACATTAAACTGCACAATCCCCCTTTCGTCCAATATGACGTTAAACTGTATTGTCCCCATCGTTCTAACTACATGACGCTAAACTGTACAGCAAATCCTTGATATGTCCTACACGACATTAAACTATTATTTTGTCCCTGCTACATGACACTAAACTGTACAGCACCAATATACTAACTACAAGACTTTAAACTGCATAGTCCCTTGATATGTCCTACATGACATTAAATTGTGCATCGTTAAGGTTGTTGTTATCTCTTGTTTCTCACACCGAGTATGACTCACGTGAGCTTAGAGCAAACCTCAACCATAACACTCTCTTTGGGCCCTTAACCATGTGTATGTCCCAACAACATTTTTTATTAGATCATTGTCCCCAAGAACAACTTGATCATTAATTCATTCTTTAATTTAACTACACAGAGTTTGATCCTTTCCCTCCAGGCTGGGTATGTAGGCAACCTCCCAGGGATCAAGCCCGAAAACAATCTCTTCACATCGGTTCACCACCATCTCATATGATTTTGATTCGTGAAACCGCACCTAGAACCAATATCTTTACATTGATTCACTTTCGTCCTTGTAATATGATGTTAAACTATGCAACACTTTTTGTCCGGTACGACAATAAACTACAATATTCTTTGCTTTCCTCATTTGAGAGAGAACTATTATTGACATTGATTATTCAATCATGGTTTTCATTTTCAAAAGACTACGTGCATACATGGTAATGCCTAAACTTTTTATCTTAGGTTAAACCATCATTGCACTAAGGTCCCCTTTCACCCTTCACATGTACGAACCAAATTTGTACAAAGGGTAGTTTTAGAACAACGTGGACTTGATTCCCATCCCTATGGGATACATAGGAACATTCGAGTATCCCTAGAATCCAGTCCCAAGTCTTTTGGGCCTAACCCCAAATTTCAATTTCAGTCCCTTGGCTGAAAAGTCCTCATGAAAACACACATTGTGTATTCATTATTATGGTTCGAATTCTATGACCCTAAACTAAGATCACTCATACATTCGTCTTGCACGACGTTAAACAACATTTCAAGAACTACGTATGGATTGATTCTCATTCTTATGAGATACGTAGTGAAGTCCAAAATTTCAATTCAGGACCCAGCCACAACATGATTATGGTTATCATTGACCTATGTATCTCTATATACATTAGGCAATACCCATATTTATGTGTTATAATCCTAACCTTAAATATTTTCAGATCATCATAACCCTTTTCATGACTTCTAGTCACAAAAATGTCAAACTTCTGTGAATTGTTTTGCCTAACTATGCAGCACATGCCCATAGGTGGCCTTGCATAAACATTCCACATAACAGACTTGTTAGCCAAAAGATACTATTTTATTTCACTATGCAGCCAATGCCCTTAGGTGGCCCTTCATAATTCAACACCCTAACGGGTTTGTTAAATGATGGTAACTTCATTCTTGGGAAGAATTCCTCTTTTGTCCTTATTTGTCTTAAACGACAGTATGTAGGGATCCGCAGAAAAAATAGCCATCCTTAACATATTTTTCCAATATCCTTTTTCATGATCTGAAATTATTCAAGTCTACGGTTTATTCTTCTTCCCTATGTTTGGGTCAGACCTTCATAGGAGTGATATTCATCTAGTTCTTCGATATTCTTGTTCGGAAATATCTTCTCCATATTCAAGTATCTCTTTCCATACAACAAACTCTATACTTTAGAAAATTTGAATCTCCGTAAACTTTCACTGGCTTTTAGCACTAGGAAAGTAATTTTTTGAGAGTTCTTTTCGCCTGACTATGCAGCACGTTCCCATAGGTGGCCTTGCATAAACAGTCCACATAACAAACTTGTCAGCCGAAAGATACTATTTATTTGACCATTCAGCCAATGCCCATAGGTGGCCCTGCATATTTCAACCCCCTAACGGGTTTTGTTAAATAATAGTAACTTCATTCTTGGAAACTAATTCTTCTACTGCCTTTTAACTCTTTTTCATATCATTCCTTAGATTCAAATATTCTTAAGCCATAGTTTACATATTTTCTCTCATACTTGAGTATGGTAATATGTTTTTAGATAAATTTTCAAGGAATTGAATCAATTTTATTCCATTTTAGTCAAAGCTATTTCGACCTTAAACATTATCCCCTTTATGTCCGACGTGCATGACTTTAAACTGCCCACAAAAAGACAAAGGAACTCTGAATAAAAGTCAAGTTCCAGCTCACTAAACATACATTCTGTATGATTTAGGTAATATTGAGCAATTAAAAGATTCAATGTTTATAGGTTTATTTGTAATAATCCTAGTAAAAATCAAACTATTCTTACTAGGCCCATTGGCTTAAGTGAATTTGAAGCAGGTAGTGAAAGAATGCAGGTAAAAATGACTGAATATGAAAGTGTTTTTTCATTGATACACAAGAGATAGAAAGACATCCACAGACTGGAGTCTCTTTTCTTTTTCAAGAATTACAGAAGATTGTCAACATAAGTCTTCATTTGATGTATAGCATCCTGAGCCTTATCAGCAGTTACTTGATGCTCGTGAACTTGACCTGCTTCACTCTTTTCAGCTTGCTGAAGTGCCTTCTTAGCATCTACGATGGCATTCATATCATTAATATTATTTTCATCCAATGATTTATTAAGCTGATCAAGTTCCCCAGTAACAGCATCTAACTGTTGATGAAGTTGCACCTGCTGGACGACCTTTTCTTTGATTTTTTACTTCAGATCCTTCATCTTGGCAGCATAATCAGCTTCAGCTTGGGATACCGCAGCCTCAAATTCGCCTATGTTGACTGATAATTTCACTCTGGTCAAATCTTTGCGACTTGTATGCGCTTTCTCCCTCCTGAAAATGATATGTTTCACTGCGGCATGGATCATTTCATACCCAAAACACCAAGTCCCAGTATAACAAATTGGGATGACAATCGAGGAATTTTCAATGGTTTCTCTTCTAAAGGAGCCCCAGATATAATGTTCCATATGTTGTTCCATGCCTTACATCGTGAAAAGCTGAACGCTTTAAGCATCTCTGGATCTGATTCAACATCATCATCGGAGGGGGTATGTAATATGGAATTAACACGCTTAAGGAAGTGCCTTGTCCTGCTCTTTCCCCCTGACTTGTGCTTCTTCACTTTCAATTCCCGTTGGGGCAGAGGCTGAGGCCTCATCTCCGGATCTAGCCATTACAGTTGATGGCCCTACATGATTAATTGAAAGATTTAGTTAGCGTCAAAGGATAACAAAAGAATGGATTGTCTTTCAAATAAAGTACAATCACAAATATTGTTATCCCTTACCCAAGGGTGGTTCAGCAACCTGAGAAGACTTCTCCCCATCTTTCCCGGTCTCAACAGGATTTTCAAGATGGGTCTCAGGAGGGTTTATTGGGTTTAGCTCTACTTGAGCTAATGTTTCTGCAATGGTAGGTTTGACATCAATGTCCACACCCTCTTCAGGCATTGGCAGTTCAGTAGCTTCTACGGAAGAAACTGCATATTGTTTTCCGTCATGGTTAGAAGTATAATTTTTAAAAAAAAATTGGGCGAAGGGTATCACTCACGCCCAAGGTCTTCTAAATCACATGACAACTTAGCATGATCATAAAATTCTTCAAAAGTCATTCCATGATTCATCATTTCATCCAATGATACTTCAGAATCTTGATTAGTCTCACCAGTGGGAGCATTTGCTACATCTTCTTTCCGACTTTTGTCCTGCAACCCCTGACCCTTGACAACATCTTCAGTAGGAGGAGGGATAATGGGAATGGATGGTAGCTCTTCTCCAGGAGCAACCAAGTCAGCTTGGGTCTGTGATTGTTCTATAGCACCCTCCACAGACTTTGAAGGAGGTTCAGTCCCTTCCCTCAAGGGGGAAATTGATGAAGCCCCTACAATCCTCAGAAATATGAGTAACTATAGGATTATGGGTATAAGCTAATGATTGTTCGAAGGAATTACCGCTGCTAATGAAATGTTTAGCTATGGATTTCCTCCTTCGTTTCCTTGGATTCTTTTGTTTTTTCGGAGTATCAGTAGTCTCCCTTATTGGCACTTGTATTGGAGAATGGAAGGCTATGTCCAGTGCCGCATTCATGGCCTGCTGGCCTGAAGATATCTCGCCTGGTTCGCGAGGAGAATCAGCAGCAGCCCCGATAGTAGTACCACCAGGGCTATAATGTGGCGAAGGAACCCCAGTTCCTTTCTTTTCAAGCTACAAGATGAAGAAAATAACTTCCTTAAGTAACAAATCTTCAACTGAAATCAAGTTGCAATGAAAATAAGGAAAGAAAACTTACATCTTCAGGAGCCACGTACTCTTTCCATTCCTCATCTCCAGAACCACCATCCCCCTCAGTGGTGCCATGATCAATCATTTGCTTCACCCGCCTGGTGATAGGAATCGAGTCATCAGTGGCATATATGAGCATTTCCATCTCTTTGATGTAATCTCACACTTCATTGGGGTTATCTTCGTATTGAATATTTTTAGAAGCTACAAGATTTCCTATTCCAGGAAGATGTAGGCCCTCACAAAAATCCAGCCAGGCGGTCTCAGTACCACAGTATAAGCTCTGCCATAGATGAAAAACCTCTGGTCATAGATATAAAGGCTGTGAGGAAGGTCCTACAATTTTTTATTTTAATTTCTTTCCAGCTCCTGCAACTACAGATAGAGAATAAGAAAGTAATACTTATTACATTATAAAGTAGCAGTGATTGAAATTACTACAACAAAATAACTCACCAGGAGTTGATGGAGTGGGTCTTTTAATTCTGGCCGGAGGATTATATCGGGCACAAAACAGCTTTGCTGCCGGTTGTGTCTCATCATCCCCATCATGATAATTCGATGAATCAGTTCTAGAAGAGGAGTCTGTTGAACCTATTTCACGTGGAGAAGCATCACCTTCACGAGGAAAGTTTTCTTTCTCTACAGTCCTCCTCCTCTTTCCCACTTGATATACTGTGTGATTCAATATCCCTTTGGGGTGTGATGCTATCCAGTGTTCGGCATAAAATGTAGTCAAATTAGGTGCCGCTTTTTCAACTGGTAGATCAAATACTGCCCCAGTTTTCTCTCTTGATGTCAGCAGCCATAGTTGTCGAGCAACCATCGGATGTTGCTCTAACCTCACATGTACCGGAGGTGATACAAAAATCTGTTGCAAACATTTGAATTGGAGTGCAAATATATATGGAGCATAGGCCTCACATATGATTTCTCCATCAATCCTGGCTACTAACACGCCATCCCTGCAAGCTAGCTTGTATGCCCTCAAATCCAAATGGGCTATCCCATCATCAACAAACCGCCCGGATGGTGGACTTCGATAGGGAAAGAAGTTCAATTCCTTAAACATGATCAGCCTTACATTCATGTCCTATCCATTAACATCTAATGAAGCAATTCCAGAGAATTCTTGCACTGACGGTCTGAAAGAGCTTCCAGGAATTTGTAATCCATTCTGTACATTGTAAGTCCTGAAGTGAGTGGCGATCCATCCCCACAAAACCTGTAATTGGCCCACTATTCTTAAAGGAGATTTACCCTGGAAGACATGAAGTAAACTCCTGTGAATCTTTGCTAAAATGGGGGTAGCTAACCCAACCATTTTTCCCTCAGCCAACTTTTCCGCAATGACGAAGGTCCCTGGCCAAACGCCTCCCTTCGAATCCCTGACCGGCAAGAGATAAACACTTAGCCACATTGCCAAGAAACCTGCCAGACGAGTTTTCTTTGGAATTCTTTGATTCACTTCATATCCCCACTTTTCAAACTCTCCTGCTTCTAGAGTTGGCCAGAATGTGCCAGGAGCTCCTCTCTTCTCAGGTTTTGGACAAGTGGTAGGACGTCTGGGCCTGGTATCCTTGGATTTATTTTTCTTGGATCCTTTTTCTTTTGGCTCCATCCCTTTCTTCTCAATAAGAAACACATTCATCCATTCTTCCAGATGAATATCTTTTCTAAAATGAGTTAATGAGGTCTCTGAACTCTTAATCCTGTGGAAGATTTTAAATAATTCTTGAGCTAAAGAAGGAGTCTTCTCTGAATCATTCCAAGTCACCATGGGAGGAATGAATTCATCATACATATCGCCCAAAATTGGAGCCACTGAAATCCTGTGGACATCCCACAAACTGATACCTACTTCTCCATGAGTGAAATGGAAAGAATTAGTAGCTGGGCTCCAGTGGCTAAGTATATCTGGCACGAAGATATCATGTCTGTAAACATATTTTTTCCCAACCCAGATAGCCTCATATATTCCAGCTCTCTTCAGGTCCTCGATAAACTCTGCGCAAGTCTGTCGCACCCAGTATGCCCACATCCATGTTGGCTTCACACCTCCCCCAGGATGGAAATCCCAGCTTTTCTTCCAGCCTTTGGATTGATCCATCTGAGCATTTCGGAAGATTGAAGGATGAAAATGTGGTTGAAGCTCAGGTGTATGATTTTTCAGATCTGGTGTGCAAGGGCTATGATGCATCACATAAGCCTTCTCCATTGTTCCAGCAGTTTGAAATACTCCTCCACCTGAGATATTTGCTGAAGCAAAGTTGGTATAAATCTAAAACCATGAAAATGGAAGATAATTCATTACTTCTGGAAATATTACTTCTTGTAGATGGCCATGGCCATACAAAGGTAGATAAGTGCAATGAGGAAAGATGCGATGATATTTCTTCAGATACTTAGCCAAATCTGGAAGAGTACTCTATTTGACAGTATAGTAATCAGGGCCAATAATGTTGATCATATCATCTATCCTCTTGCTAGCCAGTTCATCAATTAATCTGGGTCTAAGATCCATTAATTCTGCACAAAGAGTTGAATAAATTAATTTAAAAATGAATTAATTTTTCACAAACTTTGTGAATGAAATCAAAAAATGTCCAAGGCATTAAGGCGCGCAAGTATGGAGATGTCGCGCAAGTGTTACATGTGCCGCGCAAGTTTCTGTCACGCATGTATCACCGCGAAAGCCCTATTATCTTTACAGTAGCGAGACAGTGAGGGAACAGTGGAAAAAAGAAACTTGCACGGCGAGGAATTCTTGCGCGGTGAGAGCTCAAGAAATTCGGGATCAGAAGCTACACACGACCAAAAGCCATTTATTTATAGGCCAGGAGGCCTATCTGCGTGCCGTCAAGGCCTGCGCGACGCAAACTTGCACGCCGCCCACTATGCCCTGAAGACCAGCGCGCCCCTTTTCCTTTGGATGGATTCGATTTCCTCAGAGTCAAATCCTCATTTCTCTCCGGATCCAACTCTGAGGGGGGACTTTTGTTGATGCTCCTTTCGTCACAGAATCTAAATATCGGAAAAGGGGAATATATGAGCTCAAAGTGATTCAACCTTTGAAGAAAACATCAAAAATCAACAAAGGCATGAACAAAGGATCAAAAGCAACTGCACCGCACAAGTTATATCACTGTCGCGCAATTACACTTGCGTGACGCCCTTGGTCGTGCAAGTGACTTGCGCGACCTAAGTGATAACTGCCCGGTAGCCGCCCGGGGTCTTCTCCTGCCTATATATAGACCATGTGGGCCCCTCATTCGAGAGGATCATTTTTCAGAAACTCGGATTGAAGCTCCCGATGCCCAAGTCAGTTCTCAAAGCTTCCGGAACACTTCTAAAGGTAATTTCTTACCTAGAACGGAAGATTTAAAGAGAAGAAGGAAGGACTAAGTGTTGAAACTCATCAACACTTGCGCGCCGCCTTATTCCTTCAATAGAACTCGCGCGTCCCTTTTCTGGAAGAACCTAAAGAGGATTCTAAAGGGATTTATAAATATTCGCTCAAATATTCTAATGATGTTTGAGAATCGTGCAAGTACCCCTCATGTCACGCAAGTATACTTGCGCGACCAATACATGCGCACCGCCGCAATACTTGTGTGCCTTCCAAGACTTGCGCGCCCCTACCTTTTTGGGTACCCATCTTGCCCATTTTACCCCTCTTAAGCCATTACACCTTTCCATTTCAAGATTCAGTCTTCAAGACACTCTTCAAATCCATTTATGGCATGATTTCTTGATTTCACTTCCTTATCGGAAAGGAATTCTGTGGAATATCTCTCAAAACCTAGTGATTTAAATATCCTTATGTCACTAAATATGGAGAGTTCATTCATTCAACCTCATACTTTAAGATGAGAGAATCCTTAACTTGGGTCTCCTTTTTTAGGAATAATCCCCAGTTATAAGTCCTTTAATATGGGCATCCTCCTTAGGAGTAAGCCCCAAACCTTAATTCCTTAACTTGGGTATCCTTCTTAGGAGTAAGCCCTGAGTCCCTTAATTTGGGAATCCTTCTTAGGAGTAAGCCCCAACCTCAAATATGGGAATCCTCCTCAGGGGTAAGCCCCAAACCTTAATCCCTAACCTGGGTCTCCTTTTTCAAGTATAAAACCCAGTTATAATCTTGGGCTTCCTTTTCAGGAATAAGCCCCAAGTCTCCTAATTTCTCTTCAACCAGTCCTAATTTACCCTTGATTTGGGTTTCCTTTTCAGGAGTAAAACCAAATCATAAGTCCCCTCCTAACATGGACATCCTCCTTAGGAGTAAGCCCCAAGATTAGAGTATTCAAAATCTCCATGAAGCAAATATACCTTTATGGACCCTGTTCATGGATTTTCTCCCTAAAAGTGAATCCTAAATCTTCATCTATCTGGGCATTCATACATACATAATCCCCAAACCATTTCTTATGATTGCATCTTTCATGGAACAATTTTCTATGTTTTACTAATACCTCTTGTTTCTCACACCGAGCATGACTCACGTGAGCTTAGAGTGAAAACGTAATTGTGACATCCTGCTTTGAACCATCAATCATAAACATCATACCCTTATACGAACTACGTGGGTTCGGATTCCCTTTTCAAAACAAACGATACGTAGGTAGCACATCTATGGGTTCGATCCCAACTATAAAGTAATTAATTGTCCTTCTGAATGACGAAAAACTTCAAGTGCCCCACTAAGTGGCTTTAAAACCAGCCTGGTCATCATAATGACCAAGAGACTTTTATATAAATGTTTTGAAGGATACCATTGACCAAGAATCTCTAAATAGATATAGATGATTCTCTATTGATGAAGAACCTCGAATACATATAAAAGATTCTCTAAATTTCTTACATATTTAATCATTGATTGTTAAATTGAAGGAAATCTCATTTTATACATGGTAATGTAATAAGGATTCACGAACATAACTTAAATCTATAAAGAGAGTCCCGAAGTAGACAATAATTCCCCTCAAAAAGGTGTGATGAGTCGGACCTCCCATCCTCTCGACCAATGCAAATTCCTAAGCCTTATTATCCCACAAGCTAATGAGCGCCTACCTTTGGAAAGTAGGTCCAAACGGATGTGGAATCATTGGATGTTTCCGGTTCTACGAACATACCTATTAGAAACTGATCAGAACGTTTGAATCTCCCATCCAGGAGGTCATCCCCAGATTCCATGCGAAACAATGACAATTCAAGATGTTACCACCACCACCACCAGGAGGTCCACCCCGACCATAGAGAGTAGGAGGATAGGGGAGAGCTCAGTTCCAGGAAGCTGAGGCTTACAATCATGGTGCTCTAGAGATGATATGTGGCACGATTTGTGTCTACTACACCTCAGTTTGAGTTCCTATAGACAAATGTTCCAGTCATTCCTTTATTTCTGTTTCCCTCGTTCGGAGCTCACAGATTCCGACAGAGCTGTGGGATCGATTCTTACATCTAGATACTCCTACAGGAGTGGATTCGACGATTACACACTAGTGCCAGTAGTGCGTGCCTACTATAGGAGGTGAGAACATAAGTTGGGATCTCATAGTAGCAGTATCGTGGCCTTATGATGTCATTTTGGGTATGGACTAGTTATATAAAGTCAATGCATAGATTGACTATATTAGGCACAAAGTGCAGTGTTTCGATATGGATGGGACCTGGTCCACCTTCATTGATGAGAAGGGATAATTTTCAGCACATGATATACTTTCCCAGAGGAGGGTCTAGCCGATAACTCATATGTTCTCTAGCCTTACCCTCAGGGCAGTTGATGCGGCGAGTCTAAATTATCTTGTAGTGGTGGACCAGTATGTGGATTTCATCCCTGATGATGTCATGGGTCCACTTCCTCACAGATAGGTCGAATTTTACATTGAATTATACCCCATTATGGAAACGATATCAACACCATCATATCAGTTGGGTCTCATGGAGCTTCATGAGCTGCAGGTATAGTAGGAGGACTTAAGGGGGAAGTGGTTCATCTGGCCTAGTGTTTCACCATGGGCAGCCTCAATTTTATTCACCGAGATGGAATAAGGGAGATTGAGGCTTTTTGTTGAATATCAACGCCGGAACTAGGTGAACGTGATGAACAAGTACCAACACTAGAGGATTGATGACCTCTTTTATGATCTAAATGGAGCATGATGGTTGTCGAAGATAGAACTCATATCAGGTTATCACCAACTCAGAGTATGAGATGAGGATGTGTTGAATATGGCCTTGAGGTGTCATTACGACCATTATGAGTTCTTCGTTATTCCATTCGGTGTAACCAATGCTCAAATAGCGTTCATGGGACTCATGAACAAGATCATTCTGGTATACCTTGATCTCTATGTAGTAGTCTTCATCGACGACATTCTGGTCTACTCAGCTACCGAGGAGGGGAATGCCTGTCATTTGTAGGTAGTACATGTCCCATTCTGAGAGCACCAACATTATGATAAGCCATATTAGTGATAGTTCTGGATCTAAGAGGTTCACTTTTGGATACATTTCATGTCGTAGGCTGGAGTTTCAGTTGATCCAGCAATGATTGAGGTGGTACTAGATTGGGAGGCACCCCGAAGTGTAACGGAGGATTGTAGCTTCATAGGTTTCCCTATATACAACCATAGGCTTGTTCCAGACTTCTCCAGAGTTGAAGCACCAATATCGGCATTGCAGAAGAAGGTGAAACATTTCATTTTGAAGGAGAAATGTGAGAGGAGTTTTCAAGAGCTGTGGCAGAGGCTTACTAGTGCCCCCATCTTGAGGCTTCCATTGGAGGGAATAGTGTATGTAGTCTACTACATCACATTAGGGATTGGAATTGGATGTGTCCTAATGTAGAAGTGAGCATTGATCACATAAGGTTCCCTACATATTAGATAAAATGGTAAGAATAATGCTACCTAGGACCTGGAGTTAGTTGCAGTGGTCTTCGCCTTGAATATCTTGTGGCACTATCTAATCGGAGAACATTTTATAGTGTACTCTGATCACAAGATTCTCAAGCATATCTTCTCTCACAAGGACCTGAACCTAGGACAAAGACGTTGTCATGACATCCTATGGGACTATGACTTCATGATAGTCTATACTCTTGGGAATGTGAATGTTGCAGCAGACGCACTCAGCACGAGGTCTGGTATACATCTGCTAGGTGAGGAGATAGAACAACCGACCTCTTTGCAGATATCCTTCAATGAACATGATGGATCAGCTTTCCTTGGGACTCTTACAGTCACTCCCCCACATCATCAGCATGTTAGAGAAGTGCATCTTGGGGATGCTGACTACGAGCATGTCGTACTCAGATATCCAAAGGACAGGAACCTAATAGATTTTCTAAAGGTGGGGATCATTCCATCCACTTCCGAGGATGTAACATTGTACCATTATCACTTCAGAAGGTTATGTTGAGGGATTTCCACACATCACCACATCCGGTATATCCATGAGTAGAGAAGATGTACAAGTATCACCGAGCACAACACGGGTGGCAGGGAATGAAGAATGTTGTTGCAGAGTTTGTCTCTCGGTACCTCACTTGTCAGAAAGTGATGGAAGATCACCAAGTACCGGCATGCTTGGTTCAGACATTGGAGGTCCCAGAGTGGATGTGTGAAGAGATATCCATGGAAATCTTGATAGGACTTCCATGTACAACCAAGGGTCATGACTTGATTTGGGTGATTGTCGTCCAACTCACCGAGTCGGCCCACTTCCTACCGATCAGAGACCAGGGTTTAGTAGGGGATTGGGAAGCCTCTATGTGTATGAGATTGTATGGCTATGTGGAGTATGCTCAATGATTTTCTTCGATCGTGATGCACGTTTTACTTCCAGACTATGTAAGGGGTTGCATGAGGCATTATGAACGCAACTTCATTTGAGCACCGCCTTCCATCATCACACAAATGTTCATACTGAGCAGACCATTTAGACCCTCGAGGACATTTTTCATTATTGTGTCCTTGACTTTTGTCACATCTTGTAAAATCACTTTCCATTGGTGGAGTTTTCATAAAACAACTTCGATAACTCCACCATTGGAATGACACCTTTTGGGGCGTTTTCACGGGTGACCATGCAGTTCACTGTTGTGCTAGACAAACCTAGTGGAGTCAGTACTAGTGGGATCAGAGACAGTATGGTCTACCATTGAGAAACAATAGATCATATTGGAGAGGATGAAGACTGCACAGAGTTGGCAGAAGTCTTATGTCGATAGGAGATAGAGACCTCTGGATTACGAGGATGGTGACAATATCTTTATACAGGTCTCACCTCGTTGAGTTTTGTGGAGATTTGGCCGAGGAAACAAGTTAACATCGTGGTTAATTGGAACTTTTAATGTCCTCAGCAGAGTTGGCGAGGTGGATTACCTCTTAGCTCTTCCACCTCATTTGCACCAGGTGCATGATGTCTTCCATGTATCTCATCCAAAGAGATACATGCACAACCCTTCCCACATCATCGTCCATGGCGAGCTGGATGTTAACGATGGGGAAGCTTTTACAGAGGATCTTGTAATGATTAAGGATTGACAAAAGTGGTTCCTTCATGGATGGTTGATACATATGGTGCATGTTTGCTGGTAGCACGGGGAACTCCAGGAGAGCACATGAGAGTGGGAGTCTCAAATGTGTGCTCAGTACCCCCAGTTGTTTACCTAGTTATGAGTTATGGATTATGAGGTCGTAATGTCCTAAGGTGTGGAGAATATAATGACCTGAAATTTCCCTGATTTTTTTAAATAAATGGGAATTTTATGAGTCCTCGAAAATTGACAGTGTGTGATTCTGAGGCATGGAGTGCCCAGAATAAATATTTGGATGATTCTTTGGTTACATTTAGTAAACGTGCGAGGGGGTTTATATAAATTTTTAACTGGTGATCGTAATTGAAATCTGAAGGTATCATTGAAATCCTAGTGCATGTATTTTCTTACAGAGACTTTCACCTTGATTACAGTTGGTCAATGGTGAATGTTAGTTTTTGGGTTCATCGTGAAATAATAAATTAAAAATAAAATTATGTAACAATTTTTTTGAAACACCCAAGTGGATGTCTGGATGTGGGGACCACCAGAATTAAACAACCATTTGAAATTTAAGATGTGGGGTCCACTAGAGCTAAACCTCCCTTGTGAGGTTATGTTGGTGGGGAATACCCGAGCCTAAACCCCCAATTTTTATTTTAGAGGTGGGGACCACCTAACCACTCTTAATGGGGAGAAACCTCCTAAACTCCCCAATATTCCACCCCTCCCATTAAATTAGGCCAATTAATTATGATAATTATTTGTGAAAACGCTGTAAAATAATTACTCCAATGTGGTTGTTCCATCATAATTAATCCATTAAGTTAATCAAATTGGCACCTCTTTCATTTTTTGGGTGGGATTGTGAGAGGAGATTCCTTGGAGGATTACACTTCTCTAATGAAGAATGCATTCTTTCATGAAGAATGATCCTCCGACGAAGAACGCCAAATTTGACTTATACCTCAGGACACACCCCAACTAAGAATGTATTCTAAAATTATGAACCAATGCATGAGCCTGGGATTGGAGGTGTGTGGCAGACGAGATGAATGTCGATATCTTTAACTTCCTTCTCGCGCCAACATCAACGAACAATCCAATGTAGGGGTTTATTTCTATATTATTATCACATCCAATGTTATCCCATTCCAATGATTTTTCATTATTGGGAATAGATATTGACAAGGGTTGTGTGGATTAATTTTTTAAAATATCATCCAAACACATTCAAGATTCAATTTTTTTGAACCGCATGCTACATCTATAATGTAGATGGTGCGTGCCAAACAAACATGGCCTGAACTCTCAGTCATTCTCCTTCCTTAATGTGTTCTTCATAATGGATGTAGGAGGCGAAGGCAATAGAGCTCTACCACCTTCGAACACCATTTCCCACGGCCTCTGCGCTCCACAGCCTCAGTTTCTCTACCGCTGAGCTGAGCCACCATCGCCATGCGGAGCTGCGCTGCAGGCCGAGCTGCTGCCGCTGATCGGGCATCAGCCATGTCTAGGATGAGCCACCACCCAAACCACTGCCACTAGGCTATTCCGCCATCCAAGCTATCTTCTGGGTCGTCGCCACCATCTGGGTCAAACCACCAATACCATTTTTTCAAATCGCCCAAGCCGAGCCACCCCGCTGCCTCACACACTCTGCGGCCCTCCATGTCCTCGCAGTCACCCTTGACCCTCTACGGCCCATCGCGGCCTACCGAGCCAGACCTAGTGGGCCGGGTGGATCCGAACAGGCTGGGCCGCCCAGCAGGCGAGGCCGGACCCAGCATGGCATGCTTGGTTGACCCGAACTGGGTCGTCGTAGGCCGGGTTGGACAGGACCTGGGCCCACTTCGACACATTAACACCCTTTTGGCCATAACTTTGTCACTAGACGTAAGTTTGATGAACTGTCAGCAGTTATAGAAATAATAGATAAATACTGTCCCATTGAGTATACCCAACTGGAGTTTTTTGTAATTTTGATGTAAGTTCAGGTTGGGTCCGGCACGAATCCAACCTGGCCTCCGAGACTAAGAGGATAATAACTAACAGACTGGGCATCAAATTGACACGTCGTCTGTTGCGTTGATACCCCTATGACGTGGAAGAACATTGTGATAATTATTCATGGAATATAATCTATGTTAGAGAACTTAATAGTGGCTTGGAGTCTGGACTCTCCCCAATACAAGCAAACATAGTTCGAAAACCCAGTAGCTAGCTGTGACGAGAAGAGTGATCCTAGCGATCCTATTTGGGTCATCTCCAGCAATCATTTTTGGGTAAGATCCTAGAGATCATGTGCTGGCCATCTCCTAGAAATCCTGTGTGGGTCATCACTAGCGATACTATATTGGTGAGCTCCGAGCGATCCTATGTCGGTCAGCTCCTAATGATCATATGTGGGTCAGCTCTAGCGGTCATGTGTGGGTCATCTCCTTGTGATCCTCTGTGGGTCAGCTCCTATCTATCTTGTGTGGGTCATCTCTGGGGATCCTGTGTGGGTCATCTCCTAGAGATCCCGTGTGGGTTAACTCCTAGCGATCCTGTGTGTGTCAGCTCTAGTGATCATGTGTGGTTTAGCTCCTAGCGATCCAGTGTGCGTTAGCTCCTTGCGATACTATTTGGGTCAGCTCATAGCGATTCTTTGTGGGTCATCTCCAGTGATCCTACATGGGTCAGATTCTATCAATCCAATGTGGATCAGCTCCAACAATCTTGTGTGGGTCACCTCCTAGATATTCTATGCAGGATAGTAGCAGAGCCTCTTAACAGAGTAGGATGATTTAGTAGATACATCAAATCATCTCTTCTACTGTACATAAAGATATACCTAGTGTGAGAAGAGTCAATAACTCTGTTTTTCCTCATTATTGAGATGGATTACAAGATAACATAGTTATATGTATGGGTGTATACATAAGTAGGGTTATCTGTTGATTTCATAATTTGTGGTTTATCCTTGATTGATCTTGAGAGACGTTGAGGGTCTCTGGTTCCCTACTGAGAATCATTATACTCACCCTTACATGGGATATTCCCGCACCTTGTTGTGTAGAATGCAGACGACGGACATCACTGACATAGGACAGGGGTCCCAGGACTGGGCAGTGCTCGGAGGTGGACCATATGGCGTGTCGGTTCGTAGAGGATACGAGTGGTAATGGAGTGCTGTGGAGGTGATCAGTACCTACCCTACAGGTAGGAATCAAGGTGGATGATCTAAGAGCTAGTTTTCACCTATCAGTCATATTGTAAATTTCAGTTTTCCTTGTACTTTCCAATTGGGCTTGAAATCTAGACACTTTTACTTAATATACTCACTATGTTTACATTTCAGTTTACTTGAGTTTGTATCTTGTTGTGTGCTTGTTTGTGTTTTTATAGGTTATAAAGTCAATGGATTCCATGTTCTAGGGAATTATGACTTTGGTGCTAGTTTCCTGCCCTTGGCCTTAGGAAGGCAGAATTAGGGTAGTCATGACACGGGCCCCGAGGGACGGGTCATGACAAATTTGTATCAATGTTGTTGGTTTTTCCACAGAACTTCAGACTCTAATTTTTTTAATGACAATAGTGTTATGATTAGTGAGTGTTGTTATTATTTTAGGGAATCTAGTGTTGGTGTGGGGGCCGACATATACATACACCAGGACCATGACATCTGATTTCCGACTTAGTGAATGAAAACACTAATTGTGTGAGTGTTTTCAAATGTTTTCTTTCAGATATTTTGAATCAGCTAACCAGGTATAACTTGTTGACCATGGTGCACCTATTACTTTTCATGATGCCTCTATGCAGACAACTAGCTAGGGGTCCGAGAGTTGTATCCACTGATAGCCCACTGAGCGACGTGGCCCCAGTACAGGGCCCTCTTCTAGTAGAAGAACTAGTAGACGCACCGACATTACCATTATCCATTGGGCCAATGATGGCACCATACCTAGAAGCAAAGGGTGCATGTCGCTTGATAGTGTTTCATGAGTTCCAGCTCTAGAGGCCACCAAGTTATAGGAGAGAGATGGACCCACTCACAACTGAGGATTGGATGGAGGTTGTAGTGAGATTTCTTTTACTAGTAGGGACACTTGCTGATCTCATGGTGATACTTATCAAAAATCTTCTACATGCTACAGTAGGAAGATGATGGAGAATGTTGCTCCAAATTCATGACGAGGTGACACTTCTCTGGGCAGGCGTGGAGATCCTCTTTCGAGTAGAGTTTCTCCCAACGAATCGTTGGGACGTGCACATACAAGAGATCCTTCATCTATAGATGGGTAGTATGATTGTGTCTTGGTACTCAGAGATTTTCAATTATCTATCAAACAAAACAACATATACGATGCAGGACACATTACTTTGGGGCCAGACCATCGATCAGAGACTCAGGAAGATGATTAGGGCTTCGATGAACTCACTCTGCATTGCAACATAGTAGGGGGTTTTAGAGACAGCCCTCATTGTGGAGAGTTTCCTTGCTAAGTAGTCTCTAGTAGTGAGATCCTCCACTAGTCGTCATGTAGTGGAATCTTATGCAGCTGGTAGCAGATAGTTGTCATAGAGGTCCAAGAGGACCAGAACTAAAGTTGGATGATTGGATGACTCAGGATCAATTGTGCGTGGCACCCGAGATAGAGCCAGTCATACCTAAAGAGGGAAGTGTTACCAATGTATCAGGAAAGGTGAAATGGCTCATGAATTCTTGAATAGATGTATAGATGATCAGTATATGGTTGAGGGACCTCCCATGTTGAGACATAGGTTCAAATAAGGAGGGTCGTAGGATGCAAGCAGATGTGGAAGAGGAGATGTCCATGCAACTAGAGGAGGACGAAAATTCGAGATGTCAAAGACACCACCACCAGGAGGTTCATCCCGACCGTAGGGTGCTGTTGGATATGGGATAGCTCAGCTCCAGGAATCTGAGGATTCCAATCATGGAGATCTGGAGATGATACAAGTTAAAATTTTTGTCTACTCCACCTTAGATATAGTTATAATAGAACTAGGAGCCATTCATTCTCTTATTTCTACTACACTTTTTTGGATCTCAAAGATTCTGATGGAGACATTGGCTCGATCATTATGGAAAGAGACTCATATAAGAGCAGATTCAATGATTACGCACTAGTGATGGTAGCGTGAACTTAGTCTAGGAGCTGAGAGCCTCAGCCGGGATCTCTTAGTGGCAACGCCAAGGCCACTGAACATCATCGTGGGTATAGAATAGTTATCTACAGTCCATGATTATATTGACTGTATTAGGAACAAATTACGATGTGTATGCACAGAAGGAAAAAATTTCAACTTCACCAGTCAGAAAGGAACCTTTGATGAGCAGGATGGACTTTCCTGGAGGATGGTGTAGCCGATAACTCGTCAGTTCACTAGCCATACACTTAGGGCCGTTGAGGTGGAGAGTCCGAATTATCATGTAGTGGTGGAACAATATGCAGATGTCTTCTATGATGATGTATCGGGTATACCTCCTCACAAATAGTTGGACTTTCACATTGACATGTAACCCGAGACGACACTGATATCTACACAATCATTTCAGATGGATCACGTGGAGCTTCATGATCTACGGGCATAGATAATGGTCAAACATGAAAAGGGGTTCATCCTGTCCATTGTTTCACCATAGTCAACCACGATTCTATTCGCCATGAAAAAAGATATGTGCTTGAAGTTTTGTGTTTACTATCGGCGCCTGAAGTAGGTTACTATGAAGAACAAGTACCCAATCCAAAGGATTGACGACCTCATTGATCAACTAAAGGGATGACGATGGATTTCAAAGATTGAAGTCAGATCAGGATATCAACAACTCATAATACGATAAAATAATGTGTAGAAGAAGACGATTAGGTGATGGTATGGCCAATAAGAGTTCTTGGTAATTCCATTCATTGTTACCAATTCCCCAGAAGCATACATGAGACTCAAAAACATGATCTTTCAGACATACCGTGATCCCTTTTTATTATTCATCATTGACGACATTCTGATTTACTCAGCTACTGAAGAGGATCATGCCTGTCATTTTTAGGTAGTATTGGACACATATCGAGAGAACCTTCTTTATGGTAATCTATCGAAGTGCTAGTTTTAGATCTGAGAGGTTCAATTTATGGGACATGTTGTAACAGCCCAAGATTTTATAAAAAAATATTCTTTTTAATTTTATTAATGTCTTGTGTTGTACGCTACACCAAAAGGAGCTTGCACAACACGCATCCTTGTCTTGCCTTGCATTACACGCAATCGCGACCTTCCTCGATAGCATGTGTAATACGCAATACCGAGTTTCACTAAACAACGATATGCTATTAAAATATTATTAAAACTAGCCGTTATGAATAGTAATAACCATTTTTTAAAATTCTGTAAATCTTATTTTTCAAAATGAACTTCATTCTTGGATTCGGAGTATCGAATTTAGCCTAAGGTGAAATTTTGGTACTTTTCGGATAACTTTCATATTCTGATGAATAGTGAAAATTACTAAATTATAATTAAAAACAACTTTTTTAATCGAAATAACTAATAGTGATAAATTATTAATTGGAGTGGTTTTAAAGTATATTTAGAATATATATTTACAATTTAATACAATGTTGGTCATTGGTTGTAATTTCACATTTAAACAAGACATAATCAAGTGTCAATCTTTTGATATATATTGTTTCCTAAAAACACGCTATTTATTTTAACAAGCAGAATTTAATTATAAAATTAATTAATGCAACTTCTATGTTATGAATTTGGTAAAATAGATTTCATTTTTGAATTCGGAATATGAAATATAGCTTAGGATGAAATTTTGGCATTGTTCTGAAAAACATCAATTTTTGATGAATAGTGAAACTACTAAGTGGTAGTTAAAAAAAACTGAATTTTTCATAAAACTTAATTTTGCCGCTTCTGTGAATGGAATTTCGAAAATCCGAGAGACACGGTTAATATCAAGGACTAAAATGTGGTTCAATGAGATGAAAATAATTTTTTGGTGAATAGTAACTTTTTACTTTTTTTACCGCGGTTAATAGTAAATAGGGTAACTAAGGGTAAATATGATATTACTATTACCCTAACACATGTCCTAATTCTATTGGACAAGTGTAATTCGACCAAAAACAAACTTAGTAATAAAATATGACCATTTAGGCCCACTTGGATTAGATTAGGACATTTATTATTATTTAATTTAAAGAAGAGTTAAAAGAGTTAAAATCAAAGTTTATTTACTAAAACATTTTTTAATATGGGGTTATACATAAGATAAATTCGATTGTAAATATTCATTATAAATATAAAAAGATTTCCTACATGATGGTATTTTATTTGTAATTTTTAGACATCAAATAATTTAATTTATTTATGACACAACGATGATGCAGTAATTATCTTATTAATGAAATATTGACATAATTGATGTTATAAACACCAAAATAAATGTAATTTGAGATTTTTTATGAATTCCACTAATTTCCTAGGTTACTATGATATATTAGTGTTGATTTAATCAACTTTTTTGGAAAATATAATTCTGTTATGACTTTCACAATAATCATGTATCAAATAGTGTCAAAATTGACACAAAATAGTTTTTAAATCAAATATTATATTAATAATTGTTATTTTATTCCTAAAAATCTAAGGTTCGGCCAAATGACTTAGATAAGGATATATGTATTAATAATATACAATTTGGGGTTCGTTTGGCATGTTATAGTAAGTGTATTAACCATATAGTGAAAGAAAACAAAAAGACACGGTAAAAGTTAAATTATTTAACTTAGAGTTAAATCTAATTGATAAGGTTAAAATAATACCCTAAACTTGTCTAAATCTTATTGGTTGATAGGATTTCGACCCATCCCCACTTTAGCTTCGAAATAAGACCCTTTGGAACCATTATAAACCGATTTTGACTTTAATATAAAATAATATTTTGAGATATTCCTAAGGTGCCCCTCTCCTCCCTTATAAAAGGACACCTCCTCCCCCTCCTCCTCACACCAATTTGAGCACTCAAGCTCGGCCAACCCCTGCCAAAATCTCTTCTCCACTTCCCTAGAAACATCATAGAGGTTCTGGTCTTCCTCAAATACCAATTTTAGTGCCCTAAGAGGAGGTCTCAAAGAGGCGCTTCAAAGAAGAGGTAATTACCGTTACCAATTGTTTCATCTTTATTTCTTCTTCCACTTCTTCTTCTTAGGTTGTTTCATTATGAAGTAATAACATCAGTATCACTCATATACGGATAAGTTATTATAAGTATGAAACAACCCTATTTCACCATCTATCCATCCTACGGAAAAAGAAATCACCGCGCGTGCGTACGTACGGAATACCGTCTCCACGCCGTGGTGTAATCTATTTTCCACCACCACCTTACATGGATGGGTATAATGGTGTAAAGAATAACTATACATAGTTATTACAACATCATATTGATTCTGATATATTGTATAATCCACTCCAATTCAATTCAATATTTATGGAAATGATATCATCGCTCGTGCGTACGTACGGACTACCGTCTCCACGACGCGATGAGATTCATTCTCCATGTTAACTATTTAAGAATGATTATAAAGTATATATAAGAAATAATAATGAAATATATGATATTATAAAGCTACTGGATTTATGTATATATATATATGTATGTCATCTACTTACTTCCATTCAAGACAATAAGGAAAGGAAAACAGCGTTCATGCGTACGTACGGACTACCGTCTCCATGAACGGTGTTTTTCATTTCATTTATCTATCTATTATATATATATATATACTGAATATATATGATATATAAATCATATTTTATATTCTGGAAGTAATTAAATCATGATATAAGTAATAATAACATCAATAACAACAAGTCAAAACACCTACGATAAATGAAACGATTTTACCCAAAACGCTTCTTTAAAATGGAATTTACAAAAGAACGGGTAATATAAAGTCATAAGTGAACCATATATGATATCATAACAATGAATATGATTCTGTAATAAGTCAATGACATTATTTAAATCATTATACAGGAGGTTCGGACACATACAAAGCAAATCGGACCTAAGGTAAGGGAAATATCACAATCTCATTTTTATCCGAGATTGTTTATTCGTAAGTATTTACTGGGGTGTATTTTATCATCCACATCCATGTTTCATCAATATGTAATATTATTTCCATCCACCTACAATTGTTTAAATCCATTTTTACCCTTCGGTGAGTTTTTATTAATATGTATGAAAGGAATCTTTTGTCGTATGAGGTACTTTTTGACTTTTCCGACAAAAGAACGAAGAATGTTTTTTTTAACTTATACGGCATGAATGGATTTTTAAAACATTATTTCCAAGAAACTTCCTTTACAAGTTTTCAAGTTTATTTTTAATCAACTTCTTTTATTTTAACGTTGTATGACATGTTATGAAAGGAAAAATGTTTTTGAAGAAGAAAGGATATTTTCCTCAAGAATGGAGTTCAAGTGTTTTATCAAAATTATTTTCCATCTAAGATAATAAAGGGTTCTGTTTTTATCCCTATTATTAAATTGATTTGATCATGTTTTGATGGAATTATTTTTATGAATTCCTTTATCTTATATGAATTGATTTTTGATGTCATGATGTTTCAAGAATCCCATTTTTGTTACATGTGTTATGCGATGATGTATGTTTTATGATTATGTGGCACACATAAGAAAGGATTCATTATAAGATGGGTGGGACCTATATCTCCCTCCAATTCATTGGGTAAAGATTTTATATCTCATGAGATAGACAGGGCTGGAATGGTAGGTTATACTGGTTCAGTGAAACAGGACTGAAACGAGGGTTACTCGATTCAGAAAGGGACTTTGTCCACTAAGATAGTCTTGGCAATGAGTCATGACTAACAAGAAATGATTTTCCATGATTATGTGTGCATGCCACAAAGTTTCAAGTTTCATGTTATGATTATGGTGATCTCATTTTCACTTCTATGATTTGTTCCATGTTAAGATATTATGATCTCTTTTGCAGGTTATGATTTTCAAAAAGATATGATATGATTTTTATTTCTTTTGTATACCCTTACTGAGCATTTTATCTCACCCTTATATGTTTTCTTTTCCCCAGGATATAAATAAAGGTTTTAGGTAAAAAAAAGGGAAGATCTTTATGGGAGATATTGAAGATCTTTCACCACGATTAGAAGATTACGTTCCGAGTTTCCGAAGACACTAAACTATTACAATCCTTTAGTGTGTGTTTTTGTTATGTACTAAGTATTCCGCAAAACTAATGTAATGTCCATGTACGATAAGCTTCGGGTCTCTACAGTTGGTATCAGAGGAAAGGTTTAGTCAACCTTTGGAAACTAGGATGCGAAAACGTTAGTGAGATCCCTAGAGATATTTCTACGGTATGTCTAGGGATGTCCCTAAGGTTAAGTATACATATAGGTTATAGTACTAGAACTACGCTAACGATCATAGAATTAAACCTAAGATGTTAGATATTGGAGGTACTCCCCCTTTATTATGTTGTTTTCCCTAGCATGATTTTTTCCTCTCACACTATTCTTTTTGGGTTTTAGATGATGGCTGGAACCCGAAGGAACCATGTTGATCAATGCAATGGACAATGCAATCATTGTCCTCCTGAACAAACAAATGTTATGGGAGATGGAGTGCAAAATCTTATTGCTATACTTACACAAGCTATGAATCATTCTGGACTTCCAAATGAGCAGAGAAGGGAACAATATTCTATTGAGTCCTTCATGAGGCAACGTCCACCTTCTTTCAGTGGGTCTTCTGATCCACTTGTTGCTGAACAATGGATCAGTACCACTGAAAAGATATTTTCAGTTCTTCAATGTTCTGAACATGATAAAGTCATCTTGGCAGTATATCGTTTGGAAGGTGAAGCTGATCAATGGTGGAATCTTATCAAGAATACAAGGCAAAGAGATGAAATTGAGTCCATGGAATGGGACGAGTTCAAGAACTTATTTTTCAATAAGCACTTCCCTCGTATTCTTCGAACAAAGATGGAGAAGGAGTTTCTTGAACTAAAGCAAAAGGATGATGAATCTGTTGGTATATACGAAGCGAATTTTACAAGACTTGCAAGGTATGCATCTGGCATTATCATCCAACCTGAAAGTAAAGTTGATCGATTTTTCAGTGGCTTAAAACCAAGTCTTCGAAGGGCATTAGCTATAAGAGACTTCAGTAGCTATGAAGAAATTGTGCGTTGTGCTATCAAGGTAGAAATGGAAGTTGGTGTTACATATCCATCTCATGGTTTTGACAAAAAACGAAAGATGGAGTTCAAGGAGAAATCTCAGAATAATGGTGAAAAGAAGATGAATGTTTCCTTATGCACAAAGTGTGGAAAGAAGCATGGTGGAGATTGTCTTAAAGGGACTAGAAAATGTTTTAAGTGTGGAAAAGAAGGTCATCGAGCAGCTGAGTGTCGAAGTCAAGGAAAAAGGGTTTCTAATGATGTGAATAAAGCAAACACTGCAGAGAACGCACCA
The DNA here is from genome assembly GCA_963277665.1 of Viscum album. Lineage (NCBI taxonomy): Eukaryota > Viridiplantae > Streptophyta > Magnoliopsida > Santalales > Viscaceae > Viscum > Viscum album. The sequence goes on along the minus strand of OY728121.1, from coordinate 742,397,350 downwards.
CCAACACTTCAATGCTTCAAGTGCAAGGAAATGGGGCATTATGCTAATAATTGCCCTAATCCAAGGGTTAGTGATGATCAACATGAGCAACCACTGAAGGCAAAGGACAAAGGGAAGTCACATGCGATCACTATTGGCAATGTTGAATATGACAATGATGTGGTGGTATGATTAACTGTTTATGTAATGGGATTCCAAAATAATGTTGTATCATGGAATATTGGAATATTTATGTATTGGTCTAATGTGGTATTCAAAGTGATTGAGATATTATGCGCATAATGAAGGGAAAACGAGAAAATGAAATGTTTAACAGTATTCATGAGCTCATGATTGATATAAGGACTAAGTGATATCATGGTTTGAGTATATAGAATTTTGAGGATTTTGGTATGTGGAAAGTGTTAACTTTTAACTGCATTCATGTTTTCACTAAGGTATTCAAGAGAATACACGATTAAGGACTTTGAATGTTTGGAATGTGACCAACAAGACATATCTTATGATATGTGGGGATCAACGACAGTATTAAATCTCTGGTAATCGTTGTCACTATATTATGAGAGTGGACTGCAGTATTATATATAAGCCTAAAGATTAGACTGGATTATGTTGGAATAAGTTAGTATTGTTTAAGGATAGAAGTTTTTTTTTTTGAAATTATTGATGGGATGTTATAGTAATGTAGTTTTAGAAAAAGGACAACCTGCAGGACGGGCGACAGCCCATCGCTTCGGACAAGGCTATGGGAATCGAACCCACAACCGAAGTGCGACTGGCCTTTATCGCCTACCACTAGCCTACAGGAAGTCCATGTTTAGTAGATACTAGTTTTATTATATTAAGCAGTATGATATATGAAGTATAAGTCCATTTTAGGAACCATATGTGATTAATCTCACTATAGATCGACTTATGTATATAATTTTTGCTAACCTTTTGTGATGGAATGACCCGTCATTCTATCACATGATCTGCTAACACTTCACGAATAACAAATTCAACTTCATATATTTAAGAGATGAAGTGGAAATTGTTCAAGGCATGAACAACAGTGAGATTGTACCAAAATAATGAAAGTATTTATTCTAATTCAAATTTTCAACTTTAGGGAAATGATCCTGAAAACCAAAAATGTTGTCCTAGTGGTCTTATACCTGATGAATCAGATGGTACCTTAGATCGTCACAAATTTATGGATTTGTGATTGTTGGATTTTCCATAGCCATGTTCTCTACCACTCTCCATCGGAACATGATGGTTAGATTTTTCTTCCATATCCATATTTTTACCTATGTGGAAACCCAGCGATTAGTTTATTTGGGTAATCGTTACATTTCATACTTTAGTTTTTAAAGCCAAGTTTTGGTATTCCTTTTTACGATGTGGGTTTCTATTAAAGAAACTTTCGAATAGTAAACCATTTATAACCCCGACGAATTTCGAGGGCGAAATTCATTTTAAGGGGGGTAGAATGTAACAGCCCAAGATTTTATAAAAAAATATTCTTTTTAATTTTATTAATGTCTTGTGTTGTACGCTACACCAAAAGGAGCTTGCACAACACGCATCCTTGTCTTGCCTCGCATTACACGCAATCGCGACCTTCCTCGATAGCGTGTGTAATATGCAATACCGAGTTTCACTAAACAACGATATGCTATTAAAATATTATTAAAACTAGCCGTTATGAATAGTAATAACCATTTTTTACAATTCTGTAAATCTTATTTTTCAAAATGAACTTCATTCTTGGATTCGGAGTATCGAATTTAGCCTAAGGTGAAATTTTGGTACTTTTCGGATAACTTTCATATTCTGATGAATAGTGAAAATTACTAAATTATAATTAAAAACAACTTTTTTAATCGAAATAATTAATAGTGATAAATTATTAATTTGAGTGGTTTTAAAGTATATTTAGAATATATATTTACAATTTAATACAATGTTGGTCATTGGTTGTAATTTCACATTTAAACCAGACATAATCAAGTGTCAATCTTTTGATATATATTGTTTCCTAAAAACACGCTATTTATTTTAACAAGCAGAATTTAATTATAAAATTAATTAATGCAACTTCTATGTTATGAATTTGGTAAAATAGATTTCATTTTTGAATTCGGAATATTAAATATAGCTTAGGATGAAATTTTGGCATTGTTCTGAAAAACATCAATTTTTGATGAATAGTGAAACTACTAAGTGGTAGTTAAAAAAAACTGAATTTTTCATAAAACATAATTTTCCCGCTTCTGTGAATGGAATTTCGAAAATCCGAGAGACACGGTTAATATCAAGGACTAAAATGTGGTTCAATGAGATGAAAATAATTTTTTGGTGAATAGTAACTTTTTACTTTTTTTACCGCGGTTAATAGTAAATAGGGTAACTAAGGGTAAATATGATATTACTATTACCCTAACACATGTCATAATTCTATTGGACAAGTTTAATTCGACCAAAAACAAACTTAGGAATAAAATATGACCATTTAGGCCCACTTGGATTAGATTAGTACATTTATTATTATTTAATTCAAAGAAGAGTTAAAAGAGTTAAAATCAAAGTTTATTTACTAAAACATTTTTTAATATGGGGTTATACATAAGATAAATTCGATTGTAAATATTCATTAGAAATCTAAAAAGATTTCCTACATGTTGGTATTTTATTTGTAATTTTTATACATCAAATAATTTAATTTATTTATGACACAACGATGATGCAGTAATTATCTTATTAATGAAATATTGACATAATTGATGTTATAAACACCAAAATAAATGTAATTTGAGAGTTTTTATGAATTCCACTAATTTCCTAGGTTACTATGATATATTAGTGTTGATTTAATCAACTTTTTTCGAAAATATAATTCTGTTATGACTTTCACAAAAATCATGTATCAAATAGTGTCAAAATTGACACAAAATAGTTTTTAAATCAAATATTATATTATTAATTGTTATTTTATTCCTAAAAATCTAAGGTTCGGCCAAATGACTTAGATAAGGATATATGTATTAATAATTTACAATTTGGGGTTCGTTTGGCATGTTATAGTAAGTGTATTAACCATATAGTGAAAGAAAACAAAAAGACACGGTAAAAGTTAAATTATTTAACTTAGAGTTAAATCTAATTGATAAGGTTAAAATAATACCCTAAACTTGTCTAAATCTTATTGGTTGATAGGATTTCGACCCATCCCCACTTTAGCTTCGAAATAAGACCCTTTGGAACCATTATAAACCGATTTTGACTTTAATATAAAATAATATTTTGAGATATTCCTAAGGTGCCCCTCTCCTCCCTTATAAAAGGACACCTCCTCCCCCTCCTCCTCACACCAATTTGAGCACTCAAGCTCGGCCAACCCCTGCCAAAATCTCTTCTCCACTTCCCTAGCAACATCATAGAGGTTCTGGTCTTTCTCAAAGACCAATTTTAGTGCCCTAAGAGGAGGTCTCAAAGAGGCGCTTCAAAGAAGAGGTAATTACCGTTACCAATTCTTTCATCTTTATTTCTTCTTCCACTTCTTCTTCTTAGGTTGTTTCATTATGAAGTAATAACATCAGTATCACTCATATACTGATAAGTTATTATAAGTATGAAACAACCCTATTTCACCATCTATCCATCCTACGGAAAAAGAAATCACCGCGCGTGCGTACGTACGGAATACCGTCTCCACGCCGTGGTGTAATCTATTTTCCACCACCACCTTACATGGATGGGTATAATGGTGTAAAGAATAACTATACATAGTTATTACAACATCATATTGATTCTGATATATTGTATAATCCACTCCAATTCAATTCAATATTTATGGAAATGATATCATCGCTCGTGCGTACGTACGGACTACCGTCTCCACGACGCGATGAGTTTCATTCTCCATGTTAACTATTTAAGAATGATTATAAAGTATATATAAGAAATAATAATGAAATATATGATATTATAAAGCTACTGGATTTATGTATATATATATATGTATGTCATCTACTTACTTCCATTCAAGACAATAAGGAAAGGAAAACAGCGTTCATGCGTACGTACGGACTACCGTCTCCATGAACGGTGTTTTTCATTTCATTTATCTATCTATTATATATATATATATATACTGAATATATATGATATATAAATCATATTTTATATTCTGGAAGTAAGTAAATCATGATATAAGTAATAATAACATCAAGAACAACAAGTCAAAACACCTACGATAAATGAAACGATTTTACCCAAAACACTTCTTTAAAATGGAATTTACAAAAGAACGGGTAATATAAAGTCATAAGTGAACCATATATGATATCATAACAATGAATATGATTCTGTAATAAGTCAATGACATTATTTAAATCATTATACAGGAGGTTCGGACACATACAAAGCAAATCGGACCTAAGGTATGGGAAATATCACAATCTCATTTTTATCCGAGATTGTTTATTCGTAAGTATTTACTGGGGTGTATTTTATCATCCACATCCATGTTTCATCAATATGTAATATTATTTCCATCCACCTATAATTGTTTAAATCCATTTTTACCCTTCGGTGAGTTTTTAGTAATATGTATGAAAGGAATCTTTTGTCGTATGAGGTACTTTTTGACTTTTCCGACAAAAGTACGAAGAATGTTTTTTTTAACTTATACGGCATGAATGGATTTTTAAAACATTATTTCCAAGAAACTTCCTTTACAAGTTTTCAAGTTTATTTTTAATCAACTTCTTTTATTTTAACGTTGTATGACATGTTATGAAAGGAAAAATGTTTTTGAAGAAGAAAGGATATTTTCCTCAAGAATGGAGTTCAAGTGTTTTATCAAAATTATTTTCCATCTAAGATAATAAAGGGTTCTGTTTTTATCCCTATTATTAAATTGATTTGATCATGTTTTGATGGAATTATTTTTATGAATTCCTTTATCTTATATGAATTGATTTATGATGTCATGATGTTTCAAGAATCCCATTTTTGTTACATGTGTTATGCGATGATGTATGTTTTATGATTATGTGGAACACATAAGAAAGGATTCATTATAAGATGGGTGGGACCTATATCTCCCTCCAATTCATTGGGTAAAGATTTTATATCTCATGAGATAGACAGGGCTGGAACGGTAGGTTATACTGGTTCAGTGAAACAGGACTGAAACGAGGGTTACTCGATTCAGAAAGGGACTTTGTCCACTAAGATAGTCTTGGCAATGAGTCATGACTAACAAGAAATGATTTTCCATGATTATGTGTGCATGCCACAAAGTTTCAAGTTTCATGTTATGATTATGGTGATCTCATTTTCACTTCTATGATTTGTTCCATGTTAAGATATTATGATCTCTTTTGCAGGTTATGATTTTCAAAAAGATATGATATGATTTTTATTTCTTTTGTATACCCTTACTGAGCATTTGAGCTCACCCTTTTATGTTTTCTTTTCCCCAGGATATAAATAAAGGTTTTAGGTCAAAAAAAAGGGACGATCTTTATGGGAGATATTGAAGATCTTTCACCACGATTAGAAGATTACGTTCCGAGTTTCCGAAGACACTAAACTATTACGATCCTTTAGTGTGTGTTTTTGTTATGTACTATGTATTCCGCAAAAGTAATGTAATGTCCATGTACGATAAGCTTCGGGTCTCTACACATGTCATATCAGTTGCTGGAGTTGTAGTTTGTCCAGTGATGATTGGGGTGGTAATAGGTTGAGAGCCACAGAGGAGTGTAATGGTGGTTCAATGTTTCCTGGGTTTTTTTGGATAATACCAGAGTTTTGTGCCAGATTTATATAGAGTTAAAAAACCAATATATACATTGAGGAATGTATGGGAAACCCTTTATTTGGATGGATAAATGTCACCAGAGTTTTCACGAGTTGGTGTAGAGGCTAACTAATGCCCCCCATCTTGAGGCTGCCAGATGAGGGCATATGGTACATAGTTTACTGCGATGTATTGGGGAACGAAATCAGATATTTCTTGATGAAACAACAAGTAGTGATCACATATGTTCCTAAACAGTTGAGACATCATGAGCAGAACTACACTAGCCATGACCAGGAGTTAGCAGTAGTGGACTTCACCAAGAAGATGTGGCAACACTATCTGTTGGGAGAACGTTTTATAGTGTAATATGATCATATGTTTCTATGAAATATATTCTCCAAAAGGACATGAACCAGAGACAAAGATGTTTGCTAGAGTTCCTCCAAGAATATATCTTCGAGATAGTCTATACTATTGGGAAGGGGAACACTGTAGCAGACAAACTCAGTAGGAGGTCTGGTATACAACTTCTAGTTGTGGTGACAGAGTAGCTGACCGCTTTTCATATATCCTTCATGGAATGGGATGGAGCAGCTTTCCTTCAGTTTCATACAATCACTCCCCAACTTCATCCGTCAGTCAGGGAGGCACCGCATGGGGATGATGACTATGAGGAACGACGTGCTTAGATATCCACAGGACATGCACCTACTCGATTTTATAATGTTATAGAGTACGCCATCCTCTTTAGAGGACGTACCATGGTACCCATGTCACATCAGGAGGAATTGATGAGGGATTTTAACACATCCCATCTAGTGGTATATCTAGGAGTGGAGAAGATGTTGCCGGATATCCGACGATAGCATTGGTGTCCTAGAATGATGAAACCAGTTGTAGAGTTTGTCTCTCGTTGCCTCACTTGTCAGCAAGTGCAGGCGGAGTTTTAGGTACCATGTTGCTAATTTCAAACATTGGAGGACCCAAACTGGAAGTGGGATGGGATATCCATCTACATCGTGATAGGAATTCCATTTACATCCAAGGGTCATGACTCGATTTGGGTGATCATCGACCGACTCACCAAGTCGAACCACTTCCTACCGATCAGAGAGCAGGGATTAGTAGGGAGCTTGGGACACATTTATGTGCAAGAGATTGTACGACTACATAGATTAACCTCGACGATTGTCTCCATTCATGATGGACGTTTTTCTTCCCAGCTATATAATTGGTTACATGAGTCTTTCGAGACACAACATTGTTTGAGCACCACCTTCCATCCTCACACGGATGGTCAGACTGGGTGGACCATTCAGACCCTCGAGGACATATTGTGTGCTTGTGTCGTCGACTTCGGTTGTAGCTGGGTGGATCACTTCCCTTTTTTTGCGTTTGTGTACAACAATATATATCACTCCACTATTGGGATGTCACCATTTGAGGCATTGAATGGGCAAACTTGTAGGTCACTATTTTGCTGGACAGACCCATGGTAGTCATTGCTAGAGGAACCAGAGATGGTACGGGCTACCAGAGAGAATGTGCAGATCATCCAGGAGCATATGAAGACTGCACAGAGTAGGCTGAAGTCTTATTCCGACAAGAGACTGAGACCTCTGTAGTTCGATGATGGAGACCACATATTTCTACATGTCTCACTATAAAAGGATTGTGGAGATTTTGGCAAAGGAGGCATTAATATTCTAGGTTCATCGGACCTTTTCATGTCCTCAGTAGAGTTGGAGATGTGTCTTATCACTTAGCTCTTTTAACTAAGTTGCACCAGTTGTAGGTCAACTTCCACAAATCCTAGCTGAGGAGATATGTTCACGACCCTTTTGACATCATCAATAATTAGTAGAAGGACGTCGAAAATGGGTTGAATTTTATAGAGGTTCCAGTAGAGATTGAGGATTGACAGGAGTAAGTCCTTCGTGGACTGTCTATACCTCTGGTGCGCGTTCATTAGCAGCACGAGAACATCTAGGAGAGCGCATGAGAGTGTGGGGCTTAGATGCATGCTCAGTACCCCAAATTGTTTACCTTGTTATGAGCTGTGTCTTACAAGGACGTAAATCCATAATGTGGGGAGAATGCAAAGACCAGAAATTTCCATGTAATTTTTTTAAATAAATGGGAATTTTACGAGTCTGTAAAAATTGATGGCGCTTGATTCTGAGGTGCAGAGTGCTTGGAATGAATTTCAGATCTTTTCTTTAGGTACGTTGAATAAATGTACAAGAGTGTTTTTAAAACTTTTGAACCGGTGCTCAGAATTGAAATGTGAAGGCACCGTTGACCTCGCAGCACTGGTATTCCCTTATAGAGACTTTCACCTCGATGACAGTTGGTCGAGAAATAAAGATAGTTTTTGGGTATTTTGTGAAATAATAAAATAAAAATAAAATTTTTTTATGATTTTTTTGTATTTGAAACAACCATGTGGATGTTGGGAGGTGGGGACCACGAGAACATAACCACGCATTGAATGTTAAGCTCTGGGGTCCCCCAAAACTAAACCTTCCTTGTGAAGTTAAGGTGGAAGGGACCACCCGAGCCGAAACCCCCAATTTCAATTTCAGAGGTGGGACCACCCGACCCCTCTTAATGGGGAGAAAACTCCCAACTCCCCAATATTACACCCCTCCCATTAAATTGAGCCATTAAATTGGTCCAATTAATTAAGATAATTAATTGTGCCATTGAGGTACATTAATTACACAAACTTTGTTGTTCCAAAATAATTAATCCTTTATGTTATTCATATTGGCACCTATTTCATTTTTCAAGTGGGATTTTGAGAGGAGAACCCTTGGAGGATTACACATCTCCAATGAGGAATGAATTATTCCATGAAGTGTGATCCTCTAATGAAGAACGCCGACAACAACTTCTACATCAGGACGCCATACAACATGGAAAGTCTTTGACTACGACAAACCGATGCACGAGCCTGGGATTGGAGGTGTGTGGTGAATGAGATGAACATTGACAACTTCAACTTCCTTCTAACACCAACTTCAATGAATAACAAATGGTAGGGGTTTATTTCTATATAATTATCATATTCAATGTTCTCCCCATCTAATTCGTTTGCGGGATTGGGGATAGATATTGACGAGGGTTGGGGGGATTATTGTTTTTAAATATCTTACATTCAAGCTCATGGTTCAGTTTTTGTAAGACACTTGTAATCCCTCTAATGAAGAGGGTGCATGACAAACAAACATGGAACTACCCCTATACTATTCATCTTCTTTGGTGCGTTTTTTTGCAAAGGATGAAGGAAATGAAGGAAACAAAGCTCCGCCGCCTGCGGCCATAGCTGCCTGCAGCCTCCATGCCGCACAGCTCTCTGCCGCTGGGCAGAGCCTCCACCCAAGCCATCCCCACTGAGGTGAGCCACCGAGCTGAGCTGTCGCTGCCCTTCCAATGTAAGCCATCGACTGAGCCACCAATGCCAGGCGGAGCTTCCTTACGAGCCTTCGTCCAAGCCGTCGCTGCAGTCTAGGTCTAGTCGCCACTACCCTTCCCACTGAACCACCCCTGCCAAGCCTCCAAGTGGCCTCACACTCTCTGCGGCCCTCCGCTACCTCGAATCCACCCATGGCTCTACATGTCCCCATGTTACATTCGAGGCTGGTCCCAGTGGGCCAGGACGAACACAACGGGTCGGGTGAGACCTGGGTCCACTTCGACCCATTTACACTCTTTTGGCCAAAACATTGGCACCGGATGTCCAGTTGACTAAACGTCTGTGGTGCTGGAAATATTGGAGTGAGACTATACCTTTGAGTATACACTACTAGAGTTTTGGATATTTTTAAGGAATGGTCGGGTTGGATTGATCATGATTCCAACGAGTCTCCCAGGACTAAAAGGCAAATAATAAACAGACTAGGTGTCTGATTGATGCACCATCTATTGTGTCAAGACCCCTATGATGTGGCGAACATTATTGATACTTCACCATGGGACATCATGGAAGTTGGAGAATCCACCAGTGTCTTGGGTAGCAGACTCTCCCAGAGACAAGAATGCCTACTACGGAAACCAAGTAGCTTTCTATGATGAGAAGATTTCTCCTAGCGATCCTGTGTGGGTCAGCTCCAGGGATCATATGTCGGTCATCTCCTAGCGATCCTCTATGGGTTAGCTCATAGCGATCCTATGAGGGTTAGCTCCAATGATCCTATGTGTGTCATCTCCTAGCGATCATGTGTGGGTTAGCTCCAAGCGATCCTGTGTGGGTGAGCTCGAGCGATCATGTGTCGGTCAGCTCTTAGTGAACCACTTTGGGTTAGCTCTTATCGATCATGTGTGGGTCAGATCCAGCGATCATGTGTTCGTATGATCCTAGAGATTCTATGTGGTTCAGCTCCTTGCTACCCTATGTGGGTCATCCCCTAGGGACAATGTCTGGGTCAGCTCCTAGTGATCCTGTGTGGGTCATCTCCAGTGACCCTATATGGGTCAACTCCTAGCGATGCTATGTGGGTCTGCTCATAGATATTTTGTGCAGGTTAGAATCTGAGCCTCCAAATGGAGTAATATGATCTATTAGTTACATATAATAATTTCTACTAATGTACCTAAAGATATACTTGGTGTGAGTTGTGTCAATACCTTTTTGTTTCTTCATGATTGAGATGGAGCACTTGATAACATACATATATATATGGGAGATAAATATGTAGGGTTAACTGTTGATTAAATTCTTTGTGGTTGATCCTTTTTACATCATGAGAGACCATGTGCTTCTCGGTATCCCTACTATGTATTGTTATAATCACTTCTGCACAGGCTATTCCCACACCCTGTTGTGTTGGATACAGACGAAAAACAGCACTGACAGAGGACGAGGTTACTGGGACTGGACGAGGCTTGGAGGTGGACCATATGATGTGTTGGTTATAAGAGGAGATGAGTGGATGTAGAGTGTTGAGGAGGTTATCTGCACCTACCCTTTAGTAGAAATAGAGGTGGATGATTCAGGATCTAATTTTAACGGATAAGTCCTCTTCTACATTTTCGTTTTCCTTGTACATTCTAGTTCTGATTGTATTCTGGCCTCTTTTACTTATTTTAATCACTATGTTTACTTTTCAGTTTACTTGAGTTCGTATAATTTTGTGTGATTAGTTTTGTGTTTATAGGTTATAAAGGAAATTAATTCCTAGTTCTAGTGAATTATGCATTTGGTGGTAGTTTCCAGCCCCTAGCCTAAGGAAGGCGGGCTTGGGGTTGTTACGACATGGGCCCTGGGGGATGAGTCATGACAAATTGGTATCAAAGTCATCTGTTCTAATACAGAAAAAAGGAATTGGATTTCTTAATGGAAATAGTGTTATGTTTAGTGAGTTTGGATATTAGTTTCGGGAATCCAGTGTTGGTGTGGCGGTTGACGTATCCATACACAATGACCCTAACTTCTGATTTACGACTTTGTGCATGAAAACACTAATTTTGAGCTTGTTTTCAATAGTTTTTTTTGTGATCATTTGTGTCATCTCACCAGGTATAAGTTATTGACCGTGGCGCACCTATAACATTTTAGGATGCCTCCACGCAGACAAACAGCTAGGGTTCTGAGAGTTGTATGCATTGATACCCCACTGAGTGACGAGGCCTTAGTATAGGTCCCTCTTCTAGTAGAGGCCCCAGTGGAGCCACATATAGTAACATTACCCATTAGGCCACTGATGCCATGAACCCTAGCAGTAGAGGATAAACGCTGCATGATCAAATTTCATGAGTTCCAGTGATAGAGGCCACTTAGTATCAGGGGAGAGATGGAGCCACATGCGGCTGAGGATTGGGTGGATGTTGTAGTGAAATTTTTGAACTGGTAGGGACACTCGCTGATCTCATGCTGATCTTTGTCGTCATCCATCTACAGGAAGCAGTAGATAGATTATGGATCTTTATTCTCTGATTTCACGATGATGTGGTGCCTCTCTGTGCATACTTCCAAATCCTATTTCAGGAAGATTTTGTCCCAGCGACTCTTCACACAGTGTACAGACAAGAGCTCCTTCATCTATTGTAGGGTATCATGATTGTGGCACAATACATAGTTAGGTTCACTATCCACTCATGAAACTCCCTTGATATGGTGTGATACCAATTCTTAAGGTCCCGTATCTTCGCGCATGAACTCAGGTGGGAGAGCAGGGCTTCGATGATCTCACTCAGCATCCCAACACCAGTGTGTGTGTTAGAGAGAGCCCTCTTAGTAGAGTGTTTCCTTGCTGAGCAGTCTCCACCAGCGAGATCCAACACTAGTCATCACATAGTGGAGTCTTTTACAGCTAGAAATAGATAAATTTCACAGAGGTCCAAGAGGAATAGACCTATAGGTGGACGACCGCATGACTCAGGATCGATTGTGCGGGGCACCTGAGACTGAGCCAGTCATTCCTGGAGCGGGCATGGTTGCACATGCGGTGGGTAGGGGCACATGGATCGTGAATGTCTGAACCATCGTATGGTGGATTAGCAGATGGTCAAGGGACCACCAAGGTAAAGACAGAGGTTCGACCGTGGAGGTCCACAGGAAGTAGGTGGCCAGGGGAGAGCTCAGCTCCATGTAGGTGAGGCTTACGATCATGGTGCTCTGGAGAAGATACAAGCAACTATTTGCGTCTACTCTGACATAGCTATTATTCTTATAGACAAATGTTCTAGTAATTATTTTATTTCCACTACCCTCATTTGGAGCGCTATGATACCGATAGATCCATTTGCTATATCCTTATAGATATAGACTCCTTTGATATTTGATTCGGCCATTATGAACTTGTGCAAGCATGGTGAGCTTACTCTATGAGGAGAGAGCTTCTATTGGGATCTCCTTGTAGAAGCGTTGAGGTCATACGACATAATCATTGGTATGGAAAAGTTATCTACAGTCCATGCTATGTTTTACTGTATTAGGTGCAAAGTGCTTTCTGTCTACATGGATGGGACCATGTTCACCTTCATCGGTGAGAAGGGAGCATTTGCAGCACATGATCGACTTTACCGGAGGAGGTTGAAGTCGATAACTCATCAGTTGGGTAGCCTCACCCTCGAGGTGTTTGATGCGGAGAGTCCAAATTATCATTTAGTTTGTGGACTAGTACACGAATGTATTATCTGATGATGTCTTGGATCAACCTCCTCGTATAAAGGTGGACTTTTGCATTTACTTGTACCCTGGGAAGACACTGATATCTACTCCAGCATATTGGATGGCTCCCTTGGAGCTCGTGAGCTACAGGTATAGATGGAGGAGTTACAGGGGAAGGAGTTTATCCGGTCTAGTTTTTCCCAATTGGAAGCCCTGATTTTGATTTCAAAGAAGGCATATGGGAGCTTGAGGGTTTGTGTTGACTATCAGTGCCTGAACCAAGTGACTATGAAGAACAAGTACCGAATCCTGAGGATTTATGTTCTCCTTTATCAGTTTAATGGAGCACGGTGGTTCTCAAAGATAGACCTCATATCTGGCTAACACCAACTCAGAGTATGAGATGCGAATGTGTAGAAAACGCCCTTCATGTGTCGGTATGACCATTATGAGTTCTTGGTTATCCCATTCAGTGTAACCAACGCTCCAACATCCTTCGTGGGACTCATGAATAAGATCAATCATCCATTCCATGATCTCTTTTTACTAGTCTTCAATGACGACATTCTGATCTACTCAGCTACCGAGGAGAAGCATGCATGTCATTTACAGGTAGTACTGGACACACTCCGAGAGAACCATCCTTATGGTGAGCTCTCGAAGTTCCAATTATAGATCTATGAGGTTCACATTCTGAGACATGTCAAATCAGAGGCTATATTTGTAGTTGATCCAGCAAATATTGATGGGGTATTAGCTATAGAGCCACCCAGGAGTGTAATAGAGGTTCAGAGTTTCCTGGGTTTGGCTGGATACTACCATAGGTTTGTTCTAGACTTCTCTAGAGTTGCAGAACCAGTATGAGAATTGATGAAGAAAAGGAAACCATTTGTTTGGTTGGATAAATTCTAGCAGAGTTTTCAGAAGCTGACATAGAGGCTGACTACTGCCCCCATATTGAGGCTTAAAGAGGAGGTCTTATGATACCTAGTATACTTTAATGCTTCAGGGACTGGAATCATATGTTCCCTGATGTAGGAGTGAGCATTTATCGCATATGTTTCTTGAAAACTGAGACAAAATAAGTAGTAATACACTATCCATGACCTGAAGTTAGCAGTAGTGGTATTCACCTTGAGGATGTGGCGGCACTATCTGAAGGGATAATGTTTTATAGTATACTCTAATCACCTGAGACTCAGGTATATCTTCTCTCAGAAGGACCTGAACATGAGATATAGACATTAGCTTGAGTTCCTCCAATATTATGACATTGATATAGTCAATACTCCTTGGAAGGGAAACATTGTAGTAGACACCCTCAGCAGGAGTTCTGGTATACATCTTCTAGGTGAGGCGAGGGAGCAGCTGGATAGTTTGTAGATATCATTCATGGAACATGATGGAGAAGCTTTCCTTTAGTCTCTTACAGTCAAACCCCACTTCTTCAGCATGTCAGGGAGGGGCATCATTGGGACACTGACTGCGAGGTACGACATGATCAGATATCCACAGGGCATTCACCTGATGGATTTTTTGAAGGTGGGGAGAATGTCATCCTCTTCCGAAGACATACCATGTTACCGATGTCACTTCCATATCAAGTGTTGAGGGAGATCTACACACCCCCTCAAGCGGTAATTGTAAGAGTGGTAATGATGTACCAGGATCTCTGATGACAACACTAGTGGCTGCGAATGAAGAAAGCAGTTGCAGAGTCTGTCACCTGGTGCCTCAAATGTCAGCAAGTGAAGGTGGATCATCAGTTCCATCATGCATGGTTTTCCATTGGAGGTCCTAGAGTGAACTTGGGGTGGGATATCCATGGACTCTGTGGTATAAATTCCTTGTACATCCAGGGTTCATGACTCGATTTTTGTGATCGTCGAACGAGTCACCATGTCAGCCAACATCCATTCGATTAGAGAGAAGGGTTCGGTAGGGATTTTGGGACACCACATTGTAAAAGAAATATTATAGATACATGGAGTACCCTATACTATTTTATCCGATCGTGAGAAACGTTTTACTTCTCAGATATGGAAGGGCTTGTAGGAGGCTTTTAGGACGATTCTTGGTATTAGCAACGCCTTCCATCATCACACGGATAGTTAGAATGAGCTGACCATTCAATCCCCCGAGGACATGTTTCATGCTTGATTTCTCAACATTGGTCGTAGCTTGGAGGATCACTAGCCTTTGGTGAAGTTTCCTTACAAAAATAGCTATCACACCACCAATGGTATGGAACCTTTTGAGGCATTGTGTGGGCGAATTTTCATGTAAATGTTGTGTTGGAAAGACCCAGGGGAGTCAGCATTAGTGGGACTAGAGATAGTATGGGCTACCAGAGAGAAAGTGCAGATCATCCAGGAGCAGATGAAGTCTACACGGAGTAGGCAGAAGTCTTATTATGATAGGAGACAGAGACCTCTAGAGTTCTAGGATGGAGACCACATATTCATACGTGTCTCACCTCGACGAAGTTAGTAGAGATTTGGACGTGGTGACATGTTATCTTCATGTTTTATTAGACCTTTTCAGATCCTCAGTAGAGTTGGTGATGTGGCCTAACGCATAGCACTTCCACCTCAGTTTCACTTAGTTCATGAAGTCTTCCATGTATCTCAGCTGAAAAGATAAGTTCACAACCCTTCTCACATCATCAACCATGAAAATTTGGACGTCGATGATGGGGATACTTTTAGAGAGCTTCCATTAGAGATTGAGGATTGACAGGAGTGGGTCCTTCATTGATGGTCGATACCTCTGACGAGCGTTCTCTGGAAGCACGCTAACCTCCAGGAGAGAACATGGGAGCGGGATGCTCAGATTCATTCTCAGTACCCCCACATGATTACATAGTTATGATTTTTGGCTTATGTAGACATAAATACATAAGGTGGGGAGAAATAAAAGAGCCAAAATTTCCGTGTATTTTTTTATTAAAATGGGAATTTTACGAGTCTTTGAAAATTGAAGGCACGTGATTCCGAGGCCCAGAGTTCCCGAAAGGATTTTCTAACCTTTTCTTCGGGTTTTTTCAGTACACGTATAGGAACGAATTTATAACTTCTGAATCGGTTCTTAGAATTGAACTCTGAGGGCACAATTGAACTCGATGTGCTGATATTTACATAAAGAGACTTTCTCTTCGACGACAGATGGTCGAGGGTGAATGTTAGATTTTGGGTACTTCATGAATGAATAAAATAAAAATAAAAATGTTTAACAAATATTTTTTTGAAACACCCATGTGGATGTTGGGAGGTGGGGACCACCAGAACTGTACCACCATTTGAATGTTATGAGGTTGGGTCCACCCGATCTAAAACTCCCTTGTGAGGTTATGGTGGTGGGGACCACCTGAGCCTAAACCCCCAATTTTTATTTTAGAGGCAGGGACCACCAGTCAACCCTTAATGGGGAGAAACCTCCCAACTCCCCAATAGTCCACCCCTCCCATTAAATTTATCCATTAAATTGGCCCAATTATTTGAGAAAATTAATTGTACCAACACGGTACATTAATTATTCCAACATGATTGTGCCAACATAATTAAACCTTTATGTATATCATATTGGCACCTCTTTAATTTTTTTGGTGGGATTGAGAGAGGAGAACCGTTGAAGCATTACACTTCTCCAAGGAAGAACACGTTCTTCCATGAAGAATGATCCTCCAACGAAGAACGTCGACTTCGACATATACCTCGGGACACCCTCCAAAGAGGAACGTCTTCGACTATGATGAACCTGCACATAAGCTCGAGATTAGAGGTGTGTGGTGGAAGAGATGATCGTCGACAACATAAAATTACCTCTCAAGAAAATGTCAATGAACAATCCATGGTAGGGGTTTATTTCAATATGATTATCACTTCCCATGTTCTTCCCTTCTAATTATTTTTCGGGATTGGGTATAGATATTGGTGACGGTTGTTGGGATTGATATTTTTAAATATCTTCCATACACATTCTGGATTCAATTTTTGTGAAATACTTTCTACTACTATAATACAGAGGGTGGGGTCCAAACAAACATGGACCAACCCCGCTGATGTTCTACTTCGTTTGGGTGTTCTTCATAGTGGATAAAGGCAATGAAGGAAACAGCGCTCTACCACCCACAGAACCCACCGCCAATGGCCTCTGTGCCCCACGAAGCTCTGCTGCCCACGTCCTCTGCGGCTTATGGCGGTCTGCTGCCTACAGCATTGCCGCGCGACCTCGTAGCTCTCGCGGCATCCGCTGCTCTGCTGCCGAGCTGAGCCTCTTTTTGAGCCACCTTCATCGGGCCAAGCCATTGTGTCGAGCCGTCACCATCGTACTGAGCTTAGCTGCCATCAGATCCCACGTCGTCATCTAAAATGCTGCAGACTTCTGGGCCGAGCCGCCACCTGATCTGCCGCCGCTGGGCAATGCCACGTCTAAGCCACCGTATGATCCATTACCGCCATCCGGTTCAAGCCTCTAATTCCCTTCCATCAGAACCACCTCGGCCGAGCCACCCCACTGCCTCACACCCTTCGCGGGACTACAGGGCCTCACAGCCACCCGAGGCCCCCCGCGTCTCCTAACGGCATGCCGGGTTGGGGTGAACGCAATGGGCTGGGTGGCCAGTGGGTCTGTCCAGACCCAACGGTCAGGCCGAGCCAACCAGAACCGGGTCGACATAGGCTGGGTCAGAACAAGTCAGCCGACCGCGTCAGTCCACACCTAGGCCCACTACGACCCATTTATTCTCTATTAGCCATAACATGGGCACTAGACATTTGTTTTATGAAACGTCAGTGACACTAGAAATCTTGGAATGACACGGTCCATTTCAGTATACCCAACTAGAGTTTTGGGTAATGTTGGTGTATAATCGGGTTGGATCGATCACAAATTCAACCAGGACCCCAGGACTACAAGGATAATAACTCACAGATCGTGAATTCCATTGAAAATCCTTCTATTGAATTGATACCCCTATGATGTGGAGGACGGTTGTGATACTTCTTATTGGGACATCAAGGAAGGTGGATAATTGACCAGTGGCTTGGTGAGAAGACTCTCTTAGAGACGACCACGCCTAGTACGGAATCCCAGTAGCTGGCTGTGATGCGAAGTGTGCTGCTAGCTATCCTGTGTGGGTCAGCTCCTAGGGATCCTCTATAGGTCAGATCCTAGAGATCATGTGTTGGTCAGCTCCAATGATATTTTTTTGGTCAGCTCCGACGATCATGTGTGGGTTAGCTCCTAGAGATCCTGTGTGGGTCAGCTAGCAGCGATCCTCTGTGGGTCAGCTCCAGCGATCCTGTGTGGGGCATCTCCAAGCGATCATGTGGGGGTCATCTCCTAGCGATCCTCTGTGGGTCAGATCCAGTGATCATGTGTGAGTCAGCTTCTTGTGATCTTGTGTGGGTTAGATTCTAGCGATCCTGTGTGGGTCAGTACCAGCTATCCTATGTCTGTGAGCTCCTAAAGATCCCATTTGGGTTAGTTACTAGAAATCATATCCGGGTTAGCACCTAGAAATATTGTGTGGGTTAGCTTTAGCAATCATGTGAGGGTCATCTCTTAGTGATCCTGTGTGGGTCACCTCCAGCGATCCTACGTGGGTAAGATTCTAGTGATTCTGTGCAGGTAAGCAGCAGAGCCTCTTAAGAGAGTAATATGATTTAGTAGTTAAATATAGTCATCTATACTATTGTACCTAATGATATACCTGGTGTGAGCTATGTTAATACCTCTAGGATTCCTCATGATTGAGATGGATTGCTTGATAACTTAAGTTTTTGTATGGTAATATACCTATGTAGGATTATCTGTTGATTTCATACTTTGTGTTTTATCCTTTGTAGATCATGAGAGACCATGAGGGTCTCGGTGTCCCTACTAAGAATTGTTATACTCACCCCTGTACAGGATATTCCCACACCCTATTGTGTTGGATGTAGACGATAGACAATGTTGATGAATGACGAGGGTACTAGGACTAGATGATGCTCGTAGGGGGACCATACGACGTGTCGGTTCGCATATCATACGGGTGGACGTGGAGTATTGTAGAGGCGATCTGTACATACCCTTCAGATAGGAATAAATGTGGCTAATCTAGGATTTTATTTTCACCTATCAGTCATATTGTACCTTTCAGTTTTCCTTGTACTTTCTAGTTAGGCTTGTATTGTGGCCCATTTTACAAATTGTTCTCACTATGTTTTCTTTTTAGTTTACTTGAGTTTGTATCTTTTTGTGTGCTTGGTTGTGTGTTTACAGGTTATAATGAAGATTCCTTCCCAGTTCTATGGAATTACACCTTTGGTGCTAGTCTTCCTCCCCATGACTAAGGAAGGCGGGCATGGGGTAGTCACGGAACGTGCCCCAGGGGATGGATCACGACTGCATCCCCAAAGAAATAGGCAGGAATTAGTTTTCCTCAGAACCGATCCCTTGTCCCCATGGGAGTTTCTTCTGAGGGTGTGCAATTGGATAATGATTACCAAATAATAACCATTTAAATTTAAAAAATAATGAAATACATGAATGGGGGTGTTATCATCTACGCAAATGAATCAAAGTTAACACTTATAGATCGCATGGGAATACAAGTGGTTCATGGTTACATGAAAATTTCAAGGACATGTGGTGACTCCAAACGTAGCACATATCCTTTGGATAATAAAATGGATCCCACACTTCTACAAAAATTTATACTCCTAAATGGGCTCTCAATACCAATAATGGTTATGTGATTAAAAACAAATGAGCACCCACAAGCTGCATAGTTTTTCATTGTAATGATCCAAACAAACTATCGTAGATAATATTTACAATAAGAAGGAATAATATCCAATTTGATATACCCATTGTATTTGAAAATATCCTGCTCCATATCATCATTAGGAAGAATAAAATTCCATGATTATATCTATGAAAATTCAAAAGTCCCCTTGAATCTATAATGAATAATAAAATTGAGATAATGGTGAGGAGTAGATAGGTACAAATATTCAATAAAAGTCCTATGATGTTACCATAGAGACCCTTAACAAACATTATGAACTCAAAGAAAAATCATCCACATCCCAAAAAACCCCTTTTCCTTGACATATTCAATTCAAAAATGTCCTTGGGTAGGTCATGGTCAGTCTGCACTTCCCCTTCAGTGTCATTAGGACAAATAGAATGTTTTTTCATGACATTATTATGCACCCTCATTTCAGAAACTATTACTATACCATTATTTAATCTGATGATATAAACTATTTGATGTTGTTTATATTTAGTTATAAATTATTTTTTAATTTGTTTGATATAAACTATTTTATATAAATCTGTCTAATATGTATATCCTTGTGGAATGGGTTTGGAAGTTATTGCGGAACCATATTGAGTTTTATTAATCCTCCCAAATTTGTATCTTTTATATTTTTTCATATCTCATATACTGGGCCATCGGAACAGGTATTGAATCAAATATTTAGAACTAATTCATGAAACATGATATATTTGGTGATGTTTGAGCATGGATATTGTGGAACATGTAGTTTTATTGTAATATTATATTTATATTAGTTTATTGTCTTCTACTTACGTTGATTTTGATGTCTCCTGATGTGTAAATTTAATTGGTTTCAATTTTGATATATAAAATGTTGAGTTTTCTTTCATGGTTATTATGCATAATATAATGGTATGTTTAGTAATTTATTTTGGGTTAGTTATTTTGTTCTGAAAGGTTAAATTCTCTATCAAATGTTTTCAAACCCATAGGCATTTATTTCCCTCATTTTTTTCTATAGGGATGTCAATTAAGGGAAGGTAACTTTTTTTGACCATCTTAAGGCAATGAGGAGAAGGATGGATGTTGTAATATATGTGATTATCATAAAATATTCTTGTATAGAATGTAACATATTGATTTTAACCAGGAAAATTGACATATCATAATTCATATAGATGATTGTCCTGTAATATAATTTATGTAAGGGAATTCAAATAAATCATTTTTAAATGGAATTTATGTGCCACATTAATATATGTAAATTTATGTAACCCATACACACTATATTGAAAAATAAACCTTATAGGAAATAATGTTCTTATAGATAAATATACACATTTTTTTAATGTATACATCTTAACATATCAACTTTTAAACTAAAAATGTCATAAAAGGAGAAAATATTTATAATCAATTGATCATTATTTAAACATATTATGTATATTTAGATATATTAAAAAATCAAATAAAAATATTTTTTTAATATAATTTTATAGATCAAATTAAGTTACAAAAAAATATATATTGAAATAATATAAATAACTCTACTCTATTTTCAACCATTATAGTGATCGATTTATAGTTTGATATGTTCTAATAGGACATAGATAATTTCATTATATTTCCAAATTATCAAGATAATCATAATTTTTAGTTTTATATCCATATTTATGGCAAAGGTATATGAGGTATTTTATTTTTGAATATTGGCTATGTGCATTATAAATTGAATATACTAATTTATAATTAGTAACATGGTGAACATTAATTGGAATACATTGAAATAAAAAAACCAAATTTAAATATTATTATATGGTCCCAAAATATATATATAGCCTCAAAAAACATGAACTTGTCTAATAATAAATTTAAAAAAAATTGAATCATTCGATATTTGATGAAATGAAATATTAAGATCTAGTCAATGTTAAGAATACATCAATAAATACATTATATAAAAAACAATAGACATTGAAAATTATATAAGAACCAAAAAACCCTAAATAATATGAGTGAAATAGTAAATTAAACTATAATAATTATATATAATATAAGATCCTAAATTGTCACTTAATTAATAGTTACATTAAATAGAACAAAATAAGAGAAGTTATGAATGTATTAATACTTATAAAAAATAATAAAAAATAAAAAAACTAATGATAATTCATTATAATGATATATAAATTATAATTAATAATGATATTATATTTTTTAATTTTCAAAAAATAAAATTGATTATGGTTTCAATTATGTTTATTACCCTTTGGATATTTACTAAACCTTTTATAATTTTAATACAAACAACAATTTCAAATTATTAATATAAAAATAATGTTCAAAAAAATTACCATTAAAATTAATTTATGCAAATTAAAAAAATAGATAAATCAAATTTTATTTAATATCATTAATAAAAATTCATAAATTAAAAACATATATTAATTATCCACTTTAAAAACATATCACGTTATATGATAAGAATAATTTTATAAACTATATGTGAAAAAATTTAATAAAACCTTAATAAAAAACTATTATTTATGGTAAATGTGTAAACGCTATGTTAACATTCATTAGAATTACATATAGGTAATAGAACTACAATATAACAAACAAACTTGTTCAGCAGTCAATATTAGAAATCAGAAAATTAATATTCCAAATTCTAATAGAATTTTTGTAAATGTGAATGTTTCAAAATATAATTAATCTTATTAGAACTCCCAAAAAAATATTAATGAAATATGTTTATTAATTATTTTATGGTCATAATTTTTTTTATAAATTAAAACGATATTTTTTATGGATACATAAAAAATGCATTAAGAATATAATCTGGACATATTTTAAAACCATTAATTTCTATACATAACTTATTTAAAAAATTATTTCATACATTTATAACACCACATATTAATCATGAATAAATTATTAAATTAAAAAATAAAAAAAATTCATCATTCCAAAAAAAACACATCATATTCTTATATTATTATTATATAATACCTTTTGGATGAAATTTACACTATTAATATAATGATTTCTCTACCAAAATTGATGTATTAAATATATCAATTAAAAAATTTTAAATTTCAAAAGAAAATCTCCACCTCAATTACAGAACATATAAAATATTGAATACACTTTTTATGTGTTAATTTTTTAATTTATATATCATATTTACTAACATCCTAAACTCCCCCTAAACATATTCATAAAATAGATGATAGATTGGAAAAAATAAAGTGATTATTAAATATATTGAATAATTAAATACAAAATAATATAATTGTATACATAAAAGATATTAATAAATATATAATTACATTACCATAAAAATACACATTACCTAGGTTTAATGAATGTTTTTATTTAACATAAATAGGAATTCATTCAAATATATTCCAAACAAGTGTATGGATTTTGGAAATTTATCCATGAATCCAAATATAAGCGCACCATTCATTTTGTGAAAATATATATAATTAACATCATAGGGAAATAAAAATAAGAATGTACATAACATCCACATTTAAAAAAATTTATTAAACAGATTCATTTATATTTCCCATTCATAAAATTAATTTTAATCTTATTAGAAAAAAATATTCACAATTATGTTCTTCCCATTTATCATTAAATGTATTGAAATATGATGTATTTAAAAATATTAAATTTGATTAAAATTTATAATAAATAAGAATTTTCAAATAGAAAATTTCATTACAAACCTGTTCTATTTTATTTTTCAACCATTCATTGTATTTTAGAAAAATTTCACAATCATCACAATCATTTTAATGCGTAGATGAATAGTTTTTTAAATGATTTTCATTTAAATTTTTATAATTTTGTACATTTATGTTAATAATTATATATATCTTCTATAATTTGAATATTTTACATTATTATTAATTACTCTTAGAGAGAAAATATTATGTGCTATAATTTTTATATTTATGCTTTGACATTTTAGAATTAACAATAATGTTTACAAAATATTTAATTTGATGTGATAAATCCTTATTATGATAAAAAATGATCATAAAATTAGATGAAAATATCATTTTAATTTCTTAATATCATATATATATATATATATATATATATTAGAGTGATACATATATTAAATCAATTTATTTTATTGGACCTACATATTAATATCATTAATCATTAAGATCATTTAAACATGGCTCGTCATTTACAGAATTGATTGAAACATGAGAATTAGAACATAAATAAATATAATTAATTTTACATTTAATACATATATTTATGTGTTTCCCATAATATAAACCATTTTTTGATTAAAAATAATGTAGAGGTAATAATTATAATTTATAATGTTTTTATGAAATAAAAAATTACTTGTTTGATTTGGTCATTTAGCCTTGTTGTGAGATATTTTAGAATCATTACATGTATTCAAAGACTTAATTTATTTCTTCTTGACCTTATGTGGATTCTTGATCATTGTAAGATGAAGTTTAATATTTTATCTATTTCTTAATCCATGATAAATAACATTGGAATAATAAAAATTCAAATTTTAATTAACTTGAATCACATACCCTTCAAGAAAATGTTGTTTTCCCTCTCAGGATGGATAATCAATTTTCACATTTGTTGACTTTTTTTTATTAGAGAAATAAAATTTCATGGAATTTCATTCTTAAATTTTAGTTTTTTGATGCTATTTTTAAATCACAAATTATTTTCTCTGGTTAAAAATATTTATATATATGTTTACATAAAAACAAAACATGTCTTTATAATCTAGATTATATTTAACAACATATTCTTCTTTAAAATAAATTTTATCATATTTATATAATTCATAATATCGAATCAAAATTTTCCATAATTAAAAATCATAATATTTTACCTTCTTTTTCAGTCCGATAATAAATTAAGTAAACATACTACCATTTTATTGTGGATTCAATGTTAGAATCAACCAAATTTTACTCTTTAAATAACCCATCCCTACAAAAGATCACTACCTTTAAATTTCTAAGGTCTAGGATATGATAACAATATCATTATAAAAAATAAAATTGCTCGCAAAATTTAATGAACCGGAATTTCCATGTAAATTGTTTTTTAAATAAATGGGAATTTTACAAGTCTGTGAAAATTGATGGCGTGTGATTCCGAGGCCCGGATTACCTGAAATGAATTTATTAAATTTTTTGGGTACGTTCTGTAAACGTGCGATTGAGTTTTTGTAACATTTTAACCGGTGATCAGAATTGAAATATGAGGACACAATTGAACTCATAACGCCGATATTCGCTTAAGGCTACGTTCACCACGATGATAGTTGGATGAGTATGAAAGTTATTTTTTGTGTTTTTCATGAATAAAAAAAAATAAAAAAATGTTTAACATTTAAATTTTTTGAAACCTCCCATGTAGATGTTATATGTTGGAGACCACCTGAACTAAAACCTCCCACATGGGTTATGGTGGTGGTGACCACCCGAGCCTAAACACCCTAATTCAAATTCCTAAATTTGGTGACTACCCGAATCCTCATAATGGTAGAAACCCATAAACACCCTATTAAATGTAGGGAATATTCTTGAACATACCCCACATTAATTTTGCAATCCCACTAGATTAATTATAGAAAGTCATCAATTAATTAATTAAGACAATTTCAAATTATTCCAAAAAACCAAATAGATAACATATTCTGTTATATTGGCTATTTCATTTTTGGTGGGGATTGTGGGAAAGTGTTTTGAAAATAAGAAGGGGAAGGATTTTCGGAGGATTACACTTCTCCAAAAAATAACTTCTTCCATGAAGAACTCATATCCAAACGAAGAACTACGACATTCTATAAAATCTTCGACTCCTTCCTTGTGAAATCCATTATTGGTGGACATATTAAACTATGAATAACCACCTACATCTAAGAGATTTTATCCAAAGAACGAGCTCTGGATTAGAGGTGTGTGGTGGGACCGATGAACATTGACATCTTAGACTTCTTTCTCACAATAAAACAACAAAACATTGAGTTAGGGTTTTCATTATGTGTTATCATCGATTCCCATGTTCATACCTTCTAAAAAAAGGATGAAGATAAACTCACTAACTAGGTGATCCGTAGATGATTTCTTTTTGCTGAATTAGGAATAATTATTTTAGGTGGTTGTAGAGCTGTTTTTTAAATACATTGTTTAACAATTCTTGATGTTCTTAATGATTCAATATTTGTGAACCACTTACTACCACTCTAATGCAGAGGGTGAGGGACATATGAACATGGACCGACCTTTCCGCAAACCCATGTGTTTTTTGATGAAATCCTTGAAAAAAAGGAAGGCAGAAACTGAAGACCGGTCACTTGACCAAGGCGACGACACAACCGCATCGCCCGATGGAATAGAACCATGACTTGTGTCGCGTCGGCGAAGGGAGGTCGGCCGGCTGAATGGACAATATACCAAACCCCAATCGGGAAAAAATCTCCATGAAAACCACTCTAAATTTCCTTCTATATCATAAAAAGCCATAAAATCAACACCCAAGGCAACAACACCCCTATATATACAAAAAAAGGGTGATGATATAGAAAACTGAGGGAGAGGGAGATATAGATCTAGAGGAAACCACAAAGAACCATGAGAGGAGACTTGCGTGAGAAAAAATGCTTTCAATACACCATGAAACCCCATTGATTTGCCTAAAAAATGAGATAAAGAGCTTTCCCATCGTTTGAAAACTGGAAATCCCATGTGAGAAACGAGTGGGAGGAAGAATGAGGGAAAATGGGAAATCATGTGTGGCCCAAGACATAAAAACCCTAACATTACATGGACGCACGGTTTTGAAAACCTTGTGCTAACCATGCGATTTCCACTCTCTCACCAGGGGACTTCTCACAACATGACTACACGGTCTGACAAAACATCTGCCACCCGTGTGGAGCCCATTGTTGAGGCTAATAACATATTGATAGGGCCCTTGGGACAAGAAGGATAATAACTTAAAGATACGGAATCCGACTGATGCACCGTCTTTGCGTTGTGACCCAAATGACATGGTGGACCTGTGAGATACTCCATCGTCGGACTTCGCTGTAGATGGATTATCGACTGGTGGTTGTGACGGTTTACTAGGATTATATGTGGGTATGACTATGTACTAGAGATTTACTAGTATCCTGAGTGGTTCTAACAACGTACTGATGATGTACAAGGCTACTCTATGTGTCTGATGATGTACTGGAGATATACCAGGATCATGTGTGGGTCTGATGAGGTACTGTAGATGTACAAGGATCCTTGGTGGGTATGAAGATGCACTGAAGATTTACTAGGATTCTGTGTGGGTCTAACGACGTACTATAGATTTACTAAGATCATGCGAGGTTATGACTATGTACTAGAGATGTACATGTATCATGTGTGGGTCTGATGATTTACTGGAGGTGTACTAGGATCCAGTGTGGGTCTGATGACTTACTGGAGATGTACTTGGATCCTGTGTGGGTCTGACGACGTAGTGACAATGTACTAGGATCCTGTGTGGGTCAGACAATGTACTAGGATCTTGTGTGGGCCTGAAGATGTACTATGATCCTTCGTGGTTCGGCCTCTTAACAGAGTATGATGAATTAGTAGTTACATCTAATCATGTCTATTACTATACTTATGTTATACCTGGTGTGCGCTGTGTTTTAACCTGTGTGGTGCATTCCTTTGTAGTGATACATTGGGGTTATTCTTCTATGTGGCATACCTATGTGGTACTTACCTTCGTGGTATTCCATCCTTTGTAGAACATTTGAGCTTTGGGATTTTGGGTTGGACCTTGTGTTTCCTCATGATTGATATGGGTATACTTGATAACATATGTATATGTATGGGCATACACCTATATAGTGTTGTTAGTTGACATCAATCTTTGTGGTTTAACCTTTTTGGATTTTGTGAAACCATGAGGGTCTACGACCCCCTACTGAGTATCATTATACATACCCCTACCTGGGCTATGCCTGAACCATGTTGTGTTTGGTGCAGATGATAGAAAGTGTTGATCGAGGCTGAGGGTACCAGGTCAAGATGGGGCCTGGATATGGACGATATGGTGTGTGGGTATTCAAAGGAGACAGACAGACATGGAGTGATGAGTAGGCGATATGTACCCGCCCATTAGGTATGAACATCGGAGGGCGACCCAATAGCTGATTTCCTTTTTCATCAGTTGTATTATTTTTCAGTTGTACTTGTACCTTTACTGTTGGGCTTATATTGCGACCCCTATTTTAATTTCAAGACTATTTTTGATATAGAGTTGACCTGTGTTCATATCTTGTTGTGTGATTGGTTGTATGTGTTTATAGGTTATAATGGTAATGCCTTCCCAGTTTTATGGAATACGCCTTTCGGTTCTAGTCTCCACCCATTGGCCTATGGATGGAGGGCTTGTGGTAGTCACAGAATGGGCCCTGCGGGATGGGTTGTGACATATTGTTATCATAGGAGTCAGTTATATTGTATAAAATATGACACTTCTCATTTAATGGTAATAGTTTTATGTGTATTGAGTATCGTTATCAGTATAGGGAATCTAGTTTTGTTGCGGCGGCTGGCGTATCCATACACCAGGACCCTGACATCTTATTACTGACTCATTGCACGAAAACACTGATTGTGTGTGAGTGTGTTTTCAAGAGTTTTATTTGTGATCTCTTTCAGTCAGCTCAGTAGGTATAACTTATATAACGTGGAACACCTGTTTATTTTTAGGATGCCTCCATGAAAACAACCAACTAGAGTTTTAGATATATTATGCACTAATAGCCCACCAAGCGATGAGGACATGGTGTAGGGCTCTCTTCCAGTTGAGGCACCAGTGGTGGAACCTGTATTACCATTACCCATTTGGCCACCGATTTCACAAGCACTAGCTGCAGAGGGTGCACACCACATGAACGTGTTGCATGAGTCCCAACGCTAGAGGACACCCAGGTTCAGGGGAGAGACAGACCCACAGGCAGGTGAGGATTGGCTGGAGGCCATAGTGAGAGTCTTCTGACTAGTAAAGACACAAGTTGTTCTCATGGTGATCCTTGTCATCAGTCTTCTACAGGAAACAATAGGCATATGGTAGAACAGTTTTCTCCAGGTTCACAACGAGATGACAGATCTCTAGGCAGACTTCGAGAGCCTATTTCGGGAATAGTTTGTCCCAGAAACTCTTTGTGCAGTGCGCATATATGATCTTCTTCATCTGCAACATGGAAGCATGGTTGTGGCTCAGTACTCCGCGAGGTTCACCGACTACTCATGCTACTCCACTAATATGGTATGAGACCGATTCATCAGGGTACAGACCTTCGACTGGGGTCTCATGAGGGAGATCTGGGCTTCGATGATCTCACTCATCATTCCGATGCAGACTGGAGTGTTAGAGACAGATCTCTTAGTGGAGAGTTTTCTTTATATGAAGTCACCAGTAGTGATACCCACCACCGGTCGTCACGTAGAAGATTCCTCTACAGCTAGAAGTAGATAGGTGTCATAGAGGTCCAAGAGGACCAGACATATGAGTGGATGACTGAATGATTTAGGATCAGTTGTGTGGGGCACTAGA
The DNA here is from genome assembly GCA_963277665.1 of Viscum album. NCBI lineage: Eukaryota > Viridiplantae > Streptophyta > Magnoliopsida > Santalales > Viscaceae > Viscum > Viscum album. The sequence goes on along the minus strand of OY728121.1, from coordinate 742,368,049 downwards.
GATAGAGCCAATCATACGATTAACAAATAGTGTTTTATATGTAGTGGGTAGGGTCACTTGGATCGTGCATGTCCATCCCGCCATACAGATGATCAACAAACGGTCAAGGGACCTCCCATGTAGAGATAGAGGTTCGACTAGGGAGGTCCTCAGGGAACATGCAGACATGATAGAGGAGCTGGCTCTGCCGTAGGTGGTGGTTGAGGATTTGAGATGTTACTGCCACCACCATCAGGAGGTCCACCCCAACCGCAGGGAGTAGGTGGACATGGGAGAGCTCAATTCTAGGCAATAGAGTCCTGTGATCATGGTGATCTAGAGATGATACGAGGTACGATCTATGTGTATTCCACATTAGCTGTAGTACATATAGGCATAGGTTTTAGTCATTACATTATTGACAGTTCCCTCATTCAAAGATCAGATATTACGACAGAGCTATTAGCACGATCATTGCAGCTAGAGACTCCTACGGGAGAAGATTTGATGATTAAGCACTTATGCCGACAATGTAATCTTACTCTAGGAGGTGAGATCTTCAGATGGTATTTCCTAGTTGTGGCACCGAGGACTTATGACATCACCTTGGGTATGGAATGGTTATCTATAGTCCAGGATCAAAATGAATCTATTATGCACAATGTGCGTTTTTTCCGCATGTATGGGACAAAGTTTACCTTCACTGGAATGAAAGGAGACTTTGCAACATAGGATGGACTAGCCCGAAGGTGGGTGTGTCCAATCACTCATCAGTTGGCTGGCCTTACCCTCATAGCAGTTGATGTCGACAGCCCGAGCTATCCTATAGTGGTGGACCAGTACACGGATGTCTTCCCTGATGATGTTCCTGGTCTACCTCCTCGCAGATAGATGGAATATTACATTGGATTGTACCTTGGGATGGCACCAATATCCAAACCATCATATCTGATGGCTCCCGCAGAGCATCGCGAGCTGGGGGTATAGTTGGAGGACTTACTAGGGAAGGGGTACATCCAAGTCAATCATTCTCCTTGCGAAGCAACAATTTTGTTCTCTAAGAAGGCGGATGGGAGATTGAGACATTGTGTTTGCTATTGGTGCAGGAACCTGGTGACCATGAAGAACAAGTAACCACTCCCAACGATTAACGTCCTCTTTGATCAGTTCAAGGGAGCACAATGGTTCTCAAAGATAGACCTCAGATCAGGCTATCACCGACTCCGACTATGAGACGAGGATGTGCTGAAGATGGATTTTAGATGCCAGTACAACGATAATGAGATTTTGGTCATTTCGTTCATGGGGATCAATGCTCCATTCGTGTTAATGGGACTCATGAATAAAATCGTCTAGCCATAGATTCATCACTTTGTAGTTTTATTCATCAATGAAAATCTGATCTATTCATCTATAGAGGGTGAGCATGCATATCATTTGAAGATAGTTCTGGAAACACTCTAAGTGCACCAGCGTTATAATTAGCTCTCGAAGTGCAAATTACAGATTCGAGAGGTTCACTTTCTAGGAAATTTCATTTCAGTGGATGGAGTTTTTGTGGATCCCATTATTATTGAGGTAATACATGCTTGGGATCCAACTAGGAGTGTGACAGAGGTTCATAGAATATTGGTTTTGGATAGATACTATAGGAGATTTGTGTCTGATTTCTCCGGAGTTGCAGAACATTTATCAGCATTTACAAAGAAGGGCAACACCTTTTGTGGTCGGATAAATTCTAGAGGTGTTTTTAAGAGCTGAGGCAGAGGATGACTAGTTCCCCCATCATGAGGCCTCTAGAGGAGGGCATTGGGTATATTGTCTTATACGACACATCAGGGACCAAAATCAGATTTTTCTTTATGCGGGAGCGATAAGTTGTCTATTATGATTCTCTATAGCTAAGAAAACATGAGGAGAAATACGCTACCCATGGCCTGGAGTTAGGGGCAGTGGTATTCGCCTTGAATATGTTGCAACACTACATGATGGGAGAGCATTTTACAGTATAATCTAATCCCAAGAGTTTCAAGAATATCTTATCTCAGAAGGACATGAACCTCTAACAAAGACGTTGGTATGATTTCCTCTAGAAGAATGACTTCGATAAAATCTACACTCATTAGAAGGGAAATGATGTAGTTGGCGCACTCACCAAGAGATCTAATATAAAGCTGCTAGGTGAGTTGATGGAGTAGTTGAACGCTCTGCTGATATCCTTCATGGATTGAGATGGAGCAGATTTCTTTTAGACTCTTACAGTCACTCCCCAACATCATTAGAGAGTTAGGGAGGTGCAACATGGGGACCCTGATTGTGAGGCTTGACGTGCTCAGATATCCACAAGACAAGAAAATGATGGATTTTTTGAAGTTGGGGAGCATGCCATCCACTTTAGAGGACGTACCATGGTACTAGTGTCACTTCGGGAAGAAGTGCTGAGGGAGTTCCACAGATCCCTTATAGCGGTACATCCAGGAGTGAAAATGATGTACAAGGATCTCTGATGACAGCATGTGTGGTGGGGGATGAAGAATGTAGTAGTAGAATTTGTCTCTCGATGCCTCAATTTTCAGAAATTGAAGGAGGATCATCATGTAATAACATTCTAGGTTCGGCCTTTAGAGGCCCCAGAGTGGATGTGGGATGGGACATCCAGGAAATTTGAGACAAGACTTCCATGTCAAGCTAGGGGTCATGATTATGTCTAGGTGATTATCGAATGACTCACCAATTCGGCCCACTTTCTACCGACTAGAGAGCAGGGATTAGTATAGAGCTTGGGATACCTCTATTTTCCAGGGATTTTCTGGCTCCCTTAAGTACCATAGACGATTTTCTCTGATCGTGATGAACATTTTACTACTCATATATAGAAGGTGTTGAAGGAGGTTTTCAGGACGCATCTTGGTTTGAGCACTGCCTTCCATCTTTAGATGGATGGTGAGACTGAGCAGACCATTGAGACCCTTGAGTACATGCTATGTTCTTGCATTCTTGACTTCGGTAGTATCTGGGAGGATAAATTTCATTTTGGTCGAGTTTTCATACAAACAACATATATCACTCCACAATTGGAATGGAACATTTTTAGGCTTTGTACGGTCAAAATTTTAGATCAAATTTGTATTGGACTTACCCAGGGGAGTCAGCAATCATGGGACAAGAGATGGTATGGGCTTCCACAGAGAAGGTGCAGATCATCCAGGAGAGGATGAAGACTGCAAAGAGTAGGTATAAGTCTTATGCAGATAGGAGAGAGAGAAATCTAGAGTTTGAGGATGGTGACCATGTCTTTTTAAGTGTGTAACCTCGATGAGGTTTGAGGAGAATTGGCTGGGGTTGAAAGTTATCTCTGAGGATCATTGAACCCTTCTAGATCCTCATCAGATTTGGTGAGGTGTCATACCCCCTTTCTCTTCCACCTCCGTTGCACTAGGTTCACGACGTCTTTCATGTATCCCAGCGAAGAAGATACATGCATGACCCTTCTCACATCATCAACCATGGCGAGTTGGATGTCGAAGATGGGGAAAAATTTACAGAGGTTCTAGTAGAGATTGAGAATCGATAGGATTAGTTCCTTCATTGGCGTTCGATACCCCTATTGCACGTTCACTGGAAGCACAAGAACCTCTAGGAGAGAACCTGAGAGAGGGAGGCTCATATTGGTGATCATTACCCCCACAAGTTTTCTTCGTTTTGTGATGTGGTATTCGGGGATGCAATGCTCTGAGGTGGGGAGAATTTAATGTCCCAGAATTTACTTGTAATTTTGTTATTAAATGGAAATTTTTGGTGTCTGTGAAAAAGCACGGTGAGTGATTCTGAGGCATGGAGTAACCAGAATGAATTTATGATCAATTTTTCGGGTAAGTTCAGTTAACGTGGGAGCGGTTTTTTGAACTTTTGAACCAGTGCTCAGAATTGAAATCTGAGGAAACTGTTATACCCGTAGCGCTGATATTCGCTTAAGGAGACTTTCACCTCGATGGAAGTTGGTTGAGCGTGAAAGATAGTTTTTTTTCATGAAAGAATAAAATAAAAAAAAGATTAACATTTTTATTTGACGAAACCTCCAATGTGGATGTTATAAATTTGGGGACCACTGAAACAAAAACCTCCCACTTGGGTTATTGTATTGGGGATCACCCAAGAATTACCCCCCCCAATTTGAATTCCTAATGGTGCGGACCACATGAACCATCATAAAGGGGGAAAATTTTTACCTCCCACTTAAATGTGGGGAAGCCTCTTGAACATACCCCACTTTAATTTCTCAATCCCCATTGATTAATTATACCAAATTATTAATTATTTAATTATGCCAATTTAAAATTATTACAACAAACTAAATATATATCATATTCAATTACATTGGCTATTTCATTTTTGGTGGGGATTAGGGGAAACTACTTGGAAAAGGTGAAGGGGAGAGCTTTTGGGAGGATTAAACTTCTCAAACGAAGAAATTATTCCATGAAGAACACTTCTCCATACGATGAACGTTCACGTTTTACAACATCTTTGAATCCTTCCTTGTGACGTCCTCCAATGGTGGACATCTTAAAAAACACAGAACAAATTCCATCGAAGAGCATTTATCCGACGAATGAGCTTGGGAACAAAGGCATGTGGTGGGTGTGATGAACGTCGACATCTTCAACTTCTCTATTGGAACACTATAACAAACCTTTGAGTTAGGGGTTTAATTATTTTTGATCATCGATTCCAACATTCATCCCTTCAAAAGAAAGGATGAAGATGAACACACCAAGTAGTAGTTCAATGGATGATTTCTTTTTGCAGAATTTGGAATAATTATTATTGGTGGTTATATGGATTTTGTTTTAAATACCATCCTTACCCATTCTTGATGTTCTTCATGATTCAATAATTGTGAGTCACTTGCTACCACTCAATCATGGAGGGTGTGGGGAAAACAGACATGGCCCGACCTCTCTAAAAACCCTTCTATTTTTATGATGAAATTATTACGATGGTGGAAGACAAGAAACAGTGGCCTATCATGCAACGAAGGTGACGATGCAACCGCACCGACCGAAATAAGAGAACTACGGCACATTTTGTGGTGGCGAAGGTAGGACGGTTGGTTGAATAGACAAGAAACCACACCCAAATCTAAGAACACTCTCCACAAAACTGATATAAATCTCTTTCCTTGTAATAAGCAAGCCTTAAAACAACACCCAAGGAAACAAAAACCCAAGATCCAAACAAAATGGGTGACTATCTAGTAACCTTAGGTTTCGGGAGATGTAAATCTATAGGAAACCACAATGATCCACAAGAGGAGACGTTCTTGAGAAGAAACACTTTCAATCCACCATGAAAACCCATCAATTGGCCTCCAAAATAATCTAAGGAGCCTCCCCATCCACTAAAAACTAGAACTCCAATGTAATCCATGTGTGGGAGGAAGAATGAGATAAAAATGGGAAATCCCAAGTTCCCCGGGACATAAAAACCATAACGTTATGTGGCCGAATAGTTACCTCGCACGATTTGGAAAACCGTATGCCAACTATGTGGTTGCCACTATCTCACCTAGGGGCTTCTCATGGCTTTCCCACATGGTCTGACAAACCATGTGCCACCCGTGCAGAGCCCACTATCAATGAAAATAATTTACAGATCGGGACCTTAGGACTAAAAGGCTAATAACATACAGATCAAGTGTCCGATTGATGCACCGTTTGTTGCATTGAGACATCTATGATGTGGCAGACATTTGGGATAATTTTTATAAGGACTTAATGTCAGTTGGAGTATCTACTAGTGGCTTGAAGAGAGAAATCTCAAGGAGACCAGCGAGCTTAGTGTGGGAACCCTGTAGCGGGCGTTGACCATGTACTAGGATCCTATGTGTGTTTGACGACGTACTAGAGATGTAATAGGATCTTGTGTGGGACTGAAGATGTACTAGAGATGTATTAGGATCTTGTGTGGTTATGAAGAAATAATGGAGATGTACTATTATCATGTGTGGTTTTGAATACATATTGGATATGTACAGGGATCCTGTGTGGGTCTCACGTCGTACTGGAGATGTACTAGGATCCTGTGTGGCTCTAACGACGTACTATAGATGTACTAGGATCGTGTGTGGGTCGGATGATGTACTGGAGATGTACTAGAATCATGTGTGGGTATGATGACATACTATAGATCTACTATAATCCTATGTGGGTCTGATGATGTACTAGAGATGTACATGGTTACTATATGGGTCTGACGACGCACTAACGATGTACTAGGATCATGGGTGGGTCTGACGATGTACTGATGATGTACATGGATCCTGTGTGGGTCTGACGATGTTCTATGGTTCTTCATGAGTCTTCCCCTTAACAGAGTTAGATGAATTAATAGTTATATCTAATCATCTCTACTATTGTACTTAAGTTATACCTAGTGTGAGATCAGTTCGTAATTGTGTGGTACATTCCTTCGTGATAATACGTTAATGGTTTTCTTATTTGTGGAATACCAATATGGTAATTACTTTTGTGGTAATCCTTCCTTTGTTGAACAAGGTAGATTTGGGATTTTGGGTTAGACACTATGTTTCCTCTTTATTGAGATGCGTATTCTTGATAATTTAGTTATATGTATGTGCATATACCTACATAGATTTGTCAGTTGACTTCATGATTTGTGGTTTATCCTTTTTTTATTTTGTGATACCTTGAGGGTCTTAGGGTCCTTGCTGAGTATCTTTATACTCACCCCTACACTGGCTGTGCCCACACCTTATGGTGTTTGGTGCAGATGACATACAATGCTGATCGAGGGTGAGGGTACTAGGACTAGATGGGGTCCATAGGCGGACCCTACGATGTGTCGGTAAGCAGAGGAGACGAGCGGATGCAGAGTGCTGGGGTGGTGATCTATACATACCATTCACGTAGGAACCTCGGAGGATGAAAAAGTAGAAACCATTATTTTTATTCATTTTTATTGTTTTTGTGTTGTACTTGTACCTTTTCTGTTGGACTTATATTATGACCCCTTTTTACATTCAGCAATATTTTTTCTATACAGTTGACTTGTGTTTGTATCTTGATGTGTGCATGTTTCCATGTGTTACATGTTATAAAGGAAATGCCTTCCCAGTTAATGGGTATACGACTTTCGGTGCTAGTATCCAGCCCCTAGAATATAGATGGCGGGCATGGGTAGTCACGACACGAGCCCTAGTGGATGGGTCGAGACACAATATAATCTCTGGAAAAAAAATTCCATGATAAACATTATGTGGTTCTAAATCATGTGAAAACCATATTATCCTCTATAAGGATTCTCCCTCGAACAATAAATATTTTTCCCTAGAGGGGTGATGGAAATGGAAAAGAGGTGGAGGGAGTGAATTGTCTTTATTTTAAAAATAAAACACACATTAGAAATTATGAAAGAACAATTATTAGTTCAAATATGAAATAATTAATCCAAATTTGTATATTAATTGAAAGAGAAAAAATATATAAAAATGTGAATTATGAACACATAAATTTTATATTAGTTCAAATATAAATGATCTAATATTAAATCATTATAAACAAATGGGGTGTGTGTAACTAACTATGGTATATCACATTTGAATTCAAGTGAAAATAATTATTTTTTCCTTTTATCAAACCTGGATGATCAATAAAATTCCATTGAATATTATGTTTGAAAACAAAAACCCAAACTTTTGAATGTAAATACCTCACATTTACTTTTATAGGGTATATCCAAACCTATTTATTCATGTATAGAGATTAACTATTAATTTACAGTAGAGAAAATAACCAAGTATTTTACGTGTGAAATTATAAAATAAAATATCATTGTATTATTAAAAACCTAATCAATGTTTTTTGTCAATAGGAAAAAAATAATCTAATGGAAATTTAAAAAAATATTATAATCAAATGATCCTTCCATTACAATAATATTTTATGGGTTATATATTTCACGATCATCTAATGGGTTGGAGTAAACCCAATCTTCTATGGAAAAATACAAAACCCATTTAATCCTTTTATAGCGTACTATAACCCAGTGCGAGACACACTACAACATAAAATACATATATAGTATCTGTTGGGATTGAATAAAAAATTTATTTTAGTGAAAAATTGTTTCGGAATATTATATATTTTGTATCAGGTATTTATCAGGGCCTTATATATTTTGATATTGTGAATCTCGGGTAACCATACATTTTATTTAAGATGTAGTTGTACAAAGAAGATGCATGAATCAATTTTGAACTATATATCATGTTAAAGAAATTCATATTAATATCTATCATCTATTTACTACATGGAACACTATTTTTGTATATAATATAGAAAACAATAGGTTATCTACAATAGAAACAACAATACTCATTTATAAATTCTAGTGATAAAATAATCAATTTGAGGTGTATCTTAATTTTGTCTGATATAAAATGTAAAATATAAAACACATTATACAACATCATTTTATAAAAGAATAAATAAAAGATTATTAATGTATTTAACATATCCATAAAATTTTAAAAAATAAAAACATTAAAATAGACTAAAAAAATATGATAAATTAATCATCATTTTAAAAAAAATTAATATAAAAATTATTTAATCATATTTCCCTTGATATTATATGAAAAACTATACTAAAATAAAAATATTTGAACAATTAATAAGATATTTAATAGTCAATACTAGTATACATCAAAAACTACTGAAATATATTAGAGAGAAAATAATCATATTTCACAAGATATGAATTTGGATATTTCATTTTCCAATGTTTAATATTAAATATTAGTTCAAGATATATAAAATTAAAATCATATTTAATTACACATTAATAAAACTAAATAACTATTAACATGAAGTATATATAATCATTTTGAAATTATCGTCAAAAAAGTCCATAACAATATTAGAAATAAACAGTCAAAAAAATAATATACGATGGATAACATGAACCTGATTAGAATTAGTAGTTTTAAAAATACTTACATAAATTTGAATGGCCACATACGAATATGAACATATGTGATTCACATATGTTCTCTTATTAAGGAAATGTGCATAAAATTTTATTGTATGTGAATTTACATAGCCATATTAGTGTAGATGAATATCACAGAACTGAATTAACAAACTGGAATTCACATTACATATTTAAATAGGAGAATTTACAAAACCATTTCTTATAATAAAATTTAATTAACTATTTCACACTACATATCCAAACCAATAATTTAGGAAATACCATTAACAAATCTATTTATCCACGTAACATTCTCTCTTCTAAATAGCTTGTCTCATGATATTTGTGTTATAGTAAATATAAATTATAAAATAAATAATCCCATATTCCGTATATCTACACATTATTTTATATTTGAATTGTAGTAACAATATAATTTTTCAAAACAAATGTATTTAGAAATAACCTGTATACTGATTTACAACCTAATTCTGAACATGATACGTATTTATTAGCATTTGGATGCCATTTGATTGAATTGGTATATATTTATTATAATATTAATTAATAAATTATCATCTAATTTTTAGTTGTATAGAAAATGATATTTGACAATATATATATTAACCAATTCAATAAAATCATCCACGTGGATTGCAAATTGGATATAAGGATTTATAACTCCTTAAGTTGTGAATAGTAAGAGGGAAACATGAGAATAGTACAAAACATATTTATATGGTATTTTAATTTTCCATATAATGTATATTTACTGTAACACAATATAAAAAATTTATAACATGAAATTTATAATCAAAGACTATGTTAATGAATTATCATAAAAACTAATTAATGATTATGTTAAAGAGAATTTAACATTAATGATTTAAATGTATTCTGAATTATAATCAATACAAATAACAAGATAATAATAATAATTCATAAGTAATATATAAAAAATATAACTAATTATGATATGACAATTCTTAATATTTAAAACATGATGTGGTTCACGAATATACTCATCAATTACTACATCCTATGCGGAATGATTCATGCACTTTTGTACATAGATTCAAGAATTATATTGTAGAACAATTTTATCAATGATAATCTGGTTATAAGAACAATGAAGCAGGTAAGGATTTTTCAATAATAGTATTTCCATAAAAATGTTAAAAACATGATACCATTATACATTATGTAAAGACCCGTAAAAATCAAGGAAATTTTTTTCTTAATTTTCTTTCGAATTTTACAGGAGTTTGGTTTCTAACGGAACCTGATTCCACGGCCCGGTGTGCCTAGAATCGTTTTCTGAAATTTGGCTCGGGTACGTTCAGTGAACGAACATGCGGGTTTTTCTAACTTTTGAGCCGGTGCTCGGAATCGAATTCCGAGGGCACCGATGGAATCGCAGCACCGGTATTTTCTTAGAAACACCTTTTCCGGAGTTGAGTTTTCTCAGGTGTGGTTTTTAATTTATGGGGTTAAGTAAAGAAATAAAATAAAAGTGGTGCGACACTTTATTTTATTTCACTTAAATCCACTTAAAATCACTTAAGCCAGGTTAAGCAGATAAGATGGGACCCACGATATCCTACCCACTTGGTAGGATAATTTTGTGGTGGGGCCCGCACGAGACCCACCGTTTCTTCTCCTCTAAGTAATGCAGCGGCGAAAACCACTTTTAAATAAGGTCAACCGTGCGTATTTTTGGGTTAAGAAACACCTCATTAATTTGGGCGGTTAAATCGTTTCAATTAATTCATTGAATTCATTGTTCATTTTGTTTCCTTTTTGAATTTTTTTTAACGGGTTGGCTTGTGCGTCAATAAAATAAGACTACTCTTATTTTATTTTCTGTTGGAACTTGTTGCGTGGAGAGAATTTGGAGGAAAGCGTTCTTCTTCGATGAAGAACGCGATGAACGCGAAGAATGCACCGATCTACAACGAAGAACGCCAAATCCTCGGAGGTTGACTATGCAACGCCATGTTCCGCGATGACAACGAATCTTCTTTCCCGACGCCCCTTCCATGACGCGACAATCCTATTCTTCCGTGATGGTTACTTCCACGAGGAACTCACGTTTGACGACAACATTGAGGTATGGGTTTATTGCCTCTTGTTCGTGAAACATTCTTTTTCGTTCGTCCTCTAAAATTTTTGGGCCGCTTGTTATCATCTTAATGGGAGGAGGTCAGACCGCACGAACACAGCCGACCCTCCTCCCCCTTTGATGTTGTGTTGTTGCGGTTTGGAAGATGGCGGCATGGTGAAACGGCACCGTGCGTGAACCTGGAGGGATGCGGCAAGGATGTGTGGCGCCGTCGCGCCGCGCCGTCGAGGCCGAACGAAAGAGAGGTTGTAATTGGGACCGCGAAGGCGAACGGAAGACTCCGCAGTTTGTTCTTTTGATGTGAAAATCGACGGGCATTGACGGAACAGGCCACAGAGATGATTTGATTTTTCCGCAGTGAAGAACAGGACTCATAGAAACTCCGGAGCAACTCCAGTGGCCCATAGAGATGATTTGATGTTTCCACAAAGATGATTTGATTTTCCCGCAGAGACGGAATTCAAAACGGTCCACCGGAGCAACTCTGGTGGCCCGCAGACACCACCGGTGACCAGGACCAGCCGGCCGCCCGGAGGCGGCGGCGCCCCGGCGCGCGTCCTGGAGAAACCACCGCGGCTGAATCCGCGGCGGCGAGCAAGTGGATCCCGCGGCCGCGCGGGATCCCGGGGGACGCGGCGCACGCAGGATCTAGGGGGAAGCGGCGCGCGCTGCATCCGCAGAGCGCCAGCTCGCTGCCGAGCCAGCGAGCCACCCGGCCGAGCCGGGCCGAGTTGGGCGGACTGGTCTGGGCCGCTCCCTGCCGAGTCGGACCTGGAACCGGGTTGGGTCGCCCGGTTCGGGCCGACCCAGGGGGGTTGGGCCGGGTTAGACCGGGCCCAGACCCCCCATTTTCAGATCACTTTCGGTATTTTCCTCATATCATTGGATACAGACCTCCGATCGACACACTGTCAGTTGCTTAGCGATCCTTGGATCAAGATGGTCGTTTCGGTATATTACACTCAAGGTTTCAGAATCCTTTTTTTTCGGACGGGTTGGTTCGTTCATGAAACCAACCGGGCCCTCGGAGAGGAAACGCTTATAACTTAAGCTCAGGACGTCCGATTGACGTGACATCGACATTGATGGATACCTCTAAGTGAGATGGATCTTTTGGATTATTCCGCTCAAGGTTTGGATGTCGTCGGAGTGTGGTCAGGTTGGTTCGCTCACGAAACCAACCGGGCCCCTGGAACGAAAAAGCCAATTACTCACAGATCGGGCGTCCGATAGATGCCCTTCTGTCTCGTTTTTTTCCTCTTAGTGAGACAGATCTTTTTGCTTACTCTGCTCGACGTTTGGACGCCATCAGAGTGCGGTAGGATTGGTTCGCTCACGAAACCAACCGGGCCCCTGGAACGGAAAAGCAGATAACATTCATACTGGACGTCTGTTTGACGAACCGTCAGCAGCGTTAGTGATCACGTTGAGAAATTTTCCCTATGATTATACCCTTTGTGAGTTCGGCCTATAGTTGAGATACGTTCAGGTTGGTTCGTACATGAAACCAACCGGACCCCTGGGACAAAAATGTTTATAACTCACAGACCGGGCATTCGATTGACGCGCCATCTACTGCGTTGAGACCCCTATGACGAGGCGGTCCTTTGAGTTACTTCTTCGTGGGACTTTGTGATACTTGTAGTATCAACCAGTAGCTTGTGGAGCGGACACTCCGGGCGACGAGCGTGTGGAGTATGGAGACTGTGTAGCCAGTTGAGACCTGACGACTGCTTGACCGATTGACTCGGTGTGTTTCAGATAGCCCAGTGGGGAGAGCTTGGTTGTAGTGGCATACCCACGGCGGAGGAGCGCTTGGATATAGAGGAAAACCCGCGGTACTCAACAGAAGGAGTACCTATAGAGGCCATGAGGGGGAGTGATTGATTGTAGTGGCATACCCACGATGGAGAAGCGCTTGGTTGTAGTGGCAGACCCGCGGTACTCAACAAAAGGAGTCCCTCTGGAGGCTATGAGGGGGAGCGCTTGGTTGTAGAGGCAGACCCATGGCGGAGGAGCGCTTGGTTTTAGCGACAGACCTGCGGTTCCCAACAGAAGGAGTACCTCTGGAGGCTATGATGGGGAGCGCTTGGTTGTAGCGGCAGACCCATGGTGGGAAGCGCTTGTTTGTAGCAGTAGGCTCACAGTACTCGACAGGAGGAGTACCTCAGCAGTCCTAGGTTATTGAGGAGTACCTCGTAGTCGTGATAGGACCACTGTACACTCCAGAGATAGGGCTCTTCAGCAGTTACAGTTTCGATAATGAAGTATACCTGTGTGAGCTGAATCCTATTTTTCTTTCCTTTGAGGATTGTGTTGTGCTATACTGTGTGGATTACATTTTCTTTCCTGTGTAGATTCATGATTTCCTTCATGTGAGGACTGGGTTGTGCATGGTCTCGGAGGATGGAGCGAACTGGAATTGGTGACTTACTTATATGTATGGGCATATATCTAAGCAGTGTTAGATGTTACTTCGTGATTGTATCTTTCCTTTTTGTATTATCCCTTGTGGATTCTGGGAGACCTTCGGGGGTCTCAGGTTCCCTACTGAGTAGCTTATACTCACCCCTGCATTGGCTATGCACGCACTACGTTGTGTTGGTTGCAGACGACGGACAGCGCTGATCGTGGTTGAGGCTTGCAGAGCAGGACTGTACCTAGAGGTGGACCACTGGGCGGGACATACTCAGAGTAGACGGTTGGACCCGAGGAGTTGTGGAGGATATATGTACTCACCCTTGAGATTGGACTTCCAGTGGGTAGCTCGAAATTGCGGCTTTACTTTCAGTTGTTGTTTTCCCTTTCGAGTTGTACTTTACTTTCAGTATGGGTTTGTATTTAGGCCCACTTATTTTTCCGCACATACTGTTGTACCCAGTTTGTTTTAGTGTTTACTTCTACTGAATTCTTGCTCTGTGGTGTTTGTTTACTTTACAAAGGCAATGCCTTCTCTTTTTACTGGGAATTACGCCTTGGTGGTAGTCGCCAGCCCCTGGCCTATGGAAGGCGGTCTTGGGGTAGTCACGACACGGGTCCCAAAGAGGGGTCGTGACAAATTGGATCCAGGGGATAAGACCAGATTTCTCTTATCGGTAAAGAAGAAATCTTAGCAGCTCTTGTAGGACCAAAATAGGTCCAAGTCACCAGGGAGTGGATGAGGTCTACTCAGAGCCAACAAGGGACTTATGCTGTACGGAGTTGGAGGCCTCTAGAGTTCGAGGATGGAAACCACATTTATCCTATGGGTCTCACCACTACGCGAGTTACAGAGTTTTGGTCGGGGCGGCAAGTGGTATCCGCACTTCAATTGAACCATTATAGGTCCTCAATGGGGTAGGCGAGGTGGTTTACTGCTTGAACCATCCACCTCCGTTGTACAAGGTGCACGACGTCATCCACGTATCTCAGCTGAGGAGATATGAGCAAGACCCGGTGCATGTCATCGACCATGGGGAGTCTGACTATGATGATGGGGATAATTTTGAGGAGGTTCTGGTAGAGGTTGAGGAACGAAAAGAGTGGGTCCTCTGGGGACAATAGATTCCTCCAATGCACTTTCGTTGGCATCACGAGAACCTCCAAGAGAGCACAGGGGAGCGGAAGACTCAGATGCATGCTCAGTACCCACTTTTGTTTCCCTAGTTTATGATGTAGCTTTAAGGGGATGTAAATCCCTGAGTTGGGTGTAATATAAAGACCCGTAAAATTCATGGAAATTTTTTTCTTAATTTTCTTTGAAATTTTACAAGACCGCGGTTTCTAACGGCACCTGATTCTGAGGCCCGGTGTGCCCGGAATCATTTTCTAAAGTTTGGCTCGGGTACGTTCAGTGAACGAACGAGCGGGTTTTTCTAACTTTTGAACCGGTGCTTGGAATCGAATTCCGAGGGCACCGATGGAATCACAGCGCCATTATTTGCTTAGAAACGCATTTTCTGGAGTTGTGTTTTATCAGGTGTGGTTTTTAATTTTTGGGGTTAAGTTATGAAATAAAATAAAAGTGGTGTGACACTTTATTTTATTTCACTTAAAGCCACTTAAAGCCTATTAATCTAGGTTAAGCGGATAAGGCGGGACCCATGATATCCTACCCAATTGGTAGGATATTTGTGAGGTGGGGCCCGAATGAGCCCCGCCGTTTCTTCCCCACTTGGTAACGCACCCGCGAAAACCTCTTTTAAATAAGGTCAACCGTGCATTTTTTTGGGTTAAGAAACGCCTCATTAATTTCGGTGGTTAAATCGTTACAATTAATTCATCGAAATAATTGTTCGTTTTGTTTCCTTTTTGAAATTTTTTAAAGGGTTGGCTTGTGTGTCAATAAAATAAGACTAATCTTATTTTATTTTAGGTTGGAACTTTTTGCGTGGAGAGAATTTGGAGGAAAGGGTACTTCTTCGACGAAGAATGCGAAGAACGCGAAGAACGCGACGAACGCGAAGAACGCACCGATCACCGACGAAGAATGCCAAATCCTCAGAGGTTGACTACGCAACGCCGTGTTCTGTGACGACAACGATGCTTCTTCCGCGACGCCCCTTCCGCGACGCGACGGTCCTCTTCTTCCACGACGGTTACTTCTGAGAGGAACTCACGTTCGACGACAACGTTGAGGTAGGGGTTTATTGCTTCTTGTTCGTGAAACATCCTTTGACGTTCCTCATCTTATATTTTTGGGCTGCTTGTTATCAACATAACGGGAGGAGGTCGGACCACACGAACATGGCTGACCCTCCTCCCCCTCTGTTGTTGTGTTGTTGCAGTTCGGAAGAGGGCGGCATGGTGCGACGACACCGCGCAGGAACCTGGAGGGATGCAACAAGGATGCGCGGCACCGTCGCGCCACACCGTCGAGGCCGAACGAAAGTGAGGTTGTAATTGGGACCGTGAAGGCGAACTGAAGACTCCGCAGTTTGTTCTTTTGATGTGCGAATCGACAGGCATTGATGGAACGGGCCACAGAGATGATTTGATGTTTCCGCAGAGAAGAACGAGACCCTGGATGAGCATCGGCGTAGACGGAATTGAAAACGGACCACCGGAGAAACTCCGGGGGCCCGCAGACACCACCGGCGGCGTGGGTCGCCGACGGCGCCCCAGCGCGCCGCCTGGAGAAACTGTAGCGGCTGATGCCGCGGCGGCGAGCGAGTGAATCTTGTGGCCGCGTGGGATCCAGGGGGACTTGGCGTGCACCGCGTCCGCGGGGCGCCAGCTCGCTGGCTGAGCCAGCGAGCCACCCGGCCGAGCCGGGCCAGCTTGGGCGGACCGGGTCGGGCCGCGCCCAGCCGAGTCAGACCCGGACCCGGGCGGGTCGACCCGGTTCGGGCCGACCCAGGGGGGGTGGGGCCGGGTCAGATCGGGCCCAGACCCCCCATTTTCAGATCACTTTCTGTCTTTTGCCCATATAACGGGCTGTGGACCTCTGATCGACGCACCTTCAGTTATGTAGCGATCCTTGGATCGAGACGGTCGTTTCGGTATATTAAACTCAAGGTATCTAAATACTTTGGGTTCGACCGGGTTGGTTTGTACACAAAACCAACCGGGCCCTCGGAGCGGAAACACTTATAACTTAAGCTCCGCACATCCGATTGACGTGCCGTCGACTTTGATGGATTCCTCTAAGTGAGATGGATCTGTTGGCTTACTCCGCTCGAGGTTTGGACACCATCAGAGTGTGGTCGAGTTGGTTCGCTCATGAAACCAACCGGGCCCCTGGAACAAAAAAACCAATAACTCACAGATCGGGCGTCTGATTGATGCGCCGTCTATCTCGTTTTTTTCCTCTTAGTGAGACGGACCTTTTGGCTTACTCCGCTCGAGGTTTGGACACCGTCGGAGTGCGGTGAGGTTGTTTTGCTCATGAAACCATCTGGGCCCCTGGAACAGAAAAGATGTTAACTTTCAAACTGGACGTCCATTTGACGAACCGTCAGCAGCGTTAGTGATCACGTTGACAAACGGTCCCTATGATTATACCCTATGTGAGTTCAGGGTACAGTTGAGATACGGTCGTGTTGGTTCGTACACGAAACTATTCGGGCCCCGGGGACAAAAAGGCTAAAAACTCACAGACCAAGCGTCCGATTGACGCACCATCTACTGCGTTGATACCCCTATGACGAGGTGGTAAATTGAGTTACTTCTTCGTGGGACTTTGTGATACTTGTAGTATGAAACAATATCTCATGGAGTGGACCCTCCCAGAGACGAGCGTGCGGAGTACGGAGACCGCGTAGCCGGCTAAGACCTGACGACTGCTTGACCGATCGAATCGGTGTGTTTCGGATATCCCAGTGGGGAGCGTGTGGTTGTAGCGGCAGACCCACGGTGGAGGAGTGCTTGGTTGTAACGGCAGACACACGGTACTCAATAGAAGGAGTACCTCTGGAAGCTATGAGGGGCTGCGCTTGGTTGTAGTGTCAGACCCACGACGGAGGAGCGCTTGGTTGTAGTGGCAGACCCGCAGTACTAAACTAAATGAGTAACTCTGGAGGCTATAAGGGGGAGCACTTGGTTGTAGCGGCAGACCCACAGCGGAGGAGTTCTTGGTTGTAGCGGCAGACCAGCGGTACTCAACAGAAGGAGTACCTCTGGAGGCTATGAGGGGGAGCGCTTGGTTATAGCGGCAAACCCATGGTGGGAAGCACATGGTTGTAGTAGCAGGACCACAATACTCGATATGAGGAGTACCTCAGCAGTCCTAGGTTAGTGAGCAGTACCTCGGAGTCGTGACAGGACCACTGTACACTCCAGAGATGGGTCTCTTCAGCATTTACGGTTTCGAACATGAAGTAAACCCGTGCGAGATGAATCCTGTTTTTCTTTCCTTTGTGGATTGGGTTGTTCTATCTTGTGTGGATTATGTTTTGCTTTCCTGTTTGGATTCACGTTTTGCTTTCTTGTGGGGACTGGGTTGTGCTTGAGCTCGGAGGCAAGAGCGAACCGGAATTGGTGACTTAGGTATATGTATGGGCATATACCTAAGTAGTGTCAGATGTTACTTCGTGATTGTATATTTCCTTTGTGGATTATCCCTTGTGGATTCTTGGAGACCATCAAAGGTCTCAGGGTCCATACTGAGTAGCTTATATTCACCCCTGCATGGGCTATGCCCGCACTACGTTGTGTTGGTTGCAGACGACGGATAGCACTGATCGTGGTTGAGGCATGAAGAGGAGGATGGTACCTAGAGGTGGACCACTGGGCGGGACATACTCAGAGCGGACGGTTGGACCCGAGGAGCTGTGGAGGCTATCTATACTCACCCTTCAGGTGGGACTTCCAATGGGCGGCTCGACGTTGCGGCTTTACTTTCAGTAGTTTTTTTCCCTTTCGACTTGTACTTTACTTTCAGTTTGGGTTTGTATTCTGGAACACTTACTTTTCCACACCTAATGTTGTACCCAGTTTGTTTTAGTGTTTAATTTTACTTCTTTCTTGCTCTATGGTGTTTGTTTACGTTACAAAGGCAATGCCTTCCCTTTTTACTGGGAATTACGCCTTGGTGCAAGTCGCCAGCCCGTAGCCTATAGAAGGCGGGCTTGGGGTAGTCACGGCATGGGCCCGAAGGACGGGTCGTGACACATTAAATGTGATTATTCATAAAGAGTTATTTTTTAGCTTCCATGAATTAGGGAATGATAAACCATATTGTTTAGTTGATTTTGATTTTATCATGTTCAGTATTGATAATGTAAATATTTACATTGACATGGAATATGGGGCTGTATTAGTCACCATGAAAATTTATAGTCATTTGATGAATAAAGGTTTCATAATAGAGTTCAAAACATTTTTTTATGATATATACTTGATAATATGATATTTTATTTATGAAATGAAGAATGAGATAATTTCGGTAAACTTGTATGTTTTCATTTTGGATTTATAGAAATTAAAATGTTTCAAAAGAATATGTGATCATGTTATACACATATATGGTATGTGGAAATTTATATAAAAAATATGTATTAATTATAATATTATTTTGAATTTAGTGTGGATAATTTAGGAAGGTTCTTAAGGAAAAAATATATGGAATATATTAAGTTGAAGTTCAGGGTTATTGGAGATTTTTTTTGAGATCAAAATATCTTTTGATAAATTATATTAACCATTTAAATTTAAATAATATCAAAATAAAGTAGGAACAAATTATTATCCTCTTGTGTATAATGTGTTCCATTATAATTTCATTTTATAACTTCAAATTAAAAAAAACATCATGAAAATTCACTCAAAAGTGTAAAATAAGAAGTTAAAATAGTATAAATAAATAAAATAATTATAATACTCTTTTGAAATGGAAAAAATAATTTTATGTTTTTTTCATGAGATATATATATGGATAGTAAAAAATAAATTAAATTTCATAAATGTTCCTTTAAATAAAAAAATTCCAAACATAATTTTCATAGTGAGTCATTAATGGCTGTTTAACCCCACAAAAAGTTACAATTTTTTATGCTTTAAATTCTTTTGAAATTGATCTATATCACATTTTAGTAATCCATGGGAAATACTTTTCACTTCTATATATATATTTAGTCATCCAATTGATGTTATCATATTTGTTACAATAGTTAGGTATAGACCTTCATACATGAAATGAATCATAACTTCTGTATAATTGTTTTGAATTACATTGGATTATTATGAGACTATGATAAATGATGGCACACAATTTTAATCCTAGTCTTCATAGAGTGATACGTCGAAAAACAAATTTAAGCTTTAAATTAAAACTGTGGTACGTTTTACAAAAATAATTGAGTAATGCTTAAATAGGAGCTCGAATGAGAAATATCATGGCACCGTTGCGTTCAGGATAGTGGGTTTGACCTAGGTATGAGAAATTTTATCTGGTTCCGGCCTCTAGGGAAAAAACCCATAAGGTGAGTAACTGTAAAAAAATAACTAATTAAAATAAATTTATCTTTCTAATTCATTTAACTCACTAATGGTGACATGGATTTAAAAAACTAATATCACATCTATATAAATTTGTTTTTATCTTAATTGATAAACAATAGAAATAATAATAATAAATTTTTATATCACAAACACAAGAGAAGAAAGATCATCAAAATAAACATCTTCAATATCAATGTAACCATTTCATAGTATCCTAGATTTATTTCATATCACATCTCCAACATCAGTCATCTTGTTCTGGAAACCCACATTGTATTAATAAATTTTTTTTGTTTTGGTACGAGTTCCTAATAATCATTTGTTCCTATCTGATCCATCTTTATATTCATATTTAAAACCGTTACATGATGCTCAAAAGCATCATTCACATATTTTGGATCATCTTTTTAATATAATGAGGTGTTGGTTGTATATTTTTATATTCTTTGTATTTGAAACATTTTTATTGATCAATAATAATGTTTTGAGTTTCCACGTGCATCCTTATCCTATGATGATATTTTTGATATTTGTCATCCTAATAATTAATACCGTAGAATTATTATTTTTTTGTGAGATAAAATTTCATTCATCATTATTAGAATGAATATGATAATTTTTTCCTACTCATCATCCTTATCGGAATGAGTCATTATATAATCCTTATAAATTTCAATAACATTCACATTAACCATGTTCATGAATATTCCTAACGAATTTTTGAAACATCTATTTCTTATTCCTTATATATAATATACAATAAAAATTCCATCATCACCTATATTCTTAATCTATCTAAGGATTCCACCAATTTAATTAATGGTGAATGGAGAACAAAAACCTCTTAAGTTTTAACACTTTTAGTTTCATCATAATAAAAATTTAATATAGAGTCAAATATAAATATTATTTAAAGAAATATCAGTTTCAAATCTATAGAACTATGCTTATGGTTATCCTCCAAAATTAATGAGAGATACCTTGTCATTGTAAATTTTTTCATCCCATCTCAACCATATTACACTAATTCCATTCAGAAACATTATTTATAGGACTTTATGGTTTACTAAATTCATGAATAATTACATAATACATTAGATATAATTCAAATTAATTATTTGATTATTCCTCCATATTTTTTGTATTCATATTTTTTTACAAAATAATCCCATTACGTGTTAGATTTCCACAAAAAAAATTAATTAATTTATATTAAATATAACATTTGATTAATATATAGAAAAATTATAATGAGGTTACATTAATAATTGAATGTAATTATGTACTTATTTCAATGAGTATATTTTTTTCTCAATGGGATAGATATATAAAAATGGACATGTTTTTAGGGACTTTATGAACAAGTGTCAACATTATTATCCACATAGTTTGCTTTAGTTCCCTTCCAAAAAATAATTCCATTGTAATCTATTATTATTTACATATTAGTAATTCTTATATATAGACTTTAATTTAATATTTTATCATTTTTCCTTAAATCATGAGTAATATCCTTTTATTGAACAACTGATTATATCCAATTATGACAATGTTACAGTTGTTTTGAGCCCCATCAACATGGAAGATGGTTCCGTTTTAACATTGAACTCTTATAACTATTTTTACACATTCATAACTTTTCACAAATAACCCATATTTTCTGTAATTAACAGTAATGCATTCATATCAGTTCTATGATAGTCATCTAAAGTTATATTTCCACCAGATAACAAATAAATCATTATTAGAATTCATCATTTCTTCCTCAAAGATAGATGATCCGACAACTTTTATTATGAGTGATTCATTATTTCCAATGTCACTTTTCATAATTTGAAGAATTCCAAAATTATAAAAAACATTAAATATCCTCTCATAATAGAAATACAACCACTATACAAGACTCATGCTCTTTATCATTTTGAATATTCCATAGGGTATTCTACAGCAAGAGCATTTTCATTTCATTTATATTTCATAACATTTGACATCTTAGAAGTTTTAACAATCATTTGATATATGGGTAACAAAACAAAAAATTCTAATTCATGATTCCACGTTTTTCACATCGTTGAAAAATTTCTTCTAGAGGATAAATCCATTTTTTAATTTTTTTAAAAAAATTCATATTTCATCAAAAAATCATTCTAATAAGTCCACTTTTTATGAAAAAATTCCCACTCAAATTTTGTCTTCATTAATTTGTGGAATTATAGTATATTTTTTTCTCCAAACAATATTTTTCATATTCCTGAATCCACCACAATAACATCAGTATCCATAGAGACATTTTTGTCAATTTGAAAAATATGTACTAACTATATTTGTGAGCATGTTTCTTATTAAAATATTATCATTATTATTAAAATCTCATTGATCACAAACCATTAAATTATATATATGAATCTTCTTATTTAGTTCATTTTTCATTTTATCATTATTAAATCCAGATGTAACAGAAACCGTTAAAATATAATATTTCATAGCATCATTAGTTCTTTAAAATTTCTAGGTTTCTATGATGTACATAAAATTTCTAGCTGAATTAATCTCAATAATAATTTTAACATTATTCTAATCCTGTGAAGGCAACAGTTGACCATTCTTATTTAATCATTTCAGGAACATTCACCATCTTCATAGATAAAATATATGAAACTTGTAAACCATTTATTAGATTTTGTGGGTTTTTAAAAAAAATATACAAATTTTTTTTTCCATAAAGATAATTTCATGATGTTCAATAAGATTTTGTCACTATTCAGTGATTTCTTCATGTCATCAATATATTCCATCATCATATGATTCATATCTAAAAAACTATCTTGATTGATTTTTAAGCTTTATCATTTTTCAATTTACCGATTTCTTTTTCATGTATCCCAATTTTTCAAACAAAATATTTCAATTATTTTTTCATATGAAATTTTAATTGAGTAACATTTTCATCAGATGTACTACATTTAGACTCTTCATTTTTATATATTTTAATTAGTTTTTTCTCCCTATCCTTATTACTATATTTCTAAAAATAATCTTTATAGTCTTATTATTCATTAATGTTAGATGGGAAAAATATTCTTTTTGGTTTATGAATTTATATGTTTCCATTTGGAGTTTTATTTTTCAATATCACAATCATCTTTCCCAGATCTTATCATCATCCAAATATTGTCATAACAATTTTTTTATTGAGGATAATTAGCTTCAAAGTTTCTAGAAACTACACATTCAAAAATCATTCAACATAATTTTACTATTATTTTCTCCAGTAAACATTTTCAATTTTTTTTAATAGAGTATAAATACTCTAAATATTTTAAGAAACATCATAGACATACATTTTTTGAAAGGATTAAATTATATTTCTATATCAGATTTGTATTTCACAATCATATATTTTCACCAAAACATTTCATATTTGAAGAGAGTACCATTAAAATCACCGATATAAAATTTTTATGGTTCTCTATCTTTTAATAATGATACATTGGTAGGAAAATTTTCAGGAATGATTCTCATGAAATTTTCAACAACAGTTGAATAACATATCATTTAATAGAAAAATATAATAGTTCTTAAAATTTCATTCACCCTGGTAGTGAATTCAACAACATATTTATATGTCCACATCATGATATCTTCATACATCTGCCTCTTGATATTTAATATATCCTTCATTACATATTAATATCCTTTATAAATGTTATTTATCTTATCCTATATAGTTTTTTTATTGGAAAATTCTATGACTCTAAAAAATAACATTGAAAAACTAATAAGTATAAATATTTCATTGTTATTCCATTATTTTAATGATTCCTCTTCTATATATAGGTGTGTGTAATTTTCCATCAATAGGAAGAAATAAATTTATTGTAGCTTTATGAACATCATATCCCTGATACATAAGATTATAAAACATTAATGCTCTCTTGATATGATTGTTCTTACCTTATATGACTATAATACATTTAATATTCACACAATTCAGATTCTATCTCATAGATTATTCTTCAAGAATTATATAATGATTAAATAATTGAACGATCCTCTAATACAGGATGATAATTTCCCATAAAATCAATGTATCACTGATAGGGGTAGGGGAGTTAGTGATATCTATTTAATTTATATTTCATTTTTCTGAATCAACCTTCACCACCTATTAAAGAGTGGTTAAATTATATAAAATACAATCCACCATCAGTTAGAATCATTTAATTACTAATGTATACTAGTAAATAGTGTTGTAACATTATTGTTATGGTTTAAAAAATTCAAATACCACATCATCCAATTGAAAAAAATTATTTTCTGTTGCTAAAATGAGTAGTATTATCCTTTAAAATCATGTAGAACAATGTTCTAGAAAACAGTTATGGTTCCTCAAGTAGGATGAAATGATGTAAAAGAATAAGGGTAACATGTTAAGAATTAAAAAATAGTTTCTTATAAATATGTTAATTTGTTTCAATTTCATCTTTTGAGAATATTAAATTAAAAACAATATTTGAAATTATTATATAGTAGTAAGGACATTTACGGAATTTATAATGATGAAAATTCGGATACCTTGAAATTGTTTCATGATAGAATTTTCTATCAGATAACATGTGTCTTGTTGATTACTACTAAAATAAATATTATCTTAATCAATAAGAGTCTGAAAATCCATGTATGATTTTCTAGTATAACCTAGATACTCTAATTTCAATCCTTTATATTCTCATTTTCATATTCTATCCAACAAACATCCTATGGTTTCCTCAATATAGAAATTGCATCTCTATAGAAACTTATATTTATCTTCCTTCTATAATTAATAGTACATCTATGTCAAAAATTACAAGGTATAATAAATAAATATTAAATATCGAAATGTTTTTTAAATGGGAATATAAAAAGATTTTCCATGTTTAAAAAATTGTTAAAACATAAATTCCCCGTGAATTTTGGAATCATATTTTCTTCTTCAATTCTTCTAAACACTTCTTGTTACAAATAAAATCTTATCAAATATTCTCCATGCTATAACTCACATCAGACATTCAAAAAAAATTTCTGTATGATTCCAAATGTCACTTTGATATTTTAATTTTTATGGAGAAATAAGGTTACATCGATTTTCAAGATCAACATGAAAATGAATTTTATCTAATTACTTATCATTAAAATTCTCAATATCAACAATAAATTAATGATAAATGTTTTTTCAATAATCGTAGTTATAACTTCTGATGATTCCATTTTTTATTGGATGCACATCCCCATCAAATTAAAAATTCATCAAATAAGAATATATATGTTATATTAAGACATGAATAACCCCTTGAAAACACTTTTTTTAATTCATAAAGAAATTAACCCTTTCGTGGTTTCCTCACATTGATGATATTGTGTTCCCTGATGTTTATCAATGTCACCCTACATTAGATGAATCATTAACTATATCACTCAGATTACATGTGGTAGTTAAAATCTGATTTCTATTGAACCAATTTTAATGGAATTAATACTTATTTTTAACATGAAAATTTTGCATAAAGATATGATATTTATATTCTCATCAACCAAGTGGAAATGAATTAAATCTTGTTTTAAATTTTTTACTACAATGTTGATTGAACATTGATAGGATATTTCATTGGTCCCAAAAAATTCATTTTTTGTTTTATTTATCAAAATAATTTATTCTTCCAAAAAACTATATATTATATATTAATATGCACATTTCATTGAATAGATTTATTATTGGAATATAATCACTTTAAAATCATTTGTATTTATTATATATATTCATCCTTTATATCAAATTTTTTCATTCTAAACTTCAAGACATTTATTTTCACTAGTTCTATCCCATTCCATCATAAGGACTGCATGACATGATACCCAAAAAACATGACATTTATATCAGTAATAAAATAAAAATTAATCATCATATTTATATCATATCAATAAAGACATTTATTATGTACAAAATTATGATTTAAACACAATTTTGGGCCTAATATGGTTCTAAAAATCATTTTATTCCAAAAACAATACTCTCAAATCGATTGACATTATTATGTATTTTCAGTCTAGTTATCTAAAATCGATGGATTGTTTGAATATCGAAACAATAAAACCTAAATGTATTTCATTAATCTATTAAAAAATAAAACACATTCAATGAAAAATTATCCCATCATCCCATATCAATATTTATTTGACATGGTCACATCTTAAATAACCTCATTGATATAATTAGAATTTTTTTTATAGGTTTGGGAATGAACACAAATAATATTGAGATCTAAAATTTGATAATGATGTAGAAAAATTAAATTGAGAAATTATAAGGAAAAATACAACATCATTTAGTGGGTATTATAATCAAAAAGTTGATATGAATTAGTACCTTTTGATGGAAATTATATTTTACATTCTCATGTCCTAAAATAAATTGTGTTTTTTCCAAAATATCTTTTCATAATATGGTTATGTTGACCTGTGGTGGTGTCTAAATAAGAAAAGAATTTAAAATAAGTACATTGAAATTATTATATGGGAATATGTTTTAATTTTTTTAATCAGTGTATTTCCACTAGGAATATCACACTAGAATAGAGAAATGATTCATGGAAATGGTGAAATTAATTGGATGAGTATGTTGGGAAATATGAGTAATAATTCACAAGACATGAGTGGATTGAATCTATTTTTCTTCTAATACCAAAAAAATAATCAATAATTAATTTAATCGTGTAATTCATATTATTCAAAGGGAGTTAGATATAAGATACTATAGATTCTATTAATATTTTGTTTCATTATATCTTATAACAGATAAAAAATATAACATCACAATATTTGTGTCAAAATAAAATGGAATATACAGAGTTAGGTAATAACCAATGATGATACCAATAGAGGTATTAAAAGATAATTTTATAGATTTCATATATATTTTAGAATGAACATTGGTAATTGTATCATGGGATCTGTGAAGTGTTTCTTGTGGTGTAATGTGGGTTACATGGTGAAAAATTTTTAAAGAATGGTTAAGAGAAAAATTATTTCAATATAAGGGATTAATATCCATTATTTCTATCAAACCACACTATAATACATCACTTTAATTTAATTTATAAATTATGTGATTAATTTCCAAATTCGTAAGGCCAATGCATAATACAGGCCTCATCACCCTCCCAAACTAAGGGAATGTTGGAGAAGATTCACAATCACTACTAATGAGGTAGAAAAAGATAATTATGTGATGTGAGACAAAATTAATATTTTATACAGATCAAAAAATAAATAATTTGATTTTAATTGGTCACATTATTTAGTATCACACAAGTTTTATAAGAATCTGGCGACCCCTATAATAATTGATATTGAATAATGATATAAAATCTAAATAGGCACAATGATCATGTATAGGATTTGAAAAATATAATTTTATTGAGATTTTTGGGATGGAACTATAAATAGATATAATTATTATTTCGTTAATTTTGTTTTAATATATATTGTGTATGGATTTTTTTCCTACATAATTCAATAATCACCTATGAGGATAAAGAAGTGTCATTTCACCTCCCAAATAATAAATATATCATTTATCTATGAAATGGGGATTATGAACCCCAAAGACTATAAAATAATATATTATGTGTTCTACTATCCAGAAACTAGGGAATATTCTCTAAAATTAATGGTTAGGTATTCAATATTTATATAATGTTTATTATAATGGAATATACATATATATTACATGATGATCCACCTCATCGTCATCTAGAGAATTAGGTTTTGTTCATTATTGTTCATATACCTGGATCAATTTTTTTCTCAAAAATAATTCATAAAATATCTCCCATTGAATTATTGGAGTTTAAAAATAAAATACTAATCTATTTGTAAATGAGTTTTATATTTCCATGTGCCTTAATATGCGGTGCAATAGTCATATTTGTCAAAATGGATATATTGAATGATCATTTTATTGATTATCATGATCTTTATTAAATAAAAATAAAAACAAGTACACTTTACCCAATATTTTTGATTTAATCCATATATAGGGATGATCTCAAAAATTAAAAAATATTTACATTCAGTCAAGATTGAATCTGTTAAGGGCCAAATGAGGGAAAATTTAATGTAAATATATCAACATACCAAATTGTCAATATTATATTTTAGTGATGTTAGTTTGAGTTACCAATTCCCATTCAATAACATAGGAAAATATTATAGAGTATTTTGGGACTACTTTGATCAATAAATTGGGTGTATTTTTATAAGATATTAATATACTCTCAAAGAAAAAATATAATGTATAACACTTGAAAATTTTATTGAAGAACAAGAGAATAGATAAGATATAATGAAATATTTTTAAATGATTATTATAGTTAAAAAGTTGAATTTTTATTCATTGGAACATTTAAAAATAATATCTTTATATCAATAAATTGTTGATGATATCACAAAATGGCCCAAAAAAACAACAATAAGTGAGATCCATTGTTTTCTTGCAATTTAATGATCTAAAAGTTGATTTATGAGAATTTTATTATGGGAATAAAATCAAAAAAAAAACAAATTCCAATATAAGAGAGTAAATATCCTTTGTATATAGAAATGCATATAATGTTCTATGAATTGAATAAGAGGTTGTTCACTGCTCCTGTAATAAAAAACCCTATTGTGGGGATATGATTCGAATATACATTTTTTCTTTTGTTAATTGTGTTATTTGAATAATTATGGTTAATGATAAGTTAGTATGGTGTGGTTCATTCTTATTAATGACTCATGATAATAATTTCACAACACATTATTTACAGATTAAAGTAGTGATATTTTCCTAAATGATTTATTGATAATATCTCTATGGGGAAATATCAAATATATATATTTATATATCATAAATAATGAAATATATGTTCACTTATATAAAACCCAACATAAACCAGATGAGATTGATATAGTTGAAAAAAATTATAATTACCCATATGAAAATGTGTGGATGGAAAATTAGTAGGATGATGCCTTGGGTAATAAATATCATTCAATTGTATCCTTGTTGAGGGTTGAATAAGACCCAATATTAATGGACTTGTGTTGGATTAATCATGAATTTGTAATGGTCGTAGATACAAATTATCCCTGACAATTTACATATGAAACTTCCATTCACATAAATATGAATGAAGACATAAATGATTATGTAGATGACAATAAAATATTGAGAATATGTCACAATTAAATATCTATAATGATGAATTAAAAAGTTTGGAACCCAGATATATCTCTCATGAATGGTGTATTTTTAAAAGGATCTCTTGGATGATATACATAGTTCATAATTTTATATGAATCTCATATGTATTATAATATATACAGATATAAAACAAAACTTCTAGCAGGATAACAATGAGATATATAATGAATTATTAATACATCGAAGTATTATAAAGAAGAATTTTATTTTAGAATGTTAATGTTATTAGTTATTTTTTAATCATTCAAAATAATATTATAAAAATGTGAATCATCCTCATGGAATTTATTGATGGGATCCCCAAAATAATATAAATTCTTTAACACTAATTGGTTTTTATTAAAGTACATAAAAAATTATAACTCATTTTATTTATTTGAAAGAATATTTTTCACATGACCTAATCCCCATGATATATGTAATGGAAGTTGTGGTGTTTCATTTGGTAAAACTATATGTTATATTTTGTTAATAAAAAAATATTACATTGATGTTTTAGGGATGTCTTTTGAGTGATGTAGAGATAGTGATAGACATTATCAAATCCTATCATCCTTATATAGATGGAATATTTGAGAGTACAATTAATACTCTTGAGGATGTGATGAGATCATATTTTATGGATTTTCGTATATATGTTCATAATCGCATACCACTAGAAGTGTTCTTAAGGAAAAACAATTTTCAATTCAGTAATTCATATGACAATATTGGAGGCACTATATGAAATTAGAAATTGGACACATACATTTTGGGATGATAAAAGGGAGAGTGACATATTATATATTGACCTTTTCAAATAAACTATTCAGTTGTTTCAAACTATATATTAAAATATTTAATATGATGAAAAAATGAAGAATTACATATAAAATCATTTGTTATATATATAGATTGATTATGGTAAGATAGTTTTGAATAAACTATCTTTATGGAAGTGAGTTTTGTGAATTTAGAATAAATGCTTGATGAACACTTGATACATCGATCCATATAAGATCATTGATCATTTTGGAGTCATAACCAATCACATAAAACTCTATATACAGTATTCCCATGTACATGATGTGTTCCTTGTTTGACACTAGTGATGTTTTATACAACACCTTTCACATGTTCCTTTTTCAGATGTAGTGTAACATGAACATGATCGCTTATATGAGGAACAATTGGTAAAAATTATTAATTTAGGACATATGTTTTCACAAACCAACACATCTCATCTAGTAATTTTTTTATTGTGAAATAATATATTTGATGTTGTTATGTGGGATCCAAAATATATAATTACATAAATTTACACTAGAATTGTTTTATTATATTTAAAAAAATTGTTGATGCATTTTTTATGGTATTATAATGTAATTAATTGGGTATCCCCCTTAATTAAATACTACAATATTTGGGTCTATCCTCCCAAAACATCTATAAAACAAATACGTACCTTTGTGATGTATTTGTAGAATTGGTAGGTATAAAGAGTCATAAGTGAAATAAAAAAATATTATATAAATATATATATAAATATATATATATTAATGTTCACATTACACATAGAAAAAAAAATTCATATATGAATCAAAATAAATAGTGAATCAAAAATATATATGTTTTCATCAATTCTATATTTCAATATGAATATAGGGAAAGAACTAGTTTAATTGGTTGTTTTCTAGTAAAAATTGTTTTTCATTATATATTATATTTTTAATATAAAAATAGTTACTATAAATTGTAGGATTTCAGATTTTTAGAAAACATATATCAATTTTAATTTATTATATTCATATTATCTTTTGATGAATTGTTTTTATTTTTAGAAAATAATTTAACATTCAGTAATTGTTGAAAATACCAAATTTATTAATGCATAAACATTTATGAAATTTTTTATATTAATAATTTTTATGTTCTAGAATCATTTTAGTATAAAAAATAAATTTTCTGGTATATATATAAATAATTTTAATGTCACGACCCGTTCCTCGGGGCCCATGCTGTTACTACCCCAAGTCCCCCTTCCATAGGCCAGGGGCTGGTGACTATCACCGAAAGGTGTAATCCATAAATTTGGGAAGGCATTTCCTTTATTAATTGTAAACCCAGAACCAATCACATAAAAGGATACAAACTCAAGTAAACTGAATAGTAAACATAGTGAGTACATTAAAAAAAGGGTCCAGAATACAAGACCAACAGGAAAGTAGAAGACTGTTGATAGTTGAAAAGAAGCTTCTAGACCATCCTCCTCAATTCATACCTAATGAGTAGGTAAATATCGCCTCCTTAGTAGTCCACATCCACTCGTCTCCTCTGAAAAATGACATGTCGTATGTTCCACCTTTGAAAAAATTCCAGTCCTGGTACCCTCATCCACAGTCATCACTATCTGTCGTCTGTATCCAAAACAACAATGTGTAGGCATAGCCCATGCAGGGGAGAGTATAACGATACTCAGTAGGGACCCTGAGACCCTCAAGGTATCTCAATATCAACCAAGGATAAACCACAAAGTATGAAATCAATAGATAACCCTACATAGGTATATACCCATACATCTACCTAATTTTTCATGTAATCCATTTCAATCATGAGGAAAACACAGTGGTACTGACCCAGATCACACAAGATATATCATTAGGTACATTCATATAGATGATTAGTTATAAATAATGAATCATCTTATTCTGTTAAGTTGCTCTGATGCTGACCTACACCGATCGCTAGGAGTGGACCCACAAAGGATCGCTAGGAGCAGTCCCACACATGATAGCTTAGAGATAACCCACATAGGATCACAATGAGCTGACCCACACAGGATCTCTAGGAGCTGACCCACACAGGATTTCTAGGAGATGACCCCTATAGGATTTCTAGGAGTAGACCCACACATGATCACTAGGATCGGACCCACACATGATCACTAGGAGCTGACCCACACATGATCTCTAGGAGACGACCCACACAGGATTCCTAGGGGTTGACACACAAAGGATCGCTATTCGATGAACCACATAGGATCTCTAGGAGCTGACCCACACACTATCTCTAGGAGCTGACCTGTAGAGGATCACTAGGAGCTGACACATATGGGTTTGCTAGGAGCACTATTCTCTTCACATCCAGTTACTGGGTTTCCGCACTAGGCATTCTCATCTTCAAGAGAGTCTGTTCCCCAATCCACTGGTCAATTCTCCAACTACCACGATTTCCCATGAAGAAGTATCTCAACGGTTAGCCACATCATTGGTGTCTCAATGCAATAGACGGTGCGTCAGTCGGACAGTCGGTCTGTGATTTAATATTCTTTTTGTCCTGGGGACCCAGTTGGATTCGTGCTCGATCCAAACTAACTATACCGCATCATAATCCAAAACTCTAGTAGGATTTACTCAAAGGGAATGTCTCACTCTGAGGTTTCCATCCCACTGACGGTTCATCAAACTAATGTATGGTGCCAATGTAATGGCCAAAAGAGCGTAAATGGGTCTTAGTGGGTCCGGGTCCGGTCCAACCTATAATATCGAACCAGCCCCACCTGTCATTATCTGACCTAGCCTGGGTCGACCCGACCCGACCCAGTAGGTCCAACCCAGCCTGCTTTCGTATCCTGCCCCGCTGGATTGTCCAGCAGGCCGCGATGGGATGCAGAGGGTAGAAGCGGGTACTGCGAGGGTAGCTTGATCGTAGATGGCCTCACAGTGGTAACACAACCTGGGGGTTCCGCAAGGGCGACTCTGATGAGGGTCTCCACGAGTGTGGCTTGGCCAGGGGGTTCCGTGTGGGTTGCCCGGTGAAACTACGGGCGGCGCAGCTGCTTGTGCGGCCGTGAGGCCGGTGAGTCTGGGGGCGGCAGTGTCGTCTTGGATGGTGGCGTTAGCTCAGGCGGCAGCTTTTCCAAGGTTGACTTCCGCAGCATGGGCATAGAGGCTGCAGCTAGGAAGTCAGTGATGGCTTGGCCAAGTATAGTGGCTTCGGCTCAGGCGACGATCCCACAGGGGGAGGTGGCGGCTCGGACGATGGTGTAGGCTCGGATGTGGACAACGTGGTGTTTTTCCTTCACTGGTGGACTATTTAGCCGACCTCACACTTCTTTAGTCATCGTGGTGTACGAAACATTCTTCCATTTCAATGAACTCAATATGGAAGAATGGTGGAGGGCTCAGACATGTTTTGTTGGCCCGCTCCCTCCGCGCTAGAGCGATTGCAAGTGAATCAACAAAATTAGGAGTTAATAATGAAAAAATCTTCAATTAAATAAGAATCATGGATCAACACGTTTTGGTTGGTCCACATTCGCCAGGCTTTCCATGAACGAGGTAATTAAACCAGAGAATTCAAGAATTTAATAACTACCCCTACATTGGATTGTTCATTGACGTTGGTGTGAGAATGAAGTGCAGTTAAAGATTCATAGTAGATGAAGACATCCCACATTGGAGGAAGTCGAAGATATTGGCATTCGTCGAACCCTCCACAGGCCTCCAATCCCGGGCTCATTCGTTCGTTCTTCATAGTAGATGGCGTTCTTAATTGTTGACTTCCTTTTTCATTGGAGGATGGGATTCTCCACGATTCTCCAAAGAGTTCCCCCCTTCCCCTTTACACACCAAAATACTGAGGTGCCAATGTAATTTAACTTAAGTAGAAATTATGTTGGAACACACACAAAAGTGTCAGAAAAAATTAAATTTGGTCATCGGTACAATTAATGTTGAGGAAGCTCAAGAGGCTCCTCAACATTAAAGGGAGAGTTGAGAGGTTTCTCCCTCATTAAGAGGGGAGTTCATGTGTTTTAGTCCCCAGATGGTCCCCACCACTATAAACTCTCATGGTAGGTTATGATTGAGTAGTCAGCACCATCATAACCTCTCATGGGTGGTTAATTCAGGTGGTCCTCCCCTCACAAACGTCCACATGAGAGTTTCAGTACAAAATAAAATCAAATGTTACACACATTATTTTATTTTCATCCTTTCACGAAATGCACAAAAAATTAACATTAATCCTTATTCAACATCCATCATGGTGAAAGCCTTATCAAGTGAATACTAGTGATGTGTGTTCAATGATGTCCTCTTATTTAAATTCCAAGAACCAGTTCAAAAATTAGAAAAACCATCTCACATATTTACTGAACATACCAAAACAACTGTTCAGAAATTAATTTCAGGAACTACAAGCCTCGGAATCACGCGCCATCAACTTTCGTGAACTTGTTAAATTACATATTTTTAATAAACAATTACATTGTGATTCCTGGTCTTTACAGTCTCCCCACCTCAGGGCTCTATGTCCCCGTAAGACACATCTCAATCTTGGTAAACAAGTATGAAAACTGAGAATTCATTTGAGCCTCTTGCCCCCATATGCTCTCCTAGAGGTTTCCATGCTGCCAGTGAATGTGAACCAGAGGTATCAACCATCCACGAAGGCCCCGCTCCTCTAGATCCTCAATATCTACCAGAAAATACATAAAAGTCACCCCATCAGTGACGTCCAGCTCTCTGTGGTCAATGGTGTGGGAAGGGTCGCGAACTTATCTCCTCAGCTAGGATACATGGAATACGTCATGCACCTGGTGCAACTAAGGTGGAAGATATTAGTGGTAAGCCACATCTACAACTCTATTGAAGATATGAAATGGTCTGAAGAACCTCAGATATAACTTTCTGCCTTGGCCAAATCATCACAAACCTCATCGAGGTGAGACCCACAGAAAAATTTGGTCACCATCCTCGAACTCCAGAGGTCTCCATATCATGTCGGCATAATACTTATTCCTACTCTGTGTAGTCTTTATTAGCTCCTGGATAATCAGCACATTCTCTGTCATAGCCCATACCATATCTATTCCTACTAGTGCTGACTACCCTAGTTTAGTCCAACACAAGGGTGATCTGCAAGGTCACCCAAACAATTCCTCAAAAGGTGACATCCCAATGGTAGAGTGACATTTGTTGTTGTATGCAAACACCACCAAAAGAATGTGATCCTCCCAGCTGCGGCGAAAGTCGAAGACACCAGAATGCATCATGTACTTGAGGGACTGAATGGTTTTCTTAGTCTGACCATCTATATGAAGATGGATGACCGTGCTCAAACAAAGCTGCATCCCAAAAGCCTACTGCTACCACTTCTATAGTCGGGAAGTAAAACATGCATCATGATCAGAGACAATCATCAAGGGTAATCCATGTATATGCACAATCTCTTCCACATAGATTCATCCCAAGGTCTCTATTTATCCCTGCTCTCTAATCGGTAGGATGTGGGATTACTTGGTGAGTCGTTCGACGATCACCCAAATCTAGTTATGACCTCTAGATGTACGTGGAAGTACTGTCACAAAGTCCTTGGATATCTCATCCCACATCCATTCTAGGACCTCTAAAGGATGATCAATTCTTGCTGATACCTTATGCTCTGCCTTCACAGGCTGAAAAGTGAGGCACCGGGAAACAAACTCTACAACTGCATTATTCATTCTCATCCATCTGTGTTATCATCAGAGAACCACATATATATACACCACTCATGGATGTAACGCTAGAGGGGATGTTTGGAACACCCTCAAAAAATCCTCTTAAAGTGACACTGGTACCATGGTATGTCCTCTGAAGGGGATGGCGTGCTCCCCACCTTTAGAAAATCCATTAGGAGCATGTCCTGTGGGTTACTGTGCATGTCGTGCCTCGTAGACAGCATCTGCACGCTATGCCTCCCTGACTCGCTAAAGAATTGGTGAGTGACTATAAGAGACTAAAGATAATATTCTCCATCTCTATCCACAAATGATATCTACAATGATTCTAGGTACTCTTTCACCTCTCCTAGAAGATGTATACTAGTCCTTAGGCTGAGTGCATCTGAAACAATGTTCCCCTTCCAATGAGTATATACTATCTCTATGTCATAATCTTGGAGAAACTCAAGACAATGTTATTGTCTTAGGATCCGGTCCATCTAAGAGTAGATATATCTGAGACTCTTTTTATCATATTACACTGTAAAATGTTCCCCATCAGATATTTCTACCACATATTCATGGAGAAAAACACTGATACTAACTCCAGGTCATGTGTAGCATAGTTCAGCTCATGAAATCTCAGCTATCGAGAACCATATGTTATCACTGCTCGCTCCGGCATCCAGACACATCTGAGTCTGGTCCTTTATGCATCGCATTAGACTTCATACCCTATGACCTTCTCTGGAAGCATCAAGATTGGGGGAACTAGTCATCCTCTACCTTTGATCCTGAAAACTAAGATGGAATTTATCTGACCAAAATAATGGTTACCCATTCTTCGTCAATGTTGATAGTGGTGTTGAAACTCTAGAAGAGTCTGGAACAAACCTCCATTAGTACCCAAGAAAACCCATGAAACGTTGAATCTTTTTCATACTCCTGGGTGGCTGTCAAGAAAGTACCGCTTCATTCTTTGATATATTCACTGCGACTCTAGCCTCTAATATGACATGACCAAGAAAAAGAACCTATTGGATCCAAAAATAGCACTTCGAGAGCTTACCATAATGCTTCTCCTCTTAGAGTGTGTCCAGTAATACTTGCAAATGACTGCCATTCTCCTCCTCCATAGCTGATTAGATCAGAATTTTATCGATGAAGACTACTACAAAGAGATCAAGGTATTTCTAAATGATCATGTTCATGAGTCCTATGAACAATGTTGGAGAATTGGTTACACCTAATGTAAAAACAAATAACACATAATTGGCGTACCGAAATCTGAAGGTCGTCTTCTGTACATCCTCTTCTCATACTCTGAGATGGTGATAGCCCGAACTAAGGCCTATCTTAGAGAACCACCGTGCTCTCTTCAGCTGATCAAAGAGGTCATCAATTCTTGGATGTGTGTACATGTTATTCAAGGTCACTTAATTCAGGAACCGATAGTCAACACAATTCCTCATTATCCCATCATACTTATTTTCAAATAGAATTAGGGCTTCACAAGGAGAAACACTGGGCTGAATGAATCATTTCCTCAGAAATCCCTCTAGTTGTACCCGTAGTGAACGAAGATCTACGAGAGCCATCCGATATGCCGGTGTAAATATCGGTGTCATCCAAGGGAAATAGTCAATGTAAAAGTCCACCTCTCTGTGAGGAGGTTGACCCGAAGCATCATCAGGGAAGAAATTCGCGTTCTGGTCCACTACTATTTGACATCTCGGACTCTCCACATCATCCTCCCTGAGGGTATGGCTTTCCAACATATGAGTAATAGGATGTGCCCTCATTCGGGTAAGACTTTCCTACATTGCAAAGGCTCCCTTCTTGTAGGTGAAGGTAAACCGGGTCCCATCCATGTGGACACACCACACATTGCACCTAATACAACCAATCTTATAATGGACTGTAGATAACTAGTCCATACCCATGATGATGTTATAAGGCCTCTACTGTACTGTTAGGAGATCCCAGCCAATGATCTCACCTCCTAGATTAAGCTCACACTACCGGCACCACTGCGTAATTGTCGAATCTTATCCTGTAAGGTTCTCTAGCCATAAGGATCGAGCCAACGTCTCCATCGGAATCACCGATCTTCGAATGAGGGCAGTTGATAAAAAAATAATGATTGGAAAATATGTCTATAAGTAATGCAGATAAGGTGGAGTAGACACATATCATATCTCGTATCATATTCAGAGTGTCGTGATCGTTGGCCTCAGCTACCTGGAGATAAGATCGCCCCTATCCACCTGCTCCATGCGGTTGGGGTGGACCTCTTGGTGGTGGTGGCAGTAAAATCTCGAAATTTCACCCACTACCAGATGCACGACAAGCTCATCTGCCACGTCCGCCTGCTCCCTGTGGATGTCCTCGATTGAACCTCGATCCTTGCAGGGTGGTACTTCGACCATCTGGTGAACATATGTATAGCAGGTTGGACAGTCATGAGCCATGTGACCCTGCCCACCACATGTGTAACATTGTTGGCTACTAGTATGACTGGATCCACCTCGGGTGCCTCGCACAACTAATCCAGAATCATACGATCTTTCATCTGTAGGTCTAGTCCTCTATGACCACTACAACATCTGTCTCTTTCCAATTGTAGAAGACTCCACTATGTGATGAATGGCGGTGGATCCCACAGCCGGTGATTTCTCAACAAGGAAACTCTCCTTTCATAGGGCTCTCTCTATCACCCCCGCCTGCATCGGCATGGTGAGCGAGATCATTGAATCCCTGATCTCTTGACTGAGTCACTAATCTATGGTTCATGACCTAATGAAAGGGACCCATAAAATATGAGTAGAGTAGCATGATAGGGGAGTGAACTTCACTGAGTAATGTGCTACAATCATGATTCCCTGCTACAGATGAAGATGCTCTGGTATGCGGATATAGTGAAGAGTCACTGGGGAAAACTCTCCCCGAAACAGGCTCTTGATGTCTACATAGAGAAGCGTCAACACATCGTGATCTTGGAGAATCATGATCCACCATCTTCCTTCTACTGCTTGTAGAAGGCTGGTGGCAAGGATCGCCATGAGATCGACTGGTGTCCCAGCAAGTCGAAACTCTCACCACAGTCTCCAGCCAATCCTCAACTGCCTATGGTTCGACATCTCCCATAAACATGGGTGACCTCTGGTGCTAGAACTCATGCAACATGCAAAAGTGGTGTGAACTATCTTTTGTTGGGCCTGGTGGCATTGGTGGACCAATGGGTAATGGTACTCCTGGTGCATGCGCTGCTGCCTCTACAGGAAGAGGGCCCTGCACCGAGGCCTCATCGCTATGTGGGCTATCAGTTCATACAACTCTCAAAACCCTAGCAGTATGTCTTTGTGGAGACATCCTAAAAATGAAATAGGCGCGCCACGGTCAAAAAGTTATACCTGGTGAGCTAACATAAGAGATCACAAAGAAAACTCTTGGAAATACACTCGTAATTAGAGTTTTTGTGCACTTAGTTGGAAATCATATGTTAGGGTCCTGGTGCATTGATATGTCAGCTACCACACCAAAATTGGATTCCCTAAACTAATAACCACACTCACTACACATAACATTATTTCCTTTAAAAATAATTATCAGAGTCCTATGTTCTGTTTCAAAACTCACTCCTTTGATACCAATTTGTCACGACCTTTTCCTCAGGGCCTAAGTCATGACTACACCGAGCCCGTATTCTATAGGCTAGGGGTCTATGACTAGCACTGAAATCCATAATCCCTAAAATAGGGAAGGAATTTCCTTTATAATCTGATACACACAACAATTCACACAACAAGATACAAACTCAAGTAAATTTAATAGTAAACAATGTGAGAATAGTAAGAAAAATGGGCCATAAACCAAGCCATACTGGAATGTACAAGGAAATATGGAAATTACAAGATGTCTGATAGGTGAAAAGTAGCTCCTGTATCGTCCAACTTGATTCGTACCTAATGGGTAGGTTCAAATATCCTCCTCAGCAATCGAAATCCACCCATCTCCTCTTCGAACCAACACACTGTATGGTCCAAATCCGAGAAGAATCCAGTCCTAGAACCCTCGTCCTTAGTCAGCATTGTCTATAATTTGAATCCAACAAGACAAGGTGCAGGCATATACCATGCAGGTGTGAGTATAATGATACTGAGTTGGGACCCAGAGACCCATAAGGTCTTACAAAATCCACCATGGATAAATCACAAAGTATGAAATCAACAGATAACCCTACATAGGAATATGCCCATATGTATATCTGAGTTTTCAAGTAATACATCTCAATCGTGGGGAAAACACAGAGTTACAAAACTCTCTCACACCAGAAATATATTTATGTATGTCAGTTGATATGTGTAGTTTTAAATACCGAATCATCGTATTCCGTTTTGTGGCTTTGCTTTTGTCCTGCACTAAGTCACTAGGAGATGACCCACACATGATCACTAGGTGATGTCCCACACAAGATCTCTAGGATCTGACCCACCAAATATCACTAAGAGCTATCCCACAAAAGTTATCTTAGAGATGACCCACACATGATCTTTAGGAGCTGACCCACATGGGATCACTAGGAGCTGACGCACAAAGGATCGCAAGGAGATGACACACACAAGATCGCTAGGAGCTGACCCACATAAGATCGCTAGGATCTGACCCATAAAGGATCACTATGATATGAACCCCACATGATCTCTAGGTGATGACCCGAAAATGATTACTAGGAGCTGACCTGCACATGTTTCCAAGGAGAATTCTTCTCATCACAGCTAGCTACTGGGTTTCTGTATTTGGCTTTCTCGTTTCCAGTAGAGTCTGCTCCCCAAACCACTTGTATATTATCCAAATAGAAAAATATTTCATGATGATGTATCTCAATGGTATGAAACTTCATAGGGGTCTCAATGCAAAAGACGGTGCGTCAATCACATGCCATGTTAGTGAGTTATTAGACTTTTAGTCCCGGGGGCCTTATTGAATTCATACTCGATCCAACCTGATCATACCCCATTATAATCCAAAACAGTAGTGTGGTATACTCAAAGGGAAACTCTTGCTCCGAAGTTTCTAGATCCACTGACAGTTCATCAAACAAACATCTCGTGCCAAATTTATGGCCAAAGGATCATAAATTGTTCGTAGTGGGTCCTGGTCCAGACCTACCCGGTCCGACCGACCCAGCCTGGGTCGACCAGGCCCTGACATCATGGTCCGGCCATTCCAGATAGGCGGCTAGGTCCATTAGGTTCATCC
Organism: Viscum album; assembly: GCA_963277665.1. Classification (NCBI taxonomy): domain Eukaryota; kingdom Viridiplantae; phylum Streptophyta; class Magnoliopsida; order Santalales; family Viscaceae; genus Viscum; species Viscum album. The sequence goes on along the minus strand of OY728121.1, from coordinate 742,327,024 downwards.
CAGCCCACTGAGTCTGGCCCAGCCCACGCTGGGCGGCCCATCCCACTAGACGGTTTGGCATGCCGCGATGGGCACAGAGGGCCGCGTGGGGTGCTGCGAGGGCGGCTTGGTCGCGGGGGTGTCGTGGGGGTGGCTTGATCCGTGGTTGAGGCAAGGGTGGATGGACCATGAGGTGCCTTAAGTTAGGCTCAGTTCTGGGGTTTCGCATGGGTGGGTCGACAGAGGTGTGTCACTAGGGCGCCTCAGTTGATGGGGGGCTCGGTGAGGCCACGAGCGGCGTTGCAGCTAGGGCGGTGGCTTGTGCAGCATGGCTACAGTCCATGTCGGTGGCTTGGAAGGTAGTGGTGGTGTGGGAAATGAGGCTGTGGGAGGTGACAGTCACTCTGACAATGGAAGCTGCTCTGACGGCGCCTTGTTCGCTGACGTCTGCGGTAGCTCAGGTGGTGAGGCTGCGGGCGGCGACGAGAACTCGGATGGTGGCGACAGATCGGTTGGTGGCTTTTCCGTCGATGGTAGGGAGTCATGATTTCACTAGAGGAAGGATTATCCAGTGTCTCACATCATTCTTCATCGTGGTGTAAGACACATTATTCCATCCCCGAAGAAAAAAATAAGGAAGAACGACGGAGGGGTCGACCATGTTTGTTTGGCCCGCACCCTACGCATTAGATAAGTAACAAGCAGCTCAAAAAAATAATGAGTCCAGACTGAAAAAATCTTCTCTTCAATAGTAATCATGGATCATCTCATTTTTGTTGATCAACATTCACAATGATTTCTATGAATGATGAAATTAAATGAGAGAATTCATGAATATAATAATAACCCCCTATCTTGGATAATTCGTTGACGTTGGCGTGAGATGAAAGTACAGATATAGATTCATTATAGAAGAAGATGTCCCACGTTGGAGGAAGTTGAAGATATCAACATTCGTTATGCCCACCAAACGCCTCTGATCCCAGGGTCGTTCGTTGGTTCTTCAAAGTCGATGGCATTCTTTGTCGGCGAGAGCGTTCTTCGTTGGTGGATGAGATTCTCCACAATTGTCCAAAGAGTTCTCTCCATCTCGTTTTCCCGCAAAAATAAAGAGGTTACAATATAATATAACATAAGAAGAAATTATGTAGGCACAAACACACAAATTTTATAAAAAATTAACGTATGGTGTTGGAATAATTAATTTGGAGGAAACTCAAGAGGCTCCTACACATTAAATAGGGAGTTGAGAGGTTTCTTTCTCATTAATAGGGTAGTTCAAGAGGATTTGGCCTTCGGTGGTCCCGACCACCATAACCTCTAATGGGAGGTAATGCTTGGGTGGTCCCCACAACCATATCCTCTCATGGGAGGCTAATTCAGGTGGTCCCCACCTGTGAAACATCCACAAGGGAGTTTCAAAATAAAATAAAATTAAATGATACACACATTAATTTATTTTATTATTTTCATGAAAAACCCAAAAATTATCATTAACCCTCGTGAAACTGTCGTCGATTTGAATTTCATCTTAAGAGAATACCAGTTCTGTGAGTTCAATGGTGTCCTCATATTTTGATTCTGATCACCGGTTAAAAAGGTAGAAAAACCATCTCGCACATTTTCTAAACGTACCCAAACAAATGTTCAGAATTTCCTTCCAAGCACTCCGGGACTCGGAATCACGTGCCGTCAATTTTTGTGGACACATAAAATTCCCATATATTTTAAAAAATTACATGGAAATTTTGGGTCTTTAAAATGAATATTCAATGATGAATTTATAATCCCATACATAACATATTTATAATTTTGTGGCATTTTATTGAAAACAATATCTCATTGATTTAGAAAATTATTTATTCAATGATAAATTTTTTATATTATTAATAATAGTATAATATATCAATTATAAAAATTATTTTAACATCATTTTAATAATTTTAATTGATAAATCTCTCATATTAATAAATATTTTATCAAAAATAATAAAATTTTACAAAAATTGTTCTTATACGTTATATGCACATATGTGGAAATTAATATCCATACATATTGGATTGTTAAATAGTACATTTGAATTAATATTTATAAAAAACTAGTCTACATTATCTAAAAATTATCAACCTATATTTTGGGTTAAACTTTTATTTAATTATGGGAAAATTTGTTACATATATTAAAACCTAAAAAATTTTGAAAGAAAATTAATTATTTTTATAATGTTCATAAAATGTATAATATTATATTGAGACACCCGGTTGATCCCTTGTGGATAATATAATATAGAAATATCTTAATTTTGTAATATTTGGAGTCTTTGACCTTGGATAGTTTCATGAAATTATTCAGAATAGTTGATTATTTCCAGAGGTACCCAATTTCCCCAAAAACTATTGGAACTACACTCACAAATATAATATATAAATAACCTTATTTTTTAAAATAAAATATCATCAATAATAATCTCACTACATATATATCCCATGAAAAAATTAATTTTTAATAAAAATTTAAACTAATACTATCAAATTTATGGTTTTTACAATGCATATAGCATGTATGAATTGTAAATAGTATATCCTTCTTAGGTTTTTTCCTAATGATACTATTAAAAATATATTATCATAATCACTATATTAGTACCTAATTATCATTAATATATTGATATGTTTAATTAATTATTTGGTAACCTTTGGTTTTTCATTTTTTTCCACCATAAAAAAACAAAGGAATGCCAATCGTTCATGTGAGCATAATACCACTACTATGGAGAAGAAAATTTTGTTTTTATATATGATTCAAAAAATTTATGTTTATTAACCAAATTATTTTGACCATCATAAATGAATAAAAAAATATCATTATTATTCTATTATATTTATATTATTATCAAATGAAAATAATTAATCTTAATCGAAAACTGAGTTTATGCTTGTTCATGTTTTAGGTTGGTTTAACCACCTACATGAATGACGGAACAAAAAACATATCATATATTACTATATAAACAGAAGTAAAAATATTATTGTGATATAATAATAGAAATATTTTTGATATATTGGTATAAAAATAATATATAAGATTTTAAACTATTATCAATTAGTCATTTTTTCTATACAGACAATATGATAAACCAAAAACAATTATACTTTCACATAGCGTAACAAAAAAATGTAATAGAATAACAAATATATAAATTATTGTAATTTTTATATTATAGTATCATTAATAAAAAATTTATTTTTAATTTGGTATAAAATAATGGTTAATGATACAATGTTATATTTTTTTGCAAACAGTTTATGATATTGATACACTATTAAAAAAATACAACTATAATCATATATTTAAAGAGTATTGTTATAAAGGAAGTGTAAAAAAAATTATATGTATATATATGAATATGATTTATAAATGTTAAACTATTTTTTCATGATACGAGAGGTTAAAACATCTTATTTAAATCATATATAAAGGAAAGGGTCCATGTAACATAGACTCATTTCATTGAGATATTAAATTAATTATTAAACTGTGTTTTCAACATAATTAATTTTGAATTATGGAATATATTTAGTTATAATTATACTAGTTATAAAAAGTAATTTTTTATGAAATGTTTTATTTTTAATCTATTTATTAAATAAAATGTGGATTTTTAAAGGTGGAAATTGATTAGGAAATTCACATAAATGTTTTCTGAAATATTTTCAATATATTAAGATATCTTAATTTTTAAAAATATCATACCCTATGTTATAAAGGATGTATCTACAATGGAGTTCTGCCTTTGGTGTCCGCAAATATAGTTGGTTATAATTATATTAATTTTTGTGAATATGTTATTATTATTGATCATTTAAATTCACTTAATTATTCCATTCTATAGAGACATTTAATGAAAACTATATTATTAAAATGTTTTAATCATGAATGGTCAATGGTTTATATATGTGTTATTATGAAAACCATTATTTTCATAGGGATTTTTATGATATGATGTTTGTTAAATTTATCCGGAACACATATGTTTTGATGAGTTTGAGAGGGTCCTTTTTAACCCTCGAATTTAGGAATTTATGTTTAAATCTCATGAGATATTAATTCAAGGATGTGATCAATTGTTTGATAATGTCATAGTAATGATGATTTTAATGGAAAATTAGACATGTTCATAATGATTTTGTTACATATGTGTGATCATAAATATATTCCCACACATGTGTGATGATTCATATTATTATGACACATTTAAATGTTATTCAATATATTAAACAAGATATTCATGAGGCATTTCATCATAATGATGTTTCAGGTTTATTGGATAATTGATTATTTATACATTAATCTAGACATTAATGTTATTATAACATGTCCGATGATAATTGAGATTTATTTTAATATAGCTGTATTATTATTTCATTGTAGATTGAAATTCAAGGACTGTATGTTACACTAATATTTTAAATTTTTATCTTCTATGTTTTTTGATCATTTATTATTATATTGATATCATCATCATGTTTTTCTTCATGAAATGATATATTTCACATATTGTGAATTTGGTGTTACAAAGTTTGTATGTCACCAAATTACATAGTTATAATGTGTAATATATATTGTGAGATATCATGATAAGTGTCTCAAAAAGAATGTATATATAGAAATATGAAGTGGTATAAAAAATAAGATACTTGTGTATCTATTCACCTAGACCACAATAATTCGAATCCTTGGTATGAGATCTTGTTGTATGACATGGAATTTATATCTTGTGAATAATATAATATTTATGTCAGGAAAATATTTGTTAACAATATTTTAGTATGTTACCAAATAATTTGGAAGGGAATGGAATTATTATTCTATAGCGGTGCATCAATGAGTTACTTCTTTCATGATGATTTTAGAACTTGGCGTTCTCTTTTAAAATCATTAGAGTTATTCCATATATTTTATTTGTATTTTATATTGAAATATTATGTGTCATCTTAATAAAAAATTAACCAAAATGTTTTTCAATCACTTTTACATTTATTTGTAGGCTTTGTAGTCTCCGGTTAGTGAGCATATGTCTGTGGAATTTAAGGCTCAACAATGGAAAATGGGTTTGTGTGGAATGACACAAATGACAACATTCTTAGTCAATACATTTTCCTTTTTGGGATAGTTTCAATGAGAAATGATTTATATAATTATAAATGTATAACATAAAATGATGTTGTGGAAAACATTATGTTGAGCATCATCTGATAATGCAATTCTTGGTAAAAATGTGTTCTCTCACAATTCCAGGTGTGTTATCATCTCACCATCATGGGTTTATCCTATTATTTTAGAACTTCACGAGTTAGTATCAAGACTTATTAGTAGTTTTCATTGTTTATAATATTCTTTTCTTTTTATATAATATGGTTATAATGGTTTTCATTTTGATTATTAATGAAAAATTGTTGTGGTGATTATTTATTTTTAGGACATTTAATATTTCAATTCTTCAATTAAATGTTAGTGTTTAATTAATTTTGATTTATTATTATTATTTAATATTACTCCATGTACAGACTATCGAAAACAATAGTAGTAGGATATGGATAATATTATTACATCTGAAACTAAGTTGAACAAATAACTTATTTAGTGCATTAATAAATGTTTTCATGCCATTTATAGATTAAATATAAATCGATAACCTCAATAAGTGAATAATTTCATATAGATTTAGAATTAATATCCTCTAAAAATCAATATTATTATGAACCAAAATTAAATAACTATAGATTAATCGATTGAATGATAATTTTTTCCATAGTACATACAAAAATAAAAATATCATGATAGAATACAATATGTTGGAAAATATTAAAATACAATGATGGAATTTATCATTCTATAAAAAATTAATATAAGGAAATATTTGGATGGACTATGAGGAATTTTGTAAAAATTATTCTATCCTCACACATTCATTATAAAATCAATGTTAAATTTATTCAATATAATGGAAGAAAATATATCGGTGATGAAATATGATGCAATGTTTATATATATAGATTTATATTCTATAGAACTACCATTTGGGAGACATTTAAAGAATACATATTTGATTCCTGATTTTGACTGTAACTTATCATTAATATTCAATTTCAATGTAATACAGATTATATAGAGATGGTTAATAGAGATATTATGAAAAAATGTGATATCATTAGAAATCTGTATTGATAAATTATGTTTGAATCAACTAAATTTATGTGAACATTAATATTTATGACCTATGAATAGGGAAACCAATAACCTAGGCGATAGACTACAATAAAATCAAACTATGAGATTAGTTATCCTTGATAAATGATCTAATAATAATCATTCATGTTTTAAATGTGCATTATTTTGAGAATGTGAAGTAATGTTTCACAAATGTTCCTTCATTATTTCACAATTTTTATAATATTGGTGTCCTCCATCATTATTTCCATATCACTCCATATTCAGTTTCTTTTATTCATCATTATTCTCTTAGAAAATGTAAAATTTAATTGGGTTATCTCATTATAATAGTTAACATCACAAATATGAAGTGATCCATGGTTATTCTCGGAACACCTTGACTCCTCATACATTGAATTAAAATCATGGAAGCATCGATCTATATGTAATGAGTACATATATTTAAAGTGATTATGATATGACTATAGAGATTCAATTCCTATTGTTGAAGGTGTGATGTATGATTCTCTTAAATTTCAATCTCATGAAATATTTATTTGATACAGGAGCACCCATCAAGATTATTGATAGTTAGGTTGTGTATCATATGGTTTCCATGTTTAAATTATTCCTCATGTATTGAGATATTATACAATTATTGAACATTGAGTTTTTTCAATCAATTAAGATTGAAACATATTCAATTATTATTGAAGAGGCACATATTTTCTGGGAATTTTAAATCATTGACATGGACATGTATGAAATAATTTTTGGAACTGATTAATTGATATCCTTAAAGGCCTTTATTAAATTTTATTCACTACATATTACTCTCACTACATTAATTGATTTTTTCATTTTAATTAATGAAAGTATGATCGTAATTGACTTAGACAGGGACTATTAGAAATTATGGTTTGGAATATCTCTTACCATTTTGATGAATATTTTCCCTCTTCTAATGTGATATCATATAGATTTTCTTCTATAATCATCAACCAATTTATTATTCTGTATCAAATAAAATTCTATTTGATTCCACTTAAAGGAGAATAGATTTTTTCTACTTGTCTACCACCGAGGGATAGAACTATTTCAAATCTATCTAATAGGATGTAACCAAAAATATTATGGGAAATAACATTTATCTTCAAGTGTATCCTAGAAAATGGTTTTTTCAGGCATGTATATCAACATGGGAATTAATAGTTCTTTTTATATAGAATGTGTATGAAACAATTATAAATTGTGTGGGTTATCATAGTATAAACTAATTAAAAATAATGAATATCTATCATCCTCCCTCAATTAATGATAAAATTTATCAATTTGGTGGATCCCAATTTTTATCTATGATTGATTTAAGAGTACCGTACTATAGAGATCATGTTATGAAGGATAATATTCTCAAGATAACTATTTTTTAGTTTTTAAAGTCGTCATTAATATGTGGTTGTTCCATTTTTTTATAAATGAACAATATATTTTATTAGAATTGATGAAAATGATCATCAATAGGTATTTTTTGTCTTACATTGTGATATTCAATGATAATATTCATATTTATTATATGAATATGTATGATCATGAAAAAACATAACTATAGTTCTTGGAATATTTTAGGAATATATTTATTATGTTAACCTTTCAAATATATATTTATATATTATTGATGGAAATTTACATGGCCTATAAATTTCATAAATTGGAGTGTCCATAAATCATAAAAAATATAGGTTATTATCTATTTGAATACAATACTGAATCCATTTGAGATATAACGTTTTCTTAAAATATTTGGATAAAATTGATTATCTAATAATTATTTTTAATGATATTCATCATATATACCATCTTTGAATAGTAATTGATCTCTTTCCAAGGATGAATCACATGTTATAAATATTTTTTATATTCATTATGATTATCTTACATAGTAACATATCCATAGGTTTACACTGATTGTACGAGGTTACATGGATTATTATGAAGCATCCAGATCTAGGTTGTGATGAGTTATCATACATGAAGATCATTTTGTTCATTATGTCTCTTGAAAGTTATGGATTAATGATAATATTTATCAAAAAAATGAATTGTAGTTAGATTCCCCAATCTTTTCCCAGAGAACAATTAATCATTACCTTTTTGGGGAGTAATTTATAGTTTTTATATATCATAAAATATTAAAAAAACAATTCTACCATTTATATTTTAATCAATGGAAATATAGATCGATATAATACCATTAAATATTTTAATTTTAATTATTGTATAAATATTGTAATGTACATTATGTGGTAGATTCATTGAGTATGAAATATTATAGTTAGTTGAATAATGAAAAATTTGATAAGTGGTTTATTTTTTTAGTCATTTCCAATGTATAGTAGGATTTTTTTGAGGAGTGATGTTTTAGATTTATTTCTAGTATTTTTCATTCTTAATTTTAATGTGATTCATAAATATTCTAAAAAATAAAATCCTGAATGATTAAAAACATGGAATAAAAGAATGTAGACCTTTTATGTATGAATTATTGATGAAAGATATGCGTTACTTTTAAAGGATAAAATTTAGGTTCCTCTAATAATGAAAATATTCAATTTTCATACCTCCATATAATATTGGTTATTAATATTGTAATTTATAAGATGTACAAGGTAGTAGAATCACGAGATTGGTGTTATAGAATGAAACAAATGTAACATTGTATGTCTCATGAAATCTCACATCTGAAGAGGAAAAGGAGTATAACCAAAACCATGATATAATGATACATTATTTTAATATTTCTATGAGAAAATTAAAAAACATTGCAGTTTTCCACATATCTACCTAGAATGGTTCAAAAAACAATTCCACATAGGTAATTGTTGATCCACTTTCAATAAAGGCTCACATTATCCAAATACAGTAATATAATATTGTGTAATACATATAAATCCTAACATATGATAATTTGTAACGTTTTATCGAAAAGTAGTTTCAATTATATTTGAAAAATTCCTCATGTTTATACCATGAATTTATAAATCCTTGTATTAAACCCTCGAATCCTAGCTCACAATGGGGACAACATATAAACCTCAAATGAAGGGTAAATTATAAAATATGATCCAAATGTTGTAATACATTCTTAAGTATTTCCATATACATGTTTTTGAGTCTTGTGAGTATGATTAACCATTTGTATAGTCCTCATTAAATATCTATTATCATGAACCATTACATATTGAACACTTCAATTTTTTGGTTATTCATGTCATTCCCAAAATTGTTCAATTAAAAGGGTGAGACTTCACAAATCATACAAAGTATTATTAAATGATATAGTATATATGACATAAATGATTTGAACGATGATGCAAATGGATATAATTTGTTATAAATCAAATTTGGATCAAAATTAGTGGACATTATCATTTGATGTGTGTTATCATGATTCCATAACAATCTCAATAAGTCTAGGGAACATTTATTTGTTGAGAATATAAAAATATCTCCTCATGATATATTCCATTTTTAGATACATTACTAGGTTTCTGATGTGGATTATTAGTTTTATTTTCTACTAATGATGCTCATAATGAATAATTTTATATATAACTCAATTGAAGTTGTATCAATTGGAATTAACCATATAGTTCAATGGGGCCCTATTGAGGTAGATTAAAATTCCATAATGAATAACTTTCTGATAATATTTATAGATAGATGATAGATACAATTTCAATTTAAAATTATAAGTTTATTCTATGTTTTATTGAATTATTAACAGATTCATTAATAGAAATGTGACGGTTAGATGTAATATCATAAAGAGTGGCCTGAACTGTTTCAAATAATCCCCAATCACAAAAATCATTGTATGTAATGACAAATGGAAGTGAAAATATTGCATCATTGTTAATAAGTACAACACATCGCAATAATTTATAATTTTTATTTAATAATTTTATTGACTTGTGGGTGATCCTAGAAGGATATGATGTGTATTAATATTGTTTTTAAGGGAACAACATTAGGCATATTTTTGGGAATACAAAAAAATTTCATAAAAGCATGAACACTAGAAGTAGTTTGTAAATAGATATTCACAGTTGCTAAAATAAATTTCAAATCATGAAACAAAACCAAGTGGCCCACATGGGAAATTTATCGTAGAAACACATAATTGGTGAAAATATATAACACAAATATGTGGTACTATTAGTGTTTTTTAGTATGATGGAGATAGTGGGAAAATTTTTAATCAATTCCTCCAATTTATTTTATGTGTAGTCAAATAATTGACAAAATTATTGAGTGATATAATCTTAATACTAAAATTTTCTTTTTAATCAATTTATAATAGGTTATAAAAATCACATTACCGCATAGACATTGTCAAAATTCCCTGTGACATAGAATGAATTTTGGAAAAATAAAATTATGTTGGGTCTCTAGAACTAATTGTAAGTATCTACTACATCAACTTTTATTTTTCTCTTTTCTATTTATTAAACACTAATCATTTGAATTAACACAATATGCATATATCTATTATAAATGATTTTTTTTGGAGATATCATGTAAGAATATTTTGAATGGAATTGGTAGTGATAATAGATATAGGGGTTATTGAGTATAGTTATGGTTATTTTTATCCCCAGAGGTAGGAGGATTATTTATATTCCGTAAAAATTCTTGAACATGAAGTCACATATTTATTGTACTTTTTCTCATGGACTACAATGAATATATATTATTTAAATTAATAGAAACCCATAAAATTGAGTAATTTTCAACATTGGAAACAAGATGGAATTAAGGTACTAAATGTTTTATTATTATAAAATATAATATTCAAATTATTTTCTTGGTATAATGATAGATTGATGTTTGATAACGATCAATAAATGGAATATATGGATTTTTGGTGTAAATTAATTCGGAATGTTTTGTTTTAATACATGGTGGAATTTATCTATGTTACATTGTTTGAGGGCATTTGAAAACAACCATATTTCTTGGTGCCAAATGTGTATGGGATCATGATATTTTTCCCACTATTAACACTTTCTAGTGTACAAGAGACATTTTAGGATTAAGGAATAGTCCTTCAGTATTCATATATGTGTGTGTAAAATATATGGATGTTTATTTCATGAAGAATAAAACCAATTACCAAATTAATTAGTTTTATTTTTTTCGTAAATAATTTATTGTTTTAAGAAATTATTAAAAATTTATATTTATATGGTATAAATTGAATAATATCATTTATTCTTCTTATTTTGATATTAAAAATTATTTAGGATATGAGATAACATGATCTTTCTTAAGTGGCGTGACTTGAAATGTATTTTAGGGATAGTCTACAAAGTGAAATACCCACAACCAACATGGGTAAATTAGTGAGTCTGTAAATGTTTTTTATGAGGAATATATGAAAATAAAGGTATCATATATTTATAGTGGTAATAATGTATTATACTTCCATATGTTATTTTTATGATCATATATTATAATTAAATGTATTTAAATTTATGTATCATCATGGTGATTGTGTTTGTATTTACTTTTGTTTATATACATTACAATTTATTAATGTCTCATTTCTACTATAATGTTTATATTTTTTGGACTATCATTTGATATTTATTATAATTTTTCCTGAGTCATATAGTTGTTTTTGAATAAATGAATTTCATAATTTGTTGGTTCTATTATCTCTTTAGAGAAAATAATTCTCTATTAGTTTACTAATTGCAATGAATTAATTTATAACATTTCATGTCTAGGGAATGTCTATAAGGTTTATAACCATTTAATCGAACCCATATAATTTTTTTGTCTTGGGTTGATAACTCTTATAACTATTTGTCTATCTATTATTTTAATTTTACTTTAGGTGTTAATTCAAATATTTAACATACGTGAGATTTATTATAATGAATTTCTTCCTTCGTCATTAAACATGATTGAAACCGAATATATTAATCATGAATTAAACATAGGTATGCATGATATATTGAATTATTTAAATTATTATTTCATATAATTCATGGTGTTAACTCTTTTAGAGTTGATAAAAACCCTTATATAAATTTAGAATTAAAAAAAACATGATTTTTGTTAATGAATTAACATATATATATTATCATTAATGAATTAACAAATAATATAAAATTAATAAATAGTGTCTTCTATTATCATAGTTTATGTTTCCTAAACCATTGTGTAATAAACATTGTAACATTGTTTATCAAAGCAAATGAAATAAACTAAATTAAAATACATTTTTTTCAAAGTGAATGAATAAATATAAATATTTATATATTGATAATATAATTTTCAATTAATAATAATGATTTTAATGAAAAATTATTAGACTAATTAATGTGGTTTTTGAATGAAATTGTTGGGAATGCAAATTAATAGTAATAAATTGTGCTTTTTACAAAATTAAAGAAATATATAGTGACTATAACTCGAATAACATTGAGAAAATTTCCAAATTATTATATTAAGACTATATAAAATAAAATTTATCCCAATATAAAGAATAATATTGTAGACATGATGTATAATATAAATACATGAAACCAAGTTTTCAATTTTGATAGAAAAATATCACTATAGTTAACTCATGTAAATGATCTGCATCCTGGAAACACATTCAATTATTTTTTTTGTCAAATAATTTGGAAAGGAAATCAAATTCGTGTAAGGTCTAACAGTTTGTATGGGAAAAATAATGTGTATTATATCATCAGAAAAAACTAATACGAAATATCAAAAGGTGGATATTTTAAATAATATATTATTTAATTAATAAAATCTTTGTCAAATAAGGGATAATCAATATGTAATGGAATCTATCATAACATACAATAAATTTAATGAATATACTGAGATTGAAATTCATCCAAGGATAATATCAATGAGATAATATCAAGCATAATATTGAAAATTAATATCATAGTGAATGATTATGATAATGTATTGGAAATCCTGATCATATAAATCATAATAAAAATACTATGATGCACCTTCATAAGAAAATATAAAACTAATGGTAAAAAAGCATATGATAATACAACTAATTTTTCTCATGATACATGTTAATTCCTCGAGGGGAAATATATAATCGGTATCCACCGATAACATCATGTCCAATTCATTCGTCAGATGTCAAATAATAAATTTAATTCATGTACAATATTCCTTGTAATAAAACATATGTATAGATTAAATATTTCTACTAATATATATATATCAGTATAAATTGATTGTCTCCTGAAAAAGAAAATAGTAAAAAAATTAGGGAGATTGTACAATAATATTGACTCATTTTTTTACATTTAAAAATTAATAGCTTGGAGAACGAAAATAAATGAAAAAATAACCATCCAAAATGAATAGTTAATCATGTAAAATACATTAATGGGGTAATATATATACTCCACATAAAAGTGAAGAAGTTAATATTGAAAAATATTTATCAATGAAATTAAAGTTGATAAAAAATATATTGTCTCATACTTTTAATTATTTGAATGTTATTTAACCTCATGTAAAATAGTTTTATGTATATTTTAAATTTATACTAGTGAGAAATTTATATGTTTATTATCATATATGATGTTTTATGACATTTTACAAATATTTTTTAGTAATATTAATATATTTTATTTATCTTTATTGATAACAAAATTATTTTCTCATGTTTTTATCATTAACATTCTTATTCATTTTAATAAGAAAAAAATTAATCTTTTCTGTAATTATTATAATGATATAATGAAAATATTTATTAATTAGGTACATCTTAGATCCATTGCTGAATGATGGTCTTGGAAAATGAGTCGAGTCATTTCATCAATATGGTAGTATATATGTACACATGTGCATTGATATGATTCTGTAGTAATATGCTAAAGGATGATATTGAATCAATCATTTTTATGATTTTTTATCAAATTAATTCAATCTTTTGAATATTCTTCCTTTCAAGAGACACTAAATTCAACTTGTCTTATATGAAAAAACCATGTAATTAGTTTATTGTATGATACACCAAGTCATGAATTAACTACACGGAACACATAGATTAGATTTTGGAATAAACTAAATTATTTGTTTGATGTGTTGACCACATTTTCAGGTTTCATTGATAACATTCCTGACACACATGACCATGTATTGCCAAACTACGATATTCTATTAATTTTTTTAAAATGCTATTATATAATTATCCTAGAAATTATAATAGTGTTTATATATGTCATTAATTAAATATTTAAAATATTATTTACACACATATTTATGAAGAGTAAACTACTGACCAATTGACATGAAATGAAGATAATTTTTTTTAAGATATAGGAAATGTTTTTCCAGAAAACTATATTTATGTTGTCAAAAATATTTTAACTCAATTAATTAATTTACTCTATTTCAATAAATAAATAAATAAATAAATATATATATATATTATGTTATAATAATATTTTAATTTTGTCTTATGTGTTATCTATATTGGATATTAGAATAAATCTAATTTAACATATAATTATAATTTTTTTAAAAGGAAATTTTAAAAAATTATGAATCCCCAAATAATTTAAATATATTTTAAAAATTTTTATTATTTAAATTAAATTAAATAATCTTCATTTTTGAATGATGGATTTCAAAATAATTTTATGGAATTTTTTTAGTATTTTTTTAGATGTTTCATTTTTGGATGTATAATGAAAAATAATCATTTTTAAATAAACATATCATTTGAATCTAATATTTTTATATATATAAATTGTATTTTAAATTCTTTTAAATAATATTTAGATAAATTATAATTATAATAAAAATAATTTGGTCAATTTAATCAATTTCATAATCAAATTAGATGTATAATCATTTCAATATTTAAATATTTTCACATTAAAAACCTGTTGCTTCATCATATCTATAATATTATTTTAAATTTCTTTATTATAATTATTTGATTTTAATTTGGAATAATCGATTACATTTTGATAATAATAAAAAAATATTTTCTAGAAGGTAAAACATAGTTTTTTACTATAATAATTAGTGAAAGTAATTGAAATTAATTACAATGATTAATGTAAAAAATGACTTTACTTAATTATATAACATTATCAAAATCGGAAAAGTATAACAATATCATGTCAAATAAATTTATTAAAATATTTATACCAAAATAATCATTTAAAAAATTATCACTGTTATGGAATCCTATTGCGTTGTAAAAACATGGGGATCACAAAAATTTATTTCAATAATCCTAAGTGTGTCCTTTAAACAATTAATATAAATGAACTCACCATCTCAATTCATCACATAACTGAAGAACCATTCCATATAATGTTTTCATCAAAACAAGCTCTCAAATTAACTAATTTTAAAATATATGTCTTCATCTGGGAATAAATGCATCCAAGGAATCCATTTGTTGAAAACTGAAAGGTGTTACCCTAATATGATGTAATATCCTTCAACAAGCATTTTTGTTTTAATTGTTTCTCCTCTCCCTCATTTATTATTATTCCATGAATATATATTATCATAAATATCTAAAGCATTGTGATATTTTTTCTATTATTTTTATTATAAATTGTAACATAAAAATGAATCAAATTGGAAACACAATCATCATTCATATGTACAATAGACTACCACTGTGCGAACTGACATTTTCCATTGTTCCATTCCTAATTAAAAAACACTGTAAAAATGTTGGAATTACTATTGTAATAGTATTTATATGATATTTATGATATTCTTATGCATATATAATTATAATATAACACAATAATTCAAGATTCACAGTTATCTGAATATAATAACATCAATTGTGGATGTGTGGACAACGACCTCCTCATAGTGGTGTGTATCATTTACAAATTACATATAATGTATTCGAGATGGGTTTAATAAAAATATTTGAAAAATATGACATGATAAATCGACTTGAATGTTAAAATATATATATATATATATATCATTTAATTTTATTTATTGATAAAATAACACTAGAAAATGGAAACATCCTTCCCTGGTATGCACAGCCTACCATATTTATGAAGGGTGTATTTTATTTTAAACATATATAAAATAATAATTATTCTAAATACACATATACTGAATATATATGATATTAATTTCCTGTTTAAAATTCATTATATAATTATATCATGACAAATTTATGAGGATAAAAAATAAGAGGTCAAATCATATATTAGAAACAAAGTGGTTACTACACAAAATTAAACATTAACATGAACATTTTATTAAATTTTTTTATAAAAAGTAATTATAAATTCATTGAGGATATTATATATAATAATATTTTTTTTTGAAACTTATACAATAATTATATTTTTATTATACATTATGTTTGAATATGTACGATGAATTTCTAGACTTGTGGTTTGTGGATTTCAATGCACTGAGTATAACATTGAGACACATTCCGCATTCATCACTTGTTTAGGTAATGTGGTGTATAAACTTGCCTTTGAATTTTTATATCATTAATTCCATTTATTAAATGATATTATCATTTTAATTTTATTTTATTCTTTCATGGATATTACAATTTAAGGCTACTCACATATTTATTGGATTTATGATCTCCCTTTTATTTCTGTGAGACTTGTGGATTATTCACCACACATTTGGATTTTATTGTTTATAAAATACCCATGAATGTATTATATTATTATTATCAATAAATTTATTTTTATTTAGATATAAAATATATGAAATCTCTTTCATGGGTTTTAGAGTTCCAAAGAAACAAAATCGTTAAAGTAATTTTCCTCAATTTACATTCTCTAATACACATGTTACATTATGAACATATATTATTTTACAAGTTGCATATAATTCCCTATAAAAGTATGTATCATGAATTAACATTATTTAAAGATATTATAAGAAAAATATAATATTATTATATCTTTGTGATTTTTATTTTGCGATACCAAAGTCGTAAGAGTTTATTAGAGTATTCTAATCATTTATAAGGATTACTTCAAATTATTATTCCATTGCTGATATATTATGGTCAATATATCAATAATTTTAATTAGTTATTCCCAAAAAATATTAATTATTATATTATCATGCAATCATAACATTTTTTATACATATTACATAATATAAATATGGGTTTTTAAATAAATATTAACTTTATTAATAATTTCAGTCAGAAATATGTGTTCTTCCGAAACATTATTTTCAAATAATTGTATACATTTTTTTACTAAAATCCTATAATATTTAATTCAAATTTCCACCCTTGGTTATCCTTTTAAAAAATTATAATAAAATTATTATTCATTTCACTTTTCTATCGTGTCACTTCTCTTAATATTTTGCAGTGCCAAATTAATGTTTAGCATATACATAATTATCCATCGTCATGATCATCATTTATTTGATGCATCGATTTATCTTTTACAATAATAAATTTTATTAATAAATATTTCCCAATATTATAAAAATTCATTTTTCATATTGGTTTTAATGAATTTTTATAAAATAAATTATTCTATAAAATTGTTTTAATTGATTTTGGAAGCTCAATTTATTTGTTTTCAGAAGTATTTATTCAAAAAAAATGGTTTCAATAATTTCAAATAATATATTATATTTTTATAAAAAGTAATTATAAATTCATTGAGGATATTATATATAATAATAATGTTTTTTGAAACTTATACAATAATTATATTTTTATTATACATTATGTTTGAATATGTATGATGAATTTCTAGACTTGTGGTAAGTGGATTTCAACGCACTGAGTATAACATTGAGACACATTCTGTATTCATCACTTGTTTATGTTATGTGGTGTATAAACATTCCTTCGAATTTTTATATCATGAACTCCATTTATTAAATGATATTATCATTTTAATTTTATTTTATTCTTTCATGGATATTACAATTTAAGGCTACTCACATATTTAAAGGATTTATGATCTCCCTTTTATTTCTGTGAGACTTGTGCATTATTCACTACACATTTGGATTTTATTGTTTATAAAATACCCATGAATGTATTATACTATTATTATCAATAAATTTATTTTTATTTAGTTATAAAATATATGACATCTCTTTCAGGGGTTTTACAGTTCCAAAGAAACAAAATCGTTAATGTAATTTTTCCTCAATTTACATTCTCTAATACACATGTTACATTATGAACATATATTATTTTACAAGGTGTATATAATTCCCTATAAAAGTATGTATCATGAATTAAAGTTATTTAAAGATATTATTGTAACATCCCAGGTAATTAAAGAATAAATAATTTTCATATTTATTAATATTTACGAATTAAATATTAATTTTATTTTAAAGGGGTTGCTATGTTCGATAGCGTACCCGATACGCAATGATGAGTTTCTTTGAAACTTACGTAGCACACTAGTAATAAAATAATATCATTTTAAATGTTAGTTAACAAGTAGTCGTTGTACTGGAGGGAATGGATAGAAATAACTAAAATATGATTAGATGTGTTTTTAAATGGTTTTAAATTTACCCAATAAAAGATAAAGGCTTAAAATACGGAAAGAGTTCAATTTTAGGGCATATATACTCTAATTTTCACTAAAGGTTCATTTATCACCTTTTGACGGGGAACCGTCATTAAATATAGTTTTGATCGATCTTATAAATTCAATTGGACCAAATATAACTCTTCTTTAGAATCGGGACATCAAAATTTACTTTGTGTAAATTTTTGGTACCTTTCTGATAAAGTTCTTTTTTTAATGAATAGTGTAAAATGTTGTATTTTAATTCAAAACCTCTTTTTAATATAATTTATTTATATGATTAGATTATCTTTTGAATTGGTTTTGAAGTGAAAATAGAATATATTTTTACTATTTTATCCAATGGTGGTCATTGGAATCAATTTCACTTTGAAATTAGAATTAAACTGGTGTCAATCTTTTGATACTTATTGTTTTGTAAAAACACGCTATTTGCTATGGCAGCGGGAATTAATTATTAAATTAATTAATGTGACTTATATGTTTTGAATTTTGTAAAATGGACTTCATTTTTGAATTCGGAATATCAAATATAGCTTAGGGTGAAATTTTGTTAATTTTCTGAAAAACTTCAATTTTTGATGAATAGTGAAACCACTAAGTGGTAATCCAGCAAACTGATTTTTCAGTTAAATGAAAGTTTACCACTAATGTGTATTGAATTTTGAAAATCCGACATACATGGTTTTCATTAAGAAGTAAAATGTGGTTCAATGAGATTAAAATAATTTTTTGGTGAATAGTAACTTTTTTTCATTAATCGCGATTAGAGGTAATTAGTGTAGTTTAAGGTAAAAATGGTATTATAAGAATGTGAAAACACCATGACACTTGTCCTACACCTATTGGGTGAGTCATGGCCGACCAAGACAAGCCATGGGCCAACTTAGGGACCCCATGGAGCAACTTTAATTGGAAAATGACATTAATATATTTTTATTTAATGTTAAAGTCAAAATGACACTAACATAAATTGTTTTCCTAAAATAATATTTGAGTGGGGCTATACAAGTCAGAATTTTGATTATAAATAGTCATTAGAAATCTAAAAGGATTTCCTATATCATAGTATTTTTTTATAATATTTACACATTAAATAAATTAAATTATATATGGCATAATAATGATGCAGCGATGACATCATTATTGGACGATTTAAATAAAATGGAAAGATAATGAAACATCTAAAACATACACATGGCCAAAACCAATTGGATGAGGGGATTTCGAACCCTTATCACCTTATCCACGAATTATATCAATGTGGGACCTTTTGAAACCGTAACACATTTTCAAATAAAGTAATATTTCTTTACTTTCCAAAAGTTCCCCTCCTCTCCTCTTATAAAAGGCCCCCACCTCTACCTCATTTCACACACTCCTCAAGCCTTTGGCTCGGCCAACCCCTGCCCATTTACTCTCTCCACATCCCTCTCCTCATCCTAGAGGATTCCCTTTGGGCATAATCCTTTCAAAGGAAGCCTTTAGGATCAAATCAAAAGGAGTTACACTTTTAAAGGTAATTAATTCTCTCTTGTTCATTTGTTTTATTTTGCTTCTCCAACCCTCTAAACTCTTTTTTTTTACTTCTTTTGTAACAAAACCAGTATCTTAAATATACTAGGATGTTGTTATATGATTTATTTGAGATACACTCGCACACAACTACATAAAATGGTTAAAGAACATACGGTTTCCGTGGATGGCGAAATTCTGCCTCCCGAAACGAAGATTGTTCAATACTCATTTAACACCTTCAAGGGTGGCCATTATGATGTCACTATTTTTATATATGATATATAATATTTTTATGTTTTCTTTAAGCTTTTTTATTCTTCATTTTTGGAATACCTTTATGGTTTCCATTATGGGTAAACACGATATCTTCATTTAAGGAAGTGCGGACTACCGCCCCCTAAAAGTGATGTGATTCGTTAATTCCATTTGTGGGACGTGTAAAGGATGGATTTAAAGTTATTATATATTATGTTATACTGTAATTATAATATAACTCTATATAATTATTATTTATTTCCATTAATGTATGAGATAGAAATGAAAGTAGCGTTCATGCGTACGTACGGCTTACCGTCTCCATGAACGGTGCATTTCATTTCTTATCCCCAAATGTAATGTACTATTAAAATTACATGTATATAATGGATATATATAATTAATGATATATATAAATGATGAATATAATTCTGTAATTAAAATATACATACCTCTCTTTTATTTTTAATTCCATTAATATGACAAGGAAATGAAAGTAGCGTTCATGCGTACGTACGGCTTACCGTCTCCATGAACGGTGCATTTCATTTCTTACCTCTAAATGATTATGTAATATTATAAATAAATGTATATGCTGGATATATATGATATATATGATATCCAAATCAGGAATTTCATTCTAGATATAAATAACCTTTGACCACACGAACAACATGTAATTGTAAGAAGTCCACTTTCGACTTAAGAACCAAATATTGAGAAAACAATCATTATTAACATAAATGGTTACATAATGTTTATAACATGGAAATAAGTGATATAAAAGGAATAATGAACTTTAAAAAGGTTCTTAATCAAGTATAAATTAACTCAAGTTTATTATTCAGGACGTTAAAGAACGATCGAGTCAAGTCGGACCCAAGGTAAGGGACTTCGTCTCAATATCCTTTCATTGAGGCATATTTCGTTTTATACACAACTTTAATTTATACGGTGTATAAACTCCTTTTACTTTTACTTTTATACAAAAGGAATATTTTTCTACGAAGCGTTTTACTAAACGACAAAAAGGAATTTTTTTTTAACGTACGCGGTGACAACGACTTTTTCCGCCGCCGCGAGTATTATTTGGTCTTTGGCTTCCTCAACAAGCCGTATTGTTTTTAGAATAAAATAAATACCATATACTCTTTTATGTATTTTGGTATTGAAAATGGTTTTGATAAAGGATTCTATTATGTCAATATATTTATGTTATATTATGATTGAAATGTGGAAATGTTATCATTCCTTTATATTGGTTTTATGTTTTATGATTTTATATTGGTACTTGGACATTTTAACGGGTGGTTACGATATAAACCATATGACGGGTGGTGACGTGAATACCAGGACGGGTGATAACATTATAACCTCCAATGTATTGGGTATGGAAGTCGGCCGTATGGCTATTCCATTAAGTATGTATGGAAATTGGTCGTATGGCTATTCCATTAAGTGATATGTGTGGAAGTCGACCGTATGGTTATTCCACATAAGTATGTTTATGTCCCAAGTTACCTTTATATATGTTATGTGTTCTTTTTATGGGTTTTATGGTAATCCTTTGGTTACAAAAAGGTACGTAATGATACTTTATTCAGTGAAGAGTTTTTTTACTACTTCATGAAGGTGAAGGTATTACTTTTATAGAGTATATATGTTTTACTTGATGTTTGAAAAACTAACAGTTTTCATTCTTTTTGTATCCCTTACTGAGCTTTTTATGCTCACCCCATGTTTTTCGAAATGTTTTTCACAGGACTTAAAGTGGAATAAGGTCAAGGATGGGATCAAGGGAATTTCATGCTATCTAAAACATGGAATCTAGACATCTTTCTTTTTAAGAGTTTTTATTTTATGGAGACTTAGTATAGGTGACTACTTTGTAATCTTTTGAGATGTAATAGTTATGTTCTAATTCTCTAAAACTCTAAACCTGAAAAGATCCTCAACGTGTAATCTTGTGATAACTCAAGATTAAGTAAGGTTTAAGGCTGGGGCCTTATAGTTGGTATCAGAGGTCGGTTTAGACAACTTTAGGAGTTAGAAAAGTGTTAAATTATAATATGATTGAAATGATATAGCATTTACTGATTACCATGTTGCTTCGCCTAAGATATTTCTGTGTTTAGAATGGTTTTCCGCAGAGGAAACAAATCATCTATGTTGGGACGACATCAGGAGGAAGATAACCTTCCAAATCAGCAACCTGAGATGGTCGGAATCGGAACTGAACAATTTGTTGCAGTGATGGCACAGTTGACTCAGGCTATAAATGGTGGTGGTATCCATGCACGAGATCAGCCAGATCAACTGCAGAGGAACATGTCAGTGGTGGAACATTTCATGAGGCAACATCCCCCATCATTCAGAGGATCATCTGACCCTGTGCAAGCTAAAGGGTGGATTAAAGCACTGGAGAAGATTTTTGATGTCATGGGGTGTTCAGAACATCAAAAGGTTAGTATTGATGTTTACCGTTTTGAAGGTGAAGCTGATCAGTGGTGGTCGATGGTGAAAAATATAAGGGATAGTGATGAGATTGAGGATCTTCACTGGGAAGAATTCAAAGGTATGTTTCTTGAGAAATATTTTCCTAAGGTGGTTCTTCTTAGGATGGAAAAACAGTTCCTAGAATTGAGGCAGGAGGATGATTCAGTGGCTGCTTATGAAGAAAAGTTCACTCGATTGGAAAGGTATGCTCCAAACTTCATACGAGATCTTGATAGTAAAATAAACCATTTTTACTCAGGGTTAAAGCCAAAGTATCGAAGGGATTTAGCTTCTTGTGAGTTCAAAAGTTATGAAAAACTTGTTCGATGTGCGGAGAAAGTGGAAATGGAGTTTGCCGATGATCAGTTGTTCTATGACAAACAACAGAATAAGAGATCTAGTTGGCAGGAAAAGGGGAAGATTTCATCAAAGAAGCAAGGAGGTAAGAAAACCAAATATCCATCCTGTGAGAAGTGTGGTAAAATGCATCCTGGAGAATGTTTATCCAAGTCTGGAAAGTGCTTTCGGTGTGGTAAGTCTGGTCATATTACTCGTAACTGTAAGGAAGATGATCAAGCAGGAAATGAAAAGCCAATGGTAAGATGTTTTAAGTGTAATGAAATGGGTCATTATGAAAACGAGTGTCCAACGAAGAACTCAACTGGGGGAATGCAGCTAGATTACAAGCAGAAAGGGGTGGTAAAATCATTTGCAACAACTTCAGCAGATGTTGGGCCATCGAATGAAGTGGTATTAGCTCCAGGGAGCTCAGTATTTTTCGAAGATTGACTTGAGGTCGGGGTACCGTCATTTGAAAGTAAAAGAAGCAGACGTTCCGAAGACTGCGTTCCGTACTAGATATGGCCATTATGAATTTGTAGTTGTGCCTTTTGGGTTAACGAATGCACCTCCTGTATTCATGGACCTTATGAATAAAATTTTCCATGAGTTCTTGGATAAGTTTGCGTTTTGAGGTTCGGGAAGAGATTGTGTGTGCCTTGTGATTCACAGTTGAAGAGAGAGTTGTTATGTGAACCTCATAGTTCCCCGTTTTAAGTTCATCCTGGCAGTACTAAGATGTACAGAGATCTGCGGAAGTATTAGTAGTGGGATGGAATGAAAATAGATATTGTTGATTTTACTGTGAAGTGTTTGACATGTCAACAGGTTAAAGCAGAGCGGCAGTTACCGAAAGGGATGCTTCAGCCTTTACCAGTGCCAGAGTGGAAATGGGAAAACATATCCATGGATTTTGTTGTGGGATTATCGAGGACATCTCGAGTTAATAATGCAATCTGGGTTATTGTTGATCGCTTGACCAAATCTGCTCATTTCCTTTCTATACGAGATACTTTCTCTCTTGATCAAATTTCCCGTCTGTATCTTAAAGAGATAGTTAGGTTACATGGAGTTCCTCTCTCCATTGTATCGGATCGTGATCCCAGGTTTACTTCTATCTTTTGGAAAGGCCTTCAGTAGTCGTTGGGTACTGAATTAAAATTTTACTACAGCTTTTCATCCTCAATCAGATGGGCAGTCAGAACGAACAATTCAGACATTGGAGGATATGCTACGAGCTTGTTTGATGGATTATCAGGGAAGTTGGGACCAACATCTTTATTTGGTTGAATTTTCTTATAATAACAGCTTTCATTCCAGTATACAGATGGCACTATTTTAGGCATTATATGGGAAGCGGTGTCGAACTCCAGCTTTCTGGGATGAAGATGGTGAAAGGAAGTTGATAGGACGAGAATTGGTAGAAGAGTTGGCAGAAAAAGTTCAGTTGATTCAGAAAACACATGAAAACAGCTCAGAGCAGGCAGAAGAGTTATGCGGATAACCGGAGGAAGGATCTATCTTTCTAGGTAGGTGATCATGTTTTTCTCAAGGTTTCTCCTTGGAAAAGTGTGATGAGATTTGGTAAGAATGGAATGTTGAGTCCATGGTTGGTTGGACTATACGAAATTCTGGAAAGAGTTGGATCAGTTGCATACCGAGTGGCTTAACTCCGAGTTTATCTCAGGTACACAATGTTTTTCACGTATCGATGTTGAGAAAGTATATGCTAGATCCATCTCATGTTTTGAGTCCAGAGGTAGTTTAGCTAGAAGAGAACCTATCTTATGAGGAGCAACCGGTCCAGATTCTTGACCACAAGGAGCATGTGTTACGGAATAAGGTGATTCATCAGGTAAAGGTTTTGTGGAAATACCATGTGATTGAAGAGGCAATATGGGAATCTGAAAATGCTATGAGGGATAAATACCCCCACTTATTTTGATAAGTGAATAAAATTGCGAGGACACAATTCATAAAAGGGGGGAAGGATGTAACATCCCAGGTAATAAAGAATAAATAATTTTCATATTTATTAATATTTACGAATTAAATATTAATTTTATTTTAAAGGGGTTTCTATGTTCGATAGCGTACCCGATACGCAACGATGAGTTTCTTTGAAACTTACGTAGCACACTAGTAATAAAATAATATCATTTTAAATGTTAGTTAACAAGTAGCCGTTGTACTGGCGGGAATGGATAGAAATAACTAAAATATGATTAGATATGTTTTTAAATGTTTTTACATTTACCCAATAAAAGATAAAGGCTTAAAATACGGAAAGAGTTCAATTTTAGGGCATATATACTCTAATTTTCACTAAAGTTTCACTTATCACCTTTTGACGGGGAACCATCATTAAATATAGTTTTGATCTATCTTATAAATTCTATTGGACCAAATATAACTCTTCTTTAGAATTGGGACATCAAAATTTACTTTGTGTAATTTTTTGGTACCTTTCTGATAAAGTTCTTTTTTTAATGAATAGTGTAAGATGTTTTATTTTAATTCAAAACCCCTTTTTAATATAATTTATTTATATGATTAGATTATCTTTTGAATTGTTTTTGAAGTGAATTTAGAATTTATTTTTACCATTTTATCCAATGGTGGTCATTGGAATCAATTTCACTTTGAAATTAGAATTAAACTGGTGTCAATCTTTTGATACTTATTGTTTTGTAAAAACACGCTATTTGCTCTGGCAGCGGGAATTAATTATTAAATTAATTAATGTGACTTATATGTTTTGAATTTTGTAAAATGGACTTCATTTTTGAATTCGGAATATCAAATATAGCTTAGGGTGAATTTTTGGTAATTTTCTGAAAAACTTCAATTTTTGATGAATAGTGAAACCACTAAGTGGTAATCAAGCAAACTGATTTTTCAGTTAAATGAATGTTTACCACTAATGTGTATTGAATTTTGAAAATCCTACATACATGGTTTTCATTAAGAAGTAAAATGTGGTTCAATGAGATTAAAATAATTTTTTTGGTGAATAGTAACTTTTTTTCATTAATCACGATTAGAGGTGATTAGTGTAGTTTAAGGTAAAAATGGTATTATAAGAATGTGAAAACACCATGAAACTTGTCCTACACCTATTGGGTGAGTCATGGCCGACCAATACAAGCCATGGGCCAACTTGGGGACCCCATGGAGCCACTTTAGTTGGAAAATGACATTAATATATTTTTATTTAATGTTAAAGTGAAAATGACACTAACATAAATTGTTTTACTAAAATAATTTATGAGTGGGGCTATACAAGTCCAACTTTTGATTATAAATAGTCATTGGAAAGATAAAAGGATTTCCTACATCATAGTATTTTTGTTATAATTTTTATACATTATATAAATTAAATTATATATGACATAATAATGATGCAGTGATGAAATCATTATTTGACGATTTAAATAAAATGGAAAGATAATGAAAAATCTAAAACCTAAACATGGCCAAAACCAATTGGATGAGTGTATTTAGAACCATTATCACCTTATACACAAATTATATCAATGTGGAACCTTTTGAAACCGAAACACAGTTTCAAATAAAGTAATATTTCTTTACTTTCCAAAAGTGCCTCTCCTCTCCTCTTATAAAAGGCCCCCACCTCTACCTCATTTCACACACTCCTCAAGCCTTTGGCTCGGCCAACCCCTGACCATTTACTCTCTCCACATACCTCTCCTCATCCTAGAGGATTCCCTTTGGGCAGAATCCTTTCAAAGGAAGCCTTTAGGCTCAAATCAAAAGGAGTTACACTTTTAAAGGTAATTCATTCTCTCTTGTTCATTTGTTTTATTTTGCTTCTCCAACCCTCTAAACTCTTTTTATTTACTTATTTTGTAACAACACCAGTATCTTCAATATACTAAGATGTTGTTATATGATTTATTTGAGATATAATCTCACACAACTACATGAAATGGTTAAAGAACATACGGTTTCCGTGGATGGCGAAATTCTGCCTCCCGAAACGATGATTGTTCAATACTCATTTAACACCTTCAAGGGTGGCCATTATGATGTCACTATTTTTATATATGATATATAATATGTTTATGTTTTCTTTAAGCTTTTGTATTCTTCATTTTTTGCATACCTTTATGGTTTCCATTATGGGTAAACACGATATTTTCATTTAAGGAAGTGCGGACTACCGCCCCCTAAAAGTGATGTGAGTCGTTAATGCCTTATGTGGGACGTGTAAAGGATGGATTTAAAGTTATTATATGTTATGTTATACTGTAATTATTATATACCTCTATATCATTATTATTTCTTTTCATTAAAGTATGCTATAGAAATGAAAGTAGCGTTCATGCGTACGTACGACTTACCGTCTCCATGAACAGTGCATTTCATTTCTTATCCCCAAATGTAATGTACTATTAAAATTACATGTATATAATGGATATATATAATTAATGATATATATAAATGATGAATATAATTCTGGAATTAAAATATACATATCTCTTTTTGTTTTAATTCCATTAATATGACAAGGAAATGAAAGTAGCGTTCATGCGTACGTACGGCTTACCGTCTCCATGAACGGTGCATTTCATTTCATACCTCTAAATGATTATGTAATATTATAAATACATGTATATTCTGGATATATATGATATATATGATATCCAAATCAGGAATTTCATTCTAGATATAAAGAACCTTTGACCACACGAACAACATGTAATTGTAAGAAGTCCACTTTCGACTTAAGAACCAAATATTCAGAAAACAATCATTATTAACATAAATGGTTACATAATGTTTATAACATGGAAATAAGTGATATAAAAGGAATAATGAACTTTAAAAAGGTTCTTAATCAAGTATAAATTAACTCAAGTTTATTATTCAGGACGTTAAAGAACGATCGAGTCAAGTCGGACCCGAGGTAAGGGACTTCGTCTCAATCTCCTTTCATTGAGGCATATTTCGTTTTATACACAACTTTCTTTTATACAGTGTATAAACTCATTTTATTTTTACTTTTATACAAAAGGAATCTTTTTCTACGAAGCGTTTTACTAAACGACAAAAAGGAATGTTTTTTTAACGTACGCGGTGACAACGACTTTTTCCGCCGCCGCGAGTATTATTTGGTCTTTGGCTTCCTCAACAAGCCGTATTGTTTTTAGAATAAAATAAATACCATATACTCTTTTATGTATTTTGGTATTGAAAATGGTTTTGATAAAGGATTCTATTATGTCAATATATTTATGTTATATTATGATTGAAATGTGGAAATTTTATCATTCCTTTATATTGGTTTTATGTTTTATGATTTTATATTGGTACTTGGACATTTTAACGGGTGGTTACGTTATAAACCATATGACAGGTGGTGACGTGAATACCAGGATGGGTGGTTACGTTATAACCTCCAATGCATTGGGTATGGAAGTCGGCCGTCCGGCTATTACATTAAGTATGTATGGAAATTGGCCGTATGGCTATTCCATTAAGTGATATGTGTGGAAGTCGACCGTATGGTTATTCCACTTAAGTATATTTATGTCCCAAGTTACCTTTATATATGTTATGTTTTCTTTTTATGGGTTTTATGGTAATCCTTTGGTTACAAAAAGGTAAGTAATGATACTTTATTCAGTGAAGAGTTTTTTTTACTACTTCAGGAAGGTGAAGGTATTACTTTTATAGAGTATATATGTTTTACTTGATGTTTGAAAAACTAACAGTTTTCATTCATTTTGTATCCCTTACTGAGCTTTTTATGCTCACCCCAAGTTTTTCGAAATGTTTTTCACAGGACTTAAAGTGGAATAAGGTCAAGGATGGGATCAAGGGAATTTCATGCTATCTAAAACATGGAATCTAGACATCTTTCTTTTTAAGAGTTTTTATTTTATGGAGACTTAGTAGAGGTGACTACTTTGTAATCTTTTGAGATGTAATAGTTATGTTCTAATTCTATAAAACTCTAAACCTGAAAAGATCCTCAACGTGTAATCTTGTGATAACTCAAGATTAAGTAAGGTTTAAGGCTGGGGCCTTATAGTTGGTATCAGAGGTCGGTTTAGACAACTTTAGGAGTTAGAAAAGTGTTAAATTATAATATGATTGAAATGATATAGCATTTACGGATTACCATGTTTCTTCGCCTAAGATATTTCTGTGTTCAGAATGGTTTTCCGCAGAGGAAACAAAGCAGCTATGTTGGGACGACATCAGGAGGAAGATAACCTTCCAAATCAGCAACCTGAGATGGTCGGAATCAGAACTGAACAGTTTGTTGCAGTGATGGCACAGTTGACTCAGGCTATAAATGGTGGTGGTATCCATGCACGAGATCAGCCAGATCAACTACAGAGGAACATGTCAGTGGTGGAACATTTCATGAGGCAACATCCCCCATCATTCAGAGGATCATCTGACCCTGTGCAAGCTGAAGGGTGGATTAAAGCACTGGAGAAGATTTTTGATGTCATGGGGTGTTTAGAACATCAAAAGGTTAGTCTTGCTGTTTACCGTTTTGAAGGTGAAGCTGATCAGTGGTGGTCGATGGTGAAAAATATAAGGGATAGTGATGATATTGAGGATCTTCATTAGGACGAATTCAAAGGTATGTTTCTTGAGAAATATCTTCCTAAGGTGGTTCGTCTTAGGATGGAAAAACCGTTCCTAGAATTGAGGCAGGAGGATGATTCAGTGGCTGCTTATGAAGAAAAGTTCACTCGATTGGCAAGGTATGCTCCAAACTTCATACGAGATCTTGATAGTAAAATAAACCGTTTTTACTCAGGGTTAAAGCCAAAGTATCGAAGGGATTTAGCTTCTCGTGAGTTCAAAAGTTATGAAAAACTTGTTCGAGGTGCGGAGAAGGTGGATATGGAGTTTGCCGATGATCAGGTGTTCTATGACAAACAAAAGAATAAGAAATCTAGTTGGCAGGAACAGGGGAAGATTTCATCAAAGAAGCAAGGAGGTAAGAAAACCAAATATCCATCCTGTGAGAAGTGTGGTAAAATGCATCCTGGAGAATGTTTATCCATGTCTGGAAAGTGATTTCGGTGTGGTAAGTCTGGTCATATTGCTCGTAACTGTAAGGAAGATGATCAAGCAGGAAATGAAAAGTCAACGGTAAGATGTTTTAAGTGTAATGAAATGGGTCATTATGCAAACGAGTGTCCAACGAAGAACTCAACTGGGGGAATGCAGCTAGACTACAAGCAAAAAGGGGTGGTAAAATCATTTGCAACAACTTCAGCAGATGTTGGGCCATCGAATGAAGTGGTATCAGCTCCAGGGAGCTCAGTATTTTTCGAATATTGACTTGAGGTCGGGGTACCATCAGTTGAAAGTAAAAGAAGCAGACGTTCCGAAGACTGCGTTTCGTACTAGATATGGCCATTATGTATTTGTAGTTATGCCTTTTGGGTTAACCAATGCACCTGCTGTATTCATGGACCTTATGAATAAAATTTTCCATGTGTTCTTGGATAAGTTTGTGTTTGTGTTTTGAGGTTTGAGAAGAGATTGTGTGTGCCTTGTGATTCACAGTTGAAGAGAGAGTTGTTATGTGAACATCATAGTTCCCCATTTTCAGTTCATCCTGGCAGTACTAAGATGTACAGAGATCTGCGGGAGTATTACTAGTGGGATGGAATGAAAATAGATATTGTTGATTTTACTGTGAAGTGTTTGACATGTCAACAGGTTAAAGCAGAGCGGCAGTTACCGAAAGGGATGCTTCAGCCTTTACTAGTGCCAGAGTGGAAATGGGAAAACATATCCATGGACTTTGTTGTGGGATTATCGAGGACATCTCGAGGTAATAATGCAATCTGGGTTATTGTTGATCGCTTGACCAAATCTGCTCATTTCCTTTCTATACGAGATACTTTCTCTCTTGATCAACTTTCCCGTCTGTATCTTAAAGAGATAGTTAGGTTACATGGAGTTCCTCTCTCCATTGTATCAGATCGTGATCCCAGGTTTACTTCTAACTTTGGGAAAGGCCTTCAGAAGTCGTTGGGTACTGAATTAAAATTTTACTACAGCTTTTCATCCTCAATCAGATGGGCAGTCAGAACGAACAATTTAGACATTGTAGGATATGCTACGAGCTTGTTTGATGGATTATCAGGGAAGTTGGGACCAACATCTTTATTTGGTTGAATTTTCTTATAATAACAGCTTTCATTCCAGTATACAGATGGCACTATTTTAGGCATTATATGGGAAGCGGTGTCGAACTCCAACTTTCTGGGATGATGTTGGT
Organism: Viscum album; assembly: GCA_963277665.1. NCBI lineage: Eukaryota > Viridiplantae > Streptophyta > Magnoliopsida > Santalales > Viscaceae > Viscum > Viscum album. Next base: position 742,295,347 of record OY728121.1, on the reverse strand, counting down.
GAAAGGAAGTTGATAGGACGAGAATTGGTAGAAGAGTTGGCAGAAAAAGTTCAGTTGATTCAGAAAACACATGATAACAGCTCAGAGCAGGCAGAAGAGTTATGCGGATAACCGGAGGAAGGATCTATCTTTCGAGGTAGGTGATCATGTTTTTCTCAAGGTTTCTCCTTGGAAAAGTGTGATGAGATTTGGTAAGAAAGGAAAGTTGAGTCCATGGTTGGTTGGACCATACGAAATTCTGGAAAGAGTTGGATCAGTTGCATACCGAGTGGCTTTACCTCCGAGTTTATCTCAGGTACACAATGTTTTTCACGTTTTGATGTTGAGAAAGTATATGCCAGATCCATCTCATGTTTTGAGTCCAGAGGTAGTTTTGCTGGAAGTGAACCAATCTTATGAGGAACAACCGGTCCAGATTCTTGACCACAGGGAGCAAGTGTTACGGAATAAGGTGATTCATCAGGTAAAGGTTTTGTGAAAAAACCATGTGATTGAAGAGGCAACATGGGAATCTGAAAATGCTATGAGGGATAAATACCCCCACTTATTTTTATAAGTGAATAAAATTGCGAGGACGCAATTCCCAAAAGGGGGGAAGGATGTAACATCCCAGGTAATTAAAGAATAAATAATTTTGATATTTATTAATATTTACGAATTAAATATTAATTTTATTTTAAAGGGGTTGCTATGTTCGATAGCGTACCCGATACGCAATGATGAGTTTCTTTGAAACTTACGTAGCACACTAGTAATAAAATAATATCATTTTAAATGTTTATTTAACAAGTAGCCGTTGTACTGGCGGGAATGGATAGAAATAACTAAAATATGATTAGATATGTTTTTAAATGTTTTTACATTTACCCAATAAAAGATAAAGGCTTAAAATACGGAAAGAGTTCAATTTTAGGGCATATATACTCTAATTTTCACTAAAGGTTCACTTATCACCTTTTGATGGGGAACCATCATTAAATATAGTTTTGATCGATCTTATAAATTCTATTGGACCAAATATAACTCTTCTTTAGAATCAGGACATCAAAATTTACTTTGTGTAAATTTTTGGTACCTTTCTGATAAAGTTCTTTTTTTAATGAATAGTATAAAATGTTGTATTTTAATGCAAAACCTCTTTTTAATCTAATTTATTTATATGATTAGATTATCTTTTGAATTGGTTTTGAAGTTAAATTAGAATATATTTTTACCATATTATCCAATGGTGGTCATTGGAATCAATTTCACTTTGAAATTAGAATTAAACTGGTGTCAATCTTTTGATACTTATTGTTTTGTAAAAACACGCTATTTGCCCTGGCAGCGGGAATTAATTATTAAATTAATTAATGTGACTTATATGTTTTGAATTTTGTAAAATGGACTTCATTTTTGAATTCGGAATATCAAATATAGCTTAGGGTGAATTTTTGGTAATTTTCTGAAAAACTTCAATTTTTGATGAATAGTGAAACCACTAAGTGGTAATCAAGCAAACTGATTTTTCAGTTAAATGAATGATTACCACTAATGTGTATTGAATTTTGAAAATCCGACATACATGGTTTTCATTAAGAAGTAAAATGTGGTTCAATGAGATTAAAATAATTTTTTGGTGAATAGTAACTTTTTTTCATTAATCGCGATTAGAGGTAATTAGTGTAGTTTAAGGTAAAAATGGTATTATAAGAATGTGAAAACACCATGAAACTTTTCCTACACCTATTGGGTGAGTCATGGCCGACCAAGACAAGCCATGGGCCAACTTGGGGACCCCATGGAGCCACTTTAGTTGGAAAATGACATTAATATATTTTTATTTAATGTTAAAGTGAAAATGACACTAACATAAATTGTTTTACTAAAATAATTTTTGAGTGGGGCTATACAAGTCCAAATTTTTATTATAAATAGTAATTGGAAAGCTAAAAGGATTTCCTACATCATAGTATTTTGTTTATAATTTTTAGACATTAAATAAATTAAATTATATATGACATAATAATGATGCAGCGATGATATCATTATTTGACGATTTAAATAAAATGGAAAGATAATGAAAAATCTAAAACTTACACATGGCCAAAACCACTTGGATGAGTGGATTTCGAACCCTTATCACCTTAACAATGAATTATATCAATGTGGGACCTTTTGAAACCGAAACACATTTTCAAATAACGTAATATTTCTTTACTTTCTAAAAGTGCCTCTCCTCTCCTCTTATAAAAGGCCCCCACCTCTACCTCATTTCACACACTTCTCAAGCATTTGGCTCTGCCAACCCCTACCCATTTACTCTCTCCACATCCCTCTACTCATCCTAGAGGATTCCCTTTGGGCATAATCCTTTTAAAGTAAGCCTTTAGGCTCAAATAAAAAGGAGTTACACTTTTAAAGGTAATTCATTATCTCTTGTTCATTTGTTTTATTTTGCTACTCCAACCCTCTAAACTCTTTTTATTTACTTATTTTGTAACAACAACAGTATCTGAAATATACTAGGATGTTTTTATATGATTTATTTGAGCTCCAATCTCACACAACTACATCAAATGGTTAAAGAATATACGGTTTCCATGGATGGCGAAATTCTGCCTCCCGAAACGATGATTGTTCAATACTCATTTAACACCTTCATGGGTGGCCATTATGATGTCAATATTTTTATATATGATATATAATATGTTTATGTTTTCTTTAAGCTTTTGTATTCTTCATTTTTGGCATACCTTTATGGTTTCCATTATGGGTAAACACGATATCTTCATTTAAGGAAGTGCGGACTACCGCCCCCTAAAAGTTATGTGATTCGTTAATGCCATATGTGGACGTGTAAAGGATGGATTTAAAGTTATTATATATGATGTTATACTGGAATTATAATATACCTCTATATAATTATTATTTATTTCCATTAAAGTATGAGATAGAAATGAAAGTAGCGTTCATGCGTACGTACGGCTTACAGTCTCCATGAACGGTGCATTTCATTTCTTATCCCCAAATGTAATGTACTATTAAATTTACATGTATATAATGGATATATATAATTAATGAAATATATAAATGATGAATATAATTCTGGAATTAAAATATACATACCTCTCCTTTAGTTTTAATTCTATTAATATGAGAAGGAAATCAAAGTAGCGTTCATGCGTATGTACGGCTTACCGTCTCCATGAACGGTGCATTTCATTTCTTACCTCTAAATGATTATGTAATATTATAAATACATGTATATTCTGGATATATATGATATATATGATATCCAAATCAGGAATTTCATTCTAGATATAAAGAACCTTTGACCACACGAACAACATGTAATTGTAAGAAGTCCACTTTCGACTTAAGAACAAAATATTGAGAAAACAAACATTATTAACATAAATGGTTACATAATGTTTATAACATGGAAATAAGTGATATAAAAGGAATAATAAACTTTAAAAAGGTTCTTAATAAAGTATAAATTAACTCAAGTTTATTATTCAGGACGTTAAAAAACGATCGAGTCAAGTCGGACCCGAGGTAAGGGACTTCATCTCAATCTCCTTTCATTGAGGCATATTTCGTTTTATACACAACTTTCTTTTATACGGTGTATAAACTCCTTTTACTTTTACTTTTATACAAAAAGAATCTTTTTCTACGAAGCGTTTTACTAAAGGACAAAAAGGAATGTTTTTTTAACGTACGCGGTGACAACGACTTTTTCCGCCGCCGCGAGTATTATTTGGTCTTTGGCTTCCTCAACAAGCCGTATTGTTTTTAGAATAAAATAAATACCATATACTCTTTTATGTATTTTGGTATTGAAAATGGTTTTGATAAATGATTCTATTATGTCAATATATTTATGTTATATTATGATTGAAATTTGGAAATGTTATCATTCCTTTATATTGGTTTTATGTTTTATGATTTTATATTGGTACATGGACATTTTAACGGGTGGTTACGTTATAAACCATATGACGGGTGGTGCCGTGAATAGCAGGACGGGTGGTTACGTTATAACCTCCAATGCATTGGGTATGGAAGTAGGCCGTATGGCTATTCCATTAAGTATGTATGGAAATTGGCCGTATGGCTATTCCATTAAGTGATATGTGTGGAAGTCGACCGTATGGTTATTCCACTTAAGTATGTTTATGTCCCAAGTTACCTTTATATATGTTATGTGTTCTTTTTATGGGTTTTATGGTAATCCTTTGGTTACAAAAAGGTAAGTAATGATACTTTATTCAGTGAAGATTTTTTTTTACTACTTCATGATGGTGAAGGTATTACTTTTATAGAGTATATATGTTTTACTTGATGTTTGAAAAACTAACAGTTTTCATTCTTTTTGTATCCCTTACTGAGCTTTTTATGCTCACCCGAAGTTTTTCGAAATGTTTTTCACAGGACTTAAAGTGGAATAAGGTCAAGGATGGGATCAAGGGAATTCCATGCTATCTAAAACATGGAATCTTGACATATTTCTTTTTAAGAGTTTTTATTTTATGGAGACTTAGTAGAGGTGACTACTTTGTAATCTTTTGAGATGTAATAGTTATGTTCTAATTCTCTAAAACTCTAAACCTGAAAAGATCCTCAACGTGTAATCTTGTGATAACTCAAGATTAAGTAAGGTTTAAGGCTTGGGCCTTATAATTATAATAATAATATAATATTTTTATATCATTGTGATTTTTATTTTGTGATACCAAAGTCGTAAGAGTTTATTAGAGTATTCTCATATTTTATAAGGATTTCTTCAAATTATTATTCCATTGATGATATATTATGGTCAATATATCAATAATTTTAATAAGTTATTCCCAAAAAATAATAATTATTATATTATCATACAATGGTAACAATTTTTTATACATATTACATAATATAAATATGTTTTTTTAAATAAATATTGACTTTACTAATAATTTCAGTCACAAATATGTGTTCTTCCGAAACATTATTTTCGAATAATTGTATACATTTTTTACTACAATCCTATAATATTTAATTTAAATTTCCACCCATGGTTATCCTTTTAAAAAAATAAAAAAAATTAATATTCATTTCACTTTTGTATCGTGTCACTTCTCTTAATATTTTTCAGTGCCAAATTAATTTTTAGCATATACATAATTATCCATCATCATGATCATCATTTATTTGATGCATCCATTTATATTTTTCAATAATAAATTTTATTAATAAATATTTCCCAATATTATAAAAATTCATTTTTTATGTTGGTTTAAATGAATTTTTATAAAATAAATTATTCTAAAAAAATGTTTTAATTGATTTTGGAAGATCAGTTTATTTGTTTTTAGAAGTATTTATTCCAAAAAATGGTTTCAATAATTTCAAATATTATATTATATTTTTATAAAAAGTAATTATAAATTCATTGTGGATATTATAAATATTAATATTGTTTTTTAAAACTTATACAATAATTATATTTTTATTATAAATTATGTTTGAATATGTACGATGAATTTCTAGACTTGTGGTAAGTGGATTTCAATGCACAAAGTATAACATTGAGACACATTCTGTATTCATCACTTGTTTATGTTATGTGGTGTATAAACTTTCCTTTTAATTTTTATATCATGAATTCCATTTATTAAATGATATTATCTTTTTAATTTTATTTTATTCTTTCATGGATATTACAATTTAAGGCTACTCACATATTTAAAGGATTTATGATCTCCCTTTTATTTCTGTGAGACTTATGGATTAATCACCACACATTTGGATTTTATTGTTTATAAAATACCCATGAATATATTATATTATTATTATCAATAAATTTATTTTTATTTAGATATAAAATATATGACATCTCTTTCATGGGTTTTAGAGTTCCAAAGAAACAAAATCGTTAAAGTAATTTTTCCTCAATTTACATTCTCTAATACACATGTTACATTATGAACATATATTATTTTACAAGGTGTATATAATTCCCTATAAAAGTATGTATCAGGAATTAACATTATTTGAAGATATTATAATAATAATACAATATTATTATATCTTTGTGATTTTTATTTTGTGATACCATATTCGTAAGATTTTATTAGAGTATTATAATCATTTATAAGGATTGCTCCAAATTATTATTCCATTGATGATATTTTATGGTCAATATATCAATAATTTTAAATAGTTATTCCCAACAATATTAATTATTATATTATCATGCAATGGTAACAATTTTTTATACCTATTACATAATATAAATATGTTTTTTAAAATAAATATTTACTTTATTAATAATTTCAGTCAGAAATATGTGTTCTTCCGAAACATTATTTTCAAAAAATTGTATACATTTTTTACTAAAATCCTATAATATTTAATTTAAATTTACACCCATGGGTATCCTTTTAAAAAATTATAAAAAAATTAATATTCATTTCACTTTTGTATCGTTTCACTTTTCTTAATATTTTACAGTGCCAAATTACTGTTTAGCATATACATAATTATCCATCGTCATGATCACCATTTATTTGATGCATCCACTTATCTTTTACAATAATAATTTTTATTAAAAAATATTTCCCAATATTATAAAAATTCATTTTTTATGTTGGTTTTAATGAATTTTTTTAAAATAAATTATTCTTAAAAATTGTTTTAATTGATAATGGAAGCTCATTTTATTTGTTTTCAGAAGTATTTATTAAAAAAAATGGTTTCAACAACTTCAAATATTATATTATATTTTTATAAATATTGATTCAAATAAAAAATATTTCAACATAGAATTATTTTCAAAAAGTGTTTCAAATTAAACTAAATGTTTCCTTATTTGATTTCAAATTTTTATTTTCAATGAAAATGATTTTAATTAAGTAAATAATTCACTTATAAGTATATAATTGTATTTTAAAATTAAAACATTATAAAAAATGTTTGAGTTTTAAAATAATTGACGAATAATTTTCAAATAATACATTATATGTTCTCAGAAGGTTCTTCTCAATTAAAATTACATGATACCATCATTTATTTGTTTTCAAATATATATTTAAAGAAAGTGTATTTAAAAATTATTCATTTTCAAAAAAGATAATTTCTAATAGAAAATTACTTTTTTCCTTATAGAAATTTATAAATTATTTTTAATTCATAATTTATACGTATTCAATTTTTGTTTCAAATTAATGGATTCAAAAAAATTTATGTTTTAAAAATATATATTTAGTGAAAGGTATTTTCCCAAAATAAAGGAACCATGTGATATTTTAAAATCCTTATTTGTTGTAGAATATTTCACTAAATATATTCTATTATTTATAAGGGATATGATCTAGGGACACAATTCATATTCATTATTTGAATTTTTTAGGATTTAGATGATAGTTTCTCTATGAAAACTATTTCATAACAATGATTTTTATAATAAAAATGTATATGATAATAGATTATATTCATGAGTTGTTCTACTATAATGAGGATTATCTCTTTCCAACAAGTTATAAAAGTATATTTTTGAAACCCATCTCTATTTTTACATGTCATGATATGGGTATTTTTTTATTATCTTGTGTAACACATTTGAATGATTTCCTTATTATTTGTAACGGACCAATATCTCCAATAATGTGATGGAAAATTATTTATTTCTCATAAGAGAAGAAAGAATTACACTGGGATAGAACTTTATTCCGTAATGATATTTTTCTATTGAGATGTTATTGGTAGTGAAAAATGACTAGAAAAATAGTTTTTAATGTAAACAAATTACTTTATAGTGAATATGATGTGTATTGGGATGGTGGTGTGTCCATCCAAGTAGGTTCACCCCCATTATTATCCCTGACCCATTGTGGAAATGTGTCTTGACTAATATGAAATTATCATACATTATTATGTGTACAATAAAATTTACATGACTTTTTTATTTTTAATTATTTCATATGTCATTATCCTGATTACCTTATGATTCATTCTGTTTTGAACATAAAATATTTAACCCCAGACTCATTTTTGTGTCCTTTAATATGAATGGTATGATATTCAAATGTTATTATTATGATCTAATATAGTTATCCTCATATAACGATTATGTATCTCTGTTATTTATAATTATTTTCTATATTACATCACCATAAATTATGTTTCATGTCCCTAGGTTAAGAATTATAAGTTTTTGTACATGTAAAAAATGGGATGATCTTTAGTAGAAAACATTTAAGATCATTTTCCATGTCATAAAATTATGTCCATTTAAAAAATGGAATTTATTATGGCCTTCAATCTTGTTATTCAATAATTTGAGGAATATTCGACTAAAACTATGTAATTTCCATGTATATAAATCATGAGACAAAATAGATTATATAAAATTAAAGTTTATTATACATATGGAAACCAGGATGTGAAAACATTAGTGAGTTCTATAGTGATATTTCTAATGATATGTTTAGATATATCTATATCCATTATTCAATGGTGACATATATTTATAATTTGGTGACATGACTTATCATCCAATGAGTGATTTTATAGAATAATGGGATTTTCATCTACGATAATTATTTCTCACACTATTGTGTTTAGTTTCAGTTAATAAGGATAACTAGAAGGAACCCAATCCACATTAAATGTATTATTTTTAGAAATTATTAGCATTCTAAAGATTTATTTCCAAAGAGTAAATATCATGAATATAATCTAGAGTGTCGTGTCTTTATTGGTTATACTTTTGAAGATACATAGATCACAAACAATGTCTTATAGTTATGGGTTATTGAAACATTATTGATTACATTAGACCTAAGATGTGGTATTATTATAAGGTTGTGCACACTAATATATATTTCATATTTAATATTCTATTAAGGTGAGTTTTGGAATGAGTTTATTATGAATGATTAATGGTTTAAGAATAATGTTTGTTGATTTATGTATATATGTTTTTTTATTAAAATAATATTTTTTATTAATGGTGAAATATATAATTATATTTAGTATAATTTTTAAAAAAATTTATATAAATAATTATGTTTAATGGTTCTTATGACATATAAAAAATATTTAATGGAAATATTATGTTTTTATAAAGCAAACCTAGCCGTTAATTTTTTCCAAATATTGAGAAAATTGTGTTTATCATGGATGAATAGTTGATTTATATGAATAAAGTTAATTGGATCGCTATAATGACAATGGAAAATGTTATTTATTTATTTAAAATGTTCCACAATCTATAATTGATGATGTTTCCAACATTTTATGACTTGATTAATATATACAATAATAGATTGAATAAGAAATCTTGTATATTTTTTAGTATAGTTTTTTTGAATTCGTTTTATTGACATGATTCAAGTGAAATAATGATAAAATTATTCATATTTATTTAATGTTAAAATAATGTGCTACAATTTGATATATGGGTGATAAATTCTATGATTATTTTGAGATATTTAATCACCTACATTCTAAACTATCGATTTTAATCATTTGAACGATTTCAATGAAGAACATTTATAGAATAGATAATGTTACACATTGAATTTTGTTTTCAATATGTGATTATTATTTAAACATGTGAGGTTTATTATATATTTAATGACTTTTTCTATACATGATGGCGATTTTATCTAAAGACAAAAGGAATTACCAATATTTCTATTGATAGATTTCATTATATTTCAATTCTCTAAATAAAAAATTAACCATAATTTCCGAGAATATGATACGTAGTGGAAATTAATAATAGAATACCCCAATGGTGATATGTATCTTATGAAATGGAATGATATTATGTATGTGTTTCATCTCTTGAAAATTATTCAACATTCGTAAAAAGGACTTGAATTTAATTTCATTCATGTTATCGTCAATTTTTATGTTATCAATCTCCTCATCAAGCTATTTTCTGTTCTATATTTCCGTGGAATAAATCTATCCTAATCATGTTACCAATCACTCTTTATCATAACATGATAGTTTGATTTATCTTGCATGTTCATATATTAACATTACACACATGTTCTCATATATGGAATAAATGTTTTCAGTTACTTTTGGGACACATTTTGGTTCCAAATATGTGTTTTTAAATGAATTTTTATATTCAATTTGAGGATCCAGGTTTCAAGGAAATTAAAATTTATGTATTAAAAAATGGATAAATATGTATAATTTTTCGAGTGAAATTATATGTTTGAGGTGTATAATGTTACAGACCTCGTTTTAATGAAAATTTTATCTATTTAACATATTCTATATGACGGTTTTTATTTATGGAATCATTGATGACAGATTATTTTATAAAAAAGAACCATTGTACTCCTAAATTGTTCACATCCCAATGTCATTGTTATAGTAAATAAATTTATTTTATTATCCAATTGGACATTAAACACTTTTTTGTTCAGGTGTTACACACAATTTTGTGTTCATTTTTCAACTTTCTTGGCACACATTAACAGATTTTACCAAATGGTAATTTACATTTACTAATAGTAATAAAATTTTATTATTGTTATCAAATGAAAATTGAAATAATGGTTATAAATATTTTTAATTAAATTATAAAATACTTTTTTACACATGTATATAAGAAGATTTATTTTTTATCAACTAAATAAAATTGCAAATAATGTCCATTTGAATGAATAGAGATTTTGTGGCTAGAATAATATATTTATGCCAACAAACATATTTTACTATAATGAATTAATGAAACGATATTTAATAAATTATTTTAATGTAATATATATATTCATGTATTATATTAATAATATATTTAATTTTAATATTATTTTTCTTCTATATACGAGATCAGAAAAAACTGACATTAAACATAAAGATATATATTTCTATAAAATGTAATTTTAACACCTTTTAATGGAACACAAATTATAAATGTAAATTATGACACATTTAGAAATAAAATTAGAAAATAATGACATTATTTATTAATGATGAATTTCAATATTATCATAGTGATGTTTTTAGTATTTTTTATGAGAAATTTTATTTTTGAAAAAAGAGTGAAAAATACTACATTTTAATTGAAAATTTAATTTTCATGAATTTTTTTTATATAGTGAAATTATATTCTAAATTTTTTTATAGTATATATGTATCCATTATACATATCCTAAGTCAATTTAGGTCATTGGAAACAATTTCCCAATGAAATTGGATATAAATACATGTTAGAATTTTGACCGTTTTCACCTTATAAACCATTTGCATCATCATGTATTTGGGATTATTTTAAATTATATTCATCCTAAAACACGATTATATATTCAAAATAAATTTTAAATAGTTTTAATAATCATATATTTTAATTTCTATAATATCCATCATAGTATTTTACTAATAAAATTAGAGATTGTAATTAAAATTAATTATAATGGTGATAGTAAAAAGATATTTTCATAGATGATAAACATTATCTTATGGGGAATGATAACATAAATATAATTAAAAGAGAAACAGAATGGTAATATTTTGTTTTTATACCTTCATTTCGGTAATTTTGAATGTTATGGAATCCACTTGGTTGGTAAAAACATGGTTCTTACACAAATACATTTAAAAATTGAAAAAGTGGGTCCTTTGTGTTAGATCGAAATATAGATGGATATGTATATTAGATGGAACAATAAAATGGGGGGTAAATTATAGGTTCAAAAAAACTCTGTCTAAACACTTAAGAAATTAGTTTAAATGATCTTAAACTAATACAATTCACAACAAAAACAAACAACCACAGTTGTATTGAATATAAAGGTATTATGTGACGTAATACTATAAGAAATGTAAAGTAAATGTATTCAAAACTAATAAAATAATCATAGTAATACAATATTGAAAGATTATACCATAAAGAGTATAGAATCTATCGATACAATGTGTAACAGTATAATTATAATTGAAATAATTACAAATGAATATGAAATTAAGAAAAGAAAATAATACCATTCCCTTTCTAAAACAAACAGCAGTGGAAATGTAAAAGTATAGAAATTATTTTATCCCAAATAGAAGGGTATCCATTCACCTAGGATAATATGTATGTCTTACCACCACCTTGTTAAGCCCTAGATACGATGATTAGTACGTCTATCTTGCTATCCCCACAAGCCCTTCATACGATGATCAGTATGTCTGTCTTTGTATCCCCGCAAGCCCTCAATTTTTCAGGTAATTGGCACCTCGATCAATCAAATAATATAAATCCCTCCATACGATGATCGGTACGTCTTTCTTGATATCACCGCAAGCCCTCGATTTTGCAGATAATCGACACCTCTGTCTTTCAAACACATGGAATCCCTCGATACGATGATCTGTCTCACAAAGAAAATCAAAGCACATAATGAAATACCAAAACTAAGAACAATCCATTCACATTTTGAAATATCAAGTCTTTCGGACGAAGTAAGAGAGAAGTCACAACGTCTCTCTATATAACATGATAGAAGCAAAGAATGATCAAAGACTCTCAATTGTCCATCATAGCTTCAAATGAACTCTTATTTATATGCCTCGGGTTCAAACGGTCATATATCCTCCAACGATAACATTTCTCTAGAAAACATATAGGTACTTGGACACCTGGCATTATAATGTCAATATTGAAACAGAAAACATGACATCATTTTTATTAGTTTATAACTAAATCCACGACATCGTTTTGGTAAAAAAACAGATATATGAAACAGATAATCATGAGTAAGATTGATATAAAACACATACTTTGATGATTAATAAAAAAACATGTGATAAAATTAAAATATTTGTATTATTTAGTATTACATAGTGAAATGTAATGAATTGATGAAAAGAGATTATGATGCAGAAAAGTACGTACGATTAATACAGTCAGTACGATTGATAGAGTCAGTACGAGTGTTAGGGTCATTATGAATGACAAGTTCAGTACGATTGACATAGTCAGTACGATTGAAATAGTTAGTACAATTGACAGAGTCAGTACGATTGACATAGTCAGTAAGAGTGACAGGGTCAATGTGATTGATAGGGTCAGTACGAGTGATAGAGTCAGTATGATTTACAGAGTCAGTACAAGTGAAACATATGAATTGTTTTTTTATTTCCAAAACAAGCCATAAAATTCAAAAGAGGACATTGACACAACAATATCCCCCTTTTTGGAAATCACAAAACACCAAGTAAGAAAAAAAATAATTATCTCCCCCTATGTTATTGAAATATTTTCTGAATATGAAATTGAATAAAAATAACTCCCCTTAGGTATGTATTTTCCCAAGGATAGCATCTGTAAATTTTCCATGATTTATAAGTATTTGTTTAAAACATTATTCCTTTAATAACACATTCTCCCATTTATAGAACATTCTCCCCCATTATAGATCATTATCCCCCATTGTGATTTACAAAAAAACAGGGTAATCTTGAGTTTCCGAAATAAGCTAGAAACAAAATAATGCAAGGTCATGGGAAATAGAACATAAATATCATTATGATAACGAAATTCTATATAATTATAAATAAATAAAGAAAGATACCACAAAGAATTCATTTGTTTTCTATTTCTTTTTCTTTCTTGGTCAGCTAATGAAGAAGAGATTTCATCTTTATGATTTCTTTCTTGTCTTTAGAGATAAAATCACCCTGGGATTTGAGAATCTCTTATTGATATGCAAAACATGAACTTGATTCTTGATAGATTCTTCTTTGACCCTGATTAATTCTTAATGAGTATCAATTCTGTCTTGCAAATTCTTATTGTCTTTAGATAACACAGAATATTTCCTCTTCAATAGAACTATTTCATCTTTGAAAGATGAAAACATCAAAAAGTCAAAATGGAAAGAATTAATTCTCTCTTGAAGCTCTTTTATTAAATGGATATTGGCTCCATGAGTTTTTGACACATGATTTAGCCTTTCAATGGTTTCTTTGTCAATATTATTGAATGTAATAGAAATATCATTTTAAAACATCCTTAAGTCTTCAATTGAAATTTCATTATCATTCACTGATTTTTTTTTGTATGAACACATAGTCATTCTATTATAAGCCTTCCAATGAGCTACTTAACATTCAGATAGTGCATTTTAATTGGCTTCAGTTGACAATACACACTTTCTTATTTCCCATACAGAACCATACTTCTTCCTTTGTTTGTCAGGGATGAAATCATTTTTCCCTTCATGTCTAGGAAAATAAGAAATGGTCTTCTCAATCCATAAAAAACATGAACAATTTATTCACTCTTCTTGAGAGAAATTGTGTGTTGTAAATCAGTATACTCATCATACAAATCCAGTTCATTTTATCTTCTAGAGTCTTAAACTGGCTATTTTCCTTTTTATTTTTATTTTTCCATTCTTTCTTCTTCCACTTTTTCACAAATAACAATTAATTTTTTTGTATGAGAAGATTGACCCCCATTCTTCACATGAGAAGGAAATCATTATGAATGGGTTTCAAGGGATTCAGCTGTTGCATGATCAGTATGAGGAGTTTGTTGAAGGCCTTCACATTCATTTGAAAATATTCCCCTCTACTATTATTATAACATTGATGAAATTCAAAAAGAAAATATCCTTCCTCTTCTTCAACTTCATGTATTTCGTTCAAACCATGTTTCCCTTTATCATTTTTTGGAAAACTATGTATGATTTGTTTTTGATGCACTTCATCTGTTTGTTGAGAACTATCCTCCTCAACCGTTTTCATATGTTTAGAAGCATCAAAATAATGACCATTACTTTTCAAAAGAGTCTTATTCTTCTTTTCATCTTGAAGAGTATTTCTACCCTTATCCTCTCAGCAAAAGCTTCAGCTGGATCAAGACAGATCAAAGGATCACCTTCTTTTCTTTGTTCTTCATCTTTCCTCCACTTGGCCACAACATCCTCGCTGTATTTAGGATTCTTCTTTAACATAGAACTGGTTTTCAGATATATCTATTGAGGAGAACCATTATTTGGACTATCATTGATCAGCATAGGTGCTGATTGATTTTGTGCTGATTGATTTTGTGTCGATTCAGATTCTACATCTTTGAAAAAAAGCTATGATTTTTCATCGAATCAAACATACGACTTATTCAACATATTATTACTTATACAAGAAGGATTCATCTCTTTAAATTGACCTTTCAAAGGAATAATACAAAACATCAAGGTATCAAGAATGAATTTTTAAATAATAGAAGGATACATAATCCAATGAAACTTAATTTCTATTAACTTGACATTCTTGATTGTTTTGAAGATGTATCCCATGATATTAACCATTCTCATGTTTAAAAGATAGTCTTTCATGAAGATATCAGAAACCATAAAATTTTCACTATAGCATTTCCTTGGAATACGAAAACCATGCATCCAAAGAACCACGAACCTATAATCAGGAGATCTATGAACTAATTTTCACTTCTCTTCATTGATAATAAATAATGAATTTTCCACTCATTCTTTATTAAACATACCAACTTCCTTTGGTAATATATGAGATGTGAAAAAGGAATCACCTTCTATTGAGACATTTAGAAAGTGTGATGCTTATTTCACAAACATAGAAAATTTTCTATCATGCATAGCAATGTTGATCATCAAATTTTTGTCAAAATACATGGTTTTGTAGAATTTACTGACTTCTTCAACAAGAATCGGATCTTGAGATATAGGTTTTTCAACACAAAAATGTTCTCATCATTGAAACAAAATAATCCATCTGATTGTTGAATCATACATGTTAATGAATTTCTGAGAAACTAACCCTTCTATAAAAAATTATTTTTCTGAAAGACTTTTTGATGAAATTTCAGCAAGAATCTTTCCAGAGGACTAAAACATATAGTTGTATAAAATATAAGACCATACTAACTCTTAAAACAAAGTGGCAGAGCTTCGCCATGAGAGCTAAAAAATCGATGTGGGTTTGGGGCGGGGGGGGGGGGGGGGGTTCTATTTACTGTTTAAAAATAAATGTTCATTGATTTTCTATGTTTGAGATTATAATAAAGAAAAATCAATAGTAGGAATTTAAATGATTTAAAAAAAACTATAAACAATAATAAATAAAACCTAAAAAAGAATGAAAGAATGTACCTGCTCTAGATTCTAAGGAAATCCTTGGTTTAATTATATTAATATAGTATAATTCAATAGCAAAAATAAAATAAATAAGTTCGAGGAAAAAGAATATGATCCATTGTGAAATAGATTGAAAAAAAATTCATCACCAAAGGTAGTCAAGTCGATGGAAAAAAAAGTTATTACAATAGGTTGTCAGGCCGATGGAAAACAAAGTCATTAGCATAGGTTATGCAGCCGATGAAAAAAAAACAGTCATCACCATAGGTTGTAAAGCCGATGGAAAAAAAATCATTACTATAGGTTGTCGTGCCGATAGAAAACAAATTCATTATCATAGGTTGTCAAGCCGATGGTAAACAAAGTCATTACCATAGTTTGTCATCCCTATGGAAAATAATGTCATTACCATAAGTTGTCAAGATGGTGGCAACCAAAGTCAATACCGTAGGTTTTCAAGCCGCTGGAAAACAAAGTCATTACCATAGGTTATCAAGCTAATGGAAAACAATTTCATTACCATAGGATTTCAAGCTAATGGAAAACAAATTCATTATCATAGGTTGTCAAGCCGATAGAAAACAAAGTCATTACCATTGGTTTTCATGCCGATGGAAGACAAGTTCATTACAATATGTTGTCAAGTCAATGGAAAATAAAGTCATTACCATAGGTTGATGTGTCGATGGATTGAAAATCAATATGATAACCAGGAAGACAAAGCAATAAATAGAATGACAAAATAATAAACCAAAATAATTAATAGATAAAGATCAGAAACAATTAGAAAAACATTAAGTAAAATGTTCTCCCCATTTTTTAAAATGAGTTTTTTAATATAAGGAGAACTTGAAAACATGAAGTAGATATGAATGATTATTTTAATGTAATCATTCCTAGATTCTATTTTATAAACTCAAATCTATCGGTATGTAATGGTTTTGTAAAAATTTCAGCAAGTTGTACTTGCATTTCGAAGAATTATAAAATAATATCTCTTTTTTGTATGTGATCCCTAAGAAAGTGATGCCTAATATGTATGTTTTTTGCACGAGGGTGATGTGATGGGTTTTTACTAAGAGCTATGGCACTACATTTATCACATTTAATAAGAGTTTAGGAAAATTTCAAATCATTGTCAGTGAGTGTGTGTTGCCTCCAAAACACTTGATCACAACAACTTCCAAATGCTACATATTCATCTTCAGCATAAGTAACTGCTACTGAGTGTTGTTTCTTGCATGACCAAGAAACCAATAAATCCCCTAAGAAATGACATGTTCCAGATATAATCTTTTTATCCATTTTATAACCACCAAAGTCTGCTTCAGAAAAACTTTTTAAAACAAAATCATTTCAAGAAGAATAGAAAAGACCTAGATCCAGATCCCCTTTTAAATAGAGAATGATTCTTTTCACGGATTTTAAATGAGACACTTTTGGACAAGATTTGTATCATGCACATAAGCATACAGAAAACATTAAATCAGGTCAAAAAGCTATCAAGTATAACAAAAATCTTATCATACAACTAAAAGTTGTTTAATCTACTGGTTTCCCAGTTTCATCAAGATCAAGTGTATTTGATGTACCCATTGGAGTGCTAATACTTTTAGCATTGTTGTATCCATTATTTTTTAGTAAATCATTGATATAATTATGTTGATATATCTATGTTATTTTTGGTTTTTGTGAAATTTGAAAACCTAAATTGAATTTTAACTCACCCACCATACTCATTTAAAACTCAAATTTAATTAAATTCGAAAATGAATCAGTTAATGGATACTGTGTTGATCCAAATATGATGTCATCAACATAAATCTGAAAAATAAAAACATTGTTATTTTCCATTTTTATAAAATGGGTTGGATCTGATGTACGTTTTTCATAATTGTTTTGTAAAATAAATACTTTATGTCATTCATACCATGATAAAGGGGCTTGTTCAAGGCCATTTAATGCTTTGGTAAGTTTAAAAACTTGATTAGGAAATTATGAATCAAGAAAACTAGGGGGTTGTTCATGAAAAAATACTTCTTGAAAAAAACCATTTTGAAAAGAGAATTTGACATCCATTTAAAATAATTTGAAGTTAATGTAAGTTGTAAATGCAAATAGAATATGATTACATTAAAGTCGAGCTATTGGAGCATACGTTTCGTCATAGTCTATTCCCTTTTCTTGATTATATCCCTTAGCATCAATTTGTGATTTATTTCTTACAATGATTCCATTTTCATCACATTTATTTCTAAAAATCCATTTTACACCAATTATAGTTGTTTCTTTAGGTCTTTCAACTAAAGTCTAGAATTGATTCCATTCAAATTGATTTAGTTCATCTTGCATTGATATAATACTATTTTCATAACCTATGGCCTCACATGGACTTTTAGGTTCGAATTGGGAAAGTAAGGAAATATATTCTATTTAATTTCTCAATTAATTTCTGGTCCTTACAGGTTGATTTACATCGCCAATGATGTTATCACAGAGAGGAATCCTAAGAATCAATTGATTTGTGTTTTTTAAAACCTATTCATCAACATATCATAGAAAATATTCTGGGGTAAAAGTTTTAAAAAAACTTACTTTAACCTTTTCCTTATCTGAAGGATCTTATAATATAGTTTGATACATAGTTTTTGAAAACACATCCGAAGATGTTGGTTGGGATTGATTGAAAACAAGAGGAATAGATTCATCAAATTTAACATGCACTGTTTCTTCAACAGTACAATTTTTCTTTATTTAATACTCTATAAGCCTTAGACGTTGTAGAATAACCTAGAAAGACTCCTTCATCATATTTTGGGGAGAATTTGTGTTGAATCCTTGTAGTATTCAGAATGAATACATTTCATCCAAAAACAATGAAGTATGAAACATTTGGTTTTATCCAGTCCACAATTAAAAAGGTGTTTTATTAAGATATGGTCCAGTTAAAACACGATTTATAGTATAACAAGCAGTACAAATAGAATCAGCCCAAAAGTTCTTAGTAATTTAGTATCCACACAACATTTTCTTTTCATTTCATGAAGAATGAAATTTCATCACTCAATAACACCATTATGCTGAGGAGTTCTTGGAGCGGAAAAATTGCGAGTAATACCTTTTTTATTACAAAATTTTTCAAAATATGAATTTTGAAAATCACCACCATGATCCCTATGAATAGTTATCAATGGTAGGTTTTTCTTATTTTTAACCTGGGATCGAAAACAATTGAAATAGGTAAAGGCTTTAGATTTCATTGTTAGAAAATAGACCCATGTAAATCTGGTAAAGTCATCAACTAAAACAAATACATAGTATTTACCTCCAATGCTTCCAGATTGTGATGAAACAAAAAGATCCATACGCACTAGCAGTAATACATTAGATGTTGAAACTTCATTAATTGATTTAATGCTAGTTTTATGTTGACTGCCAAATTTACAAGGATCACATTCCATTGAAGAATCAAATTTAAGACCAAGTAGACCCGTTACAAGTATTTTCATTGAATGTTTACAAAGGAATATTTGGTTTCAGTGTCCTAGTCTGCTATGCTATAGCTATGATTGTTCTTCTATTGCACATAAGCATGGTAACTTTTTTCTACTATGGTCTTCTACGTTAATAGTGTATACATTATCTTGCATATGGGTAGATAGAATGAATTCATACTTGGAAATTTTAATTAAACCCTTATCATTTCTAAAATTCACAAGGTATCATTCATCACAAAATTGACTTATGCTGATGAGGTTGTGCTTAAGACCATTAACAAAAAAAAAACATTTTAAATAAGAACTTTTCCAAGAAAAACAATATTACCTATTCCAAAAATCATTCCATGAGAATTATATCCAAATTAAACTACTCCACCTTTTGTTTTGATAATATTTTCAAAGAAATAATTTTTTGTGTCATATGTCAGGAATAACCACTATCCATGTACCAAATATTCTTGGTGGTACACTTCTTATTTTCCTAAAAAAGAAACAATTAGTTTTTCGAAATCCAAACTTGTTTGGATCCAGAAGGGTCAGATAAAAAATTTCAGGAATCCATATTAGTTTTGAAAATTGATCTTTATGAAATCCTAAATATTGCGTTCTATTATGAGAAAAAATCTATTTTCCAGTGTCCACCACAATGACACTTATTACAAAAAGGGATACTTTGAGGTATAAAATAGGTATTACTAAAAACCAATTTTGAATAAGTATAACCAATACCAGAATGATTACTCCAATGTCGAATTTGAGAATACATTTTACCAATGTTTTTTTACCATAGGCAAAGTTTGACATAAATTTCCTTAATGAAAAAATTTCTGACATTAGTTTTAAAACTTATTTTTTACCCTCCAAGAAATTTGATTTTGAACTAGAGTTAGACTTGAGAACCTTTTTCTTAGAAATTAGATTTTCATGATCCTTAAAATATTATCCTTATACAAGTTTACGTTCTCTTAGGTTTTTTATATACTTTCAAAATCATATGTTTTCATATCAGGATCATTAGAACGATCTGATACTTCTTTAGTTAAAATTGAAATCCTAGAATTTTCTTTATCATGATTTTTCATGAATTTACAATATTCATTTTCAAGTAGATTAAAAAACCTAGACACTTCTTCACAAGAAGGTAATGTATTATCTTCTGATGATGAAGAATCATCTTTTCAAGATTTGTAATATTTTTTATCAGTATAATTTTCATTCAAGGAAACATTTATAATAGCTATATCATTGTGTACCTTATGGTAATCTAGCTATAAGTTCAATATTTCATTTTCCTGAGGATTCATATTTTGAAGAATGGTCTGATGAATTTCCACCACTTTCACTCCAAGTATCATTTTCCTTCAAGTCGTTCTTTGTGTTCTAATATTGTTTCTTATTTCTTTCATAATGTTTCTATTTTATATATTATTTCTTCAGAAAAGGACAAGTAGTTCATATATGACCTCCATTCTTGCATTCAAAGAATGTTACATTTGAATATTTCTTATCCATTCTATATTTATTTTTGAATATGTATTAAAAGTCTTTCATTCCCACAATATTTTTCATACTTCAATCGAGATTGGCTAAATAATTATCTGAATGATCACTATCAATTGATTCTGACATAAAAACTTTCATAGCTTTGAAACTTGTTATCCATTCATGTGTTTTATCATTAGATGTAGTAGTAAAAGCTACAATTCCATTTACATTTTTCTTCTTATTGAAATAAACATCTCTCTTCATTCTTGTCTCGTGCTGTAGAAGTGTTCCAAAAGAGTTCATCAATAGTAATCTGAGATACTTTTCTGTTTTCATCAGTAGCTATCCTTTTGAACTCCCATTCGTTTGGCATTATATCAATAATTTTGTCTACAAGAGCATCATCACCAAGACCTTTTTCACCCATAGATTTTAAACTTTTGACAATTTTCAGGAATCATTGTTTCACTTTACATTCCGGCTCTCAATAAAGAAAAAGAAATCCATCATATTCTCCTCGAATAATTGCACTTCTTGTTTCTATAACCTTGGATGTACCAAAATATGGGACTTTCAATTTCATACAAATACAATAGGTTGCTTCACAAGTTGATATCTGGATGTATATATTACTGGTCATAGAACATAGAAATGAATTGCGTACATTATAATTCAGTTGATATTCTTGGTTTTCTTGATTGTTGAAAGTACTGATTTCTTTGTCATGAATTTTGTATCATCCAGTAAGCATACTAAAATTGTCTACACCAGTATTGATAAAAAATATATTCATTCAATCTCTCTCGTACTCATAATCATTAATATCAAATATTGGTTGACTAGTTGGATTTATATTGTCAATTGATCCAATATTCATTCCATCCATCTAATAGAACAAAATCTTTTCCACTCCACATGTTAGTACAATAAGTAGTTGAAACAAAAATTAAAAGAAAAATATAGAAAGAAAAAAAATCATTGGACAGCTGCTCTAATACAAATTGTTGGATCGAAATATAGATGGATATGTATATTATTTGTAATAATACAAGAGGGGCCGAATTTTAGGATTAAAAAAACTATGCTTAAACACTTAATAAATGAGTTTAATTGATCATAAACTAATACAATTGTTAACAAAAAGAAACAACCACAATTTTATTGAATATAAATTTATGATGTGATGTAATACCATAATAAATGTAAAGTAATTGTATTCAAAACTAATAAAATAATCATATTAATAAATCAGTGTAGGATTCTACAATAATGCGTATAGAATATATCGATACAATGTGTAACAGTATAATTGTAATTGAAAAAATTACAAATGAATATGAAATTAAGAAAGGAAAACAATACAATTCCCATTCTAAAAAAAACAGAAGAGGAAATGTAAATGTATTACAATTCTTTTATCAAAAAAAGAATGGAATCCTTTCACCTAAGATAGGGTGTATTATTTACCACCATCTTGGTAAGCCCTCGATACGATGATCGGTATGTCTGTATTGCTATCCCCATAAGCACTCAAAACAATGATCGGTACGTCTATCTTGATCTCCCCATAAGCCCTTGATTTTACAGCTAAACGAAACCGCTATCTTTCAAACACTTGAATACCCTCGATACGATGATCGGT
This sequence comes from Viscum album, assembly GCA_963277665.1. Taxonomy (NCBI): domain Eukaryota; kingdom Viridiplantae; phylum Streptophyta; class Magnoliopsida; order Santalales; family Viscaceae; genus Viscum; species Viscum album. Next base: position 742,272,632 of record OY728121.1, on the reverse strand, counting down.
AGGTCTGTCTTGTTATCCCCATAAGCCATCGATTTTGATGGTAATAGGAACCTCTGTCTTTCAAACACTTGAAATCCCTTGATACGATGATTAGTCACACAATGTAAATAAATGCACTTAATGAAATACAAAAACTAAGAACAAGACTTTCACGTTTTGTAATCTCAACGATTTTGAATGAAACAAGAGATAAGTCACAACGTATTTCTCTTGAACTTGATAGTAGCAAAGAATGATCAATGTCTCTCAGTTTTCCTTAATAGATTCAAATGAACTTTTATTTATAGGCCATAGGTTCTAACGATCATATTTCCTCCAATGATCATATTTCTTCGGAAAACTCAGAGGGACATGGACATCTGGTATTATAACAGTCATATTGAAACAGAAAACACGACATCATTTTGATTAGTTGATAACTAACACCATGGAATCATTTTGGATAAAAAAAAGATATATGAAACATATAATCATGAGTACGATTTATCTAAAACATGTACTTTGATAAAGAATAAAAACAAGAATGTGATGAATGCAAAATATCTGTATAATATAGTATTAATTAGTGCAATGTAATGAAATGATGCAATGAGATTATGATGCACAAAATTCAGTACGATTATCAGAGTCATTATGATTGACAAAGTCAGTAAGATTGACAGGGTTAGTACGATTCACGGGGTCAGTACGATTGACAGAGTCAGTACGATTGACAGAGATAGTACTATTGATATAGTCAGTACGGTTGAAAGGGACAGTACTATTGAATGGGTCAGTACAATTGACAGGGGCATTACGATTAACAGAGTTAGTAGGATTGATAGATTCGGTATGATTGACACGTATGAATAGATTTGTGATTTCCAAAACAAGACATAAATGTCAAAATAGGACTTTTGACTCATCACTTTTTCCATCGTAAAAAAGGGCACTCATCTATTCAATTCATCCAACCTATAAAGAACATTTTACATAAAAACCCTTGAAATATACTCTTCCAAATTCCCTACCTTCCTCCTATATTCCTCTATTTTGAAAATAATTCAACCATGTAATCCATTTACCAATAACAAATAAAAGTTTCCCAAAGAAGATGTAACATCATTAAAAATTCACTTTTGTGTTATTTTATTAAAAACCCATAAATTATTATTATACCATGAATATATTATAAAAGAAGTGTCATAAATAAAAAAATATTTTTTCAATTTTATGGTTACTACATACACTCATGCACATGACAATCAAAGGGGATGCACAATCATCACTACTATCTCACAAACCGATGTCGTTCATTTTTTTATTAGTAACTATCAAGATTGATAAAAATTTTCGAAATGATATTTTTAATTACATATATAATATTGGTGAGGTGTGGTCCACCGCTTCCTCAATGTGACATGAATCATGAAAAAGTTACATTGAATGTATTAAGGATGTATTTAGAAATTATATGTGATATTAGTGGCCTAATCATTGTACATGATGGGTATTATATACATTTAAAACATTTAATTACCTATAATTATAAATATGATAATCAAATAAAATCAACTTTTATGAATACAGACAATCTTCCATCTCCTAGAATTATGTATACTATTTCATATTTTATAACTATTACGGGTAATTATAAATAATTATATAATGAATATATATGAAATTATAATCAATAATAACATTATATAAATATGTAAATCTAGATTTAATTATTATTATAATTATTAAAAATGTAAAAACATTTATCTAAAACATAGTATTTATTACTTGAATCATAAATGTAACATGAAATTTCTCATAAATGTGTACTAAAAAGTCACAATTAAATCATAAATGGTATGATGTATAATAAAATGAATTTTTTGTAGGTCTATAATAAACATATATTTATCATAATTGAGTTTTAATCTTGTTCGAATAATTTCAAGACTTAAGTTAACAGAATTTCATCTCACTTTTATATATTTTAGATAAATACCACATTCAGTACAAATTTATTTTATGTGGTGAAAATAATGAACTATAAAATGTTATATAATGAATTAAATTTATTTATTTATATTAAATTTTTATATTCATTTAATTATTTGGGGGATCATGACTTAATATTTAATCAAGAAGTAATGGGATTTCTGGACTCACTTTTGTTTCTGCAAGTCTTATTGTTTATTCACCGACCATTTATTTTGAAATTTTTATATTCAAAAAATGAATATATTTTGTTATTATTATTAATATATTTGTAGTTATTTACACATCAATTATATGATATCTTTTCCACTTGGTCTATTTTTTAGATGATACGTAATCGGTAAATTAAGTTTTTCTCAATTTCCTTTTTTATAGACACATGTTATGTTATGCAATTATTTTCTGTTATAGGGTGTATATATTTTATATCGAAATTTTAATCATAAATATAAACACATAAAAAATTTATTATGATATATTTCATTTTATTATTTCATGGGTATTATTATATAATGTCATCAAAATGTTAGAATAGTATTTTTATAATGTCATCTATATTCTTTTTTTTAATATACTCCATATTAAGGAAATGATATGTTACATCTCTTATAAAATATATAAAATTCATTTCTCATAATGTTAATCATGATATCTAGAGGAAGTTTTTATATTATTCAACTACATGGTAAACAAGATACCAAATAATGTTTTCATAAAAATAGCTGACATTATTAATCTTCATTGTATGAAATCTAGTTCATCTATAAAAATATATTTTAAATATCAATAAAACATTTCTAATAAAATTATATGAGACATATGAGAGTTTTTTACACAAGTTTTACATTTTTTGAAATATATTTTTCTAAAATGAGTGTTTTTTAGTTTTTTAAATGAAGAACATTTTTAATAAAATTAAAGTGAAAAAGAAATGTTCAAAATAAGCACAATTATCTACAATTAAATATATCATTTTATTGAATCATCCATTACATGATTAAAAAACATATTTTTAATGAATATTTTTAAATAATTTGTTTGAGATAATTTTTTTTCTCAAAATTTCGTTTCAATGAAATTTTTATAAAATATTTTATTTGTAAAAGGTTTTTTATATTATATTAAAATGTCCATAAAAATGTTTAAAATATTTAATTTTTGAAGAAGAGTATTACCTTTAAAATTTTTTAACTAAATTTTCAAATAATAAATTTCCAAAAAAATTATTTATTACTAAAAAGGTATTTGAAGGATTTTCCAATATTCCATTATATGTTATCAAAACATTCTTTTTACTAAAAACGATTACAATTCATTCAATTAAATTTTTATATGTTTGAAAAAATATTTTAAAATATAAAGGTATTGAAAAATAAATTATTAATTAAGTTTTTTAATGATTTTGAAATCATCCATTAATTTTTTTCAAAATTTTATTTTCAAATATTATGAATTCAATGATTTGAAATATAATTTTAAAATGCCTTAAAATATATTTTAAACAAAAACAAGCTTAAAAATGTTTTTTTCTAAAAACAATTATTCAATGAGAAAATTATATTACCTCAACAAAATTTTTAATTTATTTTTAAAACATAATATATTATTTTCCAATGTGGTTTTCAAGGAAATGTATTCCAGAAACAATTTAGCCTTCAAAAAATTGATTTTTCACGAATTGTTATTTACCTTACGAAATACAACATGAAATCATTAAAAATCCAAATATATATAAGATTATATCAATTGATATATTTTATACTTTAAAATGGATATTATCTATGAATAATTTTAATTGATTCATTAAATGGTATATGATTAAAATTATATATTGTTTATGAAGTCCCTTTCTCTTCTATAAGTTATACCACAATAAACTGCTTATGAAACCCACATACTTTAATAGATTATTATAAGATTATGAAACATGACTCTTCTCATTAGGTTATTCTATGATGAAATATTCCTGATAACCATTTCATTTCATTGTATAATGATATGATATTTATAAAACCCATTTATTTTTATGTTTCATGATATGGTGAATGTTTTATTGTCTTGTGGAAAACATATTTTTGATTCCAATATGGGATGGGTGGGACCTATATCTCTCTCAAATTCATTGTATAATAATTTATATCTGATAATAAATATGTGGTTGTAATAGGGATTGAACTTGGTTCACTATGGTCATTGTCCGCAAATATGATCCTCGGATGAAACTTGACTAATACGACTATTTGGGGAGTGAAACCATTGAAATATAAGGAAAGTTATGTGATTAGGAATGGTGGTGTGTCATATATAATTTTTTAGCATAATTATGTTCACCTATATGATTTGGATATTTTCCTTAACTTATAGATTGATTTTTCAAGATTATGTGTATAATAAAAATTACATGTCTTATACCTTTGTTATGACATCTGGGAATATTTTCATAATTTGAAAATCATTCATTTATTATTATGTGGTAATAACTATGATATGTATTATTTATACTATAATGTTTTGTAGGTTATGATCTTCAAAATTTATTACCATTTTCACAAACAAATATTCTCATTTTATTGTCATTTCACTCTTTATTTAACCTTACTAAACATCAGAGCTCACCATTTCAATGTTTCCAAACCCTAAGACATGACAAATGGTCTTGTGTAGGAGTAATAATTGTAGAGATTTTATGATTAAATTTAATATCATTCACCATGTTACAAAATTTTGTTTCATGGTTTATAAAGTCTCTAAGCTATTATGATCTGTAGCAATGAAATTTTGTAATGTGATAAATATTCATCATTAATAATTTCAAATCTATATATGTTATGATATGGTAAAAATAGATAATATGATATAGTAATTTTATTGAATTAATATTATATTATATATAAAATAAATTTTAAATAAATTTATCGTTATTACCTTCCATGTAAATCATATCTGAAAAATAAATCACATCGCTTTGCAAAGAGGTAGTTATTTGTGCACCTGAGAAACATTATAGTATTTTAAACTGATAGGAATGTAAGATGTTATTTGTGAAATTATAAATATATAGGTATTATTATATAATAAATATAATATAATATTATTAAATACTATGTTATATCGAACAATTATATGTTCTTTTTGGAAAACAATTTACATCTGATCGTGAAGCGGTAGTTCATTATTAAATGAATCAACGATTTCATATTCCATTTAGTAGAAGAGGATAATGATATAATTTATGAAATTATGATAATAATATCTCCTTCCTTATGTAGGAAAAATTATTATTATTATATTATCATGATCGAATATAATTTTAAGGGTGTGTAAGAATAAATAAAAACCAACATTCATGAATGTTACCTCTGTTTCGAATAACAACTTTTTCATAACACCAAAAGCCTTCCTATGATAAATTTAGGTACAAATGGGCTACATTATGTTTTTAGTGGATCATGGAAGATAATTTTTCAATTATTTAGTAATTAAAATATATTTTTTATTGTGTATGTGGGAGGAGTGAGTTTTGATTTTATTACATTGGGAGGGGACACCGATGTAATAGTTTTAAATATTAATTGATAACCACTTTTTTAATTCCAAAATCCTCCAAAGTGTGTCATTAATGACCATTATATGTTATAAGGTAAATATATGGTCATAAAATTGCAAATATTAAATGTTTTATTTGTTTTTTACCCTTATCATCTTAGTTTAACCCCATATGAACTCATTTTTACTTTAACCGTGGTAATTAATTTTTTCAATGTTTACTACTCAAAATGGATCAATGTTTGTTAATAATATTAGATAATATTAATGTTTTTTAATAATATTGAAATAAGTTTTATAATAATCTTGTCACATAAGTGGAAGAATTGAATTTAATATAAAACAAGTATACTAGAGGGAAAAAATGTTTTCCAAAGAAAACTTCACTAAATAATTGAGTGATCTTTATTTTATAATTGGTGATAAACTATTTCACAATGAAATAAATTATTTATGTAATACTATAATCTATTTAATAAAACATTAAAAAAGTTTTATTTATAGATAATCATTATAAATTTATTAAATTAAAATGATGGTTTAAATAAAATTACAATATCTCATTATTCATCCGAAAATAATCCTTTTCATTTTTTCCCAAAAATTTACCATAATGTATTTTTGATATGATGATTTAAAATATTTATATCATTAAAAAGATAAATTTTCTAAAAATATTATATAATAATTTTATATTATGTGTTGAAGGTGTGATAAATCAATCAATTATAAATATATGGGGTTTCAAAGAACATTTTTTCTTTATTAAAATGATTTTTTTATTTATAATTAAAAATATTTTTATAATTCACTGATTTTGGAAATATTAAATATTCATAATTTAGTATGTATGATTCATTCCAAACAACATAATGGCTATGTTATAATGGTCAATATTAAATAACATTATAATAGGGTATCATGTTTCAATTAAACTTGATGTTGTGTGTATTTCATGATATAAAATATTTAGAATCTTTTACAATGAAAAAAAATATATATATTTGTGTTGTAAGATAAATACCTCCTTAAAAAATGTCATCATAAAAAGGATATGTATATTATAACCTAAATTTAATATTTTTCTTTTTCACTTCACCATCAAATAGTTAATATGTTTCTTCCCTGATTTTTTTATTTCTAAAATGTAAAATTATATATCAAGTCAACAATTAGATAAAACATTCCCTATATTATCAAGAATCTTGATGTTTTCCTTACATAATGATATATTTGGTTCTAATTATATTTATCATAGGTGAAGATATGTGTTTCTATTGGTTAGTAAAACATTTAGAATGATATATGGAACACATAATTTACCTTTGTGAGATTTTGCTGTATTTACAAATGGTATGAAACAACTAAAATTAAATAATGGATATAAATGTTTCCATTATACAAAGGGATTACATTAAAAGTTTTACCTTCCATTATGACACTATTCCATGTTGATAATCATATGAAACATTTTCCCAATCACTGAATTCCAAATCCATTCTCTTATTTTCAGCCTTTCTATTTGGTTTATATTTATCTATAATAAAATATTCCCAAATTTTTGTTACATTATATATTTTATCATCAAAAAGGTTTTATAATAAATGTTTCCATTCATAGACATCAACCCAAAATACTAGATAATGATATATCATTCTATATAAATGATGACCAATAACATTTGAATACATGAATTGAATCTAATGATATATGAAAACTAGAATAATGGTATCTACTGATATGAAAATTTATGAAATTAATGTGATCAAAATATCCATATTTAATATAATGTTTTAATTTCCATTTATGATATTCCATCAGTGTGATGATGGTAGTTGTAGCCATATTGAAACACAATATCAAGATCCTTTGGAATAATATTATTGAATTTTAAGGTAAATGGTGATCACAATCAGAATAAATTATAATAGGTGCAACATGAATTAATACACCATTTTTAATATATATAATTGAGAGGTTAATAAGAATTAAATAATATATTATACTTATAAAATTTGTATATTTTATTATTTTATTACAGATAACCCAATTTATCATTCATTATAACAATATTTGGATGTCCTATATAAAAGTCTATTTTAATGTCATACAATTTGTGCACATTTTTCTAATGATAAGCTGAGATTTTTCCAAATAAAATAATGACCCATTACTACCATGATGAAAACATACACATGTATGATGATATGAGATTTATGATGATTCTTTCTAAGAAGAGGAAGGGGATCATCCAGAACATGATCAACCCAATGATAATCACTGACATTCACAACATTTTTAGCCAGAAAATCTGCCAATGGATATGCATCTACATAATCATGGGTAAAGAAATAATCAATTGGGTAGAGAAATTCCAAGAATGTGATCCACTGGTTAGTGAGCTTCCATTATGGAAACCATGAACCTATTCATATGGATATCAACACAACTGTAGAGTTATACTAGATTTAATTCTTGTTCCAACCTTTTTGTTCTTTTTGTTCATCTTCCACAATAATACCCTGAATTTAATTGCGTTTATATGATTTATCAACATATATTTCACTAAATTAGTGTCCATGAATATTTATATATAGTCCATCATTTCCCGGTTCTTGTCACCAGAACAAATATGTAGCGAAAAATCCCCATACATTGTAGGGATACGAATGTGTATGGGGATATTCATACTATGAGAATCATCCATAAATTCCATAATTGGAACATGTATTGATGGGTTAAATAATTTATTTCCAAATTTCAAAACACTATGTCATCAAAAAATTATCTAATTAAAATCATTAATTATTTTTTTATCGTTAAGATTCTATTAATGAGAAAAAGAAATTTTTATATTATTCAGTGATGTTTTTTTTCAAAATAATTTAGATAATCATTTATCTATCCCCTTAATAATTCCCATATCAATATAAATTATATCCAAGAATATAATATCAAACATAATCATTTTTAGTCCATTACTCAAAGATATTTTTTAATCAATGAATTTTCCATATTATTTTTATTCCCCTTGTGGTACTGTATCATGAAATCATAATTTTGTGAGAAGCTTGAGATATAAAATTTTCCATAAATTTATTTTTTTATTTGAAAAGAATAATTTTTATATATTTTGAATTTTTGGATCCTATATTTAAACATAGAGATATTGTCAGCATATCATTAAAAAAATACTACATCCTCTAACTAATTTCAAGGGTTTTATAACTCTGTTCATGACTATTTATTAGTCTTGTATCTTTTGAAAAAAATTTATCATTTTTCATAACCACAAAACCTATTACTTTCAATTACGAATGAATATATATTAGAAAACGATCATTTATAAATGGTATAGTCTATAGGAGTGGATTTACAATTATATTCATATGTTTATCAGATTATTCTTAATATTTTTTATTTCAAATGAACATAACCATGTTACATGTAGGATTGGATAAGAGGTAATCCTATAGAAAAAAATTATGATATATTATAGAAAATAACGTACCTAAATAATAAGATACACACCTATGTTTTGATCTTTGTTTTAGGCCCTTATACAATACCTTTTTTTCATTAGATTACTAAATGAGATTCAATCTATAGAGATAATATGTCCACAAAGAGAATCATCATGAAGCAGGAAATATCACTTAATAAATTTACCATATAACACATTTCATCTAATAGTATTAAGAATGATAATTAAGTTATTACCATGGTACTCTTATTTTTTATAATACAACAAGATATCATCAATTAATACCAAAATAAGTCATCAATATATTACACAAATACTCAATTCATTATATTAGTAACAAAATATGGCGAATTATTAAACCAAAAATAAATAACATTTAACACTTAATGTCAGTACGATGTTAAAATGGATTTCATAAAAAATTATTCTTCTTTACATTTAATTGATGAATAATAAAACATTGTACAATCACAGAATAATATTTATCTTCATAAATATGATAAAAAAAGTCATCAATACGAGAAAGAGGATAAATTTTCTATATCATAATAGAATTTATTTGCATATAATCTGTGGGAAGTATAATGTACCTTTATTTCTATAAAAATAAGAAAGCGTGGTTTCAGCAATGAGAAACACTAGGGAGTATAAAAACCTTATCAGATTACACTTATTTTTTTTTTCAGTATCTCTATTATTCTAAAGTGTCCATTATATTTCGATTCTATGATATTAGTCTTACATCAGGGAGTAAATCCATAGAAAACTAAACATCATGAATTGTTGGATTTCATGGTAATTCTTTAGTAAATACATCAATGTATTCATTTATTGTTGGTACATCAAATAATTTTATTATTAAAATCACTATCCATGTATTTTTTATCTTCTTGTAATAAAATCCCATTCAGGAAAGATACTAATGGTTAGTCTATATATTTTACTCCAAAGATAAAGTCTCATATCTAATGAAAATGAATTGTATATCATCATAAAGAAATTTATATTTCTATATTAATTAAATTATAATTTTTTTAATAAATTTTAAAATATAATCCATAACAAGTATTCTTTCAAAATAATCATAATGTTTGAAAATAAGGAATAAAAAATATTAATTTTTATGTTGCATAACGGGGTGTTCCATACACATCCTTATTAATGTGAGACTTACACTATGAGTTTTGATTCATAAATATCATCATTTAATGATATGGAAATATATATTTGATTTATAAAAAATGGAATCTATAAATGTTTTAGAGGATTCATAATCAAATATATCATTATGTAAATATAAATATTGAATTAAATTAAATTATACAACATATTTTGAAACATCAACATTGGATGTATTGATAACATAATCATTTCAAATTTCATTGGGCTCTTTTATGGAGAATTAATTTTTCACTTGAGGATTTTTATTTTATAGTGCTCATCTCTGTATTATTTAAATTCTGAGTAACGATGTTTTCCTTATTCTTATTTCAGGATTTATCCCAATGAACCTTATTTCGGAACGTATAACAAACTATTATTTTCATCAAGAATATCCTTGTTTTAATCATTAACTATTTTTTACATGATATATGTTTCTTTTTTCTCTTCATCTTCTTTGATGAATTAATTAAATTTCATTAACCCAAAAAATAAAAAATTATCACACATAGTGCATAATTTTAAATATAGTGGATTACTAAAAATAAAAAAAAACCTTTAATTGTTTTTTAATATAAAATTAAATAAATAATTTATTTGGGGATTTCATTGGTTTATATCATATTATAAAAATTTGAAAACAAATTATGAATTATCTTATTAATGTATATTTTTAATTTCGAAAAATTTACATAATGTCATCCTTTTTCAACAATCATATAATTCTAGAGTTATATATAACAATCCATTTTTTCATTTGTTAAACATATGTACATAATTTATTAAACCATATCCAGAGGGAATATCCAAATAGATACTTATTGTCATGAAAATTGACATTGTCCCTAGATTATCAAATTATTAGGATTGTATTCTATTATATTCTAAAATGTCTATAATTGTGTCAATTTCCAAAATCAATCAATTCTATAGTGTAGTTTCCCACGGTATCTATTAGACATCCTCTAATTACAATATTATTTTACCAAACTCTAGTAAATGTTAATCAATGTCAACATTTATACATTGGAACTGGAGAAAAAATATAAAATAAATCAAAACAAAATATATTATTAGTTATACATAATAATATAAATACAGGATACACATTTTAAATTGAAAATTTATATAAAAAATTAATAAATACTTCTTATTCTAGGAATCTAGGAAAATTATTCAATTATTGTTTTTACAAATATTATAGAATCATAAAAATAAGGAAGAGATATTTTTATTAGTAATGTTTATATACAATATAAACATTCCTGAGTAAATAAATCATATTCAACCTGGAAATTAAGAAAATATGAAATTTAATAAATAAATTGATAATGATATAATCAATAATCAATAAAGAAACAAAACTAACAAAACACTAATCAAAATAAGTCAATTAATTGATAATGAAATACATCATGAGTAAATATAATTGTGAAAATTTTAGAGATAATAATAATAAATAATTATCAATGAAGTAACAAATTAATTATCATAATTCTTTATTTCATTCATCATCATACCTCTACTATCATTACCATTCACATGATAGTTTAAATATATTGGTAATACCATATTTGAATTCTCTAACTCATTTGTTTCATGAGGCCTATCAATGAATCAAGGTGATATAAGTAACTGGGATAACTTGTAACACCATTTCAATATTAAACCTCATATATCATATTATCTATTTAAGTGATGAACATTTTCTCTTATCATCAAATCCATATATTGATAAATGGATAAAAATTTATCATAATTTTTCTTGTTATTAAAATAAAATTCAATGTAAAAACCATATATAAATTTTTTTTTACAATTTTGGAAATAATAATATCCACAATAAATTAATATGAATTTTTAATATAATGATAATTTCTAATAAAATAATAATACAATATTTATATTTAAAGAGAAATTAAAATATTTCAAAAGAAAGTGACATTGAATAATAATTTTTACCTCATTGGAAACTATTTAAATATAACCCCGAAAATATTAAACATGAAACCAAAAATCAATCATCTGAAATTAATATTAATCCATGATAAATACATAAATTTTGTAATATATATTATCCACATAAGGGTGAATAGTTCTATATAACAAGTTCACTTAATGATATGGATGTTGAATGGAAATCCATTACATCCCGATTTCCTTCAGTTTAATGTTATTTATCCACTAATTAAATTTTCTTAATAATATCATAAATTTATAATAGAACCCTAATAATATTTATAAAAACATATTTCATATTATTATAACATTTTATTGATGGTTTTTTTAATTATAATTTATTATTTTCGTGGTTTGAGTTGTTAATTATCTTATTTCCAAATGTATGTTTTGTCATAAAAGATCTAGTCCATCTATATTAGATATAAATAATTTCTGAAAATAACTATAATAATGTTATATATTTATTATTTGCTCATTATATGTTACTATAATTTGTATTGAAATTTTTTCTATGTAAAATAAGTCCAATTACTTAGTCAAGATGGCAGGTCGTACGTACACATGATCGATGATTCCGTTCGATTAATGGGTTCAAGGATATGTGAGAGAATGAAATTTTAATATCCAATAATCTATATCATTTCATATATATCACATATATTCATAAAATCAATTTTTACTAAATCCCATGTACAGTTTATCGGAAAAACATATCACATCATCACTCTAGGTTGTAAAAACACACACACACAAACCTTAACATATTTTAATCAGAATGATAATATAGAATTCATATGTTATATTATGATTAAATAAATATAATTAAATAATAATAATTATATTTATGTTTTTAACCTATCATTATATACAACTTTTAATTGTTTTTATGGAAAATTAATTACTTTTAATAGTGAAGCAGTTTTCCTCTATACACATGGCCTATTATTTCATTTATTTTTTGATGGAAGATGATTTGGTTATAGATTATAGTATTAGAATAATAATTTATATAAATTTGAGAGATTCTATTTCAATTATAATATCATTTTTTAAAAATATTTATATAAGGATGATTAAGAAATAAAAAAGATCATTTTAAAACATTATATTTTGTTGGAAATCCTCTACACTTTCACCAAGAGCATTCTTATGGTAGAATTATAATCAATCCAAGGGGTGAATTATATCAATATGGGGTTATGGATGTATTTTTGGGATGTTATTGGTTGAAGAAAATTTATTTTATATTCTAATATTATATGAGTTTTTGGTTCCTTTTATAAGTAGGGGAGAGGAAATACATTAAATTTTGGAATAGGTAAAACAATAAAAAAAATTTATCATAAAAAAATCATCAAATATTTTTCATTATTAATAATCCAAGATTTAATGGTTTTAAAATTCCAATAAATAGTTTTTGGTAATGTTTTTTGTCATGTTAACCCAATTTTCATAGTTTACCACTATTATTATAACATTTTTACTCTTTCTAAATTAATTAATTCATTTAATTTTACAATTTAACAAGGTCATAATTTAGTATAACACAATGAAATAATATAATTAAATTTTATTCCATATATGGAAAATATTTTACAAAATTAAAACCATTAAATTGATATAATTCAAATTTAACAAAAACATTATAAGTGATGAAAAAAATATTTTATTAGGAATGTTTCTCTGATAAAATGACAGTTTTTACACTGAATTGGAATATAAAAGTGTCCCTAATGAACTAAATTAGATTTATTTTAACATAAATACACAATTTTAAATAAATAAAATTTTAAAATATAATATTATGTTTAAATAATTTATGCAAGGATGATGTTTCCAATATAAAAATTTTAAATATCATTAATCATCAAAATATTATTTTTTAGAAAAATATCAATAATTTACCAAAACATAATATTGATATTATAAATTAAATATGACGTTCAGGTCAGAATTTATTTATTCTAAAATTGGGGAAAATTATTTTTCAGTAACATGTGTAATATGTGACTAAATGTCTTATTAGAAAAAATATTTGAAACCATTTATTTTACGTTCTAATTACTCATAAATTATTTTTAATCAATATATTACCACTAAATTTATTAAATACTTATGTCAAATATGTATTTTTCAAAATTTAGACAGATCTATTTATACACTCCAACATAACTCCTTGGTTATAATTGTCATTATTAAGTTATACATTAATTCAATATATTTTTTCTCGTAAACATGAATTTTCATTCCTAATTTGATATATATTATAATGAAATCATTAATAAGAAATAAATCATAATGTCTTGAGGTCTTACAATGTCACTCCATCCCAACATGTATTCCCTCATAATAATGTAATTGGGTATCCTACTTATAACCAATAGCTTTAAATTGTAGGAAGGGAAACAAGTAGTGGAAAATATTCATGGATTCAAAATGTTTTAAAACCAATAGAATCTGTTTAATGTGACATATGGGATATACTTTTTAGCTGAAATTTAGGGAAATAACCATGGAAACTAAATTTATGATATGTGTATTATTGGAATTAGAAAGGAATTGGGGAAAAATATATTTGCAAGACATTTATATTTTTCCACCACACCTATCAATGTACTTAAATAGAAATTAATTGTCATGTTATTAAACCAATACATTATCTATAAAAATATACCATTTTAGCTCATATTATATTATTTAATTATTTCAAAAGAAACGTATTTATTAAATTAATATATCACATAATCCATTTTTCATAATTATTATAATATAATTTTATAGTTGTATTTCATTTAATATAATTCAATTTATTTATATTTTAAAATTTATTATAAAATTTTCATATAATATATATAGAAAAAATTTATTTTTATTGAAAATGACATTTCTATTATTTTTTTCATATTTTTATTTCCAAAAAAATATAATAACATTAATGTATTTTTAATATAAATATATATATCTATATATTCAATTACTGTGATCATTTTAGTTATATCAACTCAATTTCTTAGTATAATGGTATACAAAAATAATTTTTTTTCGAATAACAAATTTACATTTATTATAGAAAATTACTTTACCTCATGATTATATTTTGATTACTAATTACAAAATGAATTTTATATTCTAATTTAAATATTCTCAATGAAATTTGATACACATTTTATTTTATTAAATGTATCAATTTAGTAGAAATTCATTTCAATAAATATAGACATATATGATAAAATATATTATCGAAATGTAAATTTAATCATATTTTTATTTATCCAATCAATGTATATACATATAGAGTAATTTTATTATATATATATATATTGTCAATAAATTTTGTTATTTACATTACTTTATAGTTATATATACTTTCATTTTTATAAAAATACTCAAAATTTGAAAATTATGTAATTGTTTGAGAAATATACTTTCAACCATTAAATGATGTAATCATTATTTTTAAAAAATTAATAAGAAAAATATGAAATAATATTTTTTTAGGTATAATACAAAATATTTCATTAATAGGATAATTTATATAAATGTATCATTCAAATAAAAACATATTTTATATATTAAAAACATATTTTCAAATAAAACATATTATGTTTAAATACGAATATAATTGTTATAATTAAATTTCACCTTGATAATATTCATTCAGATGGGGATGATTAATTTACACAACTCCTAATACTTTAAATTTTGGGAATGATCTTATTTGATGGGAAATAATATTTTTATTTAAAAACGCATCTAATTTAACCGTGTATTAATGTTTTTCAATTTGTGAATCAATATGAATTTGAAAATATTTTAACGATTGAATTAATGTATTGAATATATTAAATTAAAAATAATTTATCTAATTTAATTTATATATACTCATTAAAATTTTTTTGTGTTCATGATATTTAATATTAATGAGTTTTTTCCCAGTAGAAACACATAAGATATCCTTATAGATTATTTTAGTATGTAAGTCATTATTTAATTATTTGGAATATTGTGAAAAGATGAAAGTGTTCATGAAAAGATAATCTGATACTCTTTCATATATATAATACCAGAACTATTGATATTATTTCAATATTTTCTGTCTATATGAACCGTAAATTATGGAAAATGTAAAATCATAATTCATAAATTAATGTGGGAATGTCCCAAAATGTATCTTCCACTATCCAATTTAGGTCATTGAAATCCATTAGTGAAATAGTGATGGAATGTAGAAGGATTCTACTTGGTGATATTTTCAATGATAACATAAGTTTTTTAGGAAATATAAATCCTCAATCATAATATATTTTAACCTTAAATAATTAGGTCCTAGATATGGGATTTTAATAATTTTATCATTTTCAAATGACGTTATAAAATGTAACAAATTATTGAAAATGTGTATATAATTAATCATTTTCTGTATTTATAAAAAAAATTATTTTAGAAATATATATTATCATATTACAATAATGATGACAATTTAAATTTATTTTCATCAAATTCAACTAAGATAAATATTTCATAACAATTCCATCATTTAATATATAAAAAAATTCATTATTTGTGTGAAATTAAACATTATGATCTATCAATTATAAAATCTATTTTTAATTCTTTTAAAATTTTAAAATATAAATTATACAGAAGTATAAAATACTCTTAAGAACATAATTATTCAATTTCAATATTCCCAAAAAATGACATGAACATTCAATTGTTTTTTAAAAAATTATTATGTTATCCTAGAAAATTTTAGATTAAAGAACCAGTATACCTTCCTTCTATATCTCACTATTTTGTTTCAAAGTCTTCTTTATGATACATGAAGAATAATGTTTTGACATTCCAACTATAATTTTACTTTATCAGTATACATTAACCAACATTTATGGTATATATAGAAAGAAAACATTAAAGCCATATGCATAGTTCCTATATTTTAAATTCATGATTCAATAAGGTAATAAATTTTTAATCACTTTATTCTATTCAAAGTATTTCATATAATACCAGAATACATTACATACAAAGATAAGTCAGAAGGATAAATTATGTATTTATATTTTCCAAACATACTCAATCATATTGAGTATAATGAACACAACAAATTATAATTATTATATGTGAATTAAATTCAATAGATTATTAATAATTTAATAATGAAAAAACATTAAATGAACAATTCTAATACATTCATATAATTCTCGATTCACTCATAAAAAAAATTACTATATTCTTGAATTATAAGCGGTTTTGTTAAAACAATTAATTTATCCTCAATTTTGATCCTTTGATAAGTTACAATGCTTAAGATATTTATACATTAATCTTCTTCATTTGAATGATTACTATTAATTTTACATTTTACGATAATAATGTTTTACATCATAATAAAAATACATCATTAGATCACGGTAAATTATTAACACCACATAATATGTAATTTTATTAAATGGAATACTACTAAAATAAAGTAACCATTAAAAATTAATCATATCCATTAGTGGGTGCATGTCAATATTTCATCCAATATTACACATGTTTGTGGATCTATATAATCCTTGAATTTATTTGTTAGAAAAAATTATTAAATAATATCTTTTCTTAAAAAATGAGTATCAGGTGGAAAAATCCATGTCCAATACATTATATGGATATAATCTCAAATATATTTATATACTATATAAAAATTTAGTGTCTCTCATCTAATTGTAAATAAAATAAAAAGAATAAATCCAAACATTCAATGAATAGTATAACCTCATTAGGATATTTCCGTTAATAATATAATATATAGGATCCTAATAACTAGGAAAAACCTTAATAAAAGATCAATTTCATGAAATGTTAAATAATGGAGGAAAGAAAATGAATTAAAATTTTAATGGGATTTAAAATCACAATCATACCAATTGTTATTCCATTTATTGAGAAAAGATATAACTATATTGATTATCTAATAAAATAAACTCACAATATTCAATAATAAAATAACATATTGATGTATAACTATTTACAAAACAATATTTGTGTTACCCTATTATTAATTTTTCCCAAAATATTTATAAAAATAAAAACACATATCTTCCTTATTATATATGGACCTTCCTTTAAAATGTTTTAATTATATAATTTTAGAAATATTAAATATGGTAAGATTAAACCATAGATAAATAATTTCCATCATTCCAGGATAAGTCATAAGCCTCTTGGCTAGAGGGATGTCCATCAAAGGGTCACACGTAGAAATTTTGGTTATAAACAAGGTCATAACATGTGGCTAGAGGGGTCAAAACCATTGAGAGAAGTTATAAAAACAATTATAGGTGGTCATATAATGATTTGGCGTGGCTATAACTAAATGTTATAGACCTAGTTGTACACCTTAGAAAATATATCTTTTCTACGGTTTTCCAAACCATGTCCATAATACCCAAATTTTTCCACCATGGCACATGGGTTCTATGAATAGTTTTACACCATGTCCATATGGCTACATCGATAGTTAAAAACGAATGCTATTGCCAAAAAATATTGTCTGCCCAACTAAATTGGATATATATTCCTCCACTATGTGCACCAGTCACCTTACCACTATACCATAGTTTCCTTTGGGTATATAAATATATAAATTATTATGTAACTTATAAAAAATCAGGGCTATAGTATTTAAAATGTGGTTTTATTCCTTCATTCTAATTTTTCTATGGTTATTTTTTTCATGTACAAGGTTTTGAAACCTGTAGAAAATGTATTGAGGAACTATGTCTATAGAAACTAGAAAAAATTATTTCAATGTTTTTTGAAAAACTATTTCTATATCCCGAAAAATATATATATCCATGGGTTATACAAATCTATGGATATATTCCTTGGAAACCACCTATATTTCCATGGTTTTAAAAACTATGGATATATCCCTTGGAAAAAACTATATAGTAATGGGTTTATAAAGATCGTGGCTATCTTTCTATTGAAATGACTATATAGCCACTATTATACAAAAACTGTGACTATATCCCTCTAAGAAACACTATATATCCGCAGGTATTATAGAACAATGTCTGTAGCTATGGAAAAAAATTATATAAACGTTTTCAAAAAATTATGGCTATATACTTCAAAAATATACCCTATAGCCACAATGTTTTATAAAAATATGGATATAGCCTTTGTATAAATACATATATCCATGGTTTTGGAAAAAAATATCTATAATATGTGTCTATATAACAATTTTCTAGTAGTGTTTCGCTTTAATAGATTATTCATTACAAAATATAGAATAAATTTTTTCATGATTATAAGATTCAATATTTATATTATATAATTTATAAATTAATTATATTAAATAACTACAATTACAAACTGAGTTTGAGGAATATGAAAATTATATCTTATGTAATCATATAAATAATATAATTTATTATTTGAAGATCTTATAAAAAATATTCAATAATTGAAATAATGGTATACACATATTCAAAATATAATCTATTTAAAACCATCAAAAATGTAAGTAATAACATTAGAATAAATTATTATTTCAAATTCATATTCATGTGAAGAAAATTTAAAACAAATTCATAGAATATGTATTTCATAAAAATTTTTAATCTGTAAATTATTTTTTGTGGAATATTCATCATATTTAATAAAGAAAGTATATATTCATTTAATAAGATAAAAAATTTAATATAATTTAATATATTGAATTTAATAATAAATATATTAAATATATATGAATTAAGAAAATTTTATAATTCAATTATTATAATTTCATATCATAAATAAATATTTGATCCAAGAAATTATTTAAATAATTGATTTACTATATCCTGTAATGTATTTTGACAAGGAATAAAAAATGACTCTAATAATTGCTTTAATGATTTTATTAATTAATGTTGATTATAAAAAATGAAAACAATAATATAAACAGATTATATTTTGCATTTATTATTTTTTTGTTTAAAAAATTTATAAATACTAATTATGATTTATTTTCTATAAAGTATATTAAATTAATTATGAATTCGATATAATTTTTAATAATAGTATTTTTGATACAAAAATGTTTAAATCATGAATTCATTATAATTAATGATTCATAGACATTAATTAATGGATTAAAATATTCAAATGATTAATCAATTTATAAAATTATTATGAATTATCAATTATATGAAACTATAATTATTCCTTTTTTATTAATAATTTATAAACAATATGGTAATATTCATAATTAAATATCGATAGAATAAAATTTACCCAACATATATTTGTTAATAATTCGACATAAATCTACAATTATGATAAATATAATTTTTACATAGACCCCTAATTAATTGTCTAAAATATTCCAAAATATATATATCTTTGGGAAAATCTAACAGACTCTTCGGAAACCATCAATCTAAAAAAAATATAACCCCCACATCAATAAATAATAACCATTATTTATCTCTCCAAGATTAATCTATGTTATTCGCGTTAAAAAATAATGAAGAAAAAAACTATACAAAGGATGAATAATGAATATCTCAGTAAAGGGAAATTTGATATAAATAACATTAACATATATAGTGGGTATCCAGGTGATCCTATGGACCAACTCTGAAAGTAATTCTAACAATAACAACAATCAGTATATCAAACCAAATATTTAATGGAACCTCAATATATATATAAATATAATATCACCTGTTATAATGAAATAATAGATTACATTCCATGAATATTTAATTTTATAATCACATTCATAATCATTAAATCTATAGAAAATAGTTTTTCACCAACACACGGTTAAATGGACTAAAACATGTACTAAATGATCCATCTTTCATATAATTAATAACTAATTCAAAATACATTTTTAAATCTTAATACCACTACAAAATAAACAAACCTAAGTCACTACATTTCATTAGAATCTCATCCAAAATCAATCCATTCTTAAATTTCATATTTTTATAATACCACCCAATTATAATAAATTTTATAGAGAAAAATTTATAATTAAAATTCCATTTTTATCAATTTCAAATTTAAAAATTTTATAAAACATTAAAGGAATTTCATTTTAAAATCTAATCAACACCACCAAAAATCCATAAAATGGAAAATATTTATTAATTCAATAAAAAAATAATAAATTTAATATTATAATACTATGTTATCTTTGTTTTTTATTAGGAAAAGTTTAGGCCATCAATTTTTATGATTCAAAATAACATTATTTATGTAAAATGTTGTAATAAATATACAAATAATACATGAGTATAAAATCAGAATATAATAAATATTATTATTAATTTATTGTAAAATAAACACTATTAGTATATACATAAGTAAATCCTATTATTTTCCCAATATCAACAATATATTTATTGCCTATCGATATCATAATTAACAATAATGAATTTTTTTAATTATTATAAATAAATGTATCATTTTTAAAATGATAACATCTGATGACTAATTATTTTAGAAACATTATATATACATTTATGAGAAATATCATGAGGAAAAATTGAGCAAATACTACGTCAACATATAAGGGAACATTAATTGATGGATCCCAATCCCTATTTTAGTATTCCCAAAATTCTATACGGGTTTCTAGGGACATATTGTGTGAGATGAATGATGATTCTAGATAAAATTCAAATATAAATATCTCCATGAGATTGATGATCATCAAAATCCTCATAAAAATACATTAATGTCACTATGTCAGTGAGTATAATCTTTTATCTGTTGTAAAGAGATATACTATTATAATCAAATAAATTAAAAAAATATGTGTTATATTTTATTATTATCAAATACTCCCACTATGGAATTCCTATTTTTGAATATTTAAAACAGCAATTACACATGTAAAATTCTACCAAGACTCTGTTTCTATTGATATTTATATTCCTAGAAATGTGGGAAAAAGAACTTTTTAGAAAGGCATTAATATAATCCCTATGAAATTATTTTTCATATATTCCTCCTCTGCTTCGTTATATATATCAAATCATTGGGACACACATCAAAATAATTGAGTGAACGTAAATCCATGTAAGGGAATAAAAAGTAAATATTTTTCATTTGATCATAAGATACAAATATTTAGATTTATCATAAGTAGAAGATCCATATCATAATGTACTATTCATGAAGAATAATATGGTAATTTATGTGTAATATTGAAATGGGAAAATCATAAACCTAACTTTAATGATTATTATCAATGTTTAATGGGAAATAATTAACATGTTAGTTTTCCATTTGAATCTTAATTTTTATTCTATAGAATAATTCTATACCAAATTTATTGATGTGTAATCTCGTAACACTCTTTATTTTACTCAATTCATTAATTCCACAATGATAAAAATATTTTTAATAACAACTAAATGGAAATAATTATGGGGTTTCATGCATAAGTTGTTAAATTAAAATTTTCATAAATTCATGAGAATTACACAATTGATTATTCTTTTTATGTTAATACTGATTTCATATGTAGATTTCCCGAAAAAATGAATCATTATTACATATATATTTTTCCCATTAAATAGATAAATGGCTTGGGTATCAAAAATATTTTATCATTTCATGTATAAAAAGAAAAATTCATGGAATAATTTCAGTATGATGACATCAATAATATGTATTATTGATATATTAATATTAGAGGGAAAGCTCAATCATTGATAACAAATAATTTGGTTAGTAATGGAATAAATTAACATTTACTTAAAATGTAAATGAATAATAAGGTGAAAAACCAAAATAGTGGTACTGGGATGGAATTTAAAAAGATGATAGTTCCCAAATCATGTAGGGTAGCTTAAAAAAAATTGAGTGGAAGCATTATACATCAAAAAAACATAAGGGAAAAAATGAGTGGTAATAATTAATAATTTTATGAATAAAATCATTAGTACTGAGAGTAAGGGGATCCTATGTGGTTATTTATCTAAAATGTGAAGTAATTGAGTAATATTTTCTTAGTATAGGCCATAAAAAAATTAATTTTAGATAATGGAAAACTATTTAAATAGCTATTTTTATAGTGATCTTATAAATTTATGTTTTTTAATATCATATTTTATAAAAAATAAATTTATTTTCTAATATTACTTTCTACATGAGAAATTTTATTACATATTTATGAAATCATAAAATATAAATAAATAAAAAAAGTTTGTTTTTATTATTCGTTGAAAAATTCTGTATGGTACTCACTTGTAAATATTTCAACCTTACATAATTTATACATGATTATTTAAAATATACTATTAATTTTAACAATTAACTTTATTTAATATGAAAATTATAAGATAAAAATAAAATTTCATAATTTATTGAAAATACATTATTTACGATATAGCGTTCATTATGAAACATATAAATTCAACCTTCGACATTATAAATATATATTAGGGCACTTAATATTTTATGTAGAAATTTATTTTATTTTGAATACATGAATATTTTATAAATATATATATTTTTGGAAAATATTATTATACATTATCTGTTATAAAAAACTTATTTATCAAATTCATCTTTTATTCACGTGTTATATATTAAATATATTAAATTGGTTTTTCTAATTTGATGATTATAAAAATTACATTTATAAAAGGGATGTTATTGTTTGATTAATCTTCAGAAAACATACATAACTACTTATTACACAAGTACACACCCTAAGAGAAATCTGTTTGAATTTGGTAGTTTCAAAAAGATTCCAATAAAACATTGACCTAGTGTGGTTCACTAATAAATTGAATATATCACATTGCTAATTATTCTCATTCATTATGTATTAAAGACTGTCCTAATTTATTTCAAGGGGGAACCCTAAAAAATATACATCCATAATGTTCTAATAAATGGTATTTAATGGGAACTATATAAGTAGATCATGTAATACATTATCACTTTTCTATTAAATATATTTCATTCAATTAATTTTATAAAAATAAATTCTAATAGTTTCATAGTTACCGATAGTTATAATTACCAATGTTTATATTGAAAAATAATTATATTATCCGAGAGTAACATAATTGTAATGTAATATCCCAGTTCTTATAGGGATATTTTCAATTCCATTCCATATGTATATCAGAATAACTAAAAAACATTAAATTCATACAATATATTAATTAAAATTACATTTAAGGGGAAAAAAATTCTAATGTATGATATCTATTTTAATAGTTTTCATAGAATGTGAAATGAAACAAGAAGAGTTCGATCCTGTGGAGTAATCAATTTTGTGTCCTCAATTCGTTAGACTTAATATATTTGTACTAGTGTAAAATATTTTAATCTACAATATTACATAATATTTTAAATTTATTTTATAATATACCTTCAAAATAATTCCAATGTGAAATATAATGTAATATTCACTTTAAAAATTTAGTTATTTTATTAATCATAAATATAATTTTAAGGTCATCACATTATCTCCCATATGAAATTTCTTCCACAAAATTGGTTTCCTACAATAAATTATGGTGTTATTTTTCTTTATAATATTCATTAGTATCACAAGTAGTTTCATTGAACATATTTTTTATCCATATTAATTTTTCAGTACATGCCACCATTTTCCTAAGCACTTGATCCATTCTATCTAGAATATTTTTTTTCTCTTATTAATATGGATTTAATGATTAAACATAACACTATAAATAGAATTTTTCTATGTTCTGTTAGACATCATCTGAGAAAAAATAGAGATTACAATGATTTTGACATACAATAAATAGATAAGAAACTAGTGTAACCGAAACAAGATCATATATAACCCATTAAACATTATGTCCAGTTTCCCATTTATTCATAATCTCGTAGCACATTTCCATTTTTTTATTATGAGAAAAAAATGATCCATAATAATAAATTCTATTTCATTTAATTGGATTAATGTAATTTTTTTCAACTATGAAATATTCTATGTGTTTTGGAATCAGATATATTTTTCCTATTTTTTATTTTTTTTATATTTTATCCCAATAATTACCCTTATCCAAAATCATGTCAAAATGTGAGTGTTTTATTAGTTTTATTGTAGACATCATCAATATGTTACATTTGAATAAATTATTGAAAATAAATGTTATATGATAATTTAACAAATGTATGCTATTTGCCCAAGCTCCCTTGTAAATCGTGTGAGCCAGCCCTTAAAGTAGTATCCGATGATTTAATATTCTTCTCAGATGTTCCATTATTTTAAAAAAATACAGTATTTTATTATGATTTCATATATAATAATATAATTTTAAAGTATCGTCCTTATATCTTATATAAATCATAGATCTTGGTTTTAATTATATGGCAAAAATAGTCAATAGAGTCACAATATCATTAGTATTGAGGTAAAATATGGGCATCAATGATAAATCCACTATAATGGTAATGAAATGAGAAGACTCTAAAAACAAATAAAAAAATTACCAAATATAAATATTTTCATCTAAAGTCTTAGGTCTACTAGTGAAAAATTACTTTACTAATTTTCCCATTTATTTTGTAGTATGGGATATCAGTTTCAATATCCATTTTTTATATTGTGTCTCTTATATCTCTTTTTGAATATAAAATCTCCATAATGTGTAATTGGTGGTCTCTATTTTCATAATATCCCACCAATTGGATGATTAATTTACTGACACATAATATTTCATCCAGGTGATATAGTAAATAATGAGCAATGACCATTATCCACTATATACATCATTATCTATATAATATATATGATACATTTCCTTGTAAAAAAGTCAACAAATATTTATGATAATTATTTAATTAAAGATATATCACATTTACCACATCTCTTATCATATTTGTTCATCAATGGATCATATCCATATGGCTTCACAATATACTCTAGAAATGAAATTTAGGAAATCATTAGGATAATATAGATGTAGTCCCTTCACATTTAATTCCATTGTAGACACATTGTTTCTCAATGTAAAATGGATCTATATAGACTATAATTATTATATAATAATTAAATATTTTTAGTTAAATTCATGCTCATTTATGTTTTTCTATTATAGGTGAAAATGAATTCATAATCATTGTCTTTAAGACGAAACATGCATATCATTTATGTCATGATCTGTTTCTTTTGTGGGAATATATACAAAAAACATTAGTGATGTGTATATATATAACATTGTCCCAAAAACAGTATAGTACACATGTTTAATCTGTTAAAAAATGATTTCATCTAAATTTTTCTCAATAGTACGATAATGTTTCTTATGTGACTTTATATATCATGGTTCCTAGGTGATAACCATGTCATTTTTCAGAGGAAACATTGAATAATATATATAGATACGTCACTATAAATAACACATCATTATCTAAATAATTGTAATGATTGAATATGTGAACTAAATATCCTCTAAATATGTTAATTAAAACATTCTTCTTACTGAATTTTCAAGAAAATCATTAATATTTATCTAGTTAAAATGTTTTTTAGAATATAAATCCCAAAAATGTTTTACATAAACCATATATATTATCCAACTATAACATTAAAAAATGAATCACTATTACTATTATAGGATATGGCCAATCCATTAAACCTTAATCATTTATGGTTCCACTAAGATTCATTTATTGGTCATGATATGCCTTATGAAAATGGATTTTTGTATCAAGAACTCTCACTTAATTAATGTTTTAGTAACCCACCAATTCATCATAGTTTTTATAATGTCACATATATTAACCTCATTCTCCTCAAAAATTTATTAATATATCATAATATCATCAATAACTACCAATAAATTTAAAAATGTAGTCCCTTATATTTTTATTCATCAAATCCTTAAAAATTAAGGGAACATTTTTCCTTAAAAGGGGGTAATAAACAACTCATAATTCCAATACCTTATTAGAATTTCATTATTTTTGATATCCTCTATCTTTAAACTCAAATAATATTTCATCATCCAATGGTGAATCATAGATATTAACTGATCCTCATGAATAAGGTTAAAGTAATAAAAAATACTCAATAAAATGTATAAATTTTAACTGTGTTCCTATAAATCTCACAATACTCAATAGATAATAGCATTGATCAAATATATATATCAAAGTGAATCGGTTTTTCTCTCAGAGACACACATGGTTTAATAATAACTTTTTTTATCAGTCCTTCTATTTTTTTCATTATTTCCTCTAATGTTTCACATGAAATCATATATGAGGTCTTCAAATACATATATGTTATTGTAAGTGATTATAGAAAAATCTATGTCCCAAACAAAATCCCTTTACCAGTAACTCCTGGTTAACAAATTATGTACACTAAAACTTCCTTTCAAATAATGTTTTTTCTTGGTAGTAAAATTCAATAAAAAATAAATCTCATGTATAGTTTTGAATTCCACAGCAGGAATGTCTTATATTTTTTTATGAAATTTTACTAACGATTGTTAATATTAGTGTTTCAATATGTCAGTAATTATTGGATAATATCTTTTTGAGTCATAACTAATAACTCTTATTCTATCATATAATGGACTCTTTCTATATTCTTAATAATATTTAAGAAATAATGGAGGTCATAAATCTATTTTTAATCACATTAACTACCTTTTTGATATCAAAATAACAATACAACTCACAACATATTTAGATCACATTTTATAATTTTCATTATTAAAAAAGAATGAAATTACCCCCATGACCTATATTGTGGATGATGGTGGTTATCCTCTACATTATTATTATTTGGATAGTTATTTTATAATTTATATATATGACTACAATTGATGATTTGTTTTTTGGCTATCCCATCTCAAACATCCCTATGATATTTTCATTATGATGTTGTGGTTTCACCTCAAAAAGATAATTCTATGAAATATGGTTCCATAATTCACACCTTTATCACAATACACTTACATTCATATAGTTCCCTAAATAGTTAATCCCATATATGGTGCACATTTCTTGTTAAAATTTAAATCATTCAATTTTGAATCAATGTTATTACTCGAGATATGGCTAGTTAATCTTTGTTTTCAATTATCCTTTTTCACAACTCTATGTCATCTAGTACCATTAAATCCTTTATAAAGCACAACATTATATCCTCATATCAATCATATTTTTTTATATTACTCTACATATGGTTTCTTATTTTCTAAATAACCTATAAACTTTCCACATAACATCCATATAAATATTTTATGTGTACTTAGGAAGACATTTAATTATTATTTATTTTGATCCTAGAAAATCATATTTATTATAATTCATCTATAATAATTTCGTCAATATTTTTGTTTTTATCTAATGGGAAAAATAATTATTGAAATGTTTTCTACTAAATATTTTTAATCTTTAGAACTATTCATTCAATTTTTGTGTGTGTTATTTTTAATTTTACAAAACAAAAAATCTTCTCCATATAAGAGGTATACATGAAATGGGATATTATCAACCATTAAATATAGGGGTTTAAAATAATATATTTTCAATAGTGTTAATACATATTTTTCCGACAATTGATCAGCATATCCACTAAATGAATGTTTACATTAAGGAATGATGCACTCCCAAAAAATTTGTATACCACCAAGGTGAATACAGGTTCTAAAAAATCATATTATTATTAATAACATAAGATAATTTATTAATAATACATATAATGACGTATAATCTATATTACATCATGTTAAAAAGGATATAATTGTATCATATATTGTATTCATAATTTTGGTGGTTCCACCTATTCGGAAATATTTTTCTAAATAAAGAATCCAATAGTAAAAAATAGGTTACATTATGGAATCAGAAGATTATAATGGTAGTTTATATCCTATAGAAACATTAATGAAATGGTTTATTAACTAATATAATCTGATGAGAATTTCTTTTACAATATATCCTTTAAAAACATATCATAAAAATCATGGGACGAACCAATGTCTATTCCCCATGACTGTCAAGCATAATGTGCAAAATGGTCTTTTTAAACTTCATTAAGAGAAAATCGAGTTAATACCCATTCCACCCATTTTTTTATTATTACCAATTTATGAAACTATTCATTATCCACATACAATTGAATAATACTAATAGGGATTCATTATATTTAAAATAGTCTTCTTAATGGGTCACTAAATACAACAGGATGTTTTTTATATTTATAAAAGTTTATATTGTTTATTATACTTAATTTATAGTAATGGCCTAAATTTTATAAGAATCATGGTGTGCCACATTTTTAATATATAAAATATTCATTACGTGGTAAAATATTTTTCTATTTATAGGTCCTATTGAGGTCTACATTCATGTAAATTACAAACTAAATCATGTATTACATAAAATTTATTCTACTTGAAATGATATTATTTTTAATAGATTAATTTCAACACCACATGTCTTTTTTATTTTTTAAATAATTAAATATATTTTATGGTTTGTGTTACACAATCAACCATGTTATGTTTTTGATACACAAAACACATTATTAGCTTTTGAGTTTTGACAAAACTATAGTATATTATTAAGCTAATTATTTTAAAATGGTCATTATAACATTGAAATTAAAAATACTGATATAAATTGTAATAAATACATTTGAAATATCAATTATGAATATTTTATATAAATAATGAATATTTATGATAAAATATATAATTTTTTCTATAACCTTTATATGTTTTGAAAACAATATTTTCAAAAAAATATTCTTTTTATTTTATAATGTGAAAATTTATTAAATTAAATCATAACACTTTTAGGGAATTAATTTCCCAAAATAAAATATTTTTATTCATAATATCGAAATTATATTTGGGAGATTTTGTGGGATTTTTCTAAAATAGTTCATATTATGATAAACAATGAAAAATACTGAATTTCAATAAAATATTTTCTTATATTTTTATTTATTTTTAAAGGCAAATTAAATTTAATATTTTTTAAAAAATATATAATTATTTATGTTATACATCAAATAATATTATTAATGTCATTTTAATCATCCTCATATTGAAATTATATATAAAAACATTGTAAAATTTTGTTCGTTTTCTGTAACATCCCATGTAAATAAATAAAATGAAAATGTTCATATTTATTAATATTTGTGAATTAAGTATTAATTCTACTTTAATGTGGACGCTATGTTCAATGGTGTACCTGATATTCAATAATGATTTTTTTTAAATCTTACACTGCACACTAATAATATAATATTGTTATTTTAAATGGTAATTAACGCCTAGCCATTGTATTATCGTGAATAAATATAACTAACTAAAATATGATTATACATCCTTGATGAATATTTTTACAATTATCCAATAAAAAATAGAGACTTAAAATAAGTAAAGAATTCCATTTTATTCATAATCACTCTAATAGTCAATAAAAGTTCCATTTACCGCCATTTAATGGAGAATCCTCGTTAAATCTATTTTTTGACACTTCTATATGCTAAATTTAACAAAATATTATTATTATTTATAATCAGGACACCAAAATTTACTTTGGATGAAATTTTGGTATTTTTATGATAATGTTCATTTTTTAATGAATAGTGAAAAACAATTATTTTAATTCAAAAGTGCCTTTTCATATAATTTATTGATATGGTTATATTATCTTTTTAATTGGTTTTTAATTGTAATTAGAATTTATTTTTACCATTTAATCTAATGATGGTCATTGGAGGTAATTTAATTTTAAAATTGGATATAAACAAGTGTCAATATTTTAATAGTTATTATTTCTTAAAAACATGATATTTATTTTAACAGCTGGAATCAATTTTAATTAATTTCTGCCACTTCTATGCTTTGAATTTGAAAAAACACATTCCATATTTGGGATCACTAGGTACAAATTGTGTAAATAGGTAACTTTTACTTTTAGACATTTTATGTATTTACTTCATTAAATATTTATTTATTACCATGAATATATGTTATATATAGGAAATAAGGGTAAAATATAATATTATAATAATATTTAATTATGATAAAATCTGTCCTAATCCGATTTTCTAATATATAGATGACCATGGGAATCCTTTGGTTTAATTTGGGACCCCATTGGGCCACATAGGAGAAATAATGAAACTTTTTATTAATTAATTTAAAGTAAAGAAAAAAATGACATAAACAAATATATTTTATTAAATAAATATTTACATTGGGTTATATAATTCATCTTTTCAACTATAAATATTAAAGGGAAATTTAATATATTTCTTATAGAATGGTATTTTTTTATATTTTTTGGACATCATATAAATTAAATTATTTATGACATAATAATGATGCAATATTTACCCCATTAATAAATGATTTAAATAAATAAGATTATAAATATATAAAAAATACAAAACTTATCCAATTATTATTATATGACTTTATTTCTACCATTAGTCATCTTATCTTTGATTAAAACGAATATATGACCTCTTGAAACTGAAGATGACTTTATAATAAAATAAAAGATTCAAATTTCTTAAAGAGCCCCTCCTCTCCCTTATAAAAAACCCTCACTTTTAACTCAACCCTCACACTTCTCAAGGGTTTGGATCATAAAAAATCTAGTAAAATAATATACCAATATCCCTATATTCATCCTAGAAGACTTACCTTAGGCCGAAAACACTTCAAGAATCACTTTTGTTTCAAACTAAAGGGAGTTACACGAGATATAGGTAACAACTTCTATTATGTTCATTTGTTGTATTTTACTTCTCCAAGCCCCTAAAATCCTTTTATTTAATTATTTTATAACCACACCTGAATCCTTAATATACTAGGATGTTTTTATGAGATGTATTCAAACCACACTTATGCACACATCTATCTAATGGGAAAAGATAATAACGATTCTATAGGGGGAAAACTAATGTCTCACGAAATGATAATTGTTCATATAACTCTTACCGCCTATCATGGTGTCCATTATGATGGAAAAATATATACATATGGTATATATTATTTTTATATTTCCCTTAATTTTTATTATTTTTCATTTATAGCATATTTTTATGGTTTCCATAATGTGTAAACGCGATAATTTAATTTTAGGAAGTGCGGACTACAGCCCCCTCAATGTGATATGACTCATTAATGCCTTATATTGGATGTATAATGGATGTAGTTAATGATATTATATATTATATTATACTGTAATTGTAATATATCTATGTATAATTAAGTTCTTATTCTACTAAATATTAATGACAAATGAAAGTAGTGTTCATGCGTACGTACGACTTGCCGTCTCAATGAACGGTGCATTTCATTTCTTATCACCAAATGTTATATACTAATATAAATAGATGTATATACTGGATATATATGATATATATGATATCTATATCAATAATATTATTATGTAGATAAGGTAGTATTGACCACATGGGAAAATTTTAATTAAAACAATTTCATTTTTAACTGAAATTCTGAACATCGACAAAATGTCTAATATGAAATCAAATAATTAAAAAAATATTATTGCAATGTAATAAGTGAAATAAAAGTAATAATTAACATTAAAGAATTTATTAATAAATTATAAATTAACTTATGTTTATTATTTAGGAAGAACAAGTAACAAAAAAGTCATGTTGGACACGATGTAAGGGATTTCTTATCTCACTTTTATGTCTGTATGATTTCAATTATTCATCACTTATTTATTGCATGTGGTGTATTGTGTAAAACCATTTGTTAAATATTATCATGATTATATTTATATTCATGGTATTATGTGATTCATTTGGTGGTTTTTAAATTTTTCTGATACTACTCAATTGATTACAAAGTGGTAAGGGGTTTTCATCTCACTTTTTATTCCCATGAGATTCATGATATATTAGACACTATTTACTTTTGTTTTGTGGATGTAACACCAATTATTGTATTATTTATCTAATATAATATAATATATGGGTATTTACATGTCCATTGTGTGGCATTTATTTCATGGGGTGTATGTTTCATATGTTACCAAATCGGTAAAGTAACCTTTCACCCTCCTCGTTTTAAAAGGCTTCTTTTTGTTATGTATTTTAATTTAAATCTTCTTATGTAGCGATATGTTCATATATATCCTTATAGATGTATATTTTATGCCCAAGTGATGAGATATCATTTTCTCTCTCATTAACTTATTTTCTGAGTTTTAATGTGACAATGTTAGGCTGTTGAATTTTTGTAAGAAAACATCTTAACCTAGTTTCAATTTTTGTGTAAAAGATATAATTCTTGATTATGTCATGATATGAATATTTTCAAATAACGAATGATTGTAACCTCACATATAAATTATGAATAATATATTTTCATACTTATTAATATTTGTGAATTAAACATTAATTTTACTTTAAAAGGGTTTCTATCTTCGATTGAATACCTGATACACAATAATGGGTTTTTTTGAAATCATACATTGCTCACTAACGATAAAATATTATTTTTTTAATGGAGGGAGGATAACTCATAGATTTTTTATTGGAGATAATGAACAAATCTAACTAAAATATTATTATACATGTTTGTTAAATGTGTTTACTTTAATCCAATATAACATAGAGGCTTAAAATGTGAAAGAATATAATTTTAAGTATAATTTAGAATAAAAGGTCGATTTACCACCTTTTAAATGAGAACCCTCTTTAGATAATGTTTTCGTAACTTTAATACATTATATTTGACCAAATAAAATACTTATTTATAATTGGTAAATAAAAATATACTTTTTGTAAATTTTTGGTATTTTTCCGATAAAGTTCATTTTTTAATAAATATTGAAAAATATTATATTTTAATTCAAAAATTCGTTTAAAAATATTTTATTTATATGGTTAGATTAAATGTTTTAATTGGTTTTAAAGTTCAATTAGAATATATTTTTACCTTTTAATACAATTTTGGTTTTTGGAATTAATTTCACTTTGAATTTGGAAATAAACAAGTGTCAATCTTTTGATAGTTATTATTTCATAAAAACACACTACTTGTTTTAACAAAGGTAATTAATTTTAAATTAATTAATGAAAATTCTAGGTTTATAATTGGGTAAAATAGAAATCATTTTTTAATATGGAATATCAATTATAGATTAGTTTGAAATTTTGGTATTTTTTTGAAAAACTTAATTTTTTTATGAATAGTTAAACCACTTAGTTATAGTTAAAAAAACATACATTTGCATTTAAATAAAATATTACCACTTTTGTGAATTGAATTTTAAAAATCCATAATACATGGTTTTTATTATTAAGTAATATTTGGTTCAATAAGATGAAAATTGTTTGGTGAATACTAACTTTTGACTTTTATTTACCGCTGTTATAGATAAATTGGGTAATTCAAGGTAAAAAGAATATTATAATAATTCAACATTAGCTTAAAACATGTAAAAACATTAATGGTTGAGTGTTATACTACCAAGAGCATCTTTTCGTCGATTTTGGGACCCCATTAAGCCATATGGGAGTGATAATGACACATTAGATTAATTAACATAAAGTAAAGGCAAAACTGGAAAAAAAATGATTTAGTAAAATTAATTTTTTTACAAGGGGTTATATAAATTATCTATTAGACTATAAATATTCATTTGAATGCTATAAATATTTCCTACATCATGGTATTTTTTTTATAATTTTTATACATTTATTAAATTTAATTATTTATGACAAAATAAAGATGTAGTGTTTCCCTCATTAAAGAATCATTAAATTAAATAAGATTAAAAATTTTAAAATGACATCCAAAACCAGTCCAGTTCGTATTGGAAGATTTTATTTCGACCATGAGTCATCTTATCTTCTACTTTAATGATTTCTGGTCCTTTTGAAACTGAATATATGTTAATAATAAAATATTATTTTCACACATTCCTAAAGAGCCCCTCCTTCACCGTATAAAAATCCGTCACTTCTAAACAATTCCACACAACAAAAAAGCATTTTGAATTTTCCAAACTCTACCTAATTAAACTACCTACATCCTTGTCCTCCTCCTAAGAGCATTACCTTATGCAGAAGGAACATCAATATGTTCTTTTGGTTCAAATTAATGGAAGTTAACAAAATAAAAGGTAACATTTTCTATTAACTTTATTTCTTTTATTTTACTTCTCCAACCAATATACACTTTTTATTAGTTTATTTTATGAAAAAATATTATCCTCAATATACTAGGATGTTTTTATGATATTTATTCAATCTACACATACACAAATCTCCATCTAATGGGGGAAGAACATACTGTTTTTGTGGATGAAAAACTAACGCCTCATGAGACGATGATTGTTCGATTATCTCCTACCGCCTATCATGGTGGAAATTAATATGACAAAATATATATATATGATATATATTATGTTTATGATTTCTTTATGATTCTCTATTTTTCTTTTATAGCATACATCTATGGTTTCCATTATGGGTAAACATGAAAATTTCATTTGAGGAAATGCGGACTATCGCCCCGTCAAAGTGATATGACTCATTACTTCCATATGTGGGATATATAAAAGATTAATTTAATGATATTATATATGAAATTATTATGTAATTATAATATACCCATGTACCATTATGTTTTAATTCCATTAAACTATGAAATAGAAATGTAAGTAGTTTTTATGCATTCGTACGACTTACAGTCTCCATGAACAGTGCTTTAGATTTCATACCACAAAATGTTATGTACTATTATAAAGGAATGTATATACTAGATATATATGATATATATGATATATAAATCATTAATATCATTCTAGATATAATGAACATTTGGCCATGTGAACAACTTGTAACTATATGTTGTTCATTTGGGACTCAACTACCAAATATCGTCAAAATGAACATTGGTAACATGAATGTTTAAATACTATTTATAACATGGTAATAAGTGATATAAAAGGATTAATAAACATTAAAAAGGTTCCTAAGCAAGTAGAAATTAACTTTAGTTTATTATTCTGTTGATTAAAGAACGATCAAGTCATGTCGGGCACGAGTTAAGGGACATTGTCTCAATCTCCATTCATTGAGGAAAATTTTGTTTTATACACAACTTTATTTTATACAGTGTATAATCCCCTTTGAAATTTCATTTTATTCAAAGGGAATCATTTTATACGAAAAATTTACTAAATAAAATAATGGAATGTTTTTATGTATGCGGTGACAACGTCCTTTCCGCCTCCGCGAGTATTATTTGAGCATTTGATTCATTAAAAATATTTAATATTTTTAAATGTAAAAATAAATTCCATATTCAATTTTTTTATATTGTGGTATTGAAAATGATTTTGAGAAAGGATTTATTATTACAATATATTGAAATGATATTTTGATATTGCAATGTGGAAATATTATCATTTCATTATGCTTATGTTATGTGTTATGATAATTTTATGGTTCTTGGGAATTATTTATATATACGGGTGGTTCCGTGATAAACATAGGGTGGGTGAGCCAGAGATAGCTCTCCAATGCATTGGGCAATGTGACATTGGTAAACGTGAAATTTTCTCCAATGATATTTAGGGAATATACTATGATGGGTATTCCAATGTAACTCCCTATGTAATTGGGATAACTACATTGTATTTATGTTATGGATTCCACAAGTTACCATTATGATTTATGATTTCTATGTGTTATTGATAAATCTTATGTATTAATGTGGTAAATAAAAGAGTTTATGTTTTATATATATTTATGAACAAATGTTTTCATTCAATGTTTGATAACACTTACTGAGATTTTTTATGTTCATCCCATGTTTTGAATTGTTTTCATCGGACTTAAAGACGAATATGATCAAGTATGGGATCAAGGAAAAGTTATGTTATCTAAAACATTGAACTAGACATGACTCTTTTTTTCAAGAGATTATATTTTTTAGAAAAAAATGTAAACTGTGTAGATGTGTCCACCATGTAATCTTTTGAGATGTGATAGTTATGTAATACTTATTTAAAACACTAAACCTGAAACGATCCTCAATGTGAATTATTCATTTAATTCTATATTATATAATTTTTAAGGATGGGTCCTTATATTTCGTTTCAGAGGTTAGATTAGATATCATTAGGAGTTAGGGTATTGTTAAATTAATATCCATAAAGTAATTTTTGTTAATATTGAAATTGTATTGAATTTACAAATTACTATGTTGATTTTCCTAAGATATTTATATGTTCAGAATGGTTTTCCATAGAGGAAACAGGGAGGCTATGTTGGGATAACATCAGGAGGATGACAGCCTTCCAAATCAGAAACCTGAGATGGTCTGAATCGGAACTGAATAGTTAGTTGCAGTGATGGCACATTTGAATTAGGCTATAAATGGTGGTGGTATATATATATATATATATGAGATCATCCAAGTTAACCACAGATGAATATTTCAATAGTGGATAATTTCATGAGGCAACATCCCCCACCATTAATAAGATCATATTACCCTATTCTAGTAGAGGTGTGGATTAAATAACATGAAAATATTATCATTGTCAGGGGTTGTTCAGAAAATCAAATGGCTAGTCTCGCTGTTTACCATTTTGAATGTGAAGCTAATTAGTGGTGGTAGATGGTGAATAATATCCAGGATAGTGAAAAGATTTATGCTCTCGATTGAGATGAATTCAATGAAATGTTTCATGAGAAATATTTTCCTAAGGTGGTTTGTCTTAGAATTGAAAAACAATTCCTTGAATTGAGGCAGGAGGATTACTCAGTGGCTTCTTATGAAGTAAAATTAACTCGACTTGAAAGGTATACTCTAAATTTCATATGAGATGTCGATATAAAAATAAACCGTTTTTTTACACAGTATTAAATCCAATGTATCTAAGGGATTTATCTTCTCATGAGTTCAAAATTTATGAAAACATTTTCATTTTTTGGAGAAGGTGGAAATATAGTTTGCTGATGATCATGTTTTCTTTGAAAAACAATAGAATAATAGGTAGAGGTGGCTGGCGAAAGGGAATAACTCTTCAAAAAAGTCTGGTGGTAAGAATCATATGTTTACAGTTTGTGAAAAATGTGGAAAAAAACATGTTGGGGAATGTCATTAGAATTCTGGTAAGTGCTACAGATGTGGTATAATGGGAGATAATATCTTAATTGCACTGAAAAAATTAGGGTAATGGTAAGAAAAAATATGATTTACAATAAGTAAAATTTTTTAAGAGAAATTAATTGGGTTATTATGAAAATGAGTGTCCAACAGAGAACTCACTGGAAGGAAATTAGCCAGACTACAAGAAGAAAAGGGTGGTGAAGTCCATTGAAACTACATCAATAGATGTTGGGCCATCAAATGAAGTTGTATTAGGTAAACTGTTTGGAACATCCAATGTAAATGCAGAATAAGATATTTTTATACTTATTAATATTTTTTAATTAAATATTAATTTTACTTTAAATGGGTTGCTGTGTTCGATAGCATACCCGAAACGCAACAACGGGTTTCTTTGGAATCTTACATTGTACACTAATAATATAATATTATTATTTTAAATGGTAGTTAACTCCTAGAAGTTGTAGTGGCGGTAATGAACTAAACTAACTACAATATGATTATACATGTTTGTTTGATGTATTTAATTTTATCCAACAAATAATTGAGGCTTAAAATGTGAATAAATATAATTTTAAACATAATATACATTAAAAGGCTGGTTTACCGCCTTTTAATGGTGATCCATCATTAAATAAAGTTTCGGCCATATATATATGTTGTAATTGACCAAATATAATCTTTCATTAGAATGGGGACATCAAATTTTACTTTGGGTAATCTTTTGGTATTTTTCCGATGATGTTCATTTTTTAATAAATAATGAAAAATATTGTATTTTAATTCAAAAGTTCCTTTTAATATAATTAATTTATAAGGATAGATTATCTTTAGAATTGGTTTTAAATTGAAATTTAA
Organism: Viscum album; assembly: GCA_963277665.1. Taxonomy (NCBI): domain Eukaryota; kingdom Viridiplantae; phylum Streptophyta; class Magnoliopsida; order Santalales; family Viscaceae; genus Viscum; species Viscum album. The sequence continues at coordinate 742,233,518 of OY728121.1, read as the reverse complement.
ATATATTTTTACCATGTAATCCAATGTTGTTCATTGAAATTAATTTCACTTTGAAATTGGACATAACCAAGTATCACTGTTTTGATAGTTATTGTTTCTTAAAAACACGCTATTTGTTTTGATAAAGAGAATTAATTTTAAAATTAATTAATGCCTACTTTATGTTTTTAATTTGGGAAAATAGAAATAATTTCTGAATTCGTAATATCAAATATAGCTTAGGCTGAATTTTTTGTATTTTTCTAAAAAACATCAATTTTTGATGAATAGTGACACCACTTAGTGGTAGTTAAAAAACCGAATTTTTCATTTAAATGAAATATTACCACATCATTGAATTAAATTTCAAAAATACAACATACATGGTTGTTATCAAGAAGTAAAATGTTGTTCATTATGATGAAAATAATATTTGATGAATAGTAACTTTTGACTTTTATTTACCGCGGTTAAAGGCAAATAGGGTAATTCATTGTAAAAAGAATATTATAATAAATCAAAATTACCATAACACTTGTCCAAACCTTAATTTGTGAGTCATTAACGATCATGGGCATATTTGGGTCGATTTTGGGACCCCATTGATCCACCTGGATGTGATAATGAAAATTTAGTTTAATTAACATTAAGTAAATAAAAAAATTACATTAAAAAAAATCTTTTAGTAATTAATTTTTATATGGTGTTATATAAGTAATCCTTTTGACTATTAATATTCTTTGGAAAGATATAAATATTTCCTATATCATGGTATTTTTTTTATAATTTTTTCACATCAAATAAATTAAATTATTTATGACACAATAATGATGTAGTATTTACCTCATTAATAAATGATTTAAATAAATACCATTATATTGATTACAATATTATAAAAAACATGTCCAATTATGATTGGATGATTTTATTTCTACCAGTAGTCATAATATATTTGAATATAATGATTTTTGGACCATTAGAAACCGAATATCATTATATAATAAAATAATACTTTCAGATTTTCCTAAAGAGCCCCTCCTCCCCCTTATAAAAGGAGGACACTTCTAACCAATTCCTTTCACATCACAAGCCAATTGACTCGTCCAACTTCTTACCAATTAAGCTCTCAACATCCCTCTCATCGTCTTAGAAGCATTACCTTAGGCATAAGGCACTAAAAGAAGTCCTTTGGTTCAAACCAAAGGGAATTACCCAAATTAAAGGTAACAGTTTCTTTAAATTGTTTTCATTTATTTTACTTCTCCAACCCCTAAACTCTTTTATTCCTTTATTTAGTAACAACATAATTATCCTCAATATACTAGTATGTTGTTATGATAATTATTCGAACTACACTTACAAACACCTCCATCTAATGGACGAAGAACATAATGTTTCTGTGGATGGAAAACAAATGCCTCACAAAATGATGATTGTTCAATTACATATTACCGCCTCTCTTGGTGGCCATTATGATGAAACTATATATATATTCTATATATTATGATTATGACTTCTTTAGGCTTCTGTACTTCCCAATTGTATTAAGCCTTTATGGTTTCCATAGCGGGTAAATACGATAATCTCATTTGAGGAAGTGCGGACTACCGCCCCTTCAAAGTGATATGATTAGCTAATGCCTTATGTGGGATGTATAAAGGATGGAGATAATGATTTTATATTTGATTTTATACTGAAATTATAATATACCTATGTATCATTATGTTTTATTTCTATTAAAATAATAAATAGAAATTAAAGTAGTGTCCATGCGTACGTATGGCTTACAGTCTCCAGGAATGGTGCATTTCATTTCTTACCTATAAATTTTATTTACTATTATAAAAAATTTATATAATGGATATATTTGTTATATATGATATCCAAATCATGAATATCATTCTGGATATAATGAAACTTTGACCACCTGGAGAACTTGTAAATATAAGGTGTTCATTTTTACTCAAGTACCAAATATAGACAAAATGAACGTTATTAACTTAAATGATTGCATAATGTTTATAACATCGTAATTAGTGATATAAAATGAAAAATAAACTTGAAAAAGGTTCTTAAGAAAGTATAAATTTACTTTAGTTTATTATTCAAGAGATTAAACAACGACCATTTCAATTCGGACGTGAGGTAAGGGACTTCATCTCAATCTCCTTTCATTAAGGCTTTTTTAGTTTTATACACGACTTTATTTTATACAGTGTATAAAACCTTTTGAATTTTCATTTTATTCAAAGAAAATATTTTTATACAAAGCGTTTTAATAAATGACAAGGATGAATGTTTTTTATGTAAGCGGTGACAATGACCTTTCCACCACCGCGAGTATTATTTGATCTTTGACTTCCTTAACAAGCCCAAATGTTTCTAAAAGGAACAATAAATACCATATACTCTTTTTACATAATATGGTATTGAAAATGATTTTGAGAATGGATTTATTATTTCAATATCTTGAAATTATATTTTATTATTGCAATATGGAAATGTTATCTTTTATTTATGCTTATGTTATGTGTTATGATCATGTTATGGTTTGTGGGAATTATTTACATATAGTGGAGGTTCCATGACAAACCTAGGGAAGGTGAGCCTCAGATAGCTCTCCAATGCATTGGGTAACGTGACAGTGGTAAATGTGAATGTTTCTTTTAAGATATTTATGGAATATACTATGATGGGTATTCCAAAGTAACTACCTTTGTAGCTGTGATAGTTACAATGTAAGAATGATATGGATGCCACAAGTTACATTTTTTATTAATTATTTCTATGTGTCGTTCATTAATCTTATGATTTCATCAGGTAAGTAAATGATTTCATTGTTTTTATGTATTTATGAATAAATGTTTTATTTGTTTGTTTTATAACACTTACTAAGCTTTTTATGCTTAACCCAAGTTTTGAAATGTTTACACAGGACTTAATGATGAATAAGGTCAAGGATGAGATCAAGGAAAAGTCATGATATCTAAAACATGGAACTGGACATTAATCTTTTTTTAAGAGTTTTTATTTTATGAAAAAAATGGAAACTATGTAGATATATCAACCTTGTAATCTTTTGAGACGTAATAGTTATGTCCTAATTCTCTAAAACTATAAACCTAAAAAGATCCTGAATGTGAAATAATCATTTAATTCAATATTATGTAATGTTTATGGCCGGGTCTTATAGTTGGTATCGAATGTCGGTTTAGATAACATTTGGTGTTAGGGTATTGTTAAAGTAATATCTGTAAAGTAATTTATGTTAATTTTGACATCATATAGAATTTCCAGATTACCATGTAGCTACCCCTATGATATTTTTATGCTCAGAATGGTTTTCCGTAGAGGAAACAGGGTAGCTATGTTGGGCTGACATCAAGAGGAAGACAACCTTCCAAATCACCAACCTGAGATGGCCGGAAATGGAACTGAATAGTTTGTTGCATCGATGACACTATTGACTCAGGATATAAATGGTGGTGGTATCCATATACGAGATCATCCATATCAACCACAGAGGAACATGTTAGTAGTGGATAATTTCATGAGGCAACATCCCCCATCATTCAGAGGATCATATGACCCTGTGCTAGCTGAAGGGTTTATTAAAGCACTGGAATATATTTTCGATGTCATGGGTTGTTCAAAACATCAAAAGGTTAGTCTTGGTATTTACCATTTTGAAGGTGAATCTAATCAGGGGTGGTCGATGGTGAAAAATATCAGGGATATTTAGGATATTGATGCTCTTGATTGGGATGAATTCAAAGGTATGTTTCATGAGAAATATTTTCCTAAAGTGGTTCATCTTAGGATGGAAAACAATTCCTAGAATTGAGGCAGGAGGATGACTCAGTGGCTACTTATGAAGAAAAATTCAGTCGACTGGAAAGGTATGATCCAAATTTTATACGAGATCTTGATAGTAAAATCAACAGTTTTTACTCAAGATTAAATCCAAATTATCGAAGGTCTTTATCTTCTCGTGATTTTAAAAGTTATGGAAAAAATTTTTGTTGTGCGGAGAAGGTGGAAATGGTGTTTTTAGATGATCAGGTATTTTATAAAAAACAATATAATGAGAGGTTGAGGTGGCAGGCGAAAGGGAAGAACTCTTCAAAAAATTCTGATGGTAAGAAACATAAGTTTACAGTTTGTGTGAATTGTGGTAACAATCATGTCGGGGGATGTCTTTTTAATTCTATTAAGTTCTACTGATGTGGTAAAATGGGACAAAAGGCTCTTAATTGCAATGAAAAAAATCAGGGTAATGGTATGACAAAATATGATTTACAGTCAGCAAAATGTTTTAAGTGCAATGAAATTGGTCATTATGCAAATGAGTGCCCAGAAAAGAACTCAACCGAAGAAATGCAGCCAGAATACAAGCAGAAAGGGGTGGGGAAATACTTTTCAACTACTTCAGCAGATGTTGGGCCATCAAATGAAGTTGAATCAGGTACACTGTTTGTTTTTTTGGATTATTCCAATGTGTTGTTTGATTTAGTATCTACACATTCTTTAATTTATGAGAAGTTTTCTAGTAAATTGGGAGTACCATCTCAATATATTAATACATAACTTATGGTAAAAACACCTGGAGGAAATGTTGAGACAAAATGAAAACATAAGAACATTCTTGTCCTTGTGTGCATAAAGAGTCTACCTGCAAACCTTAATGTTTTGTCTCTAGTAGAGTTTGATGTTATTTTGGTAATGGATTTGATTTCTGTTTATCATGCTAAGATTGATTATAGAGCTAAAGAGGTTTCTTTTGAGAATAATTTTCAGCCTGTATACAAAAATGAACCCTTGCTATAGATAAAATATCAGGAAGCCGAGAAACTAGTAAAATATGGAAATGAATGTTACCTTGGACATACTGCTGAAAACAAAGGAACTGTTCAGATTAATGATGTTCCAGTATTAAACGAGTAACTTGATATTTTTCCTGATGATTAGATTAGTATTATACCTGATCAAGAAGTTGAATTTACTTTTTTACTTAGTTTCTGATACTAAGACAATTTCAAAACCCCCTTATCAAATGGATCAAACTGAATTTTTAGAGTTAAAGAAGCAATTTCAAGAGTTATTAGATAAAGGTTTCAGTCGACCTAGCATGTAACCTGGGGTGATCCTGTCTTTTTTGTTAATAATAACGATGGTTCAATGAGACATTTCATTGATAATAGAGCATTGAATAACAACTTTGTTATGAATAAGTATCATTTTCCTCATATCGATGAATTTTTTGATCAGCTCTAGGGAGCTCAGTATTTTTTGAAGATTGACTTGAATTCGGAGTACCATCTGTCGAAAGTAAAGGAATCAGATATTCCAAAGACCGTGTTTTGTACTAGATATGGCCATTATGAATTTTTAGTTATGCATTTTGGGTTAACCAATCCAACGGTTTTATTCATGGATATTATGAATAGAACTTTCCATGAGTTCTTGGATAAGTTTGTGGTTGTGTTCATTGATGATATTTTGGTTTATTCCAAAAGTAAATAAGAACATGAACGTCATTTAGGGGTTGTCTTGAAAATATTAAATGAAAATAAACATTATGGGAAATTCAGAATGTGTGAGTTTTGGTTACAACAAATTTCATTCCTTGGTCACATTATTTCAAAAAATGGCATAATTGTTGATCGTTCTAAAATGAACATTGTTGAAGAATGGCCAAGACCCACAAATATAACTGAGATTCGTAGTTTTCTTGGTTATTCAGGTTATTACAGGAGGTTTGCTGAAATTTTTTCACAGTTATCTAGTCCAATGACTATGTTAACTAAAAAAGTAGTTAAGTACATCTGGGAAAAAGTATGTGATGAGTGTTTTCAAGAATTGAATATAAGATTGGTGAATGCTCCAGTTTTAGCACTGCCTTCAAGAAATGGTGAGTTTTTTATCTACAATGATTCTTCGTTGAAATGACTTGGTTGTGTCCTAAGGAAAATGATCAAGTAATTTCTTATTCACCATGTCAATTGAAACCACATGAGTTATATTACCCTACACATGATTTGGAATTAACTGCAGTTGTTTTTGCTTTAAAAATAAGGAGGCATAATTTGTATGGAGTGAAGTGTGAAATATATACTGATCACAAAAGGTTGAAGTATATATTCACTCAGAAATAATTGAACATGAGGTAGAAGAGATGGTTGGAATTAATCAAGGATTATGATTGAATGATCCATTACCAACAGGGAAAAACAAATAAAGTGATCGATGCTTTGAATCGAAAAAGTAATGTCTCCTTAGCCACGATACATCATGAAAGGGATCCATTAGTTTTTGATTTGATGAACTTTGGAATACAAGTTGTTGTTGCAAGAAATTATTATGTTTTGTTTCAGGTTTTAGTGAAAGCATCTCTATCAGACTGAAATAAGCAATCATAGAAGGAGGACAGAGAGTTGTAGAAAAAATAGAGTTGGTTCAGAATGGTATATTGATTGAATTTAACATTGATAATGATTGTGTTTTGAGATTTTTGAAGTGATTATGTGTACCTTGTGATTCATAGTTGAAGAATGAGTTGTTATGTGAAGCACATAATTCTCTATTTTCAGTTCATCCTGGTAGTACTAAGATGTACATAGATCTCTGTGAGTATTACTGGTGGGATAGAATGAAAATAGATATTGATTATTTTACTGTGAAGTGTTTTACTTATCAGTAGGTTATAGAAGAGTGGTAGTTACCGAAAATAAGGCTTCAGCCTCTACCGATGCCAGAGTGGAAATAGGAAATTATATCCATGGACTTAGTTGTGGGATTACCAAAGACATCTTGAGGTAGTAATGCAATATGGGTTATAGTTGATCGATTTACTAAATCTACTCATTTCCTTCCTATTCAAGATACTCATTCTTTAGATCAACTTTCTCAGTTGTATTTTAATGAGATAAACAGGTTGTAAGGAGTTCTTATCTATATTGTATCTGATCGTGATCCCAGGTTCACTTCAAACTCTTGGAAAGGCCATCAGAAGTCATTGGGCACTGAATTATATTTTAGTATATCGTTTCATCCTCAATCGGATGGCCAGTCAGAATGAACAATTAAGACATTGGAAGAAATGTTACGTTCTTGTTCGATGGATTACCAGGGAAGTTGGGACCAACATCTTTCTTTAGTTGAATTTTCTTATAACAACATTTTTCATTCCAGTATACAGATGGCTCAATTTGAGGTATTATATGGAAAGCATTGTCGAAGTCCATATTTTTGGGATGATGTAGGTGAAAGGAAGCTGATGGGACCAGAATTGGTAGAAGAGATGGCAGTGAAAGTTTAGTTGATTCAAGAATCCCATGAGAACAGCTGAGATCAAACAGAAATGTTACATAGATAACTAGAGAAAATCTCTTTCTTTTGAGGTAGGTGATCATGTCTTTCTCAAAGTTTCTCCATGGAAAAGTGTGATGCGTTTTGGTAAGAAGGGAACGTTGAGTCCGAGGTTCATTGGACCTAATGAAATTCTATAGAAAGTGGGATCTGTTGCATATAGAGTGGCTTTAACTCCATGCTTATCCTAGGTACACAATGTTTTTCATGATTCGATGTTGAGAAATTATATGTCAGATTAATCTCATGTTTTGAGCCCAGAGGTAGTTCAGTTGGAAGAGAATATCTCTTATGAAGAACAACCAGTCCAGATTCTTGACCATAGAGAGAAAATGTTGTGGAATAAGGTAATTCACCAGGTAAAGGTTTTATGGAAAAACCATATGGTTGATGTGGAAATGTGGGAATCTGAAAATTCTATGAGGGATAAATACCCCCACTTATTTTGATAAGTGAATAAAAATTGTGAGGACACAATTTCCAAAAGGGGGAAGGATGTAACATCCCATGTAAATGAAGAATGAGATATTTTTATACTGATTAATATTTTTGAATTAAATATTAATTTTAATTTAAATGTGTTTCTATGTTCGATAGCGTACCTGATACGCAACAACATATTTCTTTGGAATCTTACGTTGCACACTAATAATATAATATTATTATATTAAATGGTTGTTAACTCCTATCCATTGTTGTTATGTGAATGAAATAAACAAACAAAAATATCATTATACATGTTTTTTAGATGTATTTACTTTTTTCCAATAAAAATTAGAGGCTTAAAATGTGAATGAATCTAATTTTAAGCATAATTTACATTAAAAGGCCGATTTACCGACTTTTAATGGAGAACCCTCATTAAATAAAGTTTCGGTCATATTTATATGTTATAATTGACCAAATATAATTCTTCTTTAGAATGGGGACATCAAATTTTAATTTGGGTAATTTTTTGGTATTTTTGCGATAAAGTTCTTTTTTAATGAATAGTGATAAATATTGTATTTTAATTCAAAATTTCCTTTTAATGTATTTTATTTATATGGGTATATTATATTTCTAATTTGTTTTAAAGTGAAATTTAAATATATTTTTACCATTTAATCCAATGTTGGTCATTGAAATTAATTTCACTTCGAAATTGAACATAAACAAGTATCAATCTTTTGATAGTTATTGTTTCTTAAAAAAACGCTATTTCTTTTGATAACAATAATTAATTTTAAATTTAATTAATGACACTTATATGTTTTTAATTTGGAAAAATAGACATCATTTTTGAACTCAGAATATCAAATATAGATTTGGATGATTTTTTGCTATTTTTTTTTGAAAAACATCAATTTTTAATGAATAGTGACACCACTTAGTGGTAGTTACAATGACTGAATTTTTCATTTAAATGAAATTTTACCACTTCTGTGAATTGAATATCAAAAATACGACATACATGGTTTTTATAAATATGTAATATGTGTTTTATTAATATGAAAATAATTTTTGGTGGATAGTAACTTTTGACTTTTATATACCGTAGTTAAAGGTAAATAGGGTAATTCATAGTAAAAAGAATATTATTATAATTAAAAGTTACATTAACACTTGTACAAACCTTATTGGTTGAGTCATTAATGACCATGGGAATCATTGGGTAGATTTGGGACACCTTTGATTCTATTTGAAGTGATAATGACAATTTAGATTAATTAATTTAAAGTAAAGTCAAAATTGACATTAACAAAAATCATTTGGTAATTAATTTTTATATGGTGTTATATAAATACTATTTTCGACTATAAATATTATTTGGAAATATAAATGGATTTTCTATATCATGGTATTTTTTCTTATAATTCTATACGAAAAATAAGTTAAATTATTAATGACACAATAATTATGCTATATTTACCTAATTAATAAATGATTTAGCTAAATAATATTATAATGATTAAAATATTATCCAAAACATGTCCAATTCTGATTGGATGATTTTTTTTCAACCATGAGTCATCTTATCTTCGAATATTATTATTTTTGGTCCATTAAAAAACGAATATCATTATATAATAAAATAATAGTTTCACACTTTCCTAAAGAGCCCCTCCTCCCAGTTATAAAAGGAGACCACTTATAACCAATTCCTCACACCTCTCAAGAACTTTGGATCATCCAAAATCTGCCTAATTAAGCTCTCAACATCCCTATAGTCCTCTGTGAAGCCATAACATAGGCAGAAGGCACTTCAAGACGTCCTTTGGTTCAAACCAAAGGGAATTAACCAAATTAAAGGTAACAATTTCTCTTGAAATGTTTTCTTATATTTTACTTCTCCAAACCCTAAAATATTTTTATTCCTTTATTTGGTAACAGAACCAGTATCCTTAATATATTAGGCTGTTTTATGAGAATAATCCGAACTACGCTTACACACACCTCCATCTAATGGATGAATTACTTAATGTTCTTATGGATGGAAAACTAACGCCTCACGAAACGATGATTGTTCAATTACATCTTACTGCCTCTCACGGTGTCCATTATTATGGAACTATATTTATATATGATATATTTATTGATTATGAGTTATTTATGCTTCTATACTTCCCAATTTTTTCATGCCTTTATGGTTTCCATAGTGGGTTAATACGCTAATCTCATTTGAGGAAGTGCGGACTACCGTCCCCTCAAAGTGATGTGATTCATTAATGCCTTATGTGGGATGTATAATGATATATTTAATGATATTATATATGATATTATATTGGAATTTTAATATAAATATGTATCATTATGTTTTATTTCCATTAAAATAATAAATAGAAATGAAAGTAGTGTTAATGCGTACGTACGGCTTACCGTCTCCATGAACGGTGCATTACATTTCATACATCTAAATGTTATGTGCTAATATAAAAACATGTATATACTGGATATATATGATATATATGATATCCAAATCATGAATATCATTCTGGATATAATGAACCTTTGACCACATGGACAACTTGTAAATATAAGGTGTTCATTTTTACTCAAGTACCAAATATCGACAAAATGAACGTTATTAACTTAAATGATTGCATAATGTTTATAACATGGTAATAAGTGATATTAAAGGAATAATAGACTTTTAAAAGGTTCTTACCCAAGTAGAAATTAACATTATTTTATTATTTCAGAGATTAAAGAACGATCGAGTCATGTCGGACACGGTGTAAGGGACTTCGTCTCAATATCCTTCCATTGAGGAATTTTTAGTTTTATACACAACTTTATTTTATATAGTGTATAAAACCCTTTGAATTTTTATTTTATTCAATGTGAATATTTTCATACGAAGCGTTTTACTAGAAGACCAAAAGGAATGTATTGTTACTTAAGCGGTGACAACAACCTTTCAGCTGCCGCGAGTATTATTTGATCTTTGACTTCCTTAACAATCCAAAATGTTTTTAAAAGGAAAAAAAATACCTTATACTCTTTTTACGTATTTTGGTATTGAAAATGATTTTGATAATGGATTTATTATTTCAATATCCTGAAATGATATTTTATTATTTCAATGTTGAAATTTTATCATTCCTTTATGCTTATGTTATTTTTTTTGATCATGTTATGGATCTTGGGCATTATATACATATACGGGTGGTTCTGTGATAAACCTAGGGAGGGTGAGCCCGATAGAGCTCTCCAATGCATTAGGTAATGTGACGGAGGTGAACGTGAATGTTTCTCCTAAGATATTTAGGGAATATACTGTGATGGGTATTCCAAAGTAACTCCCTATGTAGCTCTGATAGTTACAATGTATTTATGATATGGATGCCACAAGTTACCTTATGATTAATTATTTCTATGTGTCTTTCATAAATATTAATATTTCATGAGGTAAGTAAGTGATTTAATGTTTTGTATGTATTTTTGAATTAATGTTTTCATTCTTTGTTTTATTAACCTTACTGAGCTTTTTATGCTCATACCATGTTTTGAAATGTTTTCACCGGACATAAAAATGAATATGGTCAAGGATGAGGTCAAGGAAAAGTCATGCTGCCTAAAACATGGAACTAGACATAACTCTTTTTTTAAGAGTTTTTATTTTATGAAAAAATGGAAATAATGTTGATATGTTCACCATTTAATCTTTGGAGATGTAATAGTTAAGTCTTAATTCTTTAAAACTATACACCTGAAAAGATCCTCAATGTCAATTATTCATTTAATTCAATATTATTTAATGTTTAAGGTCGGGTTCTTATACTGTTTGTTTTTTTTTCAGATTATGCAATGTGTTGTTTGATTTAGGGTCTACAAACACATTCATTTCAGAGATGTTTTCTAGTAAATTGGGAATTCCATCTCAAGATATGAATAGAGAACTCAAGGTAAAAACACATGGAGGAAATGATGAGATAAAAATAAAATATAAGAACATTAATGTCCTTATGTGAAGAATTAATTTACCTACAAACCTTATTCTTTTTCATCTAGTATATTTTGATGACATTTTGGGTAACGACTGGATTTCTGTTTATCATACAAAGATTTACTACATATATGAAAAAGATTATTTTCTGAATGATTTTCAGTTTGTATACAAAAATTAACCATTGTTTTTCATAACAAACCAGGAAGCTGAGAATCTAGTAAAAGATATGAATGAATGTAACCTTGAAAATATTGTTGAAAATAAAAGAACTATTCAGATTAATGATGTGTTAGTGGTAAATGTGTACCTTGATGTTTTCCCTGAAGAGTTTCTTAGTGTTATAACAGATTAGTATGTTGAAATTACTGTTGCCATAGTTCATGATGCTAAAACAATTTCAAAACCCCCTTATCGATTGTCTCAAATTGGACTTTTAGAGTTAAAGAAGTAATTGAAGGAGTTATTAGATAAAGGTTTCATTCGACCCAACACATGACCATGAGGTGATCCTATATTTTTTGCAAAAAAAAAATGGTTCAATGTGACTTTGCATTTATTATATATCATTAAAGAACATCACTATTAAGATCATGTTTCTTTTGCCTCATATCAACGATTTGTATGATTATCTCTATGGAGCTCAATATATTTCAAATATTGATTTGAGTTTGGTGTATCAATACTTGAATGTAAAGGAATAAGACATTCCGAAGACCACATTTCATACTAGATATGTCCATTATGAATTTTTATTTATGCATTTTTGTTTAACCAATGAACCTGCTGTATTCGTGGATCTTATGAATAGAATTTTCCATGACTTCTTGGATAAGATTGTGGTTGTGTTTATTGATGATATTTTGGATTGTTCTAAAATTAAATAGGAACATGGAATTATTTTAAGGGTGGTCTTGAAAACCTTAAATGAACATAAACTCTATGGGAAATTTAGAAAGTGTGAGTTTTTGTTGATATAAATTTCGTTCGTTGGTCACATTGTTTCAACAAATGGCATAACAATTTATCCTGATAAAACAGTAGTTGTTGAAGAATGGACATGGCCCACAAATATAACTGAGAATCATAGTTTTATTGGTTTGGAAGGTTATTATCGGAGGTAGGTTGAAAAGTTTTCACGGTTATCGAGTCCAATGACTAAGTTAACTAGAAAAGGTGTTATGTTCATCTGGAAAAAATAATTCGATTGTTGTTTTGACGATTTGAAAAGATGATTGGTGAATGATCATGTTTTTGCACTGCCTTCCTGAAATTGTGAGTTTGTTATTTACAGTGATTCTTCATTGAAAGGACTAGGATTTTTCCTTACATAGAATGATCAGGTAATCGCGTATGCTTTATGACAGTTGAAACCTCATGACTTATATTACACTACACATGATTTGGAATTAGATACTATTGTTTTTGCTTTAAAATTTTGGAGGCACCATTTTTGGACAAAATTGTGAAATATATTCTGATCAAAAAAGTTTAAAGTGTATATTCACTAAAAAATAATTGAACATGAGACAGAGGAGATTGCTTTAATTAATCAATTATTATGATAGAACGATCCATTACCATCCATGAAAAGAAAATAATGTGGATGATGCTTTGAGTCAAAAAAGTAATGCTTCGTTGACCACGTTACATTTGGAACAAGATACTTTAGTTTTTGATTTGATAAAATTTGGAATAGATGATTTTGGTACAGAAAATTCATCTGTTTTGTATCATGTGTCAGTGATATCATCTCTATTAGATAGAACTAAACATTCACAGAAAGAAGATAGTGAGTTATAGAAAAATTTAGAGTTGGTTCAGAAGGGTAGATTTCCGGAATTTAACATTGATAATGATTGTTTTTTGATATTTTTAAAGAGATTTTGTGTGCCTTTTGATTCACTGTTGAAGAATGAGTTGTTATGTAAACTCATAGTTTTCCATTTTCAGTTCATCCTCGCAGTACTATGATGTGTAGAGCTCATCAGGAGTATTTATAACAACCCGAGATTTTATGAAAATTATTCTTTTTAATTTCATTGATATCATATGTTGTACGCAACACCAAGATTATCTTGTGCTATACGCAACACTTTATTAGCTTGCATTATATGCAACACTATTCTTGGCTCGTGTTACACAGAATTTCATGTTCGTTTTGTAGAAATTATTTTACACAACAATAAGTATAGACTTTTTTTAATGTATAAATGAAATATGGTTGTATTTTTTTTATACTCAACAACAAAGGGGTCTTACACTATAGGTCACCCTAAAATGGATTGCATTGTACGCAATCGCGACCTTCCTCGATAGCGTGTGCAGTACGCAATATCGGGTTTCTCTAAAAAATAATTTATTATTATAATATTATTATGGACTAGCTGTTATGAATTTTATTAAATAAATTTTGAATTTTATATCATTATTATTCATCTTACATATTTTCTAGATCATGGTATGAGAACAAAATAAATTTTTCACGAAAAATAAGCATTTTTTAAAAAATTCAGTTTTTCCACATTTTGATGGCGCACCCACATTAAATCTAGTTTTTGACATATTTATAATTTCAATTTGGAAAAATAATATTTTCCATATAATAAAGATATAAATATTTAATTTGGATAAAATTTTCATATTATTCTGATAACTTTCATATTTTGATGAATACTAAAAACACACTACATTTTAATTAAAAACCAACTTTTTTCATCGCAATAAATTATATGAATAGATTATATTTTTAATTGGTTTAAAAGTGTAATTTAGATATATTTTTAACATTTAATACAATGTTGGTCATTGAAATTAATTTCATTTTGAAATTGGTCATAAACAAGTGATGATCTTTTGATAGTTATTGTTTTTTAGAAACACGCTATTTGTTTTGATAACAGGAATTACTTTTAAAATTAATTAAATACACTTCTATGTTTTTAATTTGGGAAAATAGAAATAATTCTTGAAATCGGAATATCAAATATAGCTTAGGCTGAATTTGTGGTATTTTTATGAAAAACTTCAATTTTTTATTAATAGTGAAAACACTATGTTTTTGGTTAAAACCGACTTTTTATTAAAATAATCATTTATTTGATTTAAATTTATTTTAGGTAAAAATTGAAAAATAATACTTAAATATGTTCAATTAAATTCACTGGAATCATTTTATAATAATTTTTGATTTATAAAATATTGTATTGAACTTTTCACAGTTTGTTACCCACCTCCTTAGAGCTTTTGCAATTGTTCATAAAACATAATTTTACTGCTTCTGTGAGTTGAATTTAGAAACTCCAAGAGACATAGTTAATATGAAGGAGTAAAATGTGGTTCAGTGAGATAAAAATAATTTTTGGTGAATAGTAACTTTTTACTTTTATTTACCACGGTTAAAGGTAAATAGGGTAATTCAAGGTTAAAAGAATATTATTATAATTCAAAATTACCTTAACACTTGTCCAAAAATTATTGGATGAGTAATGGATGACCATAGGAATCCATGGGACGATTTTGGGACCCCATGGATCCACTTATGAAAGACAATGGCACATTAGATTAATTAATTTAATGTAAATATGAAATTAGAATTAACAAAATTATTTTTGTAATTTATTTTTATAAGGGGATATATAAATTATCTTTACGACTATAAATATTAATTGGAAATATAAAATGATTTACTACATGTTGGTATTTCTTTATAATTTTTAGACATCAAATAAATTAAATTATATATGACAGAATAATGATGCAGTATTTAACTCATTAATAAATGATTTAAATAAAAAAGATTATAATGATTATAATATCGTCCAAAACCTGTCCAATTATCATAGGATGATTCTATTAATAATATTAGTCATACTATCTTTGAAAGTAATGTGTTTTGGACCTCTTGAAACCGATGATATGTTTATAATAAAATAATGTTTTCACACATTCCTAAAAAGCCCCTCCACTCCCTTGTAAAAGGAGACCACTTCTATGAAATTCCTCACACCTCTCAAGCCTTTTCGCTCGTCCAAAATATGTAAAAATAATCTCCCTACATCCCTCTCCTCCCCCTTTAAGCCTTACATTATGCATAATTCACTCCAAGAAGTCATTTTGGTTTAATCCAAAGGAAGTTACTCAAATTAAAGGTAATAGTTTTCTTAAGTTGTTTTCTTTTATTCTATATATCCAACCCCTAAACTCTTTTTAATCCTTTATTTTGTAACAACAACAGTATCCTAAAAATACTAGGATGTTTTTTAGAAAGATTAAAACTACACTTACACACACCTCCATCTAATGGATGAAGAACATAATATTTCTGTGATGGCAAACTAACGCCTCACGAAACGATGATTGTTCGGTTTTCTTCTACCGCCTCTCATGGTGGCCATTATGATGGAACTGTATTTATATATGATATATATAATGTTTATGATTTCCTTATGTTTCTTTACTTACAAATTATATCATGACTTTATGGTTTCCAAAGTTGGTAAATATGATAATCTCATTTGAGAAATGCGGACTATCGCCCCCTCAAAGTGATGTGATTCGTTAATGCCTTATGTGGGATGTATAAAGGATGGAGATAATGAAATTATATATGATAATATACTTGAATTATTATATACATATGTATCATTATGTTTTAATTCCATTAAAATAATAAATAGAAATGAAAGTAGTGTTCATGCGTACGTACGGTTAACCGTCTCTATGAACGGTGCATTTCATTTCTTATCTCCATATATTATGTATTATTATTAATACATGTATATTCTGGATATATAATGAATATATATGATATATAAATCATTATTTACATTCTATAAGTAATTAAATCATAATATAAGTAATAATACCATCATGAACAACAAGTCCAACTACGTAGGACAAAGAAGATGATTTTACCCAAAACGTTCCTTTAACATGGGATTTACAAAAGAACGGGTAAAATGAAGTCATAAGTGTACCATATATGATATCATAACAATGAATATTATTCTTTAATAAGTTAATGACATTATTTAAATCATTATACAGGAGATTCAGATACGTACGAAGCATATCAGACCTAAGGTAAAGGATAACATTTCCAATCTCGTTCTTATCCGAGATTGTTTATTCATATGTATTTTCTAGGGTTATTGTTATCATCCAAGAACATGTTTTCTAAAAGTTTTTTTATGTATGTTTATTTTCCTTTTTACCTATTTTGTCTTTTACTACATGGTATGTAAGGAATCATTCTTTTGTTTACGTTATGACGTACTTTATTACTTTTCTGGAAAAAGTACGAGAAGAATGTTTTTCTAACTTATATGGCATGAAATGATTTTTACAGTTTTATAGATCCATATTTTCATGAAGCCTCCTCCAAAATATTTCATCACTATTTTCAACAAAATCCTTTTATTTTAAAATTTCATGAAATTTTGTGAAAAGAAATTGATTTTAAAGAGGAAAGAATATTTTCCTCAAGAATTCATTTCATGTGTTTTATCAAAACCATTTTTCATCTAAGATGACGTTATTTTAATATGTGTATGTTTCAAGTATAATGTATCTATGATTTACATGGTTTCACTTTTATTATGATGAAATGATATCCATTTGTTTTATATGGATTATGTTATGATGGAATGATCTTTATGAAACCCATTTTATTCTTTGGGTTATAATGAATGATTTATGTTTATGTTTTGACACATGTAAGAATGATTTCATTATGAGATGAGTGGGACCTATATTTCCATCCAATGCATTGGGTAATGATTTATATCTCATGATATAGACATGGCTGGAATGGAAAGAAAATACGGTTAAGTAATACAAGGCTGGAACGATATGTAAACCTGGTTCATTAAAAGAATTTGTCCACTAAGATGGTCTTGGAAGTAATGCCTTGGCTACTATGGAAATCATATCATGTGATTAATGTATTTCCACAATTACATGTTTTATTACCTTTCTATTTTATCATGATTAATGTTTCTTTATGATCAATGCCTTATGTATTACCATTTTTTATGTCATTTCCCAAGATTGTGATGTTTAAACATTATGTTAACTTTTTTAAGTTCAAATGTATATGATTTGTTTTATTTTATCCATGATTACCCTTACTGAGAATTTGACCTCACCCTTTATATGTTTTCTTTTCCCAATGACATAAAGAAAGGTTTTAGGTAAGAAAACCAAACGTGGAAGAGATTTATGGGAGATGTTGAAGATATTTCACCATGATTAGAAGATTGCATTCTGAGTTTCCAAAGACACTAAACTATTACGATCCTTTAGTTTTGGTTTTTTGTTACGTATTATGAATTCCGAATAAGTAATGTAATGTCCATGTACATCAATCTTCGGGTCTCTATAGTTGGTGTCAGAGAAAAGGTTTATTTAACCTTTGAAAACTAGGATGTGAAAACTATAGTCAGATCCCTAGAGTTATTTCTATGGTATGTCTTGGGATGTCCTTAAGGTTAAGTATTAGTATTTGTTATTGTCCTAGAATTACGGTAATGATCTTAGAATTAAACCTAAGATGTTAGATATTGAAGTTACTCCCCCTTTATTATGTTTTTTCCCTAGCATGATTTTTTCCTCTCACACTATTCTTTTTCGGTTTTAGATGATGGCTGGAACCCGAAGGAACCGTGTTGATCAATGTAATGGAAAATTCAATGATTTTCCTCATGAACAACCAAATGTGATGGGTGATAAAGTACAAAATCTTATTGATATACATACACAAGATATGAATCATTGTTGACTTCCAAATGAGAAGAGAAGGGAACAATATTCTATTGAGTCCTTCATGAGGAAACGTCCCCCTTCTTTCAGTGGGTATTCTAAACCAATTGTTGCTGAACAATGGATCAGTACCATTGAAAAGGTATTTTCCATACTTTGCTGTTCGGAACATGAAAAAGTCATTCTGGCTATTTACCAATTAGAAGGCGAAGCATATCAATGGTGGACTTTAATTATGAATACAAGGCCCCAAGGTGAAATTGACTCCAGGGAATGGGATGAGGTCAAGAACTTATTTTTCAATAAGTACTTCCCTCGTATTCTTCGAACAAAGAAATTGTGCGTTGTGCTGTCAAAGTTGAAATGAAAATTGGTGTTACATATCCATCTCATGGTTTTGACAAGAAACAAAAGATGGAGTTCAAGGAGAAATCTCAGAACAATGGTGAAGAGAATATGAATGTTTCTTTATGCTCAATCTATAGAAAGAAGCATGGTGGAGATTGCCTAAACGGTACTAAAAAATGTTTTAAGTATGGAAAAGAAGGTTATCGAGTAGTTGATTGTCGAAGTAATGGGAAAAATGTTGCTAATGATGTGAAGAGATAAAAGACAACAAAGAACGCTCCACCAACACTTCAATGTTTCAAGTGAAAGGAAATGGGGAATTATGCTAATAAATGCCCTAATCCAAGGGTTAATGATGATCAACATCAGAAACCAATTAAAGCATAGGACAAAGGTAAGTCAAATGCGATCACTATTGGCAATATTGAATATGACAATGATGTGGTGGAATGATTTAGTGTTCATGTAATGGGATTCCAAAATAATGGTGTATAAGTAATCTCATGGTACTATGGAATAAAGAGACATCAAAGGATTTTTACACTATTGTCTTTCATTATATTTTGAATGTGCATGATGAATGGTACCTGTAACCATGAAAGGTTATTCATATATTTTTGGAAAGCACCTAATATGCGCTTAAAGAAGTGCCTTGGAGATAATGAAATGTTTGATAGTATTAATGAGCTCATTAATTATATAAAGACAAAGTGATATCATGGTTTGAGTATAAAGAATTTTTGGGATTTTGGTATGTGGAATGAGTTAACTTTTGACAGCATTCATGTTTTCAATAAGGTTCAATGGCTATTCATATTTTAATAGAATAAATGATTATGGTATTCACATTATTGGAATGTGATCAACAATATATATCAGGGATAAATGATGTTATTCACATGCTTAGTAGATGACATTTCTAGTAATTGTTTTCTTTATACTATAAACATGGAAAAAAGTATTTTGGATAAGCCTAATGATTTGAAATGTTTTATGTTGGACAGAAGTTAGTATGGTTGAAGGCAAGAACTTTTTTCCGATATTATTGATGGAATGTCATAATGATGTAATTTTAGAAAAAGGACAACCTGCAAGATGGGCGAAAACCCATCGCATGAGACAAATTTGCGAGAATCGAACCCACAACCGAAGTGCGACAGGCCTTCATTGCCTACCACTGACCTACATGAACTCATTGTTTTGTAGAAATTAGTTTTATTTTATTAAGCAGAATGATAGTTGATGTATATGTCCATTTTAGGAACCATATACGATTAACCACACCATAGATGGACTTATGTATATTTGATAACTTTTTATAATGATTTGTTTGAAATAGATGGAATGACTCATAATTCTATCACATGATCTTCTAACACTTCATGAATGACAAATTCAAATTCATTTCTTTAAGAGATGAAGTGGAAACTGGTCAAGGCATGAACACCGGTGAGATTGTACCAAAATCATGTAAGTATTTCTTATGATTCGAAAATTTCTTCAACTTTAGGGAAATGATCATGAAAACCAAAAATGATGTCCTAGTTCCCTCATATCCGATGAATCAGATGGTACCTTAGATCATCACAAATTTTTGGCTTTGTGATTGTTGTCTTTTTCATAGCCTTTTTCTCTACCACTCTCCATCAGAACACGATGGTTATATTTTTCTTCCATATCCATATTTTAACCTATGTTCTCTTATGTGGAAACCCAGTGATTAGTTAATTTGGGTAACAGTAATGTTTCCTACATTAGTTTTTAAAGATATGATTGGGTATTCCCTATTATTATGTGGGTTTCTATGAAAGAAACTCACATGTAATAAACCATTTATAACCCCGACGAATTTCGAGGTCGAAATTCATTTTAAGGGGGGTAGAATGTAACAACCTGTGATTTTATGATAATTATTCCTTTTAATTTCATTGATGTCATCTTTTTTACACTGCAACAAGAATATCTTGTGCTATACGCAACACCGTATTAGCTTGCAGTATACGCAACACTATTCTTGGCTCGTGTTACACACAATTTCAAGTTCATTTTGTAAAAATTATTATATGGAAAATTAAGTATAGACTTTGTTTAATGTATAAATCAAATATGTTTGTATTTTTTATACAAAACAACAAAGGAGTCTTGAACTACATGCCACTCTGACTTGGCTTGCATTACACGCAATCACGACCTTCCTCGATAGCATGTGCATTACACAATATCAGGTTTCACTAAACAATGATATATTGTTATAATGTTATTATGGACTAGCTGTTATGAATATTATTTACTAAATTTTCAATTTTATAACATTATTATTCATCTTAAATATTTCCTAGAACATGGTATGAGAACAGAATAATTTTTCAGGTAAAATAAGTATTTTTCAAAAAATGCAGTTTTGCCACCATTATTTGGCGCACCCACTTTAAATGAAGTATTTGACATGTTTATAAGTTCAATTTGACAAAATAAAATTCTTCCTTGGAAATAGGATATAAAAATTTAATTTGGATAAATTTTTCATATTATTCTGATAAGTTTCATATTTTGATGAATATTAAAAACACGCTATATTTTATTTAAAAACAACTTTTTTCATCGTGAAAATTTATATGGCATGATTATCTTTTTAAATGGGTTTAATGTGTAATTAGAATATTTTTTTACCATTTAATCCAATGTTGGTCATTGGAATTAATTTCACATTGAAATTGGACATAAATAAGTGATGATCTTTTGATAGTTTTTGTTCTTTAAAAACACGACATTTGTACTGATAATGGGAATTACATTTAAAATTAACTAATACCACTTCTATGTATTGAATTTGAAAAAATAGACATCATTTTTTAATTCGGAATATCAAATTTAGCTTATGCTTAATTTTTGGTATATTTCTGAAAAACATCAATTTTTGATGAATAGTGAAAAAACTGTGTTTTTGGTTAAAAATGACATTTTATTTAAATAATCATTTATTTTATTTAAATTTATTTTAGGTCAAAATATATACATAATAATTATATAATTTCAATTAAATTCATTGCAATAATTTTATAATAATTTTTTATTTTTAAAAAATTGTATTGAACTTTTCACCGTCTTTTACCCACCTCCTATGAGCTTTTGCAATTGTTTGTAAAACATAATTTTACCGCTTTTGTGAGTTGAATTTAGAAAATCCTAGAGACATGGCTAATATCAAGGAGTAAAATGTGTTTCAATTAGATAAAAATAATTTTTTGTGAATAGTAACTTTTTTACTTTTATTTACCACGGTTAAAGGTAAATAGGGTAATTCAAGGTTAAAAGAATATTATAATAATTCAAAATTACCATACAACTTGTCAAAAACTTATTGGATCAGTAATGGACGACCATGGGCATCCTTGGTTCAATTTTGGGACCCCATGGAGCCACTTAAGAAAGACAATGATAAATTAGATTAATTAATTTAATGTAAAGACAAAATTGGAATTAAAAACAATTCCTTTTGTAATTAATTTTTATAAGGGGCTGTATAAATTATCATTTCTACTATTAATATTAATTTGAAAGATACAAATATTTCCTACATGTTGGTATTTTTTTTATAAATTTTAGACATAAAATAAATCAAATTATTTATGACACAACAATAATGAAGTATTTACATCATTAATAAATGATTTAAATAAATAAGATTATAATTATTAAAATATCATCAAAAACATGTCCAATTCCTATTGGATGATTTTATTTAGAATATGAGTCATCTAATCTTTGACATTAATGTGTTTCAGACCTCTTTAATCCGAAGATAAGTTTATAATAAAATAATGTTTTCACATTTTCCTAAAGAGCCCCGACACTCCCTTATAAAAGGAGACCAATTCTATGAAATTACTCACACCTCTCAATCTGTTTGGATCGTCCAAAATCATCCCAAAAAATCTCCCTACACCCCTCTCCTCCCCTTTGTGGCCTTACATTAGGCAAAATACACTCCAAGAAGTCCTTTTGGTTTAATCCAAAAGAAGCTACCCAAATTAAAGGTAATAGTTTCTCTTAAGTTGTTTTCTTTATTCTACTTCACCAACCAGAAAACTCTTTTTAAACCATTATTTTGCGACAAAAAAATTATCCTAAATATACTAGGATGTTGTTATGATAAGGATTATAACTACACTTACACACACCTCCATCTAATGGATGAAGAACATATTGTTTCGTTGATTGAAAACTAACGCCTCACGAAACGATGATTGTTCGATTTTCTCATACTGCCTCTCATGGAGGACATTATGATGGAAATTTATTTATATATGACATATATAATGTTTATTATTTCTTTATTCTTCTTTACATACCAATTATATCAAACCTTTATTGTTTCCATAGTTGGTAAATACGATAATCTCATTTGAGGAAGTGTGGACTATCGCCCCCTCAAAGTGATGTGATTCGTTAATGCCTTATGTGGGATGTATAAAGGATGGAGTTAATGATATTATATATGATATTATAATGGAATTATAATATAATTATGTATAATTATGTTTTAATTCCATTATAATAATAAATAGAAATGAAAGTAGCGTTCATACGTACGTACGGTTTACCGTCTCCATGAACGGTGCATTTCATTTTTTACCTCCATATGTTATGTACAATTATAAATACATGTATATGATGGATATATAATGAATATATATGATATATAAATCATGATTTACATTATGGAAGTAATTAAATCATGATATAAGTAATAATAACATCATGAACAACACGTCCAAACACGTACGATAAATAAAATGATTTTACCCAAAACGTTTTATTAAAATGAGATTTACAAAAGAACGGGTAATATAAAGTCATAAGTGAGCCATATATGATATCATAACAATTAATATGATTCGGTAATAAGTAAATGACATTATTTAAATCATTATATATGATGTTCAGATACATACAAAGCATGTCAGACCTATGGTAAGGGATAACCTTTCCAATCTTGTTCTTATCCGAGATTGTTTATTCATAAGTATTTTCCGGGGTTACTATTATCATCCAAGTCCATGTTTTATAAATGTTTTTTATGTATGTTTAAGGTTATTTTTTACCCATTTTGTCTTTTACTACATGGTATGTAATGAATTTTTCTTTTTTTTACGTTACGAGGTACTTTTTGACTTTTCTGGAAAAAGTACGAGATGAATGTTTTTTTTAACTTATATGGCATGATAGGATTTTTATGGTTTTATAAATCCTTATTTTCATGAAGATTCCTCCAAAATATTTCATCACTATTTTCAACAAAATCATTTTCTTTTATAATTTCATGACATTTTCTGAAAAGAAAATCATTTTGAAGAAGAAAGTATATTTTCCTCATGAATTCATTTCAAGTGTTTTATCAAAACCATTTTCCATCTAAGATGACGTTATTTTAATATGTGTATGTTTCAAGTATAATGTCTCTATGATTTACATGGTTTAACTTTTCTTATGATGAAATGACATCCATTTGTTTTATATGGATTATGTTAATGGGATGATGTTTATGAAACCCATTTTATTCGTTGTGTTATAATGAATGATTTATGTTTATGTTGTGGGACACGTAAGAATGATATCATTATGAGATGGGTGGGACCTATATCTGCCTACAATGAATTGGGTAAAGATTTATATCTCATGTGATAGACATGGGTGGAAAGGAAAGTAAATCTGGTTCAGTAATACAGGGCTAGAATGGCAAGTAAACCCGGTTCAGTAAGGGACATTGTCCATTAAGATGGTCTTGGTAGCAATGACTTGGATACTATGGAAATCATATCATGTGATTAATGTTTTTCCACAATAACATGTATTATTCCCATGCTATTTTATCATAAATAATGTTTTTTATGATCGATGCCTTATGTACTTCCATGTTTTATGTCATTTCCCAATATTTTGATGTTTAAACATTATGTTCATGTTTTTAAGTTCAAATGTATATGATTTGTTTTATTTTATCCATGCTTACCCTTACTGAGCATTTGAGCTCACCCTTTATATTTTTTCTTTTCCCCAGGACATAAAGAAAGGTTTTAGGTATGAGAACCAAAAGGGGAAGATCATTATGGGATATGTTGAAGATCTTTCACCACGATTAGAAGTTTACATTCTGTGTTTTCAAAGACAATAAACTATTACGATCCTTGAGTTTTGTTTTTTTGTTATGTATTATGTATTCAACAAAAGTAATGAAATGTCCATGTATGCCAAGCTTCGGGCCTCTACAGTATTACTGGTGGGATGGAATGAAAAGAGATATTATTGATTGTACTATTAATTGATTTACTAGTTATTATGATAAAAAAGGGAGGTTGTTACTAAAAGGGATGCTTTAGCCTTTATCGGTGCCTAAGTGGAAATGGAAAAATATATCCATAGACTTCACTGTGGGATTACCAACGAAATCTCGAGGTAATAATGAAATCTGGGTTATTGTTGATCAGTTGTCTAAATATGCTCATTTACTTCCTATTCGTGGTACATTGTCTCTATATCAACATTCTCGATTGTATGTTAAATAGATAGTCAAGTTGCATGGAGTTCCCATATCCATTGTATCGGATCATGATCCCATGATTACTTCTAAATTTTGGAACGACCTTCAGAAGTTATTGGGTACTGAATTAAATTTTAGTACATATTTTAATCCTCAATTAGGGAGGAAATAAGAATGAACAATTCAGACATTGGAGGATATGTTATGTGATTTCTCGATGGATTATAAGGGATTTTGGACAAAAATATTTCTTTGGTTGAGTTTTCATAGAATAATAGTTTTCATTCTAGAATACAAATGGATCCATTTGAGGAACTATATAGAAAGTGTTGTCAAACTACATATTTTTGGGATGAAGTATGTGAAGGGAAGATGATGAGACCGGAATTGGTAGAAGAGATGGCAGAGAAAGTTCATTTGATTTAGAAGCACATGAGAAAAACTCAATGCAGACAGAAACGTTATGCAGATAACCAGAGGAAGGGTCTTTCTTTTTAGGTATGATGATCATGTCTTCTTCATATTTTTTCAAAGGAAAAGTGTTATGTATTTTGGTATGATGGGAAAGTTGAGTATGAGATTAATTGGTCCTTAGGAAATTTTGGAGAAAATTTGATCAGTTGAGTATATAGTGTCTTTACCTCCAAATTTATCCCAGGTACACAATGTTTTTCATGTTTCGATGTTGAGAAAGTATATTCCAAATCCATCTCTTGTTTTATGCCTAGAGGTAGTTTAGTTAGAAGAGAATCTCTCTTATGAAGAACAACCAGTCCAGATTCTTGACAGTAGAGTGAAAGTGTTTCAGATTAAGGTAATACCCCAGGTATAGTTTTTGTGGAAAATTATATGGTTGAATCTTCAACGTGGGAATCTGAAAATGCTATGTGGGATAAATACGCCCACTTATTTTGATAAGTGAATAAAAATTGTGAAGACGCAATTTCCAAAATGGGGGAAGGATGTAACATCCCATTTAAATGAAGAATAAGATATTTTCAAACTTATTAATATTTGTGAATTAAATATTAATTTTACTTTAATAGTGTTTCTATGTTTGATAGTGTACTCAATATGCAACAATGGATTTCTTTGAAATCTTACATTGCACACTAACAATAAATCATTTTTATTTTAAATGAAAGTTAACTCCTGTCCATTGAATTTGAGGGAATGAAAAATACTAACTTCAATATTATTATTCATATTTGTTAAATTTATTTAATTTTATCCAATAAGGTTTAGAGGCTTAAAATTTGAATGAATCAAATTTTAAGCATAATTTACATTAAAAGGTTGATTTGCCATCTTTTAATAGAAAACCATCTTTAAGTCTAGTTTTGATAACTTTAATACATTTTATTTGACCAAATTAAATTCCTTTTATATAATTGGAACATCAAAATTTACTTTCTGTGATATTTTTGTTTTTTTCCAATAAAGTTCATTTTTTAATGAATAGTTAAACATATTGTATTTTAATTCAAAACCGTGTTTTAATATAATTTATATATACACATATATTATCGTTTTAATTGGTTTTAAAGTGTAATTATAATATATTTTAACCATTTAATCCACTTTTGGTCATGGGAATTACTTTCACTTTGAATATGGACATAAAAAAGAGTCAATCTTTGGTAGTTATTGTTTCTTAAAAACATGATATTTGTTTTAACAACGAGAAATAATTTAAAAATTATTAATCCAACAAATATTTTTAGAATTTTTTAAAATATACATCATTTTTAATTCATAATATCAATTATAGCATAGGCTGAATTTATTCTTCTGAAAAAATATAATTTTTTGATGAATAGTGAAACCACTTAGTAGTACTTTAAAAAACAGAATTTTTCATTTAAATTAAAATTTACAACTTCATTGAATTGAATTTAAAAAATCTAACATACATGGTTGTTATTATTAATTAAAATGTTTTTTAATAAGATGAAAATAATTATTTCGTGAATAGTAACTTTTTACTTTAATTTACTGCAGTTATAGATAAATAAGTTATTTCATGGTAAGAAGAATAATATAATAATTCCAAAATTACCTTAATACTTGTCCAAAACATATTTTATGAGTCATACACTACCTGGGGCATATTTGGGTCGATTTGGGGACCCCATTGAGTCACTTGGGAGTGATAATGACACTTTAAATTAATTAACTTAATGTAAAATCAAAAATGAAAAAAACATATGTTTTTTGAAAGATAATTTTTACAAGAGATTATATAAATTATTTTTTCTCCTATTAACAGTCATTAGAAAGATAAAAATATTTCCTAAATCATGGTATTTGTTTTATAATTTTTAAACATTGAATATATTAAAATATTTATGGCCGAAGAATGATGTAGTGTTTGCCTCATTAATATATCATTTAATTAAATAAGATTATAAAAATTAAAATAACATTTTAACCCTGTCCAATTTATATTGGATGATTTTATTTCGACCATGAGTCAGATTATATTACACTATAATTATTTTTGGACCTTTTCAAACTGAATATATGTTTATAATAAAATAATATTTTCACACTTTCCTAAAGATCCCCTCCACCCCCTTATAAAAATCTCTCACTCATAACGAATTCCTAAAACCTCTGAAGCATTTTGGATTGTTTGACCTCTTCCCAATTAAACTCCCTACATACCTATCGTTTTTCTGGAATCCTTACCTTAGGCATAAGGCACTTCAAGAAGATCTTTTTTTTTCAAACCAAAGGAAGTTTCTCAAATTAAAGGCAATCGTTTCTCTTAACTCCTGTTCTATTATTTTACTTCTCCAACCCCTAAACTCTTTTTTCCCTTTATTTTATAACAACAAAAATATCCTCAATATACTATGATTTTTCTATGAGAATTATTCAAAATAAACTTACACACACCTCCATCTGATGGGTGATGAACATACTATTTTTGAGGATGGCAATCTATCACCTCATAAGACGATGATTGTTTGATTATATCCTACCACCTATCATTGTGGACATTAATATTACACTATATTTATATACTATATATATTATGATCCTGTTTTCTTTTTTCTTCTTTATTTTACTTTCATATCCTACCTTTTTGTTTCCATTATGGGTAAACATGAAAATTTCATTTGTGGAAGAGAAAACTACCACCCCCGCAAAGTTATATAAATCGTTAATGACATATGTGGGACGTATAAAGGATGGAGTTAATGATATTATTTATTATAATATAGTGTAATTATAATATACCTATGTATCATTATGTTTTAATACCATTATAATAAAAAATTTAAAGGGAAGTAGCGTTTCATTTCATAGCTCCAAATGTTATGTACAATTATAAATACATGAATATAATTTACATATATGATATATATGTTATATAAATAATGAATATCATTTAGGATATAATGAAATTTTGACCATGTGTTCAACTTGTAACTATATAGAGTTCATTTGTGACTCAAGTACCAAATATCGACAAAAAATACATTATTAGGGAAGTAGAAGTTAACTTTATATGAAGGTAATAATTGATATAAAATATTTAATAAACATGAAAAGGGTTCTTAAGAAAGTATAAGTAAACTTTATTTTATTATTCATGAGATTAACGAACAATCGAGTCACGTCGGACACGATGTAAGGGACTTTGTCTCAATCACCTTTCATTGAGGCATATTTTGTTTTATAGACGACTATATTCTATACGGTGTATGAAACCCTTTTAATTTTCATTTCATTCAATGGGAATATTTTTATAAGAATCATTTTACTAAAAGTCAAAAATGAAACTTTTTTTACATTAGTGGTGACAACAACTTTTCCACCGATGCGAGTATTATTTGATCTTTGGCTTCCTTAACTAGCTGTAATGTTTTTAAAAGGAAAAATAAATACCATATACTCTATTTATATATTTTGGTATTGAAAATGATTTGATAATGGTTTTATTATTTCAATATCTTGAAATGATATTTTATTATTCCAATGTGGAAATGTTATAATTTTTTATGTTTATGTTATGTGTTATGATCATGCTATGGTTCATGGGAATTATTTATGTTTACAGTTTGTTCCGTGATAAACCATGGGCAGGTGATCCCGAGATAGCTCACCAATGCATTAGCTAATGTGACCGAGGTAAATGTGAATGTTTCTTCTAATATATTTAGGTAATATACTGTGATGGTTATTCCAAAGTAACTCCCTATGTAGCTTTGATAGCTACATTGTAAGTATGTTATGGATTCCAAATGTTACCTATGTGATTTATGATTTCTATGTGTTATTCATATATCTTAAGATATCATGAGTTATGTAAAAGTTTTTATGTTTTGTATGTATTTATGAACAAATGTTTTCTTTCGTTGTTTTATAACCCTTACTGAGTTTTTTTATGCACATTCCATGTTTTGTAATGTTTTCACATGACCTAAAGATATATAGGCTCAATGATGGGATCATGTAAAATTCATGCTTTTTAAAACATGGAACATGGCATGAATCATTTTTTCAAGAGTTTTTATTTTATGAAAAAAATTGGAAACTGTGTTGAAGTTTCTACTTTCTAATCTTTTGAGATGTGATAGTTATGTCTTAATTCTCTAAAACTCTAAACCTGAAAAGATCCTTAATCTGAATTATTCATTTAATTAAATATTACGTAATGTTTAAGGCCGGGTCCTTATAATGATTTTTTTAAAATTAATAACCACTAATATTGTGTGTATTTATAATTTTCACACATAATTATGTAGTCGATTTATCCTTAATTTTAGGATACCGATTTTATAATGGATTTCGTCTCAATTTACATTACCTTTGATACTTCATTGTTGATATGCACCAATTCACTCCTATATGGTTTATATACTGTCATTTGGTATTTTATATCATGAATCCCATTGCTCTCATGATATTATTAAGTTATGATTAAATTTTATTCCTCAATTATTTGTATTCCAGGGTCTCTCATTTTGCTAAAAACTATTTAACTAAAATATCGTTTTGAATTTTTTAAAGGTTTATTCTTCTAGATCATTCACATTAATGTCCATGTCTTACAAATGGGTTTTAGGATTTATTCATATGGATATGAATGTTTTGAAATTTAAATTTCTTTCAAATTCTTTAAAGTTGTATGGGACACTTTTATTCAAAAATCTCTTTATTAAAATTTTTAAATGGTTTTGATAATGTTTTGATAAATTCTTTGATTTTTTATATATTTTGAAATGATAAATTGTGAATTGAATGTAATATTTCCATTATGTTTTTTATGGGTTATGAATATGTTATGGCTATTTTGGAATTGTTAATTTATACAGGTGGTTCTATGATAATCCTTGGGCGGATGAGCCCGAGATTTCTCTCCAATGAATTGGGTAACTTGACAGAGGTAATCATTAATGTTTCTCCTAAGAGATTTAGGGAATATGATGTGATGGGTATTCCAAATGTTACTCCCTCAATAGTTGTGATAGATACAATGTAAGGATAATAACCTCTTGGGTTTCTCTCGCAGTCAATACCCCTTGTTTATATAGCCTCAATAAATTATACAAGACCTTTAGGAATCCCTCACGTTCAATACCCGTAGGTCAACATAGTATAAATAATCATAAGAATCCTCTTGGTAGCTCTAATGGGATAACCTTTTCATTCCCACATAACATAGAGTAAAATATTTCAACCACTTGGGAAGCTCTCATGGTCAATTACCCCTAGGTAAACATAGTATAAATTTTCATAAATGGCCTCCGTGTAGCTCTCACCGTCTATACCCCCTTGGGAAAAAATCTATTCCAAGGCTCCCAAGGCCCTGTGTAAATAAAAATGGAAACCCTAAATAAAATTTGGGCCCAGGGCTCTCACAATCTATTGAATGATCAGAGTGCATATTATATTAAATCATTATATGTAATATATAGCTACTACATGGCTATCATTAACATGAATGAAACATGAAATTAATATAACCAATAATCTTCATCCTAAGTAATCCATGGCCTTGAAAAAAGGTATTCCTCGTAGGAAACCTTGACCAAAAGTAAATTGTTAGTCAATTAAATTATTGAACCCATGAGGTGTCACATAAAAAGGTTATACAATCTTATGCGTATGAAACAACCCTAAATCAAACAACCAAACCATAGTTGGTATTTACATGAGAAAATCCAAAATATTCAATACCACAAACATATATATTCATCACTTTAAGAATATATAATCCAGATAATGTCAATGTATTCCACAAAACTACCAAGCATGAATTTTTATAATGAACCCTCTTGAATGTTGACCCTTGAATCACCCTAGAACAATGTAGATACAAGAAAAGGGTAAAAATGATCATCCCTAAATAACATTAGATAGAGGTGAAGTCAATAAGAGAGGGTATTGAGGAAGAGATATATCACTTGTGGGAATATAATGCACCCTATGGAGTCTCAATCCGAGCTTAGTTGGAGGAATGTGTTGATCTCGAAATCCTTTGGCCATATTTTGCTCTCATGCATGAGACACGAGAAGAAGATGTCCTTTCTTGAGATGAGATGTGAGCCCGGCCTGATTATTCAATAAAAATAAGAGTATAAGGTGTGTTCATTTAATGTAGACAATGGGTACTTGCCTCCAATGGATCCCAGATTAGGTAGGTATCTAGGTCACCCACATGACTACGTACATGGTGGTTATATGACCATTACATGCCAACCAACACACTGTTTCACAAAAGATCATGTAACAAACAAACCAAATGTTCGATTGACATGCCTTTTTTGGAACAAGGACCTTTCCGATGAGGAGGTCCCTTTGAGATACTCTACATGAGTTTTTATGAGGATTGTTTATGGACATGTTGGATAGAACTCAAATCCAATCAAGCCATTTTTTCAAATATTCCCATATCTTAAAGGCCTGGCGTCCATTCGACATACAGTATGTTGTGTTGGGACCCTTATATCGAGAGTATCATTTGGGGTTTTCTATTTTATTATTATTATAGGTAGAGGTATGAATGATGTGTTGAGGAGTAGATCCTCCTTGAATCAATGGTGCTATGTGTGGGAATATAGTGGCAGGATGCAACATGAAGAATGTGAGGGACCATCTGTGGAACTACATGAGAGAGAACCTTCATGGATCAGTAGTAGAGAGTCCTTATTTAGATTATCATCAGAGAGCCCTGTCATGGATCCTCAATATGGAAAAACATCATGGATAATTATGGGAGAGATCCTTTGTGGATCAGCATTAGAGAGACCCTATGTGTATCATCATGAGAGTGACCTTTTGTTTATTAGCCATAGAGATACCATTCATGGATCAGCTGCCGGGTGAATCTTCATTGATCAGTAGAAATGAATCTCAATTGAATAATATGATATATCTTTATAACTATTCATCTTAAATTCTGTATGTATGTTATACAAAATGCGACCTGTATTTTTCATCATGCTATGTATATGATATCATTCTTGTTTGGGTTTCCTTTTTGATATTTCATTTGTTGTATTTTCCCTTGTATATTTATAAGAGTCCATCAGGGGTCTCCTGGTACCTACTGAGTTTTTATAATCACCCTTTTTTAGGTCTCACCCTCACTTGTTGTGTCTTGTCTAAAATACTGATGATACGAAACTGAACAGGGTGGACTAAGACGCAGTGGAACTCAGTGAGGAAATAAAGGATGGTGAATACTTCTACAGTTTGTGGATTTACATCCACTGCCCTACAAATAGATATTCCATGGAATACTTATATTGTAATGTTTACTTTGTATTTTTAGGATTTTATTCATTCCCCTATACTTTCATATTACACCCTTTACTCTCTGTGTTTTTACTTATGGTGGTTGTAATTTTTTCCATTGTGGGTTTTTTGTACAGTATGCCATGATTGCGTCTGTGATGATTTAGAATAAATTACTCCACCATTTGGGTTATTCCATTCTAGTGCTAGTCACTAGCCCATGGCCAATGGAAGGTAGAATTGGGTAGTCACAACATGGGAACCATTGAACGATTCCTTTAAATTTGTTATCATAGGTTGGGAGGTTCTACCATAAGAATGAAGAGACTTTATTTTTTATGGGGGAAAATGTGTTATGTGTCTTGAGTTCAGAATATAGTCATGGAAGTATAGTTATTTTGTGACAGCTAACGTATCCATACTCCAGGACCCTGAATTCTTTTTTCCAACTTATTACACCAAAACACTATTTTCAAGTGTTTTGGAAATGTTTTTACCTTGATCTCTTTTTAGTCAGAACAACATGTATATCTTATGGACTGCGGCACATCTGTTTCCATACAAAATGCCTCCATGAGGACAAATGGCCAAGATTCCAATGAGGGATCATGGTGATCACCCACTGAGTGGTGAGGCATCAGTGCAGGTGCCACTTACAGTGAGAGCACGTTCGAGTGGTGTACATGAATCACCACCAACCGTAGAGGAGTAGTTTCTACCAACCAAACAAGACGATTATAAACACAAAATGAGCATGTTGAATAAGTTCCAGTGATAGTGGCCTCTATGGATTTGAGTCGAGACTGATCCTTAGGCATCAGAGGAATTACTGGAGGCAGTTACCCTTGTTTTTCACCTTGTAGAGACACCGACAAACAAAGTAGTGGTCTTAGATACTATCCTTTACTAGGGTACAACAAGGAGATGATGGATCTTGATGCTCTACACACATGACGAGGTGAACCTTTCCTTTTTGTACATTGAGAGCCTCATCATTGTGATGTTTGTACCGGTGACACTATGCTCAGTGCGTATTCAAGAACTATCACATATATTGCAGGGAATCCTTTATATGGCCCAATACACTTAGAGGTACACCGACCTCGCCCGAAACTCCACCATCATGGTACATGTACCTTTAATCATGGTCTAGGCCTTTGTGTATGTACTTTTTCAGGAGATCAGGGAGATGATGATTGTTCTCAATATCCCGAAGTAGGCTACAGTGCTAGAGTGAGATCTACTGGTGGAGTGATTCCTAACCGAGTTGGGACAGATGATCAGAGCCACCACTGGATGACAGGTGGTCATCTAATCTATAGCAGGAGGTAGGAAGATGGTTTAGAGGCCCAAATGTACTAGAACATCTGGAGGATGACACCCAGATTTAGGTATGGAGGTGTAGACTTGTTATGTAGAGGAGGTCGGTGGAGGGACATACTTTGTTACTCCTATGGTGGACAGGGACACATGGAATGTGGAAGCCTATAAAATAGTACAAACTATTAGAAAACATTTGAGGGATGAACAATGGAGATGTAATGGGTTGAGCGAGGATGTATGTAAGTTGGAAGATGTGGCAGGGGAGTAGGAAGAGTGGCAAGGGTGGATGGCGGTTCGAGGTATTATCTCTACTACAACATGGTGGTCTACCACTGGCTCAAGGAGCTAGTAGAAAGTGGAGAGATCAACATTAGGTACTGGGGGCCTATTACCATGGTGCTTCAATGATGATTAGAAATATGATGTATTTCTTCTCCATCATAGGTGTAGTACTTATTGAAATGGGTTACTTCCACACTTTACTTTCCATGGTCCTCATTTGAGGATCAGAGATTCCAGTGGAGCCATTGGCTCGATCCCTTTGATTAGAGTCACATATGGGAGTGGATTCGATGATTACACATTATTATCAGATGGGTGATACTACTCTAGGAGATTAGAGTATCGGTTGGGAACTTCTATTAGCAACATCGATGTCTTACAACATCATATTGGGTTTAGATTATTTATAAGCATTTAATGATGAAATTCACAATTTATAGGCGTAATGTGAGGTGTGTCTATGAGGATGAGACTAGGTTATCCTTCACCCATGTGTATGTAACCCTTTCAGTACCTGATGGACATTCTCAGAGGAGGGTGAATCCGGTAACTCACCAGATTACTATTCTCGCCCACAGTGTAATATAAGAGAGGATTACGATCATTTGTGTAGTGGTGGGTGATTATGTGGATGTATTTCAAAATATTTCATAGTAATACCTACTCATAGAGAAGTTGTATTCTATCATCACATGTACACTAAGAAGACACCCATATCTATACCTACATATTAGATGACTATTGCGGAGCTCTGGGAGCTGAAAGTATAGTTGAGGGACTTGTAGTGGAATGGGTTTTTAATACCATTTTTCTCCCAGGGCATCCCCGATGTTGTTTTCCAAGAAGATAGATGGGATCTCAATACATTGTGTGGACTTTTGACACTTGTACGGGTGAACCAAGAAAACAAGTATCCACTACTGAGGATTAATGGCCTCTTTGATTAGATAACAAGAGTGAGGTGGTTCTCAAAGTTCGACCTTATATTAGGAAATCATTAGCATCAGGTACGGGGTGAGGATGTTCCAAGGACAAACATTAGATTTTGGTACTACCACAATGAGTTTTGTGTGATGACTTTTAGTGTGACCAATTCCCTAGAAGTGTTCATGGGACTCCTGAGTAGTATCATAAAATCTTACCTCAAACATTTAGTGGAAGTATTCATTGATGACATCTTGGTGTACATGGTGCTGGGTGAAAAATACACTACACACATGTGCATAGATTTGGATACACTCCATGAGAACCACCTTTATGATTAGCTCTCAAAGTGCATCTATGGGATTTAGGAGGTCCACATTCGAGGACACATCATTTCAGAGGCTAGAGTATCAGTGGATCTGATTAGGATAGAGGCATGTCTTGTTTGGGAGCCACCCAGAAGACCGATTGAGGCAATGAGTTTTTTGAAGTTGTATTGGTACTACTAGAGGATCGTACACATCTTTTCCCATAGTAGAAACTCCTTTGTATGCTTTAAAAAATGGTACTACCCTTCATATGGATGGAGAGCTACCATCATATTTTCCTATAGTTAAGATGGAGATTGACAAAGGCCCCCTTCCTATGACTACCATTAAAGGCCAATGCATATGTTGTATTATGTGATGCATCATAGACCGAACTAGGTTGTGTCTTGATGTGGGAGTGAGTAGTGATTTACTACGGTTCATGATAGTTGAGGGAGCATGATAAGAATAATGTGACTTGGGACCAATAGTTAGCAACACTGGTCTTTTTCTTAAATATATGTATGCAGTTCACGATGGGTGAGTGGTTTACCATCTACTATGATGACCAGATTCTCAAATATATCTTTTCAATGAAGGTCCTGATCTTGAGACAGTGGTGATTGATGGATATTCTATAGGACTATGAAATTGAGAGAGTGTATACTCCTCTGAAGGATAAAGTGGTGGCTGAAACACACAACACGAGGTCTGGTTTGGATCTCTTGAGTGAGGCGATGAAGTTGATATCCACGATGTAGATATCCTTCATGAATGATGATGGAGAAGTTTATGACTAATCTATGATTGTCACTCCCACATTCCTTTATTTATTTACAGAAGAAAAACATTTGGATGTGGATAATGAGGTTTCACTTACTCATATATACTTAGGATAGACTCATGTGGTATTTTTGATTAGTTGGGATAACGTCATCCTTTTTAGAGGATGAGACATGACACCAGTGACTTTACCTGAAGAGTTGTTGAGGGAGTTCCATCCATACCCTTTGGCGGTAAATCCTAGTGTGGTAAAGATGAACTAGGAGCTCCGACGTCAATACCGGTGTTCATGGATGAAAAAGTGGTGGTAGCATAGGAACCTCCAGGAGAGAGGAAGGGAGTGATAGGCTAATAATAGTTCTCAGTACCTCCATTTGTTTGATTAGCAATGGTTTGGGATTTTGAGGACGTAAATACCTTGGGTGGTGATAATTAAATGTACCATAACATCCATATTGTTTTTAATTATATGGATTTATTTATAGACTACTTGTTGAGATAGAAAAGTACATTGAAGCATAGGGTTCCCTTAATGTTAATTTGAACATTTCTTTTGTTACTTAAATAAAAATGGGAGTGATTTTTTATTACATTTAAACCAGTTTTCCAATTGTAAATTTGTGGGAACTATTGAAATCCAAATGTCCGGATTCACATTAAAATGAAATAACTATGACCTACAAGTGTCGGTCTGAAAAGTTAATATAACTAATATTCAAAAAATAAATAAATAACATAAAACAATTTATATTATTTTCCATCACACTGTTGAATAGAAAATGGCATCACTATAGTGAAGAGATGTGGAAATGATGAGGGACATTATATTAAGATCATTAATGGATCATTATACAACCATATCATAAATGCTATTACATTAATAAAATAGTGTAATGATGAAATGTTGCATCTTAACAGAAGCATTGTGTCATGTTTCTATTTATTAAACTACCATGTTAGAGAGTTGATAATTAAATTATGGGGATTCAATGATAATAATATGAAAAATTACACTCCCACTAAGAATAATGAACACCATATAATCTGATACCAATGGGTAATGATGGAGGATTTGAGCGCAGAAAAAAAAATCAGGGAGAATGAGATCGGATCTTGGAATTGACGAACGAGGAAGAACGACAGAGGATCACACATCAAAGGAAACTTGGATCATCATCCACCACCTACAAAAAATCATAATCTATATTTGGATTTATTTTATCACTTATTCCCCATTATTTTTTCTAAAACATAGAACGTAGATCAGCACATGAACATGTTGATGCACATATCAGGTCTTATTGCGGGAGGGTGCTTTACTTAGGGATTTTCATGGGGATTATTGATAGCTGGATAGAACTGTGATCCCAAACCTCCCATATTTCAAAAATATAACATATATGGTCTGTGTTAACATGGACAAGGAATGTTCCCCTCCACCTATGTTTTTCATTGTGGATGAATTCTTGAAAATGGTGGCAAAGTGATTTCGATTTTGTCACAATGAAGGTGGAATTCTTATGTTCCTCTAGGCTTAGACTGTTCAAGAAAAGGACCATAGAAGAAACTATTGTGGAAAACACAAGGAACCACCAATGTTCCGGTGCCAGTAGAGGTCACAGGGGAAGGGAGATGGCACACCTGTCTAGGCGTCATGGTGGTGTGGAAGTGTGGTGCTGACCAGAGCAACATGAAAAGGCAGCCCGTGTCTGGGATGCTCAAGAAGGATGATGGAATGTGGTCAATTGACTACATTTGGTAAGACCATCCTTATAGTAGTCAAATGGAGTTTTATAAAACATACAAGTTAGAGCCATGTACGGTAGACTGAGACTGGTCCAAAATGCAGATTAGATACAAAGGGAGGTGGTGCCAACTACCACAACCTGGTGATGAAGTGAATGCTGCTAATCCATGCCAGGGCCAGGTTTATGAGTTTGGGTCGCATCCCACTAGGAATGTTGGGACAACATAGGGATGGACCCGTGGCCTCGCAGGCTGTGTTGGATCTAGGCGGGTCGGGCCTAGTTCGGGAAGTGTCCAGACCAAACCTACCCCTGTTTCATGGAAATGCTTGTAACTAATGGAAATTGTGTCTGATTGGTGCTCTATCTAATTAAATATGAACCTTGTGAATAGGTGGTATATATTAGATACTCTATGTGGGTTTGTTTTTAGAGGTTCGAATACGACTGGGATGGATCAAACTCGAATCCAACCCATCACTTTTTACCAAAATGCACAAATTGTATATACCAGGCATCTGTTCAACATGAAATCATTTGTCTTGTGATCCTAGCGATGAGGTAGTAATTTTTGAGACTATATGTAAGAATTATTATGGGTTGAGGTATGAATGAATTAATAAGGATGAAATCTTCCTAGAAAAAGTGTGGAATATGGGGAAATTCAGTTTTTGGAAGGGATGTGAATAATGAGAGCAACACTCCATGGATCTAAATGAGAAAGACCCTTCATGGATCAGTATTTGAGAGACCATTCATGGATTATCATGAGATATACCCATTGTGGATTAGTAGTATAATTTCCATTAATGGATTAGATTGATAATGACCCTTCAAGGATCACCGTGAGAGTGACCCTACGTGGATTAGCATGAGAGATACCATTCATTTATCAGCACCAGGGCCACACTTCACAGATCAGTAGTAGAGAGGCCCTTCATGGATCAGCAACATAACCTCAAATAGAATAAGATGATCTATCATTATAACTGTGCATTTTTACTTATTTACTTCAGTTATAAATCATGTGAGATGTCTTTTACATTGTGATATGAAATTATGATCGTCTTTGGTGATGTTTATTTTCTGTTATTTCCTTTGTGGTATTTTTTCCTTATGTATTTCATAGAGACCATTAGGGGACTCAGGGTCTATACTGAGTTTTTATACTCACCCATGCACGGTCTTCTCTAACTCATGTTGTGTCATGTGTAGATGACAGATGCTATGATGCAGTCCCTGGTGGACCAAGACTCAGTGGAGCTTAGTGAGGAAGGAGGAGACGAGGTATACTTATACAACATCATAAATTACCTCCAATACCCTAAATGTATTAGCATTTGGGTGGAAATAATTATAACTCTTTACTTATTGGTTTCAATGGATTTTATTATGGCCCTTTACTTTTAGTTTACACCTTTTACTCTCAGTATTGGTACTAGTAGTGGTTGTACATTTTTATCATTTTTGGTTATCATTGTGCAGTATACCATGTTTCTGTTTGTAAATGTTCAAAGGAAATTCCTTCATTTTTGTGATATGCCTTTTCATTGCTAGTAAACATCCTAAGGCCTATGGAAGGTGGACTTGTGGTAGTCACAAAACGGGCCCGAATGGATGGGTCATGACATCATCAACATCTTGAGGTACAATATTAATTACCATATTGGTCATTTAGTAGGAAATTGAAATGAAATTATTCTTTATGATTGATTATAAGTTCATATTATGTGTTTCATGTGACTGAATTAGTGATATTGAATCAATTACTTATTGTGATCATATTTTTTTAATATTTTTTATGATATGACATGTATGTTACAAATAATGGTTCATATATCTAAATGTATTTCTTATACTATTTAAATTCTATTAATATTTCATGATGTACATGTTTCACAATTAGTTTATATAACCCCATGTAGTGAGAGTGTGATGATGTGAATATGACTACAATTGATGAATTGTTTGATGGTATGGGTAAGACAATAGAAATTACTTTCATAAAATATCATGAACATACATGGATAATGGGTCGACATGTTATAGTATAATGTGGGAGAATTCCTTTTTTTTAATAATTTTTTTTTGAAAATTTTCATCAAACATGTCATGTTATACATACCATCCTTTACTTATAGTGACCATTTCTAATGTTGAGCCATTGTTGTACCTAAAAATGACCACAATTTGAGTGGATTGTGTAATGTCTTATAATAGAGGGACATGTAAAACAAAATCATATAATTAATAGTGGCATGCTGAAGAATGAGATTATAAGGTATATGTCGACTTATTTTTCACATAATGTCACGAAACTTGTATTTATTAATATATATTAACATATTAACATATGTGATAACATACTCTATTATATATTATGTACACAAATGTTATGGACAGATTCATGATGTCCTACATTGTTAATTAGTAACAACTTAAACATTAATGTTAATGCCTATTAATTTTTTTGGAGTTTGGAACCAGTGATGGGATACAATAACATACCATATTTTTCAAAGAAATACTACGTTCATTAACATTATATAACACACAACACTAAGATTATACATCTCACCGAATATATGAATGTTATAATATAAACCATAAATTGGAGGGTATGAATATGAATAAATAACTAATAAAGAATATATTTATATAATAATTCCATTATATAATAATGTATTTTCAATTTCTTATTTAAAAAAATCTATATTAATTTAATGTATTTAATTCTCCAAAAAAAATTGTATAAAAGTTTTTTTAATAATTTTTAAAAAATTTAATTTCTTTAAAATAAATTTTTTAATTAAATTTTTACATTAATTATTGATTTTGATTTCCATAAAAAATTTAATTATTTAATTTTTATAACCTAATTAATTACAATTGACTCATATTTATACTAGATTTAATATATTTATATTTTTGGGTTTAATAACATATTTCCCTAAACACTGTTTTTTGTCCCAATGTTTGAACATAATAATTAATTAAAAACCCATAATGGGGGATTTCTTCAATTTAATTCATATATTATATATTGATAAATATTAATTTAAATTCCTATAATTAGGATTACAAGACATATAGTTATCCAAAACACATATTGATCATGAAAAATACATTTCATGAAATGTAAATTTTTTATTTGATATATTCTTTTTATTTTTAATTTAATTATTTCATATATCATTATGCTATTTTATGAAATGGAATAATTCATATGAACAACCCTAATTTAGAATATATAATACATTTTAGAAAATATTTTTTCATAATTAATTGTGTAATATAGTAACAAATGATTATTGGTAATATTATGAAAACATGTTTACCTTGGGTTAAATTTAACTGATAATGGTTTAGAAGACATAAAAATATGTATAAATTTAATTTTATTGAAATATTTATATTTTATATTATTATAATAATTAAAATATCAAATTTTTATCCATTTTAATATATAAAAAAATGGTATACATTTTACTTTTCAAAAAATCCATGTGTCCTCTCCCCTACATATAAAATATATCAACTCTTCTATTTTATTCACTACATCATCCCCTTAAGTTTAATTACATACAGAACTATATTACATACTGAAATCACTCCAAACAAAATATTGGATGTTTTTTTTATCAAGAAAATAATATAATAAGGATTTTGGTGTAATCATAAATTGGTGGTCTGAAGAAGTGTTATCCTTCTTAATGGAGAGTTTTTATGTTTTTTTCGTCATCCATAACAATAAATTTTTATTAAAACATGATGATATAATAAAAAAATATCTAAAATATACTTATATGTTATTATTTTAATTTAATAACCTACATCCATCTCATATTTCCTGAAATGGGAAATAAAACCATTATTCATGTGTATGGAAGACTACCACCCTGGGAAATGATGTAATTCATTTTCCATCATTTCCTCTCAATGGCGATAATATTGAACGAATTACAATTTATATATGAAAATAATGAAATATTTATAATTTTGGGAATATAATATAGTATATATTTTTTAAAAATTTCATTCTTTGAATAACTATGACTTCATTATTTCGTATGTGTGGTCTACTACCTCAATGAAGGGATACGATTATTTTTTCACCACCACATCACATTCAGGATATATATAAATTTATATAAAAATATATTGTGATATATGTTAGATTATTATAATTATTTCATGTAGAAATAACAGTTATATTTATTACATAATGATCGTTAAAAAATTAAAACATTATTAACGTGAAAATATGGTCTACCGACTCTAGGATTTTAACTTAATGAATATTTAAGATCCATTTTTAAGGATTGATTATGAAAATTATATTATATTTATTTAAATTATAATAATATGACTATAAGTATTATATATATTGTGTTAAAATTTATCATTGACAATAGTCAAAATAAAAAATATATTTGGAAAATATTTCCTGAACATCCTCAAAACACCTGATATGGACTTAGATGATAACATATTTAAGGATGTCATAATTTAAATTTTATAAATTATATATGTATAAGGTATTAGACACAGAAAAAAATATTCAATAATCATATAAATTAAATAGGCTATTTAATATGTAGTTAAAGGACATACATGGAAAATATAGACTCAACGTAAGGGTTTCTTATCTCACAATTCTGTTTTGTGAAAAAAGTACAAATTCAACATGTACTAATATTCAAGGGTTTAAATAAATCCCATTAATGTAATTTTTTTTATTTTCGTGATAATTATTATTATTTAAAAATCCATAATATTTTTTCTCTATCACAAGTATTCGATCAAGATGTTAACAATGTAATACGTGGGTTTCTCTCAATATTCCTTCATTAAAGAATATTTAATTTATATGCACCAAATTTATTTATATAGTGTATATTCGTCAATGTTTAATGTCTATCATGGATATAATCATGTTCACAATACATAATATATAATTTTAACTTATTATTTGTTTGTTCTTATGGTCAAGATGAAAAAAAGTGGAAGTGATTTATATTAAAATATCCATTCCTTTTATGATTTTTTATTTTGATGGTCCTCTTAGAAAAAATAATATTCTAATATTTTATTAAACAACATATAATTTTTTATCATATGGATAAGATTCGGTTTCCAATTTTTAAGAGATAGTTAAATGATTAGGAAAAATGAATTTAGTGTTATATATAAGTAAATATATATGAATTAAAATTGTGCATTATATAT
This sequence comes from Viscum album, assembly GCA_963277665.1. Lineage (NCBI taxonomy): Eukaryota > Viridiplantae > Streptophyta > Magnoliopsida > Santalales > Viscaceae > Viscum > Viscum album. Next base: position 742,189,745 of record OY728121.1, on the reverse strand, counting down.
ATCCTAATTGGATATAAGATCATTAGATATTTGTACTTATAATATATGGTTCATTAATTTGAAGCAATTTTATAGTTTTTGTGATGTTTTAAAAATGAATCTAATATAACCGTCAAAAAATATATAATTTAAAAGTAAAAAAAATATATATTATTTTTAAAATATGTATTTCTATTCATTCAATTTAACCTAAATAATTTTTAATATTTTGTCACCCTAAAAATTTATTAAATATATTTTAAAATAAATATAATTTCTTCTTAATAATTCATTATAGACAACAAATTGTTTAAAAAAAATCAATAAACTATTAAATAAATTATTGTAACCTAATGCTAGAATGGATTGTATGAGTTATAATTATTCAATTATTAAATATTTGTTGATGAAAATTTTACAAAATGAAATAAATATTTTTAAATTATTTATAATATCATATAATAATAATTTAAAAATAAATGAGATTCATTTTTTGAAAAATAGTTTTTTATGTGTAATAAATAATAATCCAAATAAGTTAAATTTATCATTATCAATGAATAATATCAATAGACATTAAATATTAAATTTTAAATTAAATATTTTAATAATCATTTAATATTATTTATTATGAAATCGATAATAATAAATCATGTATTATTCCTAGAAATATCTTTTTTCAAAGATGATGTTTCCATATACTCAAATGCACTTAATTAAAAAAATATTTCTTTTACAATTATTTATTTACATCAATGAAATTAAATATATATAAATGGGATTATATAATTTGATAAATATTGAACTTTTATTTTTTTCAATGTTAATAGAAACTATTGTATAATTTATTTCCTCAATAACATCTAACATTAGTCAATATAGGTTAATACTAAGTGAAAAAATATATTTTTTCATCCAAATTATATTTAAATATATATATATATATAACTATACCCTTTTTTATCTTAAGATCTAAATTTGTTATTTTAATTGAAACAAGCCCTTGAAAATCACCACTACATTATTTATATCAATGAATGTTACAAAATGTAATTCATTTTTTAATAAGTAAAATATTTAAATATAATGAAAAAATGATATGATTTTATATAGGTTTCTATTTTTTGTTTAATAAAATTATTTTTTTTCGATAGAAATTTATTATTTAATTTTGATAGTTATAAAATGATCCTTAATTTCTTATGCAACACTGCTGAATTATTTACCAATTTAAATATATATATTATTTTATAATAAAAATATTAAGAGTGATAAAATTTAATTATTTACCATTTCATGAAATTTGATAGAAATATATGACATATTCGACAGTTTCAAAGAATTATATTTTAATATACCATTTCATCTAATCATTTTAATGTTAAATTTAATTAATTCTGTCAAAAATATATTCCATTAAAAATTATAATATATAATATTTTATTACAATATTTAATATTAATAAAAATAGAATATTATTCAAAATGAATATGAATTGTTGTAAAATATCAAAAATTTCCCATTAATAGGTATTTTTTGTTTTATAGTAATATTTTTCACCCTTAAAGTGTGGAAAATATAAATATTATACTAATTGTAAAAAGGAATAACTAGGGGTTAAAAATAAAGGAACATTTTATAAATTTAATACAAATGTATCACTTTTATTGTAGTATCTATAATAAAACACATATTAGATCATTATCAAATAAATTATGATTCATTTTTACTTATAAAATAGTTAGTATTAATTTAATGTTTTATGAAATCCTTGGGTGACCTCCCCTAAATATTAATTGTGAACCAACATTTCATTTTTTTCAAACAAAATTAAGGATTATATATTGAAAAAAATGAAAAAAATTGCCTTCTTCTTTATCCTATAAACATTATATGGGTTATTTATTCCCAAAAGATCAATCATTGGACCAACTATAGGAGATATAAGGGATTCATTACCAAATAAAAGGTAACCTCCTTAACTTACCAATTTCCATTATTTTATTCATTTTCATTTTATAAATATATTATATTCCTCAAAAAATTATATATGAAATATCATTTACATGATTATATGTTGTTATTTTTATGAAAAACCCATTATACACCCTCATTCTCATTCAATGGGAAGTGAAATAATCTGTTGTACGTTTGTACGACATATCAACCCCATGTAGCAATATAAATAAATTTTCCAAAAAATGTTGTATAGATCTGTATTATGATGGTTATAATTTTAATATGTGATATATAAAAGAAAATGTAATTCTATAATTATAAAATCATTTTTACATTCATACCATTCAATCCCCTTAGAAATGATGATGTCACTCATGCTTAAGTGGGTACTACCACCTCTATAAATTGATGTCATTCATTCTTGATTAATATTTTAAGTTATTTACAATGAGGTTGAAATGCATATTTGTTTATGATATATATGATATAATTATTTTCATTTAATATAGAATTAAAATTTACATTCCTGTTTATTAATCATTGAAAAAATCAAAAACAAAACTATGTGTACGTACTACATTATGACTCCATGAATAGTTGAATTAATTTTTCTATCCCATTGTTTTAGATATTAACATATAAATATATTTGATGAATGTATAAAATATTAATAAATGTTTAATATTATAGAGATGATGGAACTATGATTCATTTTAAAAGGTATAAACTACCAAACTGAAACATACTTGTAAATGAAGCAATGATAACATAAAATATTTATTTAAAAAAATTAAAATTTTTGAATAAATTTTTAATGAAAATTGTAATTTTTTAAATATATAATAATTTATTTGTGTAATATCATATATAATAAACCAATAATTATTATATTTGCGTATTGAAAACATATAAAGCATATTAGAAGAATGGTAAGAGGATTTTTGGTAAAATGACATTTTTTATAAATATTTTATTAGATTATTTTTTGATAATGTAATGTTATGAAATACATATAATAGTACACTAATTTTATTTGTTATTTTTATTTTTTCAATTTATATATTTTCAATTAATTTACGTCTCCCTTATTTTCATATGTCTATGAATAAAATTTTAGATCAAATTATATCCATTAATCACTATGAATGAATAATAATTCTCATTCATTTATATGATTTATAAATTTTTTTAAAGAAGAATATTACTATTATCCTATTATATTATTTTTTTTATGTTTAAAAATGTTTTACATTCATAAAAATTCCATGAATTTATATTTTTCAATTTTTGAATGAGGTTATTTTTAATATTTAAGTAAAAGTATCAGGGTGGGGCTCATTTTGTAACCTTATATGGAATGAACAATACTTATTTCATTTGGCGAAACATATTGTTTTAAATGAAAATTTAAAAATACCCATTGTTATATTCAATGGTATTTTTTCATAATATAGATTTGAAATACTTTTTTTGACTATGTTATATCAGAATGGAATGGAAATTTTCCTCAATAATGATTTAATAGTATTTGGAGTAATCCTATAAAACAAAAAAAAATTTCATAAGTTTTACAAGGAATATGGTCAATGTAAACCATACAAATTCATTCCCATGATGGGTTATTTTTATGATAGATTATGGTTTATGAAACCCATTCCTTTTCTCGGGGCTATGATGTGGTGAATTTTTTTATAAAATCCATTTATTTATAAGGCCTCTAATATGAGGAAATTTATATAATCATGTGATATATATATCATATTAATTATGTGATTGGTTGGTCCGATATATCCTAAAAATTCATTGGGTAATGTTTGACATCCCCAATGATAAATAGCACAACAATGTGTACATAACCTAGTTAATAAAGAGAATTTGCCCCTTATTATAGTCATAGGACTGTACCGTGACTACTAATATGGTTTGGTGATTGAAACCATTATACAATTATAATTTTATATATATTCATTAACAATTATTTGAAATATTTTTATTGATGATTTCTATTCCAAAATTCTATGTCTAATGATAGTATTCTGATCTCATGGTTGATTTCAATTTATTTTCTATTAATAAATAACTTATAGGCATCCCTAACATATTCGATGACACATGATTATGATCTATAATATTAGCTGTATATTTTTTAAATGTAAATACATGTTGTAATAACATATTTCTAATAATATTATTATTTTATCATTGATATGTCCTCTACTAATCAATAATTTGCATCAAAGCTCACCATTTATAACGTTTCCCTTCTCAGGATATACTGAAATATTTTATGTATGATATGTCTTTAAAGATATAATTTTATGAAGATCATTGGGGGAGAAGTTATTTAAATATTTCCAAAAAATATATCTTTCCATGTTTCCAATTATATTTTACATATATGAATATAGAATGTATCATTACATAATGTGAAGAATATTTATCGATATTGGGGTTGCAACTTTTTACATCAAATTTAGGTCCATATAGTTTTTTATTAGAGCATGTTTTAGTAACCCATTATGGGGTTTCCCAATATGATTATTTTTTCATTCACTATGATTTTAGTGTTATTATATTGCCTCACCAAGAAGTATTTTTTATTTCTATATGTAAAAAACATTACAATTATATTTTTTTAAAAACAAAATTTTATGGGTGTTGTAAATCTAAAATGGAATACAATGTTATGTAAAATATTTAATTATTTGAAACACAACTATAATTCAAATATAAAATTGTGGAACAAAAATATATTGATTCTCTCACGAGGAAAATCCAAACATAAATTAATGGGACAAGTGATAAAATACTCAGTATGTAATGGATCAATATAACTAAAATAAATTTTCAATTATTTAGTGTTTGAAAAATGAGAATGTTTTTTGGTGTGTCTATAATTTGGAATGATAATTAAATTTGTGGTCGAATAATATCATGAACACAAAAAACAATGATGATATTAATTCTATTCACTGATATGGGTTTATGGAAATATTTAACAAAATGTATTTTCAATATAATATTGATACAAAATGGTAAAATTAATTCCATGAGATAAAATATAAAGATAATAAATCTATTGGTACATATATAGAAAATTATACAAGACATAAAATGAAAAATTATATTATTTTCTAAAATCATGATTGTAAGGTCAATTTACTCTTCAATTTTATAAAATAAATACATTAATGAGAATTATAAGTTAGGTACATTATTATTTTTGATGAAATCATTAGGAAATTTGGTAATTTTGATATTTGTATTAGAGATACACATTATTATCTAATTTTTTTTTTCATGAAAATAAAAATTTAAATTTACATGAATTAAAAAACCATGGGGTGAGATAAATATCATTCCATAATTCAAAATATGTGGAGAGAAAAATGGGGCATGTTGAAATAAGTTAAATGATATGTGTATTATATATAGAATCTATGCTCATCTAGAAGTCTATTTATAATTTAAATGGGATGATGTTATCTAAAGAATCCAATACATGGAATGATACATTGAATGCACCACCAATTATATAGTGTTTTAAATTCATGAAATATGGGAATTATCCTTATGAGTAAAAAATCCACTGGTAAATAATTATGAATAATATAATAAAACTCTTCAGTCTATATACTTTAAGAAATCTATTTGGATCATCATTTCTGATGAGGGGCATGTGATAAATTCGTTTAATGTTAAACATTCAATTAACTATAAAATTTATAATGGTTTTTTATGTTTTATTTCATTAAACATATTTATGTCTAAATATGATTCAATTTTTTTCAATAACAAACTAAAAAAATAGTTATTTTGTTAATATTAGAAAATGATAATGGTGTGATGATCACTTCCCTTTTTTAAGAAACATTTCTGATGTATTCTTTTTGGGATTGTGTTCCCATTAGAATTTTATATTCTTCCTATAATTGAATTCAATGTTTTTTATCACTATATGAGATTTATTTATATAAATAACTTCTTTTTTGAGTGGGGATGTTACATATGATATTCTGAATAATCCTATGATTATATATTAGTGAGATTAAAACAATAAAATCTCATTTGATGTAGAATCCATCATATTGGTTGTGATTCTTATTCAAAAGTTTCATTTATATCATATGGTTTTAGAGAAAATCAAAATCAATGATATTCTTATTTATCGGAGTATATTGAGGTATTTATTGAATAAATTATTTGACTTCTAAAGAATTGTGATGTTTATTATTCAATAGGACTCAATCCTAGATCTAGGTATATTTCCAATACTCAATATAGTGTGCCGATAAATGAGTTACAATAATTGAAGATAAAATTAAAGGTGAATAATAAAAATGGATTAATTTATCCATTTTGATCATCAAATAGTGGAAATACTTTTTTTTGTAAGAAGAGATATTGTTCAATAGTACTCAATATTGATTACTGTGATCATGGGAACATCACATTCAAGAATAATTATCATCTAACCAATATTAATGACTTTTTTGATCTATAGTTTGGATCTCTACTATTTTATAGTATTGATCATTTTATTATATTTGATAAATTTTGTGTCATGAAGAGTATATAGCAATGAAAAAAATGCCCAAGGAATAGAATCCCAAATTCATGATTTGTGGTTAGCTATTACAATTTCTACTGTAAGGATATGATTTATTTAGATCTATGAAAAATTGTATGACATAAATATTGATAAAAATAATATTATGTATAATTTCACATGAAAAGACATCAAAATGATCCAATGATGATGTTTATATAAGGTTAAATATCATGACTTCTAAATATAATAACACCCTGGGAAAGATAAAAATGTGTCACATACTATAATTGAAAAAGATCATGCAAGATTTTCTATTAATAGAATCCCAACTAATTTGTTATTTATGATCATTCCAAAGATGGATATTGAGATCATTGTGGAATGGGGGAAATATTAGCTTTCAAAAATGTGTGTTAAAAAATTCATCCTTGAGAAGATTAAAGTGGTGAAAATGATTTATGTAGTCTTACAAAAGATATTTAGAAATTTTGTTTACTACAAAATTATTATAATGTAATAGTATGTTTCATAAAAATGTTTGTGTACCATTAGTACAAAAATTCATGAATGATCTATTGGATGAAGATCATAGTTCTAAATCCATTATTCAACCTAGAAGTAAAAAAATATGTTCCATGATTCTAATGAGTATTTTTTGGTGGGATGATGTGATGATAGATATTTACGATTATGTTTCCTATTTCATGTTATGTATGCATGTTAGGGATGAGATTTAGCAGACTGGTGTGCTGTTAAAACAAATACACATACCATTATGTAAATGTTAAAACATCACCATGTATTTATCAAAATGTCATCATAAAACATCAAACCAGAATAATTATATATGGGTAGTATTAAATCTCATTGTGAATTAGGTAAACATTATTCCCATAAAATAATATATCCCTCTTAATGATCATACTCTATTATATGTTACGGATGTTATAAAATTAAAAACATTATATATATAAATTTTAACAAATCATGATTTAAGGTTTACATTTATGTTATGTATTAGTTTTTTGTAATATCTTTATATAGAGTTATATTATAGAAATTCATGCCATACCCTAAAATACTATCATTATGATTCAACCATTTAATATCTATAAGTCATGATGACAACTTTTTCAATTTATTCTAAATGTGGTTGGGATCAACACCATCCATTGGATGAATTTTTGGACACAAATATCATTCCATATACTATTAGGATAGATCCATTTAAGGCCCTCTTTATTAATAAATGAAAGAATGTAATGATTTAGAAGAGATTTTTAGAAATTAAAAATACTCATGATAGATCTTTTTAATGAAAAGGTATATAAGGTCACATATGTTCCTGAATGCATTTGAGAATCTCATAGTACCCAAAATAATTTATCTGAAATTTCATGAAATGAACTATATTTTGTAATATGTGAATATTCCATGCTAAAAAAATCACCCTTGAAGAGACTAATTATATTTTATAAAATGGTTATTCTAATAAAAATGACAATCAATCATTTTGAAAATTTTTAGTGTATTAATATGGTATATTATTAACTATAACTCCCGGGAAATCTCTTCCATGATCATGATGTGTACAATTTATCCCTCCAAAAAATTCATATACAAGAGCCTTTATATATATTGAACATAGAATTAAAACATCTTGTGAATGATCCTATTAATGTTTAATAACCAATGGATATTCTATATTAAATTGATAATGTAATATGAATGAAAATCACAGACATGTTTCATGTTTTGTGAAAAAATCAACAATTTGAGGAAGTTACATTGAAACATAAGAAGATGATATTAAATATATAACTCTTGTTTATGATGTCAAAGTAAAATAAATTAAAGGGTGAAATTTAGGGGGAGAGTATAAAACATTATTATATTATGAAATATGGCATTAAAAATAATTTATTTTGTTTAATAAATTTCATTACATGGGAAAACATGTTTACAATAACTGTGATATACTATTCAAATACTATTATGACATAGTGATTGGATTGGTTGGTATGAAATATAATTAAAAAAATAATGAATATGTATTCATTTAACATGTATAAAATGAATTTATTAGTATTCAATTATTTGTAAATGAAAATGGAAAATAATTTTAAAATATATGAAATGTTTTCCTAAATAACTATTTTCTTTCTCTATGTATTTTTTACTAATAAATGAAAATTTTCACTATTCATGAATACTTTTAATGAATTAAATTTTACATTTTAAATAAATTATTTTATCATTATTTTAATATATTCTTATTTTTTATTTTATAATTAAAATAAATTTTTGTCTTAAAAAATATATTTTCAAAATAATCTGTTTTCAAGACATTTAAAATAAATAATATAAAATTAGTTATATATATTTGACGTATTTAATTATTTAAAAAGAATAAAATATTTATTTTTATGAACCTCTAATTTGAATAATATTAATATTATATTCAATATGAATAGTAATCGTGGAAAATTTATCACCACATTAAAAGGGTTATTAGGTAAATCTTAGTTATAGTTAAATAATGAGGCAAATATTTTTCATCATAACTATTATTTAATGAATAAAATTCAATCCTTAATAACATAGGCTAAAAATTTATTTGATTAATTTAATCATGTCTTTGAAAATGAGCTATATAATATTTTAATCAATAAAATTTTTTAATGTCACTATGTCTATTTTTAATATATCAATTGTGTTCACATAGGGACAAAAGAAGGACATGATTGAATATATGGGTCTTATATTTATTTAAATTAAATTTTATTCATGATATATTTGTTACAAAAAATTTGAAATTATATTAGGACCATATGATCAAAGGCAATAACAATTAATTATTAAAAAGTTTAATTAAAAATAAACACAATTATTTTAATAATAATAAATGTGATATAATATGAATTAGTTAATTTGAGACATTTATTATTCATATATATATATATACATATATGTAATATATATTTTTGGTTGGAGTAAAATAATTATAAAATAATTCCCCTCTTCTTTCATGTATATAATGTTAAATTTATTTAATAGTTTTAAAAATGATATTAATTAAATTTATTAATAAATAATTTTTTAAATGATATAAAAATTGTAAATATCATATAATTAGAATTAATAATTTCATATGGTTTTAAAAATAATAATTTTTAATTTAATGGGTCAGTTTATCAATATATTAAATAATATATAACCATTATATTATAGAAAACATTAATATTACTATAATTGTAAAAAGGGTTTATTGGGGTTAACACAAAAAGCTAGGGTAAAAAACATGTCCATACTGACCCCAAAAATAGTATATGGAATTATTTAGACTCATTTTCAAACTATTTTGAAATAATATCAATATGGATACCTTTTTATAGTAAAATAGATTTTTATTAATTTAACATATTATGATATTTCATGAGCACTCATTCCCTCATTAAAAAATAGGATCCCACCATTATAATTATTACAGTATTTTATACCTTATATCTCATCCAATATCAAAAACAATATATTATATAATTATAGATACAAATCCTAGGGGATTTATTCATCAAAAATGAACAACCATATATCCCATTTGAAGATATTTTAATAACTCTTTTTAATGAAAATTTAATCTCGTTCATTAAATACTTTCAAATAAATTTTTCATTTTCCAACTATATATCAATTTTATCCTTCATAAAATTATAAAAAGAATAGCTTTAGTATAATAACATATTATTATAATTTTCTAAAATAACATTATAATCCATCAGTCCCATCAAATTGGTATTTAATACCTTTCTCATGTATACATACAACTTACTATCTTCACAAAAGGATACAATAAACACCTCATCATCATATATAGTGGGTAGATATAATGATTTTATTATTATTTATATATGATATTTACGAGAAAAAAATACATAATTTATTGATAAAACCATGTAAAAATACTTAGCAACCAATCCTCTAGGAAATTATAATGCCACTTTTACATATTTGTGGAGTTCCACCAACATGGTGTAATGTGATTAGTTTTTCCATTTATACATTAATTTTATAAAAATGTGGATATATTTCAGAAACATATATGAGATATTTGGTATAATAATTATATCTATCTTTCTAAATAATATTTAACATATTTTTATTTTATCTAATGAAAAATCAAATAGTGTTCATGCGTATATTTGTGTTATCATCTACATGAATAGTGTAATTAATTTTCCATCCATAAATCTTATTGATGAAGGTAAAATAATATATAATGAATGTATATTTTATTTATTACATTATTAACATTCTAGTTCTGATAAAACTATGATCATTGTTCAAGAACCCAAATAATGATACTAAACTGACATTAAAAATGAAGTAATTATCATCTTGAATTGTGATTTTTACATAGAATTGTAAATAAATTGGGGGGAAAATATTTTAAATAAATAAAATATTGTTTCTAAGTCACAGACATATGAATAAAGATTGATCCAAGATAAAGGGTTTTATGAGTTACTTTCACTATTTATTAGGATCATTTTTGATTGGGGTTTGATGATGATATATTGAGATAAACCACTCAATAAACACATTATTTGAAATATACTCTTTTTATTAATTGTAAATACATGTTTTTTTTCATTGTTATTTATTTTTCTACTCATTCAATAAAAAATATTATTTTAACGAAAATTGTAATTATTTATGTCTTCATAATAAAATATAATACATATCATCATTTTCAATTTTTTAAAAAATGTATTGATATTATCTTAATTTTTTTGAAAATTATCTTTTTTCATTTTTTTAATATTAACAATTTTTCTGACCGTAATCATCTAATTATTTTTTGAATGACCCACATTTTTAATTTTCATGAAAATACATGGAAGGATAAATTTTAACATTTAAGATATTGAAAAATGTTTACATCATAATTGACACTCAATTTATTGAATAAACCTATCATTTTATCATTTTTTTAAATAAATTTAGTTTTATGTACAAATATTAAATTATAATATTTTAAAGAATGGATTACAAAATCGATAGTCTAAATTCATCATGAATTCATTATTTATATTTTAATTAATAAAAGAAAAAATAATTAAATGCATCATATTATTTATAAGGAATAATATTCCAGGGAACCATCATTATTATATCAATATATGTTTTATTGTTGTCATGTAGTGAATTTTATGACGTTTTTCTTTTTATAAGGGTTATGTAATGGTGAAATGTTTATAAAACCCTTTTCATTTCATGGGTTCTAATGTGATGAATGGTATAAAATGTTGTGTCACACATATGTATTATTTTAATTAATTGATTATCAGTACCTATATCTACCTCAAGTTCATTTTGTAAATATTTATAAATCATGATATAAATTGGAATGGGATGGATAGTTAACGCAGTTTAGTAGGGTACATTTTCGACCATGATATTCATTGGGGTGATCCTTCGATACTAAGATGGGTTTGGGAGTAAACTCATTCCACTATGATTTTATTGGGAATTGGAATTGTCATTTATGGAAAATATGTTCTATGATTATTTATACAACATAATTCAAGGTCTAATGGATATATTATGATAAAATGGAACATTTAATATGATTTCATTATGATTAAAGACTGATAATAATCTATGATTTATTCCATGAACCATGAAAATAATAATTATATGCACTGTATTTTTATTAAATTTTATTCACATGTTCTCATTCACATTTTCTATGGTATGGATTATACAGAAAAGCCGTTTAAACACTTACTAAGTATTATATCCAAATCACTATTAGTTTTTCTTATACATGTTATGAAAAATTATTTTATTTTGGTTACTAATAAGAGGGTCGACTGTTATTATGAACTATGTTTGATATTATGTAGAACTATTAAGAACTGGTAGTATATATTTTCATGTTTCAAATGATACATGATCTCCATAACTCTAGAATGGATTGTTATAACATATAAAATTAAAATTTTACTAATATGTAATATCAATGTATGTATATGATGGGGCACTATAATACTTAATTAATTTTATGATGATTTTAAAAAATATTAAAATTATATTATAAATGTTTTTTAAATATGAATTCCCAAATATAATATAATCAACTCATTTTCAATAAAAGCAATTTTTTTAATTTATATTATTATAAAAATTTGATTTTTTGTTTCACATGATTATGTGGAATAATAATTTTTGATGGGGATGAATTTTTTTAAAAAAGAAATTAATTTTCTTGGTGTCACATATGTTGTGTAGGTAAAACATGAGTTACCAAGGAAAAAAGTTAAATGATGTAAGTTGTCTTAACAATGTGTAATAAAAATAAAATAACAGTAAATATAAAATTAATATAGTTCATGAGTGAATGGTCAAACTCCATCGTTCACCTATCAATTCATAGAGCCCTATGTCGACATTATATTTTTTAAAACTTTTATATTTTAATCGGTATACGAGATAATTCATTAGAGTAATCACCAATAAATTTCTCATCTTCCCACTCTAGTAAATAAATATTTCCAATTAGTTATATTATGAAACCGTATTCAATTTTATTCTCCTAAATTAATTTAAGAATTTTGGTTCATTCTATTATTAATAAATTTATAAAAAATTCATTACGTAGGTACCTATTTTGAGTACGATGAAGTTGACTAATGTAGTTAATTCAATTTTGGGAAATATTAATTAATGGTTTGGGGTAATTTTGTAATATATGATTTAATATTTATTGTTTTCATATTTAAAAATAAATTTGTTGAAATTATTTATTAATTATATCTAAAATATTTTATATTTTCTTCCCATCTATATATATTTTTCATTTATATATCATATTATAATTTCAGTTATATTAGACTAAGAATTAAATAAATAAGTCTTTTTAGGAGGAGTTACCTTGTTCCACTTCTCTATAAATAATAAATATCATATTTTTCAACATCATTAAATAATTTCATTAATTTCTTTATATTAACGTCAATTATTTCTTATTGAAATAATTTTTTGGAAATTTATTTAAAAATAGTAATGAGAAAATATTTTGACCATTAATCACATGTAATATTTCCAAATAACATTGAATTTATTCATAAAATATTTGTTGGAATAATTTTTTAAATTTTTTCTTGAACTATATTCAAATCATATTATTTATTTCTCAATTTCATGTATTTGTACCTTCTCTCATTTATTCCAGTGAAATTTAAAAGTAATTTTATTTCAATATCAAATATAACATTTATTTCTCAAAAAATTTATTTTCTTTCATTTTTATATCATTGAATGATTCTTTTACACCAATATTAATTTGATCTAATCATACCATCAATATTATTTCATTGGTGGTATTATAATAGTGACTTTTGGAAATATTCATGATCATCATTTATCATTATTTTATTTGTTGGATAATTATTAACATTCAATGCATATTTTAGTGTATTATATATCATGATTTATTTCGGGAAACTATAGATTATACAATATACAATGGTTATGGGCTGTTCATAGTGAGTCCCATATCAGCTATGTTATGGGTATGTGGTTTTATAGTTATTTTTTTATTTATTTCTCCGTGTTTAACCATGGAATATGTAATGATTCAAATATTTAGGATTATAAAATATTCTTATGTTATAAAACATAATTATGTTACATTTATTGATTCATTATTCTATATTCCCATGACTGGTTCATTTTATTATTCTAAATTCCACATGTCATGAATAATTCTTTAAATTTTATGTTTTATTATGTACGATTTTCTTAATTCTTATTCATATACCTTTTTTCTATTCTAATACTGGGATGATAATTTATTCCCAAAATTGATATTTTATTGTTATCTCATATGTTTAACCTTACATATATTCTATTTTTACCGCTTTATTTTGTATTTTTCAAAGTATTATGAAATTTTGTATTACATATGATATGTTTAGAAGTTGATTTATTATGGGGAACTATAGAGAAATTTTTACGGTGCCAATAATATAGATTTAATGAATAAAATTCCAATGGATAGAAAACGAATTATTTCAATATAAGTTATATATAATGAATATTCAGATAAAACGGTTTTATATGTATGGAATTAATGATGACACAAATAATAGATAACCCATGATCACATTCAATGACAAAAATGATCTTTGTAATACATCACATCTTCCACTCTAACTGATTGATGAGAACCATAAAAAAATATACCCCGCCAAACACATAAAAATTACACCAAATATATATTATATAATACTTGTTATTTTTAATTTAAAATAAATTAAAAAAAATATATGATGAAAAAATTGAATGTTTTTGATTATTTTACTAACCATTACTGAATATTTCATAGAACCATCACCCAAATTATTTCATTCATGAAAATAATTCCTCATGTGTTCAACAAAATCCTGTATAGTTACAAATTCATGATCCATTAAACATGTACTAATTCTTACATTGGTTAAGTTCATGCCAAAAAACCACAAAAATTAGTTAAAATAAAAAATATCATAGAAAAATGTGCATTGTATTCTAAATTTGTCCACAAATTCAATGAAAAATCAAATGTTATTGAAATATATATTAATACTTAATTAACCAATTATAAACACATTTTGATATTTTCATTAGTACACAATTAAAAATCTGTAAGTTAACATCACATGTAAGAATCTTTCAAACTTCTTGTTCAATGTTAATAATATTACTTCTGAAATGTCACAAAAAAATCAGGCACCACACATATATTCAATTTGGTGTCCCATCACTATTAAATTATCATTTATAGGCCAGGTAACTACCTCATTATGTTTATTGGATGAAAAATATATTCATACCAATAAAATATTATCATGCATAAAATGATATCTAGTATGTGAATTACTTGAATTTTATGGATTTTCATTGAATGATTTAAAATATTGTAATTTTTAGTTTATCCCACATAATATAACCACTCATTTCTGAATATTATCACAAAAATTCAACAAAAAATCTATATTGTTTTATCAACATATTACCCTTGTTGTCTACCATAACATCTCAGAATATGATTCTACCACATGGAAAGTGTATGTTTTGAATGTCCCCATAAATTGTTTCATTTCTCTCATCAACAAGGATGAGCCATTAAGATAACCTCCACTAATATAAAATTTTATTCAGGATCAAAAATCATATTCCAAGAATACATCCACATCTTGTGTTCCTCACATGAGTTTAATAATTCCATGGACTTCCATGAAACATTAATCCAACACAAACAACAATTATTTTATGTAAACCTATTATTAATATATATTAATTAAGTCAATGGAAATTATAATTACCATATTCATTTCACATTGAATATAACTATATTAAATAATTGTTTCCAATATAATCTCACAATATTTTTGTTTCAAAAATCGACATAGTTTAGATATATTTTTAATAACAAAGAACCTGTGTAGAGAAACTCAACCAATCATAGTTTCATAAAACATAATGATATTTTCACAATATTTACCAACACTAAAATTAAATCACATCCCTTACATGGTCTAGTCCTATTGAAATATATATAATTTAATTAAATATATTAAATTGGACTACCATACCACAATGATTTCGTCATAGTCCACAATTATATCCAAATTCACGGGTTCTGATAAAAAATTCCATACCAAACCTTATCCATAATCTATACAATCATTAACCAATACATGAAATTATAATAATATTAACCCATATTCCAATTAATTTTTCCTAACACTGTGTCTCTCTACATTTTACTATCACCCCACATCTGTTATTATTAAACGAATGATTTTCAACTAAACACACCAATTCAGGGCTCAAGTGTGGAGTCAACCATTTATACACATATCAAGCATGTTCCCAATATATAAATTTTTAACATACATTTCTAATGACCTATATAGTATTTTTTCCACAAAATATAAAACCATTAATATTAAAACCACTAATGATATTATTTATTCCCATGTTGTTGAAAAATAATTTAATTTATAAAGATAATATTGGAGTAGTGGTACCACATGGTTTTTTCAGGAGAGGAGTGAAATAAAACTGTTGCGTAAATGTCTTGATAAGAAGAAGGATGCTTTAATATTGAATAAAAAAATGTCTGAAAAATATATAATAATTATAATAATGAGAAATTTGGTTAGTATGGGGTATATTTTACAATTTTAATTTTATCCTAGTCTTATAATTTGAGGAAACATTTTTATTATAATTGTTATGTTCATGGTTCTAAAATTTCATTCCTTTTCACCGAATGTTAAATTATAATGCTGTGAAAAACATGTTTTTTCCTATACCAACTGAATTAATTATGTTGATTCAATAATGTTTTTATATGAATTTTTTTATTCCACTACATCTTCAAAATAAAAACTAATTTTCATAAGGAAAATTAGATTTCTATAATGATTATTTGATTATGGAAAATTTCATTTATCTAAGGAATATTTTTTCATTACTTTGGTTTTTAATATGTTATTCTATGTCTTATAAAAAACAAGTTATTTTTATTACTATGTCAAAAAATTTGATCCTTTTTAAAACATTATAATCTTAGAGTTACTTTGATATATGGTATTCTGTTTTTATACCCCGAATTTTCTAAAATTCAAACTCTGAATTTTATGAAATAAAGTCTTAGAAATCTACAAATCTCATGCCATAAATTATTTAAAATACGAACTAAAAATTCGTATAAATACAATCAACAAATTATCTGAAATTAAATAACTAAATTCTAAAATTTTCTGACTCCAAATTCTATGAAATTTATACTCCTAATTATTCAATATTCAAAATCACAGTTCTATGAAATTCACACTCTGAATTATCTGAAATTCAGACACCAAATCCAATGAAATTCAGATATCAAATATTCTGAAAAGAATATTCTGAATTCTCAATAATTCAGACTCCAAATTCTATGATATTTAGTCTCCAAATTCATTAAAATTCAGACTCTGAAATTTACGAAATTCAGGAAAAAAAATAGTTAGAATATAGACTCTTAATACCACAGAATTCATACTCTGAATTGATTTGAATTTTATTCCGAAGTCTTTGAAAAGTATATTCTAAATATAAATGTTTCTAGAATACAATTATTTATCTATTTAGACTCGAAATTATATTTTTCCTTAGATTCAAGATATTAAAATTCAATTTATCTACTTCATTTTCCATACACATTATTTTGTAACTATGAAAGGATGTCATAAAAGTTTCTCTATGTTACCATTTTTTTAGTGACCCATGTTTAGGTCACATTGAGATTCAAGAAAAAATATTTTCATTGGAGGATGGAACCAACCTTTGATGTTTTTCCAATTATTATGACCTCATTAGGCATATCTCATTATAAATCTCTCGGCTGATGATCCTATAGATCATATATTGTGAAATGATTTCTAGAGAGAGAAATACTCTTATGATTTGGGCATTTAATGAACAACTTGTTCAACCATGATCATATTGGTCACCATTATTTTTATGAAAATGATTGTGGTGGAGTAAAATCAAGGGATTCCGAAGATAGGAATATATAGATTCAGAATACATTAATGATTGATGGCTTCTGAGGATATCATGATAGATTCTGATATTCCTATCAAGGGATTAAACTTTTGTGGGTATGATAAACTTTCATGAATGTATAAATCATTTTACCTTTATCTAATGTTTTTGGATTCCCTACACTCTCGGTTAAAATTTTTCTCACTTGATACATGTTATTATTTTATGTTTTATTTCAATTTTATTTTTCAAAATAATGAATGTATAACATTCTCATAATTTTATTATTTTCACATACTCTAATAAATATTAATTTATTTTTTTAAGGTGGTATATTTCTCTAAATAAATATTTATTATGATTATTTTATGGATTCATATTTTCTTACACTAAGAATGTATGTTTCATAATTACAATAAAAATAGGGTTAGTGAATTTTTATTGGTTAATTCTGTTTAGCATTATTTTCTTTATTGTTAAAAAAAATGTTTTAAAACATACAAGTCACAACCCGTCTTAATGTATTTGAGCATATACATATTATATTTTCATCCTTAAATTTGTTTTAGATGAGTTATCAAAAATATTTTTATTCACATATATGTTTTCTTTCTCATATATTAATTTTTCTAAATTTTTCTTTCTTAACATTTCAAGTTCTAGTATTTCTTAATGATTTTTATCTATGTATTTTAATACTTTACTATTAAATCATTTTTTGGAAAAGTATTTTCATATAGAATTGGAAGTACAAATGTTGGTTCCTGTGATATATTTAATCCTACAACACCACCAATTATTGATGGTATTGAATATGAGTACTAGAGAGATAGAATGAAAGATCTTTTCATCAATACAGGAGTACAAATTTTTGTCATGTGTACTGGGGATTACAAAATTCCTAATAAATAATTTATAACCTTTACCAATCTAGAGAAACTTGAATATCAAAAAAATTACAAGGTATACAATACAATGTTGTTTCCTTTGACTAGGAATATATATTATTAAATAAATTATTGTGAATATACCCAAAACATTAGGATTAACATTTAAGATACATATTTTGGGACATCTGAAGTGATAAAAGCCAGAAGAAAAATGTTAAGAGATAAATATCATGGATTATTATTTCCTTATGTTTAACATATTTGGAATGTACAAAAATTATTTATGACTATTGTCAAATGTCTTCAATTTGTTGGAGAGAAAGTTTTTACTTATGAATTTCGTGAATATAATGTAATTGAGTACATTTTTAATGAGTGCAATCAAAAAAGGAAATATATTAATGAGATCAGAAATGTATATAACATTTCCTCTAATGAGTTATGTGGAACACTTCTTCACTATGAATAAAAATTAAATGGCGATACTGATTTCAACAGAAAGAAGAATGGTAATCGAAGTCTAGCTTTCACTAATATATCTTATGTCAAAACTCTGTTAAAGTTAACTATATATAAACCAAATATATATTTTTTTTATATCTTAATGATGTGATAATGATCAATTAGAAAATTAATTATCTTATATTGCTCGAAGGATGAAGAAGGCAATGGAAAAGAAATATTTTTAGTATAGAAATATGAATAAATATAAAAAATAAAAAGAATGATTCCAAAGAATCATGTTATGTATGTAATAGGGTTGTGTATATCAAACTTGATTGTCCTATGCATAAGAAAAATTATTAGAAGGAAAATATTTATAAATAAAACATAATTAATTATTACAAATCTAAGGGTAAGAATGTCTGGAATGAAATTTACACATGGAGTGCTAGTGGTGGTAATTCTTCAAATGAATCTTCAGATTATGAATCTTCTTGTTTGAAGAATAGTGTTCTTATAGCAATAATACCAATTAAAATTTATTGTCTTATGGATAAGGTACATAATGAGTAATCCTTAACCAATATTATGTTAAATGATACTTTAAAAAATGAATAATATTATGAATCTTTAGATAATGAATCTTTCTAATAAGAATATAATACCTTTCCTTCATTTGGATTATTTTCTAGATTTTCTAAACTACATGAGAATTGAAATTATAAGATAAAAAAGATGTTAAAAAAATCATATTATAAAATTTTATTTTTACTAAATAAGTATCATATCATTATAAGGATCTTGATCAGAAAACTATTGATTTTGAAAGTGTTTCAGAAAAAGATATGAAAGTAAATTCCGTGGAGGATAAATATTATAAGGATCATGGAAATGTTATATCTATGAAAAATATTTTATAGAATAACTCATGTTCTAAAATTAATTGTTTGAGGATAATTATTTTTTTATTAGACTAAAATCCATGAAAATCCATTAAATAAACTTTTATCAAATTTAAATTCGGGATCGAAGGATTTTGATAAAATGTATTCAAAATTGAGTCCTTTTTAAATATTTTTTGATATGGTTTTACTCATTATATAACAGTTTTTATTAATAATTAATTTTCCCCCAATTTACTCCATTTTGTAATAAGTGTCATTTTGGCGGTCACTGGGAATGAAATATTTCTGTTAATAAATCCCAATTATTTTTTTCAAAAATCTTCTTATTCTATGAAATTGTGGATTTCAAAGATTTTACATTCTGAAATATTTGGATCCAATAATGTTTGGATTTCAAAATTATAACTATTTTATTTTAATGAATATAAATAATACACCAACTGTAATAAATGGTACATGGATAGTGGATGTTCCTAGCTTATGACTGGTAACAATTACATCATTGAAAATATGGTCATAATGGAAGGAGGAATTGTATCATTGGTAGATAATTCTCAAGGAAATTTTTTTTGTATAGTTAACATTGTTCTTCTTTGAAAAACATTGATTTCAAATGTTTTAGTTGTGAAATCTCTTAATCACAAACATGTTACCATGAGGCAATTATGTGATGAAGGTTAGCTTGTAAATGTTATAAATGGTAAAATTTTAATAACAATTCCAAAAAATCATTTACTCAATTTACCTATATCCATAATAATGTTTATACATGAAACATTTCAGACCTTAGGATCTTACTTCTACCCTCACTTATTGTTGTGTATGATAAATCATGGTTATGGCATAAGAGACTAGGACATTGTATCTTTAGCAACCTAATTTAGCTCCCAATGAAAAGACTTGTTTAGAAATTACCTGAGCTTAGAGTTGATTATTCAAAAGATTTTGATCTTCTTCAATATGGTTAGAAACATAAATCATGTTTTATATCAATTAGTGAAATATAATCTTATAATGAATTACTGTTAGTGCATATGTATATTTTTGGACCAACACAATTTAGATGTATTTGAGGAAAATAATTTGTAATTTTAAGTTGATGATTACAACATATTTACATGGTGCTATTTTATTTAAAATAAATATGAATCATTTACCTATTTTAAAACATTTATTTCCCATGCTAAAAATGTGAAAAGAATTCAATTGATAACTTTTCATAGTGATCAGGGAGGAGAATTTTAAAATTCAAATTTTGAGACATTTTGTAGTAATAAAGGAATCACTTATAGCTCATCATCTACAAGAAAACCACAACATAATTTTTTTGTTGAAATAATAAATTTAATCCTTCACGATATAATTAGAACCATGTTGATTGAAAATTACAATTATATAGATTTTTTCATTGAAGCTTTTAATATTGTTTTTTATACTATAAATTTATTTTTAATTATATTTTTTCTTAATAGACACATTATGAATTATGGACTTGTCAGAAAACTATAATTTTATACAACAATGTATTTAGATGAAAGGTTTTTATTTTTAATAGAAAGGATAACTTACTTAAATTTTCACTAAATTCCAATGAATGAATTTTTCTTGGATACTGCACTACATATTTAATTTATAGAGTATCTGAAAAAAATAAGTATACTATTGAATAATTATTTCATGTTAAATATGACGAAACTGATGAATTTTTTTTCACAAATACAACCTACATCCTCAAATGTGATTTCAAAACTGATTATTATCCATTGATAAAAGATTCTTCTAATAAGGAAATGACACAAGAAAATGTTTCTGATATATTTACCACATAATATTTTCTACTATATGTTTATGAACATGTTTTAAAAAACCCAAATAAGCTGCTTCTTATGAATCATCCTCGTGATAGTATTATTGGTGATGAATATCATTGTGTAAGGAAATGAAGTTTTTTATTAAATCAATTAGAATATATAGAATTCCATTTTAAATTTTAACAAAAAAATCATTGATGATTCATTGGGTGATGATAATTGGATTAAATCTATTAATGATGGGATAAATGAATTTGAAAGGAACAATGTTTGGACCATTGTGGAAAGACCTATGGAAACATATGTAATTGGAGTAAAATTTGATTTCATTAATAAATTTGACGAAAATGGAATAATATTACAAAAGAATAAAAGATTAATTTCTAAAAGATATAATCAACAAAAATGAATATATTATAATGAAACCAATTCTCTAGTATCTAGATTATAATATATTCATAATTTACATTCTTTTGCAGTATTATTTAATTTCAATCATTTTCAAATTGATGTGAAGTGTTCATTACATTATAGTTATGTTCATGAGGATGTTAATGTGGAACAACCTACTCGATTTGAGGACAAAAAACATCCTGAAAATGTTTTCAACCATACAAAACATTATATGGACTTAATCAAGCCCTTTGAGCGAAGTATGAAAGACTTAAATGATTTTTTTTACAAAAAAAATGTTAAAGGAACTACTTATCCAACACTTTTTATAAATAAATATATGAAAAATGTTTTGATTATCTAAATATATTTTCTTGATATTATATTTATATCAACATAAAATTCCTTAACTAATTTATTTGATTATATTATGAAATATGAGTTTGAGATGAGTATGATTTGTGGGTTATCATTTTTACCAAGTTATCAAATTTCTCCAAAACCATAAGGAACATAAATATAACAACATATGTATAATAATTTTCTTCATTAAAACTATGGATATGAAAACCATAATAGTATAAGAATTCTAATAATTACATTAAATTATCATGATCTTGTTGGATCTGGGAATCTAGTAGATCATGCATCATTTAGAGGTATGATATGATTTTTTTTATACTTAAAGGATATTCATCCAGAAATAATGTTTTTAGTATTATTATATGCAAGATTTCAATCTAAACCAAATAAATCTCATGTGAATGAATTGAAATAAATGTTTCTCTATATAAAGGGAACCATGGATTTAAGCCTTTTTTATACATCTTGAAATGATTTTGTTTTAAAAATATTTCTGAATGATAATTTTCGTTAATGTAGAATGGATAGAAAAATTATATTCAGAACATGAAATTTTATAGGAGATTCATTAGTTTCTTGGTCATTCAAGAATAAATACTGAGTTTCACTTTACACTGCTGAAGCTGAAGAATTAGTAGTTTGAAGCTATTTTGATCATGTGTTATGTATGTAACCCAAAAAAACATAAAATAGAATGATTTTTACAAAAACATGGATATTTTTTGATAAGAATAGTTTCGTTAAACTATGAAAATATCCTACACATCACTCTCATGATAATCACATAGATATTAGGCATCACATTTTTAGGGATTACAAACAAAAATGAGATATTATTTTCAAATTTATCGAAATGAATGATCAACTTTATGATATTTTTATGAAAATAATTACCCTCTAATAGATTTGAATACATTTAGAATATTATATGAATTATAACTATAATGTAATCATCCATATAATTTTTTTTAAACCTATCTTCTTATAATAAGAAATTATTCTTCATAGGTGATATATTTATTATTAAGAATTTTTTTTTGTTAATAATGTTTTTTCATAAACAATTTTTTTAAAAAAATTACAGAACAAAAATTTTATGAACCTAAAATTTCCTTTTGTTAATAAATTTTCTTAATCTTATGTTCTTCAAGAGGAGAATTTGTCATTATTAATAATTATTTTTTGGAAATCTGAATGGAATGTTTTCTTACATAAATTTTTGTTATTGGATTTTTTATATGTTGTTATTTTTATTCAATTTTATGAATTCCCAGTCATATTAACATCCATTAAATTCTATTTTTCTCCAACTCCTCAAAATATTGGAATCTAAAAAATTGATATTTCCAATTAATGTCATCCATCAGATCAGATTGTACTTATTTTAAACATTATTTCAAATTGGGAATTCAAATAGTTACCTTGAAGCCTATATAAATCCCCTCTAATCAATGTCCTATATTGGTTTTGAAGACAATTTTCATCAAAGCTAGTATCCTATTAATATTTTTTTTAGTTTTCCAAGGTTTCTTACACATTGGATAACTTTAGAAACATCCCCTTAGAAAAAAATTTCTTCAACTGAGGAAATCAAGGATTCAAAAATCCAATGATAAGGGTTAGTCGACACAAAATTATTTGTGATGTATAATTCATTGATTAAGAAAAATATCAAAAAGAATGTATGGGACCATTTCTGTGTTGTCATGTCAATGGGTCAAGATCTGGTTTACCCAAATATGCATATATAATTCTATAATACAACAAGGTTTTATGAAGAAGGTGTAAGGGATATTTTTTCATTCATAATCCATGGGAAAACCTATTCTATATATTTTAATATGGATAAAAATAGTAATGTAATTTTGTATAAAGGTGGGTTATTTTTGCCTCTCACAATTCTCTAGATTTGATAGGAATTTTTGTGAAGGAAAATGAAATTTTTTTCCTTGGACTCAAAGGAGTAAATTCACCTATGATAACCCACATTTTAAAAATATTTATGTTTTTATTCTT
Organism: Viscum album; assembly: GCA_963277665.1. Lineage (NCBI taxonomy): Eukaryota > Viridiplantae > Streptophyta > Magnoliopsida > Santalales > Viscaceae > Viscum > Viscum album. Next base: position 742,164,853 of record OY728121.1, on the reverse strand, counting down.
GTGTGTACATGGATTCTTCATTCCAAAAATGGGTGATAATAAATCTTTAAAGAAATGTGATATCTTTATGTTGGAATTTTTGGTTAACATGATAAAGGTAAATATTTTGAAGTTCATCCTCCTGAAAATGACAAAAATTAATAACGGAACACTAAATTCTTATATTATCATGTACCTGGTGATCATGTCTACGATCATAGTGCACTGCTTATAATTGTTCAAAAATTCTTGTAGTTATAAACCAAGAACCTTCAAGATCATATTGTTGAGTGATGATACTTTGAGGAGGATGAAATTTAACTTTAATACCATATCAGGAGAATTTTATAATCTTTATGAAAGTGAGATTTATGCATAATCTGTGGAAGGGGAAGTAGGTGAAACAACAAGAAAGCTCAAATGAAATGAAAATTGAAGGATCCCGAAACCAATGAAAAATATATAGATCCGGAAAGCTAGTCAACCCCACTAAATATGAAAAATAAAAATGCATTCCCTTATAAGGTAGTTGTGAAGTGGTGGAAACATACAAAGACCATGATTGATGTAGATAGAAGCATTATTCTAGATATTTTTGAGTAAAAGGACTAGAAAATTCATGCTGGTAATGATCTTGAAGGGAAATAAAAACAGATGAAGTTGAAAAAGAAAATGTCAGATAACCAAATTTCCTAAGACTTACCCAATAATCCATAAAATTACTCTAAAAATATTCAAGTACCAGAATCCTTTCTCTATGAAACCATTCAAGTAAAAACCTCATGAAAGATAATTCCAATTCCAAAAACTATTGTGGAAGCAGAGAGATTACAGGAATAAAATGTAGAATTATAAGAAGAGGATGAAGAATAAGAGACTAATTATGTGATATTGAATGTAGAAGAAAATCAGAAAAATGAGAGTACATTAAAAAATCATTAAATAAGAACATCCTAGGTTGAGTTAATGGAAAATGATCCTAAAAAAATCGGAAATGATGCTATGGATGAGGTTGATAATCCATCTAATGATGATATAAGAATCCATGATTTCATCTAACCTAATGATGTTAAGGACGATGTTGGGAAGGAATAGATTTATGATGATTAGATATTTTAGCTCTATGATGGTGAGCATGAGTCTCCACGGTTTGAAAATATTATTTCAATTGTTGATAATGGAAAAAAATTTATTGTTACTCTGATGAGGGATTTGAATTTTAAGGCTAAGAAGGATATTGGTGGATCATCTAAGAGAAATTCTTTTGAGCTACACAAATTATCCACTCCTGTAAGGTAGTCAGATTCTGAATCTTCATCTTCAATTGGTTGTGATTTTGTTGTTCAATCTCTCATGTTGTTAGTGAATACAATACCCTTGATTCCCACTATTGATTCAAAATGAATGTTTCTTAAACATTATTTCAATCAAAAGTCATATTATTCAATGATAGAGATGTAAATGTTTATCATGTTTGAGTAAGATTTTAAAAAACATCATATTGTTATGATTCTCAAAAATGATCATTTGAGGAAATAAAAAAAGGTTTAATAGAATTATTTAAGACATTAGAATAATTGATGACATCCAAGAAATTGTAAAATATTCTATTTATATGTCATATGATAGAATCAAAAACCATTCAATATTTTTTTTTATAAAAACAGAATCATAAGAATTTTTCCCATAGACAAGAGGATAAAAATCTGTATGTGAAGTAAAATATAGTTTCATTAAATTTTTGGATAGAAAGGGAACTCAAGAAATTGTATTTAGAAAAGGTCAATCATTATAATTAAGTAGTTAATTTCCATGAATAAATTATAAATACTCAAGATGAAAAAAATCATGTTTTAAGAAAAAAAGAATAAGAATCAAGAACAGTTGCTCAAGCGGTTTGAGGATGATCATAAAGAGTTCATGAAGTTAAATGATACCTTGAGTAAGTTCATACAAGACGAAAAGAAGGATGAATAATTTTCCTACTATGCAGATAATTTTTTTTATTTTTTAACCCTGTAACAATTTAGCCATTCTTAATGAAATTTTTTCAATCCATCAATTTTTTGTTTTTCATTATTATAATCTTTGATGTACCATTTTGTCCATTATCACTGTTCCATTTTGAAAATAACAAAGGTGTAGAAATTAATGATCAATCAAATATTTATTTAAAATAAGATAATTATCTATGTAAGGGGGAGGATATATAAATAAGACATTCTATTAAAAGAAAAAGTAACTTCTCTAAGAAAGACATAAATAAGATACTTTGGGATTCCAAAACCTATGTTGGAGTTATTCATATTCACAATGGTTCATATGTAAATATTGATAAGTTATTCATTTTATGGTTAGAAATTGAATTCCATATTCCTTTAAAAAAAAGATGTTTGTGATTTCATAAAAGGGGGAGATAGTTGAGTCAGTAAGGGTTTTTTATGTCTTATCTAATACCTTAGGTTTTGAAAATAAAAAATAGTTTTTCTTATGGAATATTGTCATTTAGTAAGGATTATTTTCATAATAATTTTTTTCTTTTTATAATGATTGATTTAACATTACCTTGTATTTTCATGTCTTACGATATGTCTTCTCAAAAACTTGTTCATTTTATTACTATATGAAAAAATCATACCCTTATAGAAATCCTTGGAATATTATAATTCTGTGGATATCGGATGTTATTTTTCTATTCATTGAATTATCATCAATTCATAGTAAAAATATTATGAAATTAAAACTCCAAATTCTCAGAAATTTAGACTCTAAATTCATTGAAATCCAGAATCTGAATTTTTTGAAATTAAAACTCCGAATTCATGAAAATTCAGACTTTGAATTCTATGAAATTAAGACATTGAATTCCCTAAATTTCATACTACTAATTCTCAGAAATTGTTTCATTGAATTATCTAAAATTAAAACTAAAAATTATATGAAATTTAGATTCTGAATTCTCTATAATATAGTCTATAAATTCGCATAAATTCCGACTCCAAAATCAATTAAATTAAGACATTGAATTCACTGATATTCTGACTCTAAAATCATTATCATTCGGAATTATAATTATCTACAATCCAAACTCCAAATTTTTCATATTTCAAACTATAAATTCCTCATAATAAAGAAGATGAATTATTTCGAATTCAGTCTCGTAATTCTTTAGAATTCTCACTCTAAATTCCTCAATATTTAGACACCTAGTTTCATATAATTATAACTCTAAAAAACATTGAAATATAGAATACTCATATCAATGACAATATAATCCAATTATTTATATTTATACATTCCAAATTATATTTTCCCATAGATTCTTGATATTCAGATTTGAGCTACATAGTTTTCCTTACATAAGATTATTTAACTATAAAATGATGTCATACAATTTGATTCAAACTAACTGTTGGTTGAGTGACACAGGTACATGTCCCTATATGATTCAAATAATAATATGACCATTTTATGAGTGAGAATAACATAGATAGTTTTCCTATAAATATAATCTCATTAGAAATATATCATAATTAATCTCTCGAATGATGTTCCTAGATATTACTTTTTGTGAAGTTATTTCTAGGGAGAGAAAGGATCTTGTGCATTGTGTGTATTATGAACAACTTTTTTAACCAAGAACATATTGTTCATATTTCTTTGTGTGAATCTGATTGTTGTTGATTACAATATAGGAATTCTAAGGATATGAAGATAGAGGTGAAGACTACTGTAATGGTCAAGGTCTTATGGGTTTAACAATAAAGATTCTAATATTTCTACTGAGTAATTACCCTGGTATCGGTAATATAGAATTTCACGAATGTAAAAATCAATGGTCCATTATCTAATGTTGTTGGAAAACCTACTCTTGGGGTTAAAATATTTCCTACTTGTTACATGTTCTTATTTGATGTTTTATTTCAACTATATTTAGACAAATAAATAGTGAATATCTGTCTTACACATTATTTTATTTTTACATACTCTAATAAATAACCTTATACACACTTTATGTTAGAATCTCCGTCTTAGAAATTTTTTCCTTAAGATTCATTTCTAGATTAATATTTCTGAACACTATGAAATTTTGATTCATAATTATGAACAATAGACGGTTTTTGATTTTACATTTTTTTATTTTGTCAAACATTGTATTCTTTAAAGTTAAATACATTATTTTTTAAAAACATAAAATTAACCCCCCCCCCTCTTGTAATTGAGCATCTACATATAAAATTCTGATCCACCAGATAACTCTAGTAGGTTTGGTGGCCACATGGCCTCTAGCGAACCTCACTATATGCCATCATATTCTGAATAACAATGTTGGATGATTGGTGTATTGTTTGGAGAAAATAATCTCAAGACCTGAGAGTGGAACATCAATATGGTAATCACAGGGAATAAAAAAACATTCATAAAAACTAGATGTGAAAATGTAAATCAACTACATAAAAATTAACTTGAAGAAAGAATATCAATACAAAAAATAATGATCATGTAATTATAAAGATATATGGAATAAATTGTAAATATATAATATTCAAAATAGTAAATTTATTAAAAAATTGGAAAAGTTATAAAAAAATTTATCAAATAGGGGCCATAGAATAATACTAGGCCTCATCTTTTATAATCCATACTTGTGAATATAAATTAGTAATACATAGTAGGCATATTTTACTTGTCTCTACTTATATCTATAATGACTGTAATGGGTACAAATAATCAATTTAAATAAGGTTTGAGATATACATAGTATTCCGTTAACAATAATTTCCAATTCCAAATAGTCCCTAAATATATATGGATGATATTTGAATTTAATAAATCCAAATTTTAGTGAAATATACAAATCACATGTTAGACTGTATTGGGAAATGTACAACTATTTGATAAAACCTAATTTAGTCGAAACCCAATTGACTCTGACATAATAAACATTTATTATTTTATTTATTAATGTGTCTTGGGACCCAAATAATATATATTCAATAACTTTTGATTTATATTTTTATATGAGATAAACACTCCATAGTGAGATTATAACATGTACATGAAAAAAAATATGGTCATAATGTATTTATTGTTTTGAAAAAATAAATGAATGCTCATTATCCAGGTTGATGAACCCATTAAATTATTTAATAATCTAATTTAATGAAAAATAATACCATCCATGTAATCATGTGTGAGGTTCCAAGGTATAGATCCATATATAATAAGAATCTTTCACTCTATAAGTCCGTACATGAAATTATTCATAGGAACCCAAGTAACACTCTATGTGTTGTATAACGATAGATCCCACAATACCAGTCAGTGGAGTTCCATTTAAGGAACATATGATTCACTCATTAAACATATTAAAAGACATCCCATTTATTTCATCAATTGAATTCTAAATGAGGATCCTATGAGTCACTCATTCCATAACATATTTAATTTACCCCTTATTACCATGCATGGGGATCATAAAATAACCATGACTCATTCATGAAAAGTTATAAATCCATTTAATAATCATTTGAATTCAATAATACAAATTAGTATGCCGCTTGAATTATGATTTTATAGACATTTTTTCTCCATAAAATGGATTAGTTAATGTTCATAGCACTTAGACTAACCATGAAATTTATCATCACATTTATTCAAATTTGATATTCATTTATATAAAAAATTTAACTTACATTGTAAGCTGATTAAATATCATGCTATATTACTAAGAGTCTTAACTAGGAATTATTAATTGAATTTAATTTAATAAAACACTTAATATAATCAATTTAATTATCATAATTACTTAGGGGAAACATGCCTCTACGGGTGTGGAATTCATAATTAAATATGATCACTTAATATAATGTAAAATTTCACCTTCATGGGTTGATTTTTTTGAGGATTTTATCCCCCATGGACGATTAAATACCATATAATATACTCTCGTTTTCTTAATTTAACTAAAACTTCATTTAATGGGGTGATTCCTAGCAGGTCATGTTCATGGAACAACTACACCAGAAATATTTCAAAATAAATATATGTAAAATAAGAGACAACCTACCAGAACACAATTGATGAATCCCCATGTGATATTATGTTATGATTCAGTTTTGATCCATATAAATTGATGAAATAAATGATCTCCATGAAAAATTGACTGAATATTTCACAGGAATTTGTAATTACATACAAAATTATAATATAAAAAAGGCAGCAACATGGGTGAAGAACATATTGTAATGGATCCAATGTTTCAAATGGATCTAGATAATTTTAACACCCCATGTTTTTACAGGAAAATTTAATAATTTAAATTAAATATTCATTTATTTCATACAATAAAATAAATCAAAAATTCCTTTTACATGACACTTACGTAGAATATTTTACATGCAACAATGAATTGTTATATGGCACAGAAAACATCGAGTTTCAACAAAACATATATTTTGATAATTATTTAATTTATATAATTATAACCTAGAGGCTAAACAGGGAAATATGGATAGTATTGAAAACATTTCAAATATTTTTTATAAACTTTTCTTTATATATATAACATATTTTTAATGAAATATATCATTTCTGTTAATATCCTTATATATTTAAAAAATATATTTTCTCTAATGTACTCATTTTCATGTTCCTCTATGAAAAATGTTAAAATTAATTTTATACAAATATAATCATATAATTTTATAATATAAACATATTTTTTTGAAGTAATAATGTTGATAATATCATAGATATATTTTTTTATTTTTATGAGAAACATCAATATTTGTTGTGTAGTGAAAAAATACTGATATTTTTAATCAAAACATCCATTTTTTGATTTTTTCATTGGATATAATACATTTTTTATTTTATTAACAGGTTATTTATATAATATTTTTTTCAATTAATACAATTTATGTTATTGGAGTGAATTTCTGTTAAGTCTTTTGTATTAAAATAATGAGATCATTTTAATAATTATACATAAAAATCCCAAATTGTCGTCCCATCTACAAGAGTAAATAAATTTCAAATATTCTACATGTCTGATTGGAATATGAAATAATGGATTCCATAGTTTTAATATAGATAATTTATAATTTATATTAAGGCACCATATATTTAAAAAAAATATAAATGTGATAGTTCTTTAAATTAATTACAATTATAAAGAGATAAATTAGGTTTAAAAATTAAAAAACCATAAATTTAATACCCAAATAGACAAGGAAAAATTTATAGTAGTAATTAAATTTCCATATTTTCAACCAATAATCCCAATTATCTAATTGTATATTAATTTTTATATCCATTTAACATGGGAAAACGTTTTTTGGAATTCCTTTTCCCCAAACTTACCAGACATCCACTCATCCATAATAAAAAGGACTCCTCTACTCCCACATCCTCAAATATATTATGAAATATTTTGTCAACAATTCTGTAAAAAAATACATCCCCAATATTCCTCCCCACAACCATGATTCCACACATTTTAACCACATAAATAAAATAAATCCTTTATGTGAAAGACAATATTTTTTATCCAAAGAATAGGAAGCATCCATCCCCATAATCCATTATTTCATATTTTTTATTCACCCGTAAAATATCATTATTCAATTATTATATAAAAAAAATTATCCTAAATATACTTAGATGTTATTATTGTAAGGGATATGACTACACATTCACATATATCTATCTAATGGACAAAAACACATTGTTTATACATACAATAAAGATCTACCTCTCGAAATGATGATTGCTCATTTTTTCCTTTTATCCCACTAAATGTTGGTAATTATGATGGAGACAATGTTTATATATGATATATTTACTTAATTATATTTTATTTATTATTATTTAATTATTTTATAATAGAAAACATAACAATTTAATTTTTTTCAAAATATTATAATTGTCTTTTACCTAATTTGGATTATCGTCACCTTAAAGTGATGGGATTCCTTCACAAGAAACATAGAATGTATTAAGGATGTTTTCAGTTAAAATATATCATATATATATGATATAATAATTCTTCGATAATTTTATTATATACATATATAAATATTTTTCACTTTGATTCATTCATTCAATACGACAATAAAACAGAAATGATGTTCATGAGTACGTACAACATACAATCTCCATGATGGTGTATTTATTTTTATACATATAAAATCAATGGATTCTTATAATATAAATATAAATAATTTAATAAATATTTATTTCATGACTTATATTTTTTAAATCTTTATATAAATATAAGGACCAATGATATAACCAATTATGACACATGTGACGAATAAAGAAAATAATACTCGACATTAAACCAGAACATATAATTTTTAAAATGATACTAATATAATGAACTAATAAAACAATATTAATTATTAAATAAAATAAATATTTTATTTGATAGATGTATAATAATATTAGATACATTCTATGCTAACTGATTTTATTTTGTTTGGGGTCCATGTTTCTCTTGAATATATTTTATAATTATTATTCTTAAATTTATTAGTATTTAAATATCTATTCATTGATCATTATTTAAATGTGTCATTGAATCAAATGTTATAGAATCATTAAGATAGTTTTTTCCCAATTTAGCATCATATTGTCTCATGTTTCTTTATACACATAAATTATTTTTAGAGGTGTATATACATCAATTTTACATTTAATGTCATCATTATCCTAATATGTTGATATTTTAATAATCATAAAATTTTTATTTTTTTACATGGAGAGTGTTACACCATGTTACCATATAGTAAGTGTTTATTGAAAAAATATCATCATATATCAAAAATATTTATTATTATGCCTCTCATGAAAAAATATTATTATCCATATCTCATGAATAATAATTTTTTTTTATTTCTTTATTTATTAAATATATATAGATTTATTACTTCCATTTTTACCCTCATTATTAAATAATATGATTAAAATCATGTTATTATGAAATATGTAATTTTAATTATCTCTTAGGTAAAAAATATTTTTTTTTCTAATGCCATGTTATCGTAATAGTTTTACAAAAATCATGGAAAAATATTTTAATAATGTTTTTGGGTTTTTAAATATTCCATTAATAATTTTTCATTGTATTATAAAAAAATGTCATTTTATTTTAAAAACCTTTTTAAATGATGAACTGATATTTTCTACATGAAATGTTTTTAAAGGCCCTTCCAAGATTTCTTCCCATCTATGATGACATTGGTAGGTGTTTCTCATGTATTTATAGGGAAATTATTCAATGTCACCATCCATATTATTTATCTAAATGTATTTTTTTGATCACTTGATATGTTTGAAACATATTTATCATTCATGGGTTATATGCTTTTGAAGCAGACTTATTTTCAAGATTTATTATTTAGAAATGATTCGGAATCCTATATCATATTACATAGGTTGTGATTTTATTATTTATTATTTTGTGACACATGTATGTATGATATCATTATGATATTTTTGGACCAATATCATCATCTAATATAATTGATTATGATTTATATCTCATAAAAGTAACTAAGCTGGTCATGGGATTGATTGTTCACTACATAGATGGATATAGAGTTAATCCATGACAACTATGATGGTGTGAGGAGTGAATGAATTGAACTATGTTGGCCATAGAAGTGAACCCTAACAACAAATATATTATGGGACATGAACACATACTACAAATGTGGCTCTTGTAGCAACACCTAGACTACATTGGAAATCATATTTTAATGCATATTTTTCGTCCAAATGTCCACGTATTATTCATATGATATTATTTTATATATTATATTAATTATCTAACTGTGATTCATGGCATATGAACATCCAAGATTTATATCATTATTTTTTTTACAATATTATGATATGCTGGGAATGATTTTATAATTTTTTGATTAGGTCATCATACCACTTTTCCCATGCTTATAATTGCATATCTCAAATGTGTATGCTTATTGAGAATATAATATCACACCTATATGTGATTTATTTCTAAGGATATGAATTAATGAATTCATTATGATGTTTCTAATAATGGCTCCAGTCATGAACTTATTTGGATAAAATGTAGATCATATATGTTTACGTGTTTATATTTCAATGTTTCTAAAGGAACTATAGTAGTAAAATAATTGGGAATCAGTTTTTATAATGCTTTATGTTTTTTGAAATTATTATGTAATGTTAATGAAAGAAAATTCAGGGTCTCTATAGTTGGTATCAAACAAAAGGAATGCATAGAACCAGAATGAAATAAGAATTTTTCCATAATTGAGTGAATAGGAAGTGTACCTTGTACAACTTCATTATCATGCTCCACCTCTACAGTAGTGATGGAATAATAATTTCTTTTTTTCTTTTGGATTCAGTAGTTGTTGATGCTGATTACCCTTGAGAGCTCGAGGTTTAGTGCACTGGTTTGCATAGTGCCCTAGCTCCCTATAGTTGTAGCATTGAACCATGAGTAGTTCTCTCCTTTCATCAGCTAAATTATCCTTTCTTTTCGTGTCTTTTCGACACTCTTGAGCATGGTTTCCTTATTTCCCACACTTGACGAATTTCCATGTCCCATTGAGGCAGTTCCCATGGTGCAACATCCCACATTTTTGGAAAGTGGGTCATTGAGTTTTCTTCCAACTTTTTTCATTAGATCCTCCATCATGAAACTCCATCTTTGTTTTCTAATTCCCATATCCATGGGACTATTCTCCAAACACCATCTCGACTTTGAGGGATTATCAAACAACTTCTTCATAACACCCAATGTATCTAATTGAAATAACCTTTCAAATTTTTGTTTTAATACACTAAAGAATCTATCGATTTTTCTATCATTTTTGATAACAAAAGAAGAAGCGTACCATTCAAGACTTGTGAAATTATCTTCATATGTTGTGACAAATTATCCTTCTTTTTCCGTTTGCTCTAGGAATTCTCCCTCCATCTTCGTGCTAAGAGTTCTTGTGAGATACTTGTTAAGAAACATTATCTTAAAGTCTTCCCATTCCATATCTTCAAATCCCTCCCTTGGTTTTGTGTTCTTAATCAATTCCCACCATTGATTGACTTCCCCATCTTGTAGATAAACAGCTAAGATCCTCCTCTCCATCTCATAATAGTGAGGCACAGAAAAGATATTTTCCATGGAGTTGACCTAATATTCCTCAACTAGTGGATCAGAAGATCCACTAAATGTCAGTGTTCATTGCCGGATAAAACATTTGATAGCCAATTTCTCCCTCTTAAGTGAAGGAGGATATTCCCCATTGTTATGGATATTGCTCATAACCTGAGATAATTGGGTAATCATCAACATCAAGTTTTGAACTCCACCTCCCAAATCATTGGGGTTGTCATTCAGGCAATCATTTCATTGGCCCTTTCAAGAGTTGTTGGACTGATTTCTCGTGGTTCCCACCATATTCTAAAATATATAAGGATAGAAGAAAACATAAGTATCCATGTAAAGAATAACTTATTCATTAAATCAATGTATACAAAAACCATAACATATGGTATCCCTATGTAAATACTCCTATGTGCATATTGGTACTTAGTCTCATGCTATAGGTTTTCTCTAGGGTTCACTAATCCTAATTCCCAAATTAACTAATCCTTTCCTCTTATACCAACTATAGCGACCCTGGATTTTCATAAATTATTATTAAATCATTTTAAATAAAATTAACATAACAATATTAAACATATAGGATCAAAAGGCTTAGTGTCTTGGGAAAACTAGGACCAAACATAACAATTGAAACATAAAGAATAATAATTTATTTAATTTCTTATTATCTAGCTTCTTATTATCACTTGTCCTTTCCTTAGTACATGTAGCCACTTGAGGATATACATAAAAAGGGGTGATCTATAATCGTAGTTAGAATATAGATAAGAAAAATATATCATGGGGTGAGTATAATCATAACATGGGAAAAAGATCATTAACATGAGAGAAAGAATAAATATAAGACATAAAATGTGGAAACACATAAAAATTTAACATCATGTCATAGTGGTTAACTACCACACATACATGTGAACCAAGAAATAATCTTGTTCACGCATCATTTAACATTTACTAATGAGATTCATCACTTTACCCAATCCATTGGAGCGTTGTATAATTCCGGGTGCATTCGTCACTTTGAAACATTCATATTGCAATATATAATTCCTGGTTCACCCATTACATCATAACATTATCATTATCATGATTTCCACATAAAACACATATCAAAAATGAAAATAATTACCCCATGGAAATGAATGGGTTTTATCTCATAAGAAATCATTCTTAAACATTGGGATCCCAAAATAAAGAGGGAATACCATACATGATTCAAGAACTGTTCACATTGAGGGAGAAGTAAAAGTTGTGTTCATAAAAGAAGGGTTCTTTGGAAAAACATTTCATTTACATAAAAATTAGTAATAAAATGTATATCCTATAAATTGAAATAAAATTATGAAATAATTATATTTAAGGAGTAACCATATCAAATATAATGGAGTGAAAGAGGGAGAACCCGAAGGATGAAAGTTGGGTTCAAGAATTTCCCCATACTATGTATCTGAATGCTTCTTTCAATTTAATGTCATGTATAATGACATGATATTCATTAATTAGAAATCAAAAAAAAAATTACATTAATATGGTTCATTATGGTTTCATTATGTGGTTTTATGTGACATTGTATGAGTTATATAGTTTAAAAACATTATTTAGGAATGTTAGTTTTTATGGTTTTCTTGAGTGGTTCACTTGTATTGTTAAATTGATGTTCGTGTAGAAAAGGGGTAAACATCCAGAACTAAAATTAAATGTTATTAATCATATTACAGGATATTTAATGATATTATAATGAATCGTGTTATATCATTGTGTATGTATCATTAGATAAGAATAAAATGATGATTGTTTGGGTTAATTTGAGTGATTTTTCGATCCAAAGGAACTAGTTTTTTTATCAATAAAAATATGGTCATAAGTTAGTTACAAAACATTAAATAGGAGATAATACATATAATATATTCAGTTTCAACCATAAAAATAGTTCCATGACCATATATTAATGTATAAATGGAAAGAAGAAATCATGTCATTCTTGACGGTGATAAATTAACACCTCGCGAACAACGTTCTCTTTAATAAAATAAATGGAAGAGGGAAAGGGGGTTGGATGATATAATATGTCATTAGCATCATAAAATTCTAGTAGATATATAATAATGGAGTTAAAATACCATTTGTATGAATATGGGTTCGAAGATATCAATAAATGAACTTGAACTTGAATGGAAATTAAAGAAGAAGAGGGAGAGAAATTACCTCTTAAATCTTCCTCAGGAGATCCTCTTTAAGGAACCTAGGCATGCTCTTTTGATGAGACCAGCAGATCTTGGACATGGGGGAGGGGATAGGGATGATATTTTTTCAGAGTTTAGAGATGTATTCGATCAGGATAGGTGTGAGGATATGTGGGTGTGAAGGTTGGATTTTTTAGTGGAGGGGAGAGGGGTTTCCTTAATATAAAATTCATTATATTATTAATTTCCCATAAGAATAGTAATAGTGAGTCATCCCTGACCTAGAATAGTACATAAATCATGTGAGATTTATATTTTGGTGCTTACATCACTTGTGATGTCCGGAATAGTGGGTTTTAATTATAATGTAATTATACGGTAAATTAATTTATTTTACTATTAACCAACAATTCACCTATTTCAAAAAAACCCCAAATATATACCCCAACCTTTTTTCGACATGTAGAATCCAAAAATTAAGTCTAATTTGAAAAATAATTTTATAAATATTATTAATTTAATTTTTAATTAAAATCAGAATTTACATAAAAAATTGTTTTCTAAAATTAAAACTGATTTTATAGTGCTTTCAAAAATTATTTATGTTAATATAAAATTGTCTAAAAACAATAATATAATAATTTTTGAATTTATTAACACATTTTAAGAAATTAAATTTTCATTTAAAATAATTAATTATTTATAATTAATTATTTATGACTAACAAAATACCAAAATGTTTACTAAGGTCTAATTCTCACTTTCTTTGATGTTTAAATGTTATTCAATTATTCCTAGGTAAGGATACTCTTATGTTGAATTATTTATTATTAATAAGGGTAATATTACTATTCATAAGGGTATGTTACAATTCATAAGGGTAGGTTAATATTCACCAAAAATTATTTTTTCTTTCATTAGACTCCTAAAATCATCTTAAACACAACCGTGTATGTTGGATTTTCGAAATTCAAAACTCAGAAATGACAAACATATGTTTAATGGTAACTTAGAACTTAATGGTTCTTTATGTTGTGTTTTCATGTGATTAAATGACATAATTACAAGAAAGGAATTTCCATTGAAAATATTTGGGTCATTATAGGGATCCCCACTGAGTATCGTTACACTCACCCATGCACAGGCTTTACCCACACCTTGTTATGTCTTGTCCAGATGACATATATCATGGATCAGGTCTGAGGGTGCCAGGATATGATGGTACTTAGAGGTGGAACATTTGTTGTTAAACGAAGCAAGGAATACTAGTCTTGATCTATTCCTACCCTTCTGGTATGATCTAAGGTGGCCCGTTTGGTGTGACACGACGCATAGACTACTGCTCGTGAGCTGTACCTACCCTTCAAGTAGAATCCATGGTGGTTGATCTGGGAGGTGCCTTTACCTTTTCTAATTGAATTGTTCCTTTTAGGTGTATTAAAACTTATCTGTTTTACTCATAAAACTGTTGGGCTTGTATTCCGGACACTTTCTCATTCATCCCTTCTTTTAACTACATCATTTTACATCATAGTTTCTTATTTTCGTGTTATCTGATGGTGAGTTTGTATAGGTTTAAAGGGAACACCTTCCAGTTTTAGAGAATACACAATTCAGTTCTAGTCTCCAGCATCTGGCCTATATGTGGTGGTATTAGGGTAGTCATGGCACGAGCCCTGGGGGATGGGTCGTGATAATTAACATGTTCTTAATTTATAGGTCATACTATTGGAGCATTATATTTCTTATGGGTATGAAGTAGTTGAAATTATGTCTCATATAGAGAAATTTCTATTAAACAAGACCACTCACATGGTCAATTATTTGGGTACAAATTCCTAGTTAGATGAATATATGCAGGAAGAGTAAGATATGATGATTTTAATGTATCCTCATTTTTTACCTGAATGATGAATTACAAGGGTGAAATTCATTTTAAGGTCTAGAGAATGTATCACCTTATCCTTTTGTGGAATAATTATTCCTGAATAAAACTTAATTGAATATTTTAATGAATTTAACTATGCAAAAAATTGTATTAATGGGGAACTGAAGTGGTGTATGTTACATGAAACACTAATATTTCATACCTTACATGTAACATCATGTTTATAGAAAACATATTTTTTTGGTTATAATTATTTATATGAGATAATTATTAAATAAACCTTAAAAAATTTAATATGAATATTAATAAATGATATTCAAATATATTTTTTTATGGTTTTAAAAAAATATAACATATTGATAAAGAATGATATATATTTTTTAAAATTCTTTATATGTTGAAAAATAATATTTTCCCAAATAAGCTTTATTCATGTCAAAATGTGAAATAAAATTATTTTAAACAAATGTAGAAATTAAATATTATAATATGAAGTTTTACTTATGTTATATATTTGAAATTATTTTATGGGGATTGATTGGGTTATTTCTTAGAAACAACAATTTTTAATGTATTTTGAAAAGTGGATATTTTTTTAAAACATTGTTCTATTAAAATATATTGATAAAGTCAAATTATATATTATATTTGTTCTAATGTATAACCAAATAATAGTTTTATCTCTTAATGAAATGAAGGTCCTCAGAAAAAAAAATTTCATTAAAATTTTGTGTAAAATCATATAAAACAATTTGATGTTTTATCTTTATTAACCCACATTGTCATCACATTTATTAGACTAAAATTAACACAACATATGCAAATCATGGGATTGTAATATGGAAAATAGGACTACATATTGAGAGTTAGAATAATTAGTAATTTCTATAAATTTATAAAAAAAATTATACTTAATATATTAGTTAGTGTGATTAAAATTAATTAAAATGATCAATAAAAAAATCTAATTTACAATGTAGATAAGAATATATATAAGATTTAAATGACGCATAAAATTGTATTATATCCATTGTATGGAAATATTTTTACTATATACTACACCTTAATGAATTTAATATATTATTGGATCATCATGACATGGGAAAAACATTAGTGTATTATAATCCCCAATAGTTACTAGAGTGCCACTCCTACTCCTCTATAAAAAGGCCTCTTCTCCACCCACACCCTCATACATCTCAAGCCGATTTTCCACAAAATATCACTACCTAATTATATACCTAACATAATTCACCTCAAAATTAATGACTTTTCTTTGGAATAATTTAATCCATTAATTCTCCATGGTGAAAACCAAAAGCAGTCACCCAAACAAAAAGTAACATCATTTTAAAGGTCATTTATTTTATTTATTTGTTCGTCCCGTAAAAAATACTTATTACATATATATAATAAAAATGGATAAAAAATATAATAATATGTGATTATATTATTTTATTCTTACACTTACACAAAACTCCATCTAAATTCTAACGAACATAAATTTTATGCTTATGGTGAACTACCGCCTCACGAAATGATGATTTTTCATTTTTACATTACCCATTTCATGGTTTGGGTTATATTTGTGAAACAATATTTATTTATATTATATATATAAAAATATAATATTATTTATTTATTATTCTATAATTATTTTATAATATTTATATTTAAATTTTAGATATTTAAAAACAAGATAATATCATTTGAAGTAGTGTGGGTAACCACCTAGTAAAAGTGATGCGATTTATTCACAAACTACATGGAGTTTATTAATGATATTTTAAGTAAAGATATATGATATTTGTCTGAAAAATTAATTCTACTGTAATTATATCTTGGACATAAATACATGTATATTATTTTCATTATTTATTTCAATAATATGAAAATGTTAATGATTACTTATGATGTATAATCTCTATTAATGATGTATTCCAATTTATACCTCAATAATATATAAATTATTATAATACATATATAATTAATATTATTTATATTTAAATTTTTTTCATCTGAGAAGACATTATATATGTATAAGGACCAATGTAATAATAAATTAAAACACACGTGATGAACAAAGAAGATATTAACCGAAGTCAACCCAAACAAACAATTATTAAAAGGAACATAATATAAATAAATATTAAATCCATATGTGTTAAGAGATATAAGAATTTTTAATGTGATAGATGTATAATATATGTATATTTATTACATTGGAAGTTTTATGAGTTTGAGGAGAGTAAATACATAAGGTAAGAGACTTTGATATCACTTTTATACTAATGAGATATATTTCATGTTCACCAATATTTTCATTTTCACAGTTTATATACATCCCATGAATGCATTATATTATTATTAATATTATATTTATATTTCTCTAAATATCTGTTATATGGAATTTCATTAACTGTATATTTGTTTCAAAAGTTACCAAATTGGTAAAATAGTGTTCTCTTAATTTTCCTCCTTTTATACACATGTTTTATTATGCACCTAAATTATTTTTATAGATGTATATAAATCAATTTGACATGTTATATCATAAATTTTATTATTTTCATGAAATTTTATCCTTGATTTAATTTTGTTTTAATACATGGAGATTATGATATCAGGTTATTATGTGGTGATAGTTTGATGAAACAAAATTATCTTTTGTCTATATTGTTTATGATTTTGATTATATTGATGTAATATTATGATAAATACCTCAATAACACTAATATTTTTATTCCCTTAATTTATTCAAGATATATACTTGTACTAGTTCATTTTTCCAAATATTTATATTATTTTATTTTAATTTAAAAAATAAGAAAAATTCGACAATATTTTTATCTTCGGATAGAAATCTATTTTATTTAAAAAACATGGATCCAAAAAATTACATAAAAATTTTATTTAAGTGATAAAATATTTTAAATTTTTATGGTTTTCAAATTTTCCCATAAAATATTCAATGTAATTTACATATAAAATAAATAAGAATATTCATATTTTTTTTCAAAAAATTGTTTCTATGTAGAATGAATATTTTCCTCAATAAATGTTTTTAAAAAATCAATGTAAATTATTATAAATATAATATGAAATCTATTGGAGCTTATGATGGATTTTTGTGAGAAAATTATCCTATTTTAAATTTCATATTGTAACACCCCGACCCCTCTAGACTGGAGCCGGTGCATTACTTGTTATATTTTCATGGTGATAAGGAATGAAATACCTATGGAATGATAAATTTATTAGTCCTAAAAAAAATAGATGCAAAGATGTTACAAAATTTACCATAGGAAAGGTAACAAAATACAAAACATAACAAAAAATTAAAATTTCATCCACAGAAACTCAACAGATGATATCCCCATCATCACTAGCTGAAGGTAATAAAATGAAAGGGATGGGATCAAACTCTCGGTAAGGGTTACCAATAGTGGAATCATGGATCAATAATAACTGAATCATTAAAAATTTTACATTGTCAATATGGCAGGGTGAATAAATGAAAAACATGTGCCATTAAAAAACTAAAAATGAAATTGTAGCCAAAGATTTTGTCATAGTTAAAAAATAATTGATAAAAATAATTTATAATGAATAAATGGAATGATTTTTAATTGGATGTCATGTATTTGGGACATGATAAAATAATACCATTAAAACAGTTTATTTCATTGGGTAGAAACACATTTGGTTTTTAGAAACAAAGTCCAAGGGTTTGTCGCCAACTCATTTGTTAGAATGAGACCTACCGACACATCAAGGGGATATAGTGGGCCCCACCATCCACTGCAATTCCAAATTATAAATTATACATATATTGAATAGTAGTTAATTATAGCTTCTCAATCTTTTTCTAGAGTAGAGAATACAAATTTATCAATATTTACATAGTTAAACCAACTATCCAAATTAACATTGTATGTGAAATGGTATACAACATAATGCAATAGTAATATCCATATTATAAGAAAATGGTTATTTTATATAATTATAAATTAAATGAAATATGATATTAAATAGGCTATAGATACACCACATATGAAATATTAGGGGCTCAATACCATGTATGTTTCAATGAAATTGAAATATGGAAAAAGGCATCTACTATATTGTAATCAATTTAATCGTATGACCAAAATTAAATAATCACTAAATGAATCACATAATACATTGAATATAGAAAGAATCTTGATGTTATATTTTATATAGTAGTTCACATATAACACATACATGAAATAAGTGGCGAACAATAGAAATCTCCCAGAATTATAAATGTGATAAGAAACACAATACCTTATGCCTGAGTGTGTTATACATTTGTTTTAAGGACCTGAATATTAAAATTTATCATGATTAATTAATAATTATATAACCTCCTATAAATTTAATATATTTTTATAATGTTTTTATGATAATTCTTTGCCCTTTTGATGGGGTTTAATAGAATCAATTTTATTTTTTTGGAAGCATTTTCTTTCATGGTTTTCATGATTCGTTTACTTGTATTCATGAATGGATGTTTTTTTCTGAAATGTGGACAAACAAACAAAATTATTAATATGCATTATTAGTGAAATTATTGTGATATAAATGATCTTATAATAATTCTAGGTTATATACATGAGGATTAATCATTAGTTAATAGTTATTGATAAACGCTTGGATGTATCATGGAGGTTTTGTGCACAATCAACTTGGTTTGAATTATTATTACATATTATGAGTGTGTAGGGAGTAAAAACATTAATGAGATTAAATAAAAATATTCTGATCTGGTTCAAACCTAAAACTGGTTTCATGAATTGAATTTATGATGGTAATAAAAATTAAGAACATATTGCCCTTGAATGTGATAAATAACACATCCCAGATGGTGTTTAAATTTTTAGTATAAGAGGAGGGGGAGAGAGAGATGATGAGAAAATATTCAATTAAAATAATATATTTCAAGTTCAATTATGGAAAATAAATTATAATAGAATTTTTATGAAGTGAGATGAGGAATTATGTATAATGAATGGAACTCAAAATAGAATGAAAATTGGAAAATATCTTACTAAAACTTGGCATCCTAATTACCTGATATACAATTTAATTATAGATATTAATGAGTGAAAGTGGGTATCTCATCACTGGTAAATAAAATGGGAATTATTTGGAATATGGATTAAAATATCCCAACATAATCCAATTTCAAATATTAGATAAAACAAAAAATGAATGCTTTATGAAAAGAGAAGGGTTGTTGATTCTCTTACCTTGTAGGGTAACTCCCAAAATGTGAATATAGGGACCATAGGATTTTTAAAATACATTGGGAAGTCTCCAAGGCTGGTAATAATACAAGAGAATCAAGGATAATGAGTTTGGAATGAATTAAAAATGATGGGGGTGAGTGTGTATTTATAGTAATTAAGAGGGGGTTTTTTATTAAATAATAGCGGCACCTCATTAATGGTTTTCGGAGAACCATGGGCTTGACCACAATACACTCCCATGGATTTAGCCAAATGGGACACCTCTTATCATATTTTAATATTATAAAATTTAACCAAGATTTTATATTAATTATTATATCATTATGATTTCATTAAGCTACTGAAAACACAAAACTGTGTTTTTACTATTCATGGAAAATGTAACTATTTTAGAAAAATCCCAAAAAAAACACCCCAACCTTTTTTCAATGTTTTTAATTCAAATATGAACTCTATTTCTTGAAAATAATATTGTACTTATTTATAATTTTATTTTTATTTAATATAATAATAATTTTGAAAGATAACAAATTTAATTGTATATATAGTTCAATATCACATTGAAAATTCAATTTAGATATCATTATCTTATTACCTTATGAAAATAAAATATTATCATTATTCACTATTAATAAGGGTCATATTTATTTTAATATTAATATTCATAAGGGTATGTTACTATTAACAAAAAAATCAAGTTGTTTTTATCAAACTCCAAATGATATACAGGTCACAACACTAGACAACCGTTTTTTTAAATTCAAAACATAGTATTGGAAAATTAAGGATTAATGGATAGCATATAAATTTCTCCTATAATAATTTGTTTCAAAAAATAAATAGTGATTAATGCAATCTAGTTAGTCTAATAAATATAATGTATTTAGGAATAACATTCCATAAAATTTTTGGGGTGTTATATTATTGCCTCCTTCGGAAATTTATTCTACAAAAATTTAATATATAATGCCCACCAAAAAGATGTGTGTGGTTCTTCTTCATAACATGAACAGGTTCCCATGTTGCTTACATAATATCATGGTTTTTTCAAAGATCATTTACTATATGAGTTGTTCGGTTTCTCAATACCTTTTTCCTTATGTCATGGATCCTGGTAGGCTCTTCATAATATGAAAAATCAGGTTCCAGTTTTATTTCTTCATTGGTGAGTATATGCATTGGGTTTGGCTTGTATTACTTCTACAATGACTCATGGAAAACATCATGAACATTGGAGTGTCTTGAAGGCATTATTAAATAGTAAGCTATATCTTTGATTCCATCGAAAATTTCAAATTGTCTGATGTACCTAGGTCTCATTTTTCCTTTCTTAGCAAGACTTAAGACACCCTTCTGTGGAGATACTTTCAGAAAGACATGATCTCCCACATGAAATTCCAAATCCTCTCTTCGGTTTTCAGAATAACTATTTTTCCTACATTGGGAATCTTTAATATGGGTTTGGATTGTCATCACCTTTTCTATGGTATCTTTAATAAGTTCAGGTCCTATAAGTTTATTCTGAACAACATTGTCCTAACTAGTTGGAGTTCGACATCTCTTTCCATATAATGCTTCATATGGATCCATTTGAATACTAGAATGGAGCATATTTTTGTAATAAAATTCCACCAAAGGAAAGTATTGATCCTATATACCTTGGATGTCAAGATAGAATGACATCAGCAAGTATCCTAGAGTTTGAATAGTCCTTTCAGACTGTCCATCGGTTTTGGGGAGGTATGAAGTATTCATATGGAGCTCAATATTCAAATCCTTCAGTAGACTATTCCATAATTTTGATGTAAACTGAGGATCTCAATCAGACACAATCAATAGAGGTGTATAATGAAGTCTCAAAACATCATTAATATAAAGTTTTTCTTGGCACTCAAGTGTAATATCCTCTCTTATAGGAATGAAATGTGCTGATTTTGTGTGGCGATCAAAAAATACCCAAATTGAATCATTTCTTCTTGGTGACCTCGATAGTATAGTTCCAATATCCATCAAAATTTTATCCCAATTCCACAAAATAATAGGTAGAGGTTGTATCACTCCTCTATGTTTGTGTCTCTCTACCTTCACTTATTGAAAAACTAGACTCCTTTACACGTTTGTAGCAATTCCCCTCTTCATAATATCCCAACAAAAATTTTATTTCATGTATATATACATCTTTGTGCTACCAAGGTGCATAGTGTAATTTAATCTATGAGTATCATCTGATATTTCCCTTTTTAGATGAGGTATTGATAGAACACATAAACTCTCTACAAACATTAGAACTCATTCCTCATACATGATGTCTTCCAATCTCCTATCCTTAATAGCAATAATATTCTATTATAGATTCTCATCATTAGATTATGAGATTTTTATCTTCTCATATAATGATGATTTAGTAATCATTAAGAAGAGTAAAGATGTTTCCCCTTCCTTAATAATTTCCATAACCCTCTTTATTAGATCCATGAATATATGATCTCTCTCAATCCTCATTTGTGTCAGACGTGCATGATATATCCCGATTAATCCATATTCCACCATATTTTCCATTCCTGGGTGGTAGTGTATTGACAAATTGAAATCTTTGAGTAACTTGAGACATATCTTTTGCGTAATGATGAATTCTTTTTGTGTGAAAATTTATTCCAACCTATTGTGATCAATGTATATCTCACTTTTATCACCATAACGATAATGTCTGCAAATTTTTAGAGAAAATATTACAGATGTCAACTGAAGATCATGTGGTGGATAATTTTTCTCACACGTCTTCAATAGCCTTGATGCATAAGAAATAACCATACCATTTTTCCAGAAGGACACATCCCATCCCATTCATCGATGCATCACTGTATATTAAAAATTCATCACATCCATATAGAAGAGTCCAAATAGTAGCATTGACAAATCATATTTTATATTCATCTAAGAATTCTATACATTCTTTTATCCACATAAACAAAACCCATTATGCGTGAACGTGGTTAGTGGGTTAGCTAGTCGGGAAAAATTCATAATGAAAGGACAATAGTAACCTACTAAAACAATAAAGAAACATACCAAAATTATGTTTTATATCATGGGCCAATCATTCATTGCCATTGTTTTTGCAATATCAATTAGGATTCCATCTTTAGAGACAATATGTCCTAGAATAGAAACTGATTGAATCCAAAATTCACACGTGTTAAACGTCCCATTTAATTCATTTCATCTACATGTTTTTAGAATAATTTTCAAGTGATCCCCATTATCTTCATATATTTTTGAGTATAACATGAAATCATCAATGGACACAACAACAATTTTATCAATATATTCCATGAAAACTCTATTCATTAAATCCATGAAAACAGAGGGTGGATTAGTTTATCCAAAAGGCATCACTATAAACTCATAATTCCCATACTTGGTTCAAAATGATGTCTTAGGAATATCATCCTTCCACAAATGAAGATAATTATATTAAGATCAAAGGAAAATATTCGAATATTATTGAGCTTCATGATGTTTATCAAACAAATCATCAATATGTGGAAGATGATACTAATTCATTATTGTAATATCATTTATTTCCCTATAATCAAGGCATAGCCTCATGGATCCATCATTATTCTAGAAAAACAGGATCAGGGATCCCGATGGATAATCACTATGTCAAATAAATCTTTTATAACTCAACTCCTCTAGTTTTTTTTAGCTCCACTGACTCCATAGTGGCCATTCTCTAGGTGTTTTTTATATGGGTCTTGCACTATGAATTATGTAAATGGAAGACTCAATTTCACACTCGGGATGATGTCCATGTAAATCCTCTAGAAACACATCAATTTATTCTTTCACTATATGCACATCTTCAATTTGAATATTTGTTTCATGACCCATAGATAATGGGTTCTATTTCTCTCCATTAATTGCAATCAATAGAGTTATTGTGTGTGGGTCTAGATAAGAATTAGATGGAAATGACTCTTCTATAAATATATAATATTTTACACCATTTTAAAAAATGATAACTACCTTTTTACTAAAATAAATCTTCACATCCTAGTTTGGAAACCAATTCATACCAGGATTTATATTATTGTAGGTTGTTAGTATGATGATATGGATAGAAATTAATGCATGTTTATGTGTTACAAGGGGAACTAGTTGTCATTTCTTTGTTACAATGATGCATATCATAAGAGTTTTGACAGACAACTCCATTATTAAATCAAATTGGACATGTATAATATTCATGGATAACTAAGGATGATATAAATGAATGCAATGATCCAGAATGAAATAATGTTTTTTATAGGTTTGAGGAAAAAATTAATGTACATTCCACCACACCATTAGGACCTTCAACCTCCATGGTTGTAATTTCCTAATCTCTTGTTTTCTCTCTTGGCCTTTTTTGAGGCAAGTTTTCATGGGGATTAGGACACTCATTTTCATAGTTTCCATATCTCTACAATTTTAGAATTGTACATTATCAAACTGTTTCTTCCCCTTACATTCATGTAATAGATGACCCTTTTATCTACACTTAAAGCATACTCCCAGGCATTTCATGAATTTATCAGGATGATTCATTCCACAATTCTTGTATAATGGGAAATTCATCATTCCCTTTTTCTTCATTCATACTTTACCTTTAACTTGTTTATCACAGTGCCTCTCCTTATCTTTGATTCCCCTGAACAAATTAGATCTAGTAAATTCCTTCTCAATTTTGATGTCACTTGATACAATTTCTTCATATGATGTCAATGGTTGAATTGTAAGTTCCTTTCTATGATATGGCTTATGAATATCAAATAAATGACCAATCTTCTATGCTGAGTCACATATGTAATCTATGACATACCTAGCTAGCCATTTGAATGTATCCTCAAACTCTGCAACAATTTCTTCTTCTCTTGGATTTAATCCAAGGAATTTCCTCTCCATTTTAGTTCATTTCTCAGGAGGGAAATATTTTTTGAAAAATATTTCCTTAAAATTCCACTATTAAATATCTTCTATTTTTTCATCCTTTGTGGTATTATAAATTAAGGACCACTACTGATCAGTATCACCCTTGGGGAAATATATTGTTAATACAACCTATTAATTTTCATTGTATCTTAACACTCAGAATATATTTTCAATGGAAATTATCACATGCTCAACAACCACTACATTAATAGTCCCATTGAAAGATGGCGGATTCTTCACCATTAATCGAACCAACACATATGTGGAATGGTTATTCGTTACAACCTAAGTAAGTCATCCCAATATGGTCAAGATCTAATCTTCCCCAATATTGACTATGCATACTTTCACAGTGGGGATATCCTTACATTTCCCACGAGTATTGATTCCCATTATTCCATTAGAATACATTTCTAAAAAATATAACTCACTATATTAGAGAATTAATCAGAATATATAATCATTACATAAAAAATAAATTGCATAAATTGAGATCCAACGCATGGATAATACCATAATTAGAAAAATGGTTTCATTGAGGAATAATTTACAATTCAGTCCATCATAATGGATTGTAAAGAAAATATGAATTACCATAAGAATATCCCCCATGATTTTGCTAACCAAGAGTGCAACAGATCCAATTTTCATGTACCAGGATACCCCAGGTCATGCACGAAGCACCATATAGAAGTATTCACTCCTAGGTACATCTATACTAGAGCCACCTCAAACTACTCGTATCCAAACAAGGATGTATTTATTAGATGGATTCACATAATCAATTTCATACCAAAATACTAGGAAATTCTAGTATGTTTATCCTCAAATAATACATTTGGGCATTGTACCCAATTATACATTTCCTACTCAAGTTTACATGTTTTCTACTAAACATACTTTGATTCCAATTGTAACTACTCAACCCCTCTAGATATAAGCAGGTGCATTACTTTTTATATTATAATTTTTAGATGGAATGGAATCCCAAAGGAATGATTAGTTTAGTAGTCTTGAAAAAACTAGATAAATATATGTAACTCAAATTACATAGGAAAATTATAAAAAATACAAAACATAACAAAAACTAAATATTGCATCCATAGATAGTCAATAAATGATATCCTATTCATCACCATTAGAAGGAAATAAAGTGAATGGGGTGATCTGAAATGATCAATATGTGTTCATAATAGTGGAAGAATGAATCAATAATAACTGAATCATAAACAATTTGACATTGTCAATATGGCATGGTGAATAAATGAAAAACTGATGCCATTCATAATCTAAAAATACAACTGCATCTATTGATTATTTCACAGTGAAAACCTCATGAATAGTATTAATTAATAATGAATAAAGAAAGTGATTATTAAATTGGCTTCATGTATCTGGCACATGATACCATAATATAATTAAAACATTTTAGATGTGTGGGTAGAGAATTGTCTGATTAATGGAAACAAACTCAAAGGGTTTGTCACTATATAATTTGTCTCATAAGACCTATCGATGCAAGGCGTGGATTTAGCAGGCCCCGCCCACCACTTCAAGTCCAAATCATTCTTTATACATAGATTTAATACAATTTCAATATGCCTTCACGATATCCGTATAGAGTATAGAATATGTATTGGTTAATATTTCAATATTTTAAACAACATTCCAAATAAACATCATATGTGAAATGGTATACATATAAAGAAATTGTAACATACAGGCTATATGAAAATGGATATTTACCAGAATTATATTTTCAAATGAAAGATGATATTAAATGTGTAGTAGATACACCACATAAGGAATATTTGGTGCACAATACCAAGTAGTTCTCAATGAAATGGATAATTGGAAAAAGTCACCTAACATATTGTAATTAATTAAATCGTATGACCAAATGTCAATAATAAATAAATGAATCACATAATATCTTATATATATAAATATAATCATTATATTATATATCATATGGTAGTACACATATAACACATACAATAAATAAGTGGCGATCAATGGAAATGCCACAGAATTAAAACTGAGATAAGAAATCCCTTTCCTTATGCTCGAGTGTGTTATAAATTTGTTTTAATGATCTGACAAATAAAATATAGCATCATTAATTAATAATTAAATAACCTCTTATTAAATTAATTGGTTTATTATAACATTATTAGGTTTATTCAACTCTATTTTTATTGGTTTAAGAGGACCAATTTTATTATTTTGGAAGCATTTTCTTCCTTGGGTTTCATGATTCTTTTACTTGTATTAATAAATGGATGTTTGTTTGGTATGTGGTTAAACATAAAAAATCGTTAATTTATATTATTAGTGATATTAAAATTATATAAATTATCTTATAATTATTCATGGTTATATACGTGAGGATGAATCATTAGTTGAATGTTATTGATAAACACCTGGATGTAGCTTCGCGGTTTTGGGAACAATAAAATTATTTTGTATTATTATTACATAATCTAAGACTATATGGATTCAATATCATTAATGAGATTAAATAAATATATTATGGTTTATTTTAACCATAAATATGGTTTCATTACTAGAATTTAATATGTTATTGAATATGATGAACCTATCATCCTTGAATGTGATAAAGTAACACATCTCGGACAATGTTTTCATTTTTAGTATAAGATGGAGGGGAAAGAAAGATGTTGATAAATTATTACGTTAACATAATATAATTCTATTTCTTGTAAGGACATATAATTATTATATCATTTGGGTTATGTGAGGTGAGGAAAGAATTAGAAATAATGTAACTCAAAATCAAAGAAAAATTGCGAAATCTTTTTAGAAAATTTGGCAGACTAAGGATGCCCCATAAAATTTAATAAAATAGTTTGATGAGGAAAATGGTGTATCTCATCACTATTACATAATATGGGATGTTAGGGGAATATTTAATGTAATATTCTAACAAAATCCAATTTAAAATATAAGATAAAACCTAAATATATTTCCTTAGAAAAGAGAAGGGTCGTTGGTGATGGTGTCACAAATAAGGGTATCAATCACGGTATCACTTTGTAGATGATCTTCTGGATGATTTTCTACATATTTATGAAATATTGTAATAAAATTACCACATTCATACTTTTTAAATTGTTTTTATTGAATAAATTTTGTCTTGGTCTTTGACTGAGGAACCTCCGTTAAAAAAGAGAAGGGTGCTAGATTCTCTTACCTTGTAATGTAACTCCTAAAACATGAAGTCTGGGACCATAGAGGGTTGAAGAAATCGTGGGAGGACTCCATGGGAGGAAATAATAACATATCATCTAGGTTATAGAGTTTGGAATGGAATATAATGAAGGGGGTGAGTGGGTATTTATAGTAATTAAAAAAGTGTTTTTTTATTAATTTAATGGGACACCTAATTAGTGGGTTTTGCAAAACCATCGGCATAGAAATGATGTTTTCCAGTTTTTTAAACCATTTGGGACACCTCATGTTATATGACACAGTACACATGTCTACCATCCTTTTAAATTAATTATTATATCATTATTATTTCATTAAGATATCGAAAATTTAAAACTATATTATTACTATTCACCAATATTCAATTATTTTATATAAATATAAAAAATTCACCCTAACAATTTTTCAACGCATAGAATTGAAAAATGAACTCCATTTTTTGGAAATATTTTTCTATGTATTTTTAATTTAATTTTCAAATAAAATAATAATTAATTGAAAAAATAAATATTTTAAAGTTATAATTAGTTCTATATCAAATTTAAAAATTAATTAAGATCTCATTATATTATAACATTATGAAAATAAAATATTATCTTTAAATTATATTTATAAGGGTCATATTACTATTCATATTAATATTAATATGGGTATGTTACTATTATTCAAAATATCAAGTTTTTTCGATCAGACTTCAAATGAATTACAAGTCACAACTCTAGATAACTATTTTTCGAAATTCAAAACATAGAAGTAGAAAATTTAGGTTTAATTGATAGCTTCTAACATTCAACTATAATATTTTTTTTCAAAAATAATTTAATGAGTCACGAAATATAGACTATCTTATGAATAGAATGTATTCAATAGGAACGCACCATAAAATTTTTATGGTGTTGTACATATAATTTATATTAATGGATTTTTTGGGAATGATGTTTATGAATCCTGTTTTTCATTCACTATTTATATTCTTCTGAATACAAATTATTTTCATGGGTTATGAGTTGGAAATTATTATGAAACATAAATCATTTTCCATTGGATATTTTATTATTATTTGTGATTTTTTAATAACTACGTATGATTTAATTATTGATTTAAATATCATTAGATAGACTATGATGATCTTGGGCGTGAAGTATGACTTCTATGATGGCCATTAGAGTGTACGATGACTAAAAATATGATATACGATGAGTACTCATAGCACTGAGATGAATATGGGATGGAAGCATGACTATTGAAATTGTATCTATGTGAAACCATACTATTACGATATCCTTATAATCTATACAATGTATACTATGGAAATCATTTTTATATTGTTATGTGTCTCCCAAAATTACATCCCTTATTCTATAGTTATTATTTCATGGATTATGTACATTATTTCCATATGATTCATGTCTTATGGACATCCATTCATTATTACATGATTATTATTTATAATATTATGATACGTTTGATATTATCTTCAAATGTTATGATCATTTCATCATAGCCCTACGCTAATGTTTATTCTTACAAGTGTCCCTTGTTTACCATTACTGAGAATATGAGGTCAACTCTTTTTATGTTTCCATTCTCAATTTGTTTATATAGGAATTTAGTATGTTGTCTCTAATATGGGTTCTAGTCATGAAAAAACTACCAGCATATTATGTAGTTCTCTTTAGTACCAATGTTTATATTTCATTGCTTCAAATGTCAGAAGAATAATACTGTTTTTGGGAAATTTTATGTGATATTTTTAAGTGTTATGCATGTGTCATGAAATGATAATGTATGAAATGAAAGGGTCAATTTAATCTTTATCCAAATGATATTACTATAAATAATCCAAGGTGGATATTCGGAGCTCCATGTTAGTGTTAAAGGTCTACATTTCATGGAAGAAAAAAACTGACGTAGCATATATTAGAATTATAAATGTTGTGAGAGTAAGATTCTATATTTTTCCAATTTAATGTATTTCATGGTTTAGATGCCTAGTTTGGTAGCATATTTTGGAAAAATCATAAACAAACTATATAGTTTCATAAAAATGTAGTAGTATTTGTGTGTCTCTTGCACACTAATTTTCGACCCAAATAAATTTCATGGTGATAACATCTGTGGTATTTCTAAATATCCATGTGAAATTGTGTGTCCTACCTCACATTGAATAAAAAAACTCTTCCACCCCTTATGGAGATGCTCAATTGATCGAAAGGGTTACTAAAATCCACATTAAAACCATGTGCCTTAGCATTCACCCCCAAAACTAGATCTTTAAGCTCCTGATGATATCATGGTTATCATGAAATATTAGTTAATCAATTAATATTTTCCATAAGTATAAAAATGTGTGATTAAATTAGAATATAAAATATCCAATCTTCATATAAATATTTGGTATCATACGATCTTGCGTAATTAAAAATCAACTCCATGTTCTTGAGATAATTGAAGATATAATCTACTATATTTATTAGATTCTCCTCAAAAGATGCATCTACCTCCTCCTAATTCTCATTAGGATGAAATCAAGATATGGGTTTGAGTTATAACAATGTAACTAAGACATAATGAATACATTGTGTTTGGAATGGTTCCTCTAATTTATGTGAAACCTTTTATCATCTATCTTGAATATCTCATGAATTTGGAGAGGCCTAATGTTATTATATGAATATATAAACAACATATGAAATAGAATACTACCCATTCATGTAAAAACACTTATGAAGATCCGATTCAACTCCTATTAATCTAGATGTTTTCCACGAATACTGGCATATGAATTTTTCTTAGATTGATTCGTACTTAAATGATTCCTGATATGTTGTTCCCAGACTCAAGTCTCTTGAATTATATTTTTTCCTAGTAGTTCTACATATCATTACATTAACAAGAATATGGGTGAAAATTAATACATTCTATATAAATCATTATAATTATTCTATAACAAATTCAATATGTAATATTTTATTGAATTAATACAATGTGGGAGTTATGTATTTCTGAAAATAAAATTTAAATATTTGATTATTTCCTAATTAATATCCATTGACACATGTATTGAATGTTCATAATCAACATCAGTTTTTGGGTGGTCAGATTTAATTAGTATTACATATGTTTCCAATGCCCTTTATAAACCTTGTTAGCACTACGATGTAAAGACAATGTTTTAATACAATATTATATTTTATGAATCTTCATGATGTATTATAATCTCTCAAATATTTAAAAATACTGAATCTTCCACTTAAATTGTATATTTCATCAGTAGAAATTAATTGAGCATTATCCAACATTCTATTATTATATACAGTGTTTCAATGCCTTAATGTTATCTAGGTAATCCCATCAAAAAAATCAATTGTGATGAAACCCAATTTCTAATCAGTAGTGGTGAAATGTAGTAATTTCCATCATGGTTAATGGTGTTATTCTTTCACATACAGATTGGTGGGACATTGATTTTTGGTACCATTTATTTATCTAACCTTACCATGCTATTAATACTAAATGTATAAGTTAAATAATATCATTACGGGCCAAGATGAATGTATGAAATAGAGGAATAAGTCTGTCATATAAAATCTTTAAATATTTTAACATGCACCACGACACACCCATGAATGAATAAGGTATCATTCACATGAATAATCCAACTAGGCATTGGGTCCTTTCGATAAATTCTTTCCAATATTACCAAGACATTGAGATCATAATGTTTCATTTCCTTTAATATATCATGATGTGAAGTGGAAATTATTTGTATTAATAAGGATGAGAAGCCCATGACCTTCTTGAACATCTATATAAAAATTTTAAAATAGTTCCATAAGTTGCCACATTCTATTGGATTCCTAAATGGTATGTGTATGATTCATAAGGAATTGAGCATCAATAATTTCATTACCTTTCCATTTCATCTTTGCATACTAATTATTAATAAATTGTAGGTATTCAACACATTTTCACTATATAGAATACATTTCATACTATTTAAATATGTATTGTAATTTTTTTGGTAGTTATACACCACAAACCATTCTCCCAACATGTAAAACCTCAAAAATCAAAGGGCAGGAAACTATATTAATTGATTGACATCATGTTTCAAGTAATTATTCTCATGGGGCCTCAACGGAGGTGACCTACAGACCCTGACATGATGTTAGTACATCAAAAAGGCTCCAAACCCAATTCTTCATGAATTTCAATAAAAAAAATGGTTTCTTAAAGGATAATGTTAAATCATGATCTGTCCTAAACTCAATATAAATTTTAGTGCTGAAATGGATTTCCCACACACATAATACCATGTAAAAATAAAATTTTTAGTTTTCATGACTATGAGTGGTACATGAGGATATTATAATTGAAAAATCAAAATCTTCATATATCTGGTTATCCCCAAGAAAATCCATTTGTCTAAAATGTTCTTCGTTAGCTACCAAGAAGTAATTAATCATAGAATATATAGCATAAATGATACTCTTCTACCTAGAATTATGTGACCAATGGAGTGGAACATATCTTTCCATGTTTTTAATTTGAATATATTAGTATAAAGATGACGATCAATAAAAATGTATAAAAGTGTATAATTATATTGGGAATATTTTTTTCCATTATTTGAGTACAACAAGATGTTATCTATAAATAAATTTAATATTTAATTTATATATGGGTGGTAATCCCAATTTTCCTATACTAGGAATAGTTCTATTTCATTTTTAATGCTAAATAACATGACTAATTTGTCATATATGAAATATCTAATATATTACTATATTATTGGTATATCTGATGGTGAAACATTCACCTGATGGAATCTATCCAAATAATTCATATCAGAAAAAAAGGGATCTCACCGGAGGAATTTGAAGAGGTCATCTATATGAGGTAGTGAATTCCAGTTCTATACTATATGATGGTAAAATTACTGTAAATACATATAGTTGGAGTGGGAAACATTTTCATTTAGGGATAAATGAATATGTTAAACACATGGTATTATACATTTCCACATGAAACCCTAGGATTAAATGTCCAATAGATGCTTATTGATCTCATAAAACACTTTAGGGTCCAGTCTTTAAGGAGTAATGCATATGAATTATTATGATATCAATATATCAATATTAAAATATACCACTCTCTCAAGAGTTATTCCATGAATTGTATCATGGAATATGAATTAAAATTGATCTAATATAGTAGGAAATCATCCAGACATGTTTAGTGATCAGCTATATTATGGATATCAATGTTTTTTGTCACTCCACCCACCCAAGATGACCTTATCCAGCTCAATTATCATTAAAATTACATAAAATCATATTAATATTACTATCAACAAATAATTATTAAATTGAAACCGTATAATGTAAGAATTCAAAAAAAATAATTATAATTAAAACACCATTTCATTTAGATAAATATGTAAAAACATATCATCTCATGGATAGTGATGTCCAACACGAAATGATACCTGACTAACTAACGAGGAAATCCTTTAACTACTGTACACATTCAAATCAATTTCCTAGTAAGGTATTCATTTTTATTACAAAATATGAATAATTATTCACTAGACCAAGTATCTCCATAATGTTAATAAATACAAGTTATTGTGGAGTTCTTATATCTAAAAAATCTTAAAAAATGAATAAAAGATAATAGGATAATACCTCTAACCATAGATTCACTAACACACATATGTATAAAATCTCTAGAATTATCAATCCACTATCCTTAAATGGATCAGCCTGAAGTGGGGGAGCATTGTGAAACATGAGGAGTGGCCCATAACTGGTTATTCGACCTTCCCTATGTTCCTGAATTTGGTATCATTATAATTATTCAAAATATATTCAATGAAATAATCATAAAATGATTTTTGAAATCCCCCTAATCTTGTCACTGGGATTCCTTCATGGTCTCAATGAGATGAAAAATATACAAAAACTATACATCAGTTCCATGATCATGTATAGATGAACGTACCGAATATTATACCACAAGAGGTAGAACTTATTTCATGGGTCCAACCCCCTCAGAAGAATTTTATTTATCTCCATCATGGACAATGAATCGGGGATGTTGTGGTTATATAGGTCCAGAAATTTCCATAACACACCTTTTAAAAGAATTAATAATTATAGATATCACAACAATATAAACATGAATGGTAAAGTCATTATTATATAAGAGTCACAACCCTCCTCAATATCTGAATTCTAGGTCGAGGGACTGTATAAGAGTTACAATAGATATTTACTAAATCATGTTTCTAAGGTCATGTTATAGTTGAGTTCCTTGTTTCATATCCTGGGATCCGTTATATAGTGTTTTAGTCTCATTTTATAGAGGAAAAAACTCATTATGATTCAATTTGTAAAACCATTTAATTGAATCATTTTAAATTAATGGTTTAAGAATCTATAATTTATACTCATATATGTGTATAAAATTGAATATTTATATGGGATACTATTCCCATGTTTTATGGTACATTTAATTATATGTTTCAATTAGAGGAACATGTAACTATGACCGAAAATTTACATTTAACTTCATAATACAATAAGGTCATGTAATATGGTATGATGATATGGGTTATTCATACCATCTTATATTTTCCCATTAAAATTATAAGTTGTTATGGGATCCCATTTAATGATAACCATAAGTGTTTCAACCCATTAATCCAATGATATATGGATCAAAAAATTAATATTTTTTTAATTAATGTACATTAATAAGGATTTCTAGGAAACACAATTTAGGTCAACGAAGACACTTTAATAACAAATATTAAATCATTTGTATAACCTGAAATGATATAAAACAATATGAAAACCAATAAAAATGTCAGTATTAAAAGAATTATGTACTACATGTAATAATAGAGAATCGATATATAAACATGGTAGATGGATAATCATGGAACAAAATTAGTTATTAATGAAAATAGTATACATGGCCTAGAATATGAATGAAATACTTATCATTATGTCCCTACAATGATACATGAGTCCAATTTGTCATTATATTACATAGAAATGATATTATGTGAATCCATAAAAAATTTCATCATATCATGTGAATAAACCAATAAGGAAATTAATAAACCCATAATATTTATAATATTGAAAAAAAATTATCTTCTAGGAAAATTTGGATTTTATCTATGTATAGTTTAACTATACTAAGAACATGCTTATTTAAAAATTCCATCACTTTGATAATATCCTTTTTATGTACCCAAATAGTATGGTAAAATTAAATTAATACCCCAAAAAAATTTCATGATGTCATTCCATGTCTCCCTCGATAACAGTGGCCATACTGGTTTCCGTAGGGCCTTGTGAACATCTCTTTTTATGTCAAAGGATTCAGACTGGAATTATAGGCCTACAAGAGTATGGTGCGGAGAATATATAATCATGATAAGAGTGTAAAAAATGTGACATAATTAAAAATAATAGTGGAAAAATATAAATTAACTAAAATCAAAAGTTTAAATTATCTTGATAAAAAATCTATAGTAAAACCCATATCTATATTCCCAATTATGATCATGTCATCCAATATACATGGAAAAAGACAAAAATTAATATAAAACATGATTTAAATATGTATAAATGTTCAAAATATATCACTGATTATGCCAGAAGGATAATCTCAGACATCTTCTAATGTAAAATTTCATATTACCAGTAAATCAAGTATTTATAAATGGTATATTTAGAATGTCAAAAGAATATCCATTATGTCCTTCTAGGTATCAAATAGTTACCATACCTTGGTGTGATATATACATAGTAGTTCACAACAAATAGTGGATAATTCCATCTCGTCCATGAATATATAACAATGAAGTGGGCATGAAATAATAAAAAGTATGAATGAAATACATAGATCAGATGTTATACTAGATTCCAATGATCACACCCGTCAGATACTAATTTATAGATTATGATAGAATCTATCCAAAATAGAGTCCGTTTATGATTTTATTTATATTAGTGTTTTAGGACCTGAATTATACACAATTCATAACCCGTGCTTCATATTTTGTTTAAGGGATGAAGACATTCCATAACTATCATATATATTAAATGGAAATAAGAGTGTTCATGTTGAAGGAGAAATAATGACCCTCAAGACCCTCAAGACATTCCATAACTATTAGTGTTTTAGGACCTTCCTTCTTCGTGTTGAAGGAGAAATAATGACCCTCAAGACCCACCTTGAATAGGTTCCAGAGTGGCGACTCGCACAACAGTTAGATAATCACACATTATTTGGTAGTAATTATCCTTTTTTATGTAGGATCGGGAGATAAGATAGTAATTCCCAACAACACCAAGGGTGGAAGTACATGTAAAGCCAAAATAAACCATTATCTTATGCATGTTCCAAATGTAATGCTACAAAAGTACAAGTAACCACAAAATAATGTACCAAAGAAAAGAAAACAACGACACCAATTGTCCCAATGTATGAACTAGTACTATCATTCATGATCCCTGATGTCCTCCAAGAATATTGAAAGCAGTTTTATATATGTAGGGTGATCATACAAGTGTCCTCAATATGGATAACCAAAAGCTCTGATGCACAAGTGGGGATGCATTCTAATACCCCATGAGAAAAGAGTTAACTGAAACACATAGCAAGGCAAAATGCCAAACCAAGCCTCACCAAGGCACACTCCCAAAATAACGAAAGTCATGTAATATACTAGTAATAACACATCGACATTTGGGTACTCCCCTCCACTTTCCCCCTGGTTATTGAAGACACCCTTTGCATCGAACCTCTCCCACCATTCTCGCTGTAGTCCCACTGCCATACCTCACACGCACACACCTGGGCCATCACAACACATCCAACCTGCAAACACCTAGGCTTTATCAACCATATGTAACCACAACCATAAACACATGGTCCCTAACAACCACGACCTTTCCCGAAGACACGTGGGCCTCATCCTGAAGACACTTGGGAAACAACCTTCCTGCACACACTAGGGCCAACCACCTCAACTACCCAGCCTGATGAATCATGGGTTGTAATGGACCTCAGCCCATCACTACCAGCCCGACGAGTATTGGTCTATTTGGGATGGGGAGTAGAAAAGGAGATAAAAACCATCCAGTCATTAGAGTGTTGGGAAAGACACCATCCCCCATGAAATGGGGGTGTTTGGAATGAAATGATCAACATGGATGGTGCGCGAATAAGATACATAATAACAATGATTATATGAATAGGTAACAAGAACTCATCCCAACATCGGGGTTACAAACCAACCTAATCACAAACAACCTCATTATTATTCATTCATAAAATGGCACACCACTCACATCCATGTCACAACCCATTCCTAGAAAAAATTCCCCATTGAGCCCATTCTTGATTTCATGTTCAAGTGATTACATTTATGTATATTCTGAAATACTGGGAAACTAATAGGCATAACCACAATCTGTGGAAAGAAAAATAGTCAAGCAATACTTAAGCATTCACACCCAGTCCTCTTGTAAAGTTACAACAAAGGGATATATGAGATCCCTCAATGTACTGGAACCAAATCATGCCCCAAGATATCTCCCCACATGGCCTCAGATCAACAAACAACAACTGTATGACAACAAGGGATCCCATCCCCATCCATATCATCCCATAAGCATCAATCAGAACAAACATACATACCACCAAGATAGATCAAGGATGTTTCTAGACTCAATTGCATTATTCATTATGTTTCATCTTCCTGTTTGGTTAACCGGGGTGATCACACAAGGATTGTTGTTCACTGGGAATTAATTTGATCAGTCTAATTTATGGGATTAATCAATTTTCTTGTTATAGTCATTCAATCACATGATTATCCAGAAAAAGAGTGGTCCATTAGTGTGCATGAAAAGACACCAAACGACCATGATTTTCAATGGACGTAAGCTTGTACTATTTACATCACATAATCAAGTTTATATAGTAAAGTTGAAACCGAACACACCCCCGTTCAGTCTTTAAAGGTCCCTTTATTATCTTCATTAAGGTTTGGTTTCATCCATCCCCACAAAAAAAATTGCATACCCACCCCACATGATACACAGTAAAGAGAGGTGAAGAAAAA
Source organism: Viscum album (assembly GCA_963277665.1). NCBI lineage: Eukaryota > Viridiplantae > Streptophyta > Magnoliopsida > Santalales > Viscaceae > Viscum > Viscum album. The sequence continues at coordinate 742,126,011 of OY728121.1, read as the reverse complement.
ACCCTAAATGGATTGATCATGGATAGACATTTTAACACTACATGCCAAGAACTAGGGATGGATGACTTTTAGGGTAGGAACTCCGGGGACTCCAAGGATGAGTCAGGAAGCTCCAGCATAGGCGCACCACTTTCCTCGTGAAGGGGGTGGACTCTAAACGTACATGGAATGAAAAATGAGACTATCCATGAAGAAATAGGAAAAAATTATAGCGTGATATAAATATGAGATCCCATTGTTGCATGATATAGAATTTTTAATGACTTTATATTCAGATCGTTGTTTTCCATGAGGATGGGCAGTTACGCATGATAAAATAGATTTTAATTTAATAATTCTTATCAAAGATGTGGACGTTACATCTATGCGTTTAAACATTTTCCCTCAAATCGCACAACAAGGGCAGAACTGGATGAATGGGGAAAGGGTGTGACATGAGGAAAAGCCACGCGTTTTGGTAAGTTAAGGTTAGTCCTTCACTTGGGGAATTTTAGATATTATTTATGGGCATTAAATGGATTTGAAAGGGGTAATAAATATTTTTTACAACAAATATACGTTGCGGGAGTGGAAAAAAGTGGGGTATTGGAAAAAGAACTAAGTCCGCTCGGTGAGGACACAATGTCATCATCACGGTGTCACCCACACGGTGCCACTGTCATGGTTCCACCCTCACGTTGTCACCCCCACGATGCCACCCTCACTGTGTTTCACACACAGTTCCACTGTCATGGTGCCCCCGTCATTGTGTCGCCCACAATGTGCCACCGTCATAGGGCCATCGTCATGGTGTCACCCCCACGGTGCCACCGTCATGGTGCCACCCTTACGGTGCCACTGTTTTAGTGTTAGACTATGACTGATGCCACTGTTTTGGTGGAACCATTTGATGGAACCATGTTTTGGAAAATTAAATGACTAGGGGGTCCGGGAAATTACATCATATACCACTCAAAACATTATCTTCCTTGAGAATCAAACATTTACCAGGAGAAAAGAGGGTGGGGTCCGAACAACAACCTCCAATGATACCTCTTAGGAGTAAAACTCATCCATATTTTTTACGACTATGGATATACTACCTCTCCTCCTCCCCCAAGTAATCAAGAAAACTTCAAGGGTATAACCATCCAGTGCTATGGATTAGGGATTTCTTTTCCACAATTTAAAGATACTATCTTCTTTGGGCATCACTGACTCATCCGCATGGGTTTAATCGCATATATCTTAATTTTTATTGATTAGGGATCAGGTCCTCCACTCCCCATAGTCAGGACTCCACACACATTTAGAGAAAATTAAAATCACACAGTCAATAGTTAACAAGGTAAAAACGCTTCATCACGAACAGTTATATAAAACAAAACTGAACAGAACTAAAAACAGCTATGGGTACTGTGCGTCTATCTCTACCTCTCGCTCCCAGGTACTCTCTTCGAGCCCACCATGCCTCCATTACACATTAAACAAATGGATTCTTTATCCATGGAGAAACTTCTTCATGTGATCCTTGATCCCCGCCGGTCTTTCTACAAACATTGCATCGACATCGATATCAAAAATTCCCCAGTCGAGGAAGTGTGAATCGATTTGTAGATACATCGGAGCTGAGACACATTGATTAAATCGTGTAGCCTATGTTTTGGTGGTGTTAGCGATAGCTGATAATCCAATTAACCAACCCACCGTTTCACTTTGAATGGTCTGACGAACTTGGGAGAAAGCTTACTCACCATGCCTAACATCTGTTGCCCACACCGAGGGGAGACCTTCAATAACACGTGTACCCAAACCTTGAACTCCAAGGGTCTCCTCCTATCATCGACATACAAAGGTTTTCGGTCTTGGGATGCCTTCATCCTCCCCCATATATTTTGAACCTTCACTTTCGTGCTATGTACCACTTCCGGGCCAAGAACACCTGCCTCACCGACTTCTGTCCAGCACACAAGTGACCGACAGGACCTCCTGTAAAAAGATTCGAACATAGCAGTGCCAATGGTATAATGATATCTATTATTTTATGAAATCTCAACCAGAGGAAAGTGTCATACCCACGCTCCAACAAAGTCCAACACACTTTCATTTTTCATATCCTTCATTGTCTGGATGGTGCGTTTTGTTTCCTATCCATCTAGGGGTGGAACGCAGTGCTGATTCATAATTGGGAACCAAATGTATGTTGTAGTCCCTTACAGACCCGTGAGGTAAACCGGGTATCCCGATCTGAGACTATAGACCTCAGGACCTCATGCAACTACACCGCCTCATCGACATGCCTATGTTCGAGGGCATCCATCGTACCTGATTCCTTGATTTCCAGGAAGTGAGATGATTTCGTCAATCGGTCCACCACTACATAGATAGCATCAAAACCCCCTTAGACTCTAGGTATTCCCATGATGAAATCCATTGACATGTGGTCCCACTTCCACTCGGTGACATTTAAAGGTTAAAATAGACCTCCTGGGATGAGGTGTTCAGCCTTCACCTACTGACACACAAGAATCATTGCTATGAACTTTGCCACTGCACGCTTTACCATGGGCCACCAAAACTGACACCTCAGTCCCCGGTATATCATGGAGACTCCTGGGTGCACCGCTAGGTGTTAGTTGTGGAACTCACCAAGAACTCTCTCGTGCATTCCCACAGGGATGAACAACTTTCAATGAAACAACATTCAATTCTTCCCGTCTTCTGACCACCCTTCCAAAGAATCACCTTGGTTAACTCGATCATGCATCACTTCAGTCTCTGAGTCTCCCCACTGAGACTCCTCTATCTATTGTGAAATAGAGGAATGAAATGTCATCTGAAACTGGCAACCTCTACCACCATCCATCCTTTCATCCAGGTGTAGGGCAGAAAACTCCTCCCTCGCCTTCCAACCATCTGCCGACTCTCAATCCACATCCGTTCGTGACTTCCAGCTCAAGTCATCAGCCACCACAATCACCTTTCCTAAGGTGTAAGAGATTTCGAAATTGTAGTCTAGGAGGAACTCTATCCACCTTCGTTGCCACAATTTCAAGTCCCGCTGGGAGAAGACATATTTCACGATCTTGTGATATGTGAAGACCATTAAGTGCTCCCTGACGAGGTAATTCCGCCACAACTTTAGTGTGAACACGGCTGCCAAGAGCTCCAGATCATGGGTGGCATAATAACGCTCATAGGGACATAACTACATAGACCCATAAGAGATCACCCATTGTTGTTGCATCATCACACACCGAGGCCTTGTCCTGAGGCATCACAAAACACCTCATATGCTACCCCTTCTTCTGGAAACCTTAGCAATGGGGTACTAATCAACTTAAACTTCATGTAGATGAACGCTTCCTCACACTACCCATTCCACATGAATGGTTGGACCTTCTTGGTCAAAGGTGTCAATGGTGCTGCAACTCGGGAGATGTTGGGTACGATCCTCCAGTAGTAACTTGATAAAACAAGGAAACTATGAACTTCTGCAATGTTATTGGGTGATTCCCAAGAATCAACCACTTCATCCTTCGATGGGTCCACTACTATTCCCTTCTCAGAAAACACATGTCTAAGGAAATTCACTTTTCGGGTCTAGAAATTGATCTTTGAAAAGTTATCATAAATTTAGTGTTGTTGGAGGACCTATAAGTAACTTCTTATATGCATAGAATTATCCTCTTCTGATCTCTAGTAGATCATGATGTCGTCAATAAACAAAACTATGAACTAGTCTAGGTATTCCCGTAAAATGAAGTTCATGAGCCCCATGAACACATCTGTAGCATTCATAATGCCAAAAGACATGACCAAAAACTCAAAGTGCCCATATCTGCACATGAATTCAGTCTATGAGATTTCATCCTCCTTAACCCTCAACTGGTGATATCCTGACTGCAGGTCGATCTTGGAGAACCATCCAGCCCCTTTTAACTGATCGAAAAGGTCATCTATCCTTGGTAGAGGGTAACCGTTCTTACGTTTACTAGTTCAATATCAGGTAGTCTATGTACAGTCTGAGGACACTATCTTCCTTCTTTACAAATAAGACTGGAGCACCCCATGGTGACAAACATGGTTGAACAAAAACCTTCTTCATCAGATCGTCAATCTAAATCAGCAACCCTCGTAACTAAGAAGGTGTCATTTGGTAGGGATCCATCAAAATCAGATGGGCACCAGGTTGCATGTCTATCCCGAACTCAACATCACGTCAAGGGGGTAGAGTTTCCACCACTTTAGGGAAGGAATCCATGAAATCACTGATGATCACCGAGACTTCCACCATATCCGAATCCACCAACTCCACTGATAGTTCTGCTATCATGGAAAAGAGGGGCTCCGCTCAATGGTTACCTTCCTGGTAACACCGCTCGCCAATGAATGTCAGATGACAGCCGCCCAAGTCTGAAAACTTGATCCTTCCTCAGAATCACTCAATAAAGTCACATACAGATAACAACCATTCAATGCCAAGATGACATCTTATGGATGTATATACAGTATTAGAAGATCCCTGATTGACTGATGTGTCCCTATCATCCGTCTACACCCTCTGAAAACATAAAAAATGACAGTCTGACCTCTGAATGGTGTAATCAACACCAGGGAAATTGGAAATCATTCAGCATCAAGACCCAGAGCATAGGCAAAATAGGGTGCAACAAAGGAGTGAGAATCACCTCTATCGAACAAGGCATATGCATGAGTACTAAACAAACTGATCATACCATGAACGACTTTCAACCATACTAGAGTTGCGGCCTCTACAACGTGTAACTGCCCACTCCCTGCTCCCCTTCCCCTCTGATGTCGGCCGCCTCCCCAACCGCGCCATGGTAGAGGTCCCTGATGAGTGCCCTGAGGTCGGCCAATTCATGCGATGTCTGCCCTGGGAGGAGAAGGATCTCACTATCCCTACTGCTGCTGGGGTGGGTGCTACATTGGCCCACTCCCACCATACTGCACTCGTTCTGGGAACTGGTTCTGAAAGTTCCCATGGCTACCACAGATGAATCATCTTGGTCCTAGTCCGGAATGGAATGGGAAATGGCTGGAAGATCAGAACTAGAACTGCTAAGGACTGCATTCTACTGGTCAAAACATAGAGGGCCCTGATACTGGAGGTCTTCTTCTGACGACCCTCCCCTTCAACGATCCCAATTGGAATCTCTCTCATGATACACCTCCCAGTGTGTGCATCCTTTCCACCACATCAACCTTTTTCTTGACATCGATATATGTCGTTAGGTTGAAAGGGGATACCACATACTGATGGGATGGTCAGAGTTCCTCCTCTAAACATCTCGCCCCAGGCTCCTCATCTAGAAAAAGGTCGCGAGCGAAGTGAAGGAGATCCTTCAACTTGATCCCCAACTCCCTCATTGACCTACCCCATGTGGGAGGGAGAGTAATTCCTACCTCTTCTCAGCCTTTATTATGTAAGAGTGGAATTCAGCCCAGAACTCCCTCTCGAAGTCATTCCACGTCACCTCAGCCTCCCTCTTCTCCCCAAGATAAAGCATCCACCACTGACACGCTGCTCCATGCTTCTGCCTCACAGCCAGTGGAACCCAGTACTGTGTCGGATCCCAGATCAAGCTGAAAGCTATCACCAGCTTTTCTAGATAGTCCCCCGTCTCCATGTTAGAGATACTGCCCTAGTACCTCCCGAGGGTCTACCGCTGAAAGGCACGAAGCGTCCTCTACTACTGATCATCCTCCTTCTCTCGGTCATCCCTCTGTCAATCAGCCAAATCAACCTCCTGGGCCCCGATCATCCGTACTACCCTTAGTCACCATCTGGGTGCCATAACTGCAAGGTATGTAATTAATGTCTAAGCCCAAGTAGTTTAGAATATGGATTTTAAATTTTATTAGACTTATTATTCATTTTATATCCCCGAAATACACAAGAAACCCAAGAGCACATGTGATTATGATGCATGCACCATTCCTTGGGTCACTACCCTGCAATCAGTGTAGCCTCATTTGGTCACTCAATATGCTTAGAGTCCTTGCATCGAATCATGGGTGGGTGGCTAAAATATTTTGTCTTAGATGGTCTTCCCTGGCCAAATTCATAGACCATGATTGTCCAACACTATTTCCCTACCATCCCATACAATCCTCACTGTGCCTAACTCTGAACTCCATCCTATCTCTCAACCCTACCTCTAATACCATTATGTCACGACCTGCCTTCACCAAAATGATGGATGAGACAACAGATTTTTAGACCCTTCCTTATTCATGTTGAAGGATAGATTATGACCCTAGAGACCTGCCTTTAATATGTCACGGAGTGGCGACTAGCACCAACGGTACAGAATCAAACCTAAGATAGAAGGAATTAACCATTTTATTTAGTAGTATCGGGAGATAAGATAGTAATTCCCAACAAAAACCATGTTTGAAGTACATGTAAATCCAAAAAAACCATTCTCATATGCATGTTAAAAAATTAATGCTATAAAAGTACAAGTAACCCCAAAAGAATGTACCAATGAAAAGAAAACAGCAATAGAAACTATTCCAACATACAAACTAGTACGATCATACGCGATCCCTGAAGTCTTCATGGAAACCTGAATGCAGTTTTATATACGTAGGGTGAACATACAAGTTTACTCAATAGGGAATATTAAAAGCTCTCATTCACAAGTGGGGAGGCATTCTAATGCCCTGTGAGAAAAAAGATAACTGAAAAACCTAGTAAAGAAAACTACCCACCCGTGACTCACCAAGGCACACTCCACAAATAACACAAGTCATGTAATATACTAGTAACAACACATCGACATTTGGGTATCCCACACCACATTCCCACTGGTTATTGAAGACATCCTATGCATCGAACCTCTCCCACCATTCTCAATGCAGTCCCACTACCATACCCTACCCAAAAACACTTAGTCCATCCCCACACATCCCACCCACAAAAAAATGGGATATATCAACCATACGTAACCACTCCCATAAACCCTTTTTCCAGAACAACCACTACCATGCCTAGGGACACCTGGGCCTTATCCTGAAGACAATTGAGAAACCACCTTCCCGCACACACCTGGGCCAACCACCACAACTTCCATTCATGATGACTGATGGGAAATAATGGACCTCAGGCCATCATAGCCTGATCGATGAGTCATGGGATATTGGGGAAGGGGAGTAGAAAAAGATCTAATAACCAGCTACTCATAGGAGTGTTGGAAAAAACACCCTCCCCCTTGAAATGGGTGTGTTCGGCATGAAGTGCTCAACATGGGTGGGGCGCGAATAAGAAGCATAAGAACTAAAATTACATGTATAGGTAATAAGCACTTATCCCAACATAAGGGATCCAAACCAACCTAAGTACAAACACACTCATTAGTATTCATTCAAAAAAGGGCACACCACTCACAGCCAAGTCACAAATCATTACTAGAACAAATTCCCCATTGAACCCATTCTTGATTTCATGTTCATGTGATTCCATTTAAGTAAATTCTGTTCAACTGGGAAACTAAATAGAAGAACCACAAGCTGTAGAATAGAAAACAGTCAAACACCACTTAAGAATTCACACTCGGACCTCTTATAAAGTTAGAAAAATGGAATCTTTGAGATCCCTCAATGTATTGGTACCAAACCAAGCCCCATGATACAACACCACATGGCCTCATATCCACAACCAACAACTAAATAACAACATAGGATCCCATCAACATACATATGACCCCATTAGCATCATGCAGAACAAACAGACATACCACCATGATAGAGAAAGGATGTTTCCGGACTAAAGTGCATTATTCCTTAAGTTCCTTATATTTGTTTGGTTAACTGTGGTGATCACAAAAGGATTTTTGTTCAGTAGAAATCTATTTAATCGGTCGAGTTTACGTGATTAACAAATATTCATGTTTCATTCATTCAATTGCATTAATAACAAAAAAATCAGTGTTCCATTAGTGCATAAGAATAGACCCCCAATGGACAAGATTTTCAATGGACGTATGCTCTTAAAATTCACAACACATGATCAAGGATAAGGAGTACAGTAGAAACTGAGAACACCCCCATTTACTCTTTAAAGGTCCATTTGTTATCTTCATTAAGGCTTGGTTTCATCCATCCCCATATAAACAATAGCATACCCACCCCACTTGATACACAGAAAAATGAGTCGAAGGAAATCCCATACTTGGATTGATCATGGATAGACGTTTCAACTCTGCACTCCACGAACTGGGGATGCATGACTTGTCAGGGTGGAACTTTGGGGACTCCAAGGATGACTTGGGAAGATCCTGCATAGGCGCACCACTTGCCTTGGGAAAGGGGTGGACTCCAAACGTACAAGTAAGGAAAAAAGGATACCAACCAAGTATAAGAAGGAAGAAATTGTAGTGTGATATAAAGATGAGATCACATTGTTACAGGATATATAATTTTGAATGGAATTACTTTCGTATCATGGTTTTCCACGTGTTTGGGCGATTACTCACAATGTAATAAATTTTAATTTAATAAATATTTTAGGATAGGAGGTCATCACAACTAAGCATTTAAACGGTTTCCCTTAAATCATGCAATAGAGGCAGAACTGGAAGTATGGAGAAAAGGTGTGACATGAGGAAATGCAACGTGTTTTGGTATGTTAAGGGTCGTCTGGATCTTGGGGAATTTTTGATATTATTTATGGGCATTAAATGGATATGAAAGGGTGGTATTAAATCATTTTTATGAAAAAGATACATTGAGGTAGGGAAAAAAGTTGGGAACTGGAAAAAAATGATGACCCCTCGATGAGGAAAAAGTGACAGCATCATGGTGACACCCACATAGTGCCACCATCATGGTGCCACCCGCATGGTGTCACCCTCACGGTGCCACCATCACGGTGTTGCCCACATGGTGCCACCTTCATGGTGCCCCTATCACGGTGTCACCCACATAGTGAATTTTTTCAGGGTTCCACCGTCACGGTGCCACCATCACGGTGCCACCCTCATGGTGTCACCCTCATGGAACCACCTTTACATTGTCACCCTTACGGTGCCACCCTTTCAGTGTGAGACCGTGAACGGTGACACCGTTTTTGGTGGAACTGTTTAATGAAACCATGTTTTTCCAAAGTACTGGACCAGGAGGGTCTGAGCTATTACATGGATGAATTAAATAAATTTCTATTTAATGAATAATTCTACATAAATTAATTATCTAATAAATTTATTGGCATCAATATTAGATCCAAGGTCTCTTATATGAGGAGCCAAGGTTTCAATCAATGTTCAATATAAACCCAAAACCCTATAATCTCATTCATATAAATCTTCATAGGATCCTAGGTATCACTCAAGGATTAGTATGACGGTATTACGCACAGATTCCATATGTGGAGTTTCTTGTGAGGATTCCAAGTATTACTCATGGAATAATATAACAATATTTTTTTTGAGGATGTCATTGTCCTTAAAAAATCGACCTATGTGTCCTTCATGGAATAACAAAATCCACCTACGATGTTTTCCAATCTAATTTGGTCATATAATAAAACTTTTATATATAATTATATGTATTAAATTCATTTAAAAATAACCTAAATTAAATATTCTTGATGTTTCCATATGTGGTGTTTCATATTAAGACACATATTTCACAAACAACATGGAATAATGAAGGTTCATCGAACTAATTAAAAATATAAAATTATTGTATTTTTTCAGGAACATCCATGTTGGATTTTTTTGTTTTATTCAATGTGACTAATAAATTTTTTGAGAAATGAACCCTTTTTTTGAAAAATCAACTGATGTTAATGGATGTCTATTGCATGAATAAATAGTGGAATATGTTGTGTGGAATAATTAGACAACTAGAGATGATACACATGGGACCCATTAGTTATTCTATTTTTAATTCATCGATTTTTGTTACAAATTGGAGACGTGTTACAATGTCTTCATGGAATTTTGGGAATCCTAAAATGGATTCCGCGTTTTATAAAGAAACTTTTCTAAATATTGTCTTTAGAAATGTTACACACCATGAAAATATATAAAATTCCATGTCATTGTCACCAAATACATCTCTTGAATAGTTGGAGGTCGTGAATTATTCATCACATGAAATAATAATATGTCATATAAAAAATATTTTCATGATGTGTAATAATATTACACGTAGTATATTTCACTATAATTGTTTATTATTTCATAGGGTTCATTTTTATTTCTAAATCGCATGTAGTTTAATCCTATTGATGTAGGGAGAACATCATGAAAATATTGAATGCATTCAATATGATATAGAAATCTCAATCACACATATGATCCCTAATAATTAGTTTTTCATCATTTTTTCCCATTCTATTTAATATCTATGTAATCATTGTTTTGAAATCTGTTGACTATGTTCATGGATATTTTTTATGTCTATTATTTTTTATCTAGGGACCTTATTGTGATTGGATTTTCCTTTTTTTCTTATTGTAACATCCTACTGGATGCGTCAGCTGATAGTATGTAAAAGGTAGGGTAAAATGTTAATCCTCATGGTTTATAATTGTCTATTATAAAAATATATTTCAATACCCAACACATGTGCACCTCATTTGATTAAATGAAGAACACAGTTACCCCTTGGAGTCTCATTGGATACAAATTTTTATTTTTATGGATTATGGCTATCATTTTAGTGAGAAAACCATTAAAAAGTGAATGTATTAATTTCACAATGTGTGCATATCATTAATTGTCGTTTTTATAATTTCTTGATGGAGTTTAACATTGGCATTGAATTCTAATTTATACAAATGACACACAATTTTTTGATAACCAATTAATATATGAAATGATTAATTGAAAGATATATTATAATTTTCATAATTAAAACTTATGTTCGATGATATGGTATTGTAATAACAACATTGATATGTCACATGTGGTTATAAATAATGTAATTCATCTATTTTATCTTATCCTGGATGAAAAATTTATTAATTATTAAATATAATGATATGCCTAGTGAATCATGATAAAATAATTATATACAAGGATATTCACTGATACATGATAAAATGATTAGAAATTGAGATATTCTCAATGAAATAATTTTACATACTTTTATAATGGTAATGTTCATGATATATATTTAAATACATATATACATGTGAAAGCCCTGATGGGTTATTGAAATGCATTAGCAGTGGGTTCAAACCCATAATGGAAAAATTTATGCCGTAGTTAAAATGTTGAAAAATGACATTATTGTGAGACATTCTCAGAGCATTCTAATATGGAGCTAATGAAGGATGATGTAGTATTAATTTATTATCATATTTATTCGATAGACATTTTAACTTCATTAATGCATGAACATATTATCAGAGAAGTTATGTTCTATACACATTGATGTTGACCTAATAATTTATAATCAAACCCTTTTCTAGACATTTTTTGTTACCCATGATAATATATATACAATTTTGTTTTGACAAAAGAATTATACCAGGTTGTTTATTGAATATATTGTATGGGGGGATTTTGGTGATGAGACAAACATGGGGTTCGAGAATGAGGAATTTTGAGATGTTTGATTAGTGTACTACACATTTATTTTATATTAAGTTACATTTAGTTTCATTACTTCATGAAAATATATTATACAGTTTTTATTTATTATAATGATTAGTTGCATTCAATTTTTAGTATTATAAAATATTGTACTGTTTCCACTAATCCACACACTGAAATACATTTAATATTATTACTTGTTTATTTCTTCTACGGTTTGACATTAAAATGAGGAATACTATAATAAAATCCTCATCTATTAAGATTCGTTTTTTATATAGGGAGGTCCACTTGAGGTATCATAACAATCATTTTATGGTATTGTCAGAAAATTTTGTATCATAGGACATTAAAACGGTGAACTATTGATTGGTTTCTTTTCTACATCACTAATATTTTGTAATGGAAGAAAAAATTCTAGAATATGTCAAACATTTGAATGATATTGTTCATAGGATTATCTAACACCTTTATATGAGAAAAGTGTAGTTCCTAGTGAAGGATTATTGTTCATATTGTGTTTTGTTATAGTTGATGATATATATCTATTAAAGATTCACATTTTGTGTGTGGTTATGGTTTTATCATGTCAATTATTTCATGATTTTTACTCATTGATTGGAATGGTATTGGATTTAAAAGAATTCATCATTATGGACTCTACGGAAATATATATATTCACATGTCTTGTTCATGATAGTAAAATTTTTATTTCAATGTGATATATATTTTTCTGTTGAACATTGATATTATATTACTTTTTTACATGATAAATTAATTAAATGAAATATTATATAACAGTAAATAAATTGTAGGTTATGTTTATAGAGGCTTAATGTAGAGTATCACTATTTTATTACCTATTGATGTATACTATTTCATTATAGATAGTTCTTTATTGAGTGGATTTTTCTTGTAGAGAAATAGCCATCTCAACATTATCATGATGATAATTAGGAGAATGAAAATAAATACACTACTAACATTTATATACAAAATATTCCAATAGATTATTATAGTCAAATGTCTTTTTTGCCAATAAAAAAATTCATGAGGGTCATGCGATCAATGGAAATAGAGATTTTTCACACCATTCAATAAATTATTACATTAACAATTGATTTATTGCTTCAACAATGTCATTTTTTACTAGGGAGGGAGGCCACTAGGAAGTAGTGTTCTCTATTGTGTCATTACAATTATTATTTTAGAATCTCTATAAACCCCAAGATGGTACGGTGAATCATAATGTTAATTTAATCATGGTCCTTCCATGAGTTCATGTGATATTCTATAGTAGGGATGGAAACATTATAAGTAACCATTAAGGAATATAATATTAATTTTATTATCCATTTATATCCTAAGGCATTGATTGGATATTATGATTATAAGATTATGCACATGACATAGGGTGTAATGTGACTGTTAAACTACAACGAATGTTTTACCAACCAACATTTCCTTTTGACGTTCTATGTAGGTGTTGTGGTATCTTGGGATATATCTTTTCAAGAAGGTAATTATAATAAAATTAGGTTGTAGGTAAATAAGTTCCATCTATGAAGTTTTAAATATATGATGAACAAGGAACACATCACTGATGTTAATATGGGAGAGGCCCTATTATGTGGCTAGAATATTTATATATGGAAAACTATGAACTCTTATTTTTTTGGATATATGTGTCATTATGATAGTTTTTCATAGGTAATCATTTGATTTATAATTTATTGTTTCTGGTAACCATATTAGGACCATTGTGTATTATGGTTATCAAAGGGTTTATATATTGTTCAAAAATAACATCATTACATGTAAACCACTTTGGAGTGTCATTATAGAGATAATATGTGCAACCAAAAGTGGTTTTGTATGAGAATACATTAGAAGAGAAGTTCCTGGGGAACCAGATATAAACCATTGTCTAAGAGATACTCAACTACTCCATAACATATAGGTATAAAGAGTTCCACATGACCTATTGGTCTAGGAAGAGGACATGGTAAAGTAGTATAAGAACAATATTATTAGGGAGATGATATATCTCAAGTGATTAAATAAAAAATATATGGAAGAGGGGATATTCTGAAACACGAGCATCCAAAAGTAGGTAAATCTCAAGATCATCTACCTTCAGAGTTTAATTTAATGCAAAATATACACTTCCTAGTTTGTTTTGATAAATAATTATCACATTTCATTTTTATCTACATATTTTGTAAATTTTTTGGACAAGAATGTGGAAATATATTATGTCAATTTAATAATAAACACACTGTTGGGAATGAGGTTAGAAAATATCAAACATTCCAATACATGTTCTATAGTGTTAGGCGGTTTAAAATTATAATGGTAACCATTTTTTAATATAAATAACATGTTTCTATTTTATTATTAATATTGAATAGTTAGTTCTATATGCTACTAATATGGACTATTATATTTGCTTATTTACTATTTTACCTCTATACGGATGGAGATGTTATCAATTAGGTGTCTAGGTTCTTCATGTTGGTCATGAAAGACCAATTTATTGATGATATCTTCAATAATTTGATATATTCACTGATCTTATCACTGATCGATTTGAGATTATGATACCCCCATTAGAGGGATTAACCATCTGAAAAAACACAGATATCATTTAGGAGTAAGTATGGATTCAATGATTTTGTAGTAATTCTATTTATTTTGACAAATATTTCAAAAATATTCATGGAATTGACGATATATATCATTCATCATTTTCAGGATGGGTTTGTGGAAGTTATTAATATTGAAATCATAGTTTACTCACAGTCAACGTATGATCATGCCAATCATATTGAAATCATCATGATTATGTTAGGAGAGTATAAAAATTTCCCTAAACAAAAAAATAATTTTCTATATTGATAATGACATCTTTTTTTTGGGTGTTTACATCATAGTGGAATGTCTATCAGTGGTCCCATAGAATGATTCAACCAAGATATTTTGGGAGAATTCAATGTATTTATTTGAGATTAGAATCATTATAAATTTTTTAGGTTATTATCGACACATTATCAAGAATTTCATTTAATGGAATCATAGATTTAAGGAATGACTAAGAAAGGGGTTATGATCGACAGGTCATGAAATCAAGATTTCTGTTTTTTAGCTGAAAACAGGGTTGTTAATAGTACTTATCCTCACCATACCTTGGCATAGTGAAGAATCTATTGTATCAACCGAATTTTAATGACCTTTTTTGAATAAACTAAATTTTTATTTACTTTTTGAAATTTATTAATTCAATCATTCCATTCAAATCTCATGGACTTCATATATATTACACATAACATGGACTTCAGGTATGTTACACGCAACGATGATGTTACTATGAAACATCTTCATCTTGTTATAGTAATATTAAAATATATTATATCCTATGCATTAAAATTAATTAGTAAAATAGTAATAAAAACATTTAAAATTATTTTTAATTTTTTTATAAAATTAAAACACATTGATAAATAAATATATAATTATGTGTAAAGTGCTTTTATTTTAAATTATACAGTTTTCATGAATAAAATAATTTTACCATCTTCTGCTAAAAAATAATAAAATATAATTCTAGACACATTTAAAAAATTAACTTGATAAAATAATCCTAATTGTTCATTTTAGAATGTGAAAACTATAATAGGGTAAATTTTTGGTATTTTTTTGGAGAAAATTTATTTCTAGATGAATTGTGAATAATAAATGATTTTATATCCAAAATTATATTCATGTTATTTAATTTCAAGGATTAAAAATATATAAATTGACATTAAACAATTAATCAAATTATTTTATTATCAATTAATCCAATCTGGATTATTGGAAGAAATTTCACAATGAAAATTGATTTCAAAACATAGAAATTTTTTGATTATTTCACATAAAAAATACACATTGTTGACATGAATGTGAGATAATTTTAAAAATAATTTCCTTCATGAATGTGAATGGAATTTAAAAAAAAGGTATTTCTATATTTGGAAATAGAAAATTTCATAATTTCTATTAATGTAAATTTATATTTTTACCCAAAAAATTATTGATATTAATTAAAATTAATTACATAAAATAAAGATAAATAATGCATAACTATGTACTACAAAATTTAGTTATGACACAATTTTTTTTAGAAAATGTAAAAAAAATATTGTCTGGACATGATTCGATCATTAACCTTCGATTATTGTGTTTTTTTACCCACGTTATGATAAAATATAGGATCATATAACATTTTTTTAAATACAATGTTATTCCGTTTCCTTTCTAATATAAAGCCAGACCCACTACCTCTTCTTATAACTTATAAAACCACATAGGTTTGAAAAATATATTCCTAATAAAACTACCAATATCTCTCCCTTACTCTAAGAATCCGACCTTTTTTAAGAATGTTCTTCTTTGAATTCATTTGGAAAATAACAAAAGGAGTTACCCAATTAATAGGTAACTCATCCCAACCTCCATTATTATATTTTCTTTATCCACCATATATAATATATTTATTCAATGATTGAATAAAATATCCATTACATTAAATATACTAGAATTTTTAGTGATTGGGTTTCACAATACAGTTACATACACCTCCATCTAATGTGTAATAAACGTATCATTTATGTGTAAGGGAGCTAACCGCTCACTTAATGATTATTGTTAATTTTTTCTTTACCACTTCATATTGTAGAAATTATGACGGAAAATAAATTTATATATATTATATATTATAATTATTATTTATTTTATCATCTTTATTTCATTGAAAACTAATATATTTTTTATATTCCATTTGGTTTAAATATGATACTTTGGTTTGAGGAAGTGTTGACTAGCGTCCCCACAAAGAGATATGAGTCATTCAAACACTACATGGTAAGTATCAAGGATCAGTTTGGTGCAAATAAATGATATATATATATATATATCTTTATAATGATACTATAATTATATTATAAAAATATATATATATAGTGTTCATTTTCATTCTCACATTTATTAGGTTATCTAAAATGGAAACAACATTCATGAATATATATGAATTACTGATTTCATGAATGTTATAATTCATAATTGAATATTAAATAGATTTTAATAATACAAATATAATGAATATAATTTATATTTATATTATGTTTAAAATTTTATAACCATGATATATGTATAAGGACTAATGGTATAATAATTAGATACACATGCTAAGAACAAAGAAAATATTATTAGTAGATAAAACATAACATAGGATGGTTTATAAGTGGGTAATATAAGATCATGATCTGACCAAATATTGTATTAGATATAAAAATAATTTTATTCATAAGATAAATAATAAATTTATATTTATTATATAGGTTGTTTGAATGATTATGATTAGAGTCAAGACCCAAGGAAAGTGGATTTCAATAAACTTTATTATTTATCTTGGATGCATGTTTTATTCCCCACCCATTACTACTCTATGGTGATTGTAGGTCCCCTGAATGAATTATATATCTAATATATTAAAATATAAGGGTATTAACAGATCCAATTTATTATAAATCATTAATGGGGATTAATTTTTAGAAGTTATTAAATCGGTAAAATGGTTTTGTCTCAGTATTCCTTATATGAGTCTCATATTTTTTATGCACTTAAATTATTTTAAGGTGTATAAAATCCCATTATACATGTTATAGGTTGAATCCAAATCATCCATTAAATCTTAATCTACATATAATTTATTTTTGTTACATGAATATTATTATTCTATATGAGTAATTTTTATGATATTATAGAAGAAATGTCAATTTTGTTTCGATATTATTAATAAAATTTCTTCTTAAATGAAATTTTTTGATAAATATATTAAGTATAGTAATGAATTTTCTTATCTAAAGGTTATTCAAGGAACAAAAATTTATTATTACCATTTTTACACTCTTTGTTACTTATAATATTTTTTCCACAGAAAATATGATTGTCTTTCTCTTCAATAAAATTCAAGTGTTTTCTAAAACATGGTTTTCAAAATTGATTCAATTTCTTTTCAAGATGATTTTATAAGATAATTTTATTGGAAATTTTATATTAAATTTTTTGTGCTCTTAAATGATTCAATTTCATATTTTAAAAGTAACATCTATTGAATATGGATTTAAAAAAGCATTTAAATTTTAATGATCATTTTCAATGTAAGAAATAAAATTTTTAGGAAGAAATTTTTTGTATGATCAGTAATTATAATTTCCAATGTAAGAATTTATTAAATATTTATTCCTAATCCATTAAAGGGATATTATTTAATTTTTAAATTGATATTATTTGTTTAAATAAATTATTTGTTAATTTATTGATGATTATGAATATCATATTTTTAGGGGTTATATGCTTTTAAAACCTTCTTCTTTTCGTAGAATGTTGCTATGATGAAATAATTATGAAACCTATATTTTTCCAACTGTTATGATTAGGTTACATGTTTATAATACACATTTATGTTCATGGTTATGATATGAGTATTTATGTTCTGGTGAAACTTGTATTTATGATTTCATTATGAGATTGGTGACACTAATATCTCTATCAAAAGCAGTGTCAATATATTAATTTATCCTGAAATAGAAAATTATGAACTTGGGAGAGATCCTAGACAACATAGATGGCCAAGGGATTTAAACATGATTAAAATGATGTCATGGGGGTGAAGTCATACTACTATGATGGTTATTGTAGTGAACCGTGACAACCATGATGATATGGGGAGTGATTCTGTAATAGTAATATACCCTTATAAGATATTAAATGACTAATATGTTTTTTTGCAATATTATGTGTCTTCCAAAAATAAATTTCTTATTCTTATATTATTTTTTCATTTATTATGTTCATTATATCCTAATTATTCAAGTATTATTAATTTCCAATATTTATTCCATGATTACTATTTATAATCTTCAAATATTCACGATATGATTTTTTAATTTTATTATCAAATCTTCATACCTGTATGCTCATGTTTCTACTATGTGTATCCCTTATTTACCACTACTATGATTCATCAATAACCTATTTTTATATTCCCTTTCCTAGGATTTGAATGTTGTATTATGTATGATCTATCTACTAAGGGATCTTTTCATCAAAACCCTTGTCAGATATTGTGTATTTCTATTCTGTTCTAGTGTTTATATTAATATGTTTTTGATGTCTCTAGACCAGTATGGTATGTGAGTATTTATTTTTATATTTTTTATACCTTCCTAAAGTGTTATGTAATGTATATGTACTAAAATCAATTGACACTTTTATATTTTGCCAAAATTTCAAAAATATCTAAAAAAATTAGGAGGATATATGGAACTCAAGTTAAAGAGACCATGAACCAACCATGTAGGGTCACTACCAATGTTGAAGTACTCATGCGTCCTTAGTGAACTATTATTCAAATCGTATTTATATCACGTTCATCCCATCTAATGTATTTCAATAATTCTTTACAAAACCAAGCTTCATACCTCACACAATTTTATTATAGTGCTCCACATATTATGGTAATGTAGAGTTGATCTAAATGGTTACCAAAAACTATTCTCCAACCATATTACTATGTATGGTTCTATAAAATCTAGTGCTTTATCCTCCTGATGTTCTCCTGATACTCCTGAATAGGTCGTTAATTTATTATGAATTTCTATATGTATAAAACATTGTTTTACACTAAAATTTAGAAGATAAAAACCTCATATGAGTATTTGGGATCATATAGACTCATGTCCTCTAAACAAATCATTCCGATGTTCCCTTGTAATGGTATCATTTAATGGATTAAGAACATCACTTTCCACTGATCTTGTATGTCAACCTCTTCTTCCTTGGTCTAATCCTATACACATTCATAAATTCATAACTCCCATTATCAATGTACTAACCTACCTTAGAGATAATTCATGATCTGATCAACTATATGTATTGATTATCCTTAAAGGATTCTTCTACCTCAACCTAAACCACATAAGGATTAAATCATGAGATTATTATAAGATATAAAAATGTATCTAAGAAAAATGGATGAAATTGTGTTAGGCATGAGACGTCTATAAAAACTAAATCTGTTTATCTTTTAAACTGAATCACTCTTAATCCATAGAATCCATAAAATTATAATCTAAAAATTTTACTATATCTGAATTTGAGTATAACCCTATCCTATAAAACAAGAATGAAAACATGATACCCATCATCCAAATTTAGTGGTTGTCCATGCTTATGGGCATTAGAATTTTTCTAACATTGATTTGGGTTCATATGATTCATGATATATTGTACCTTATCTAGCATATCTTAAATGAGATTCGGTCCTATATGTGGTATTTCTCTTACCTCTAACTAGTATAGGGGGGAAAAACTACCTTCCATATAAATAATCATAATGATTCAGTAATATAAGCACATGTAATATTTAATTTTAAGAAAACATATTGAGATTTATGTATTTATCAAAATAGAATATAAAATTTATAATTCATACATGAAGAATCTCATATAACACTGATATCATATGTTAATAATAACTATTGGTTTATGGTTGATATAAATTAAAATGATGTACCTATGATCACAGGTCAATATAAAACCCTTGTATGAACTGCGATGTAAAATGTGGGTCTCTATCCAATATTATTATACAAGGAACTCCATGACGTATTACTACCTCTCCAACATGTATAAATCCTAAATCATCTACTTAAATTTAATCCTTGATTTGTAAAAACTGATTGAAAATTTTAAAATTTTATTCTATAACATATATTGTGGCATATCCTTGAGGTGAACTAGATAATTCGATAAAAATATATGTAGTGATGTAACCAATTTCAAATCAATGATGTGAAATGTCAGCAAAATCCATAATAGAAAATAGTGTTCTTCTTTCATCTACTGATAGATGAAACATTGACTAAGAAAAGTAGTTATTTTTTGCCACATCATGTAATCAATAAAATTTTATTAAAATTACATCATATATTTTGGGGTATAAGATCAATTTACCAAATAGAGGAATAATCTCTGACCAAATATCATCAAATATGTTTAAATGTACATTGAATCACCCCTGAATATATATGATCTCATTCTCATATACAATCATACTAGTTCATGAGAACATTAATAATATTATGTCCAATATGAACAAGACCATGATATCATAACATTTTAACAACATTAATATATTTAGAAGTATATAGGACACTTATCTAGTAATAAGGATGGTAATCTAGTGATTATCATGGAAATTTATTTGAATGTACGAAAAGAGGTCCATTCATTGTTACTCATTAATGTCCCCATTAATAGTATGTGTATGAGACCTATGGAATAGATAATTGATAATTAATTTATCATTCTTAGTTATATAGGAAAAATCATCATCAATGCACAGTAGGTATTCAACCTACTATATCTTATTGAGATTAATTCCACGATTTTTAATGATTCATTGGAGATTTTTTTGGAACATATACATGAAAAACTATTCTCAAAACAAGTAAATACTCAATATAACACAAGGCATTAATGACTAGTACTAGATAAATATCCTGCGACAAGTAATTATGCTCAATATGACTCAACTATACTGATATAAAACCATTACTTGATGTCCCTACAATAGAAATGATCCTAAACCAATTCTTCATGATTGAAAATAAAATGCGTGGTCTCTTATTGTATAAGGTAAATGTGGGGTAAACAATGAGGAAAATCTCCCTTTCTACTCCTGAATGTAATTCCCAAAAACATCATACCATGTAAACCTAACAATTTTATTGTTAACGACTGTTATTGGTTATACAATTCATGATATGTCCTAAATGAATCTTTTATGATTTCAAGGTATCCTCGAGAAATTACATATGTCGAAAATGATCCCGGTTATCTACCTATAATTACAGATTCTTAAATTCTCTTGGATAAAGAATACTCTAGTCTCTCAGATGATGGAAATAAGAAAGTGGAACAAATATATCCAAAAGATCAATTTGATGCGCTTGGTATAGATATGGTACCATATTACTATTTATTTAATTATATCATGAATTTATTTATGATATTTTTGGGTGTGAGAGTTCAATATGATTAAATCAATGAATACTATGCAAAATTAATCCACGTATGGGTGGTAATCACAATTCACAGAATCCAAAAATAATGCAGGTGCATTAAAAAGACAGAAGAATGTGACTAATTAGTAATATAAGGCTTAGCTAATATGTAATTATATACATGGTATATCTTATGGTGAAACATTAACCTAATAGAATAAAAGTAATAAATGGATCCTAGAGAAAACCAATCAACATGGGGTTATTAAATAGGTCTCATATATGTGGTAGTGGACACAATTTCATTACATTAAACATGTTCAATTAGTGGAATATATATATAATTATTTTTTAAATAGTTTTATTCATGAAAAAATGATATGAGAAACCCATGGGGATATATTGTTCCATATAAAACCCTAAGCATCCATATACTATTTCATCTTATTGATCTACTAAAACTTTTTAGTAGCTACTCTATAATGAGTAATGCATATCGTTGAATCTATTATCATATATGAATAGTAAAATATAACCCACTCTATAGAGGTAGTCCATAAATTTCAATATGATAGATTACCTATAAATGAAATACTACAAGAGGGAAATTTGCCTCACATGATCCATAATTATCCTTATAGTGTATCTCAATCATGATTGTCACTCCACCCACCAACAATGCTTTTTTCCAACTATACAATCATTGAAATTCCTATTACCCTTTTGAATATCACTATGTAACAATGTAGATATAAATGATAACTTCTAAATATAGAAATCGAAAAATATATATAATTAATGAAACGATTCCATTTAAGGAATGATATCAGAACTGATTATCTAAATTATAAAGTTGCCCAACAAGAATGGATACCCACCGGTATTATAGTTTCATTCCTTCAACTATCGTACAACTTCTTATTAAATTCCCAATAGGGTAATAACTGTTATTACTAAATAATTATATTTATAATCAATCCCAATGGCTTCAATAAAAGAAATTGATACGACAGAGTGTAAAGTTATTATATCAAATAAAACAAAGACAATAATAAATGAAATTAAAATATTACCTATAACCATAGAAGTGATGAAATGATGACCCACATGATTAGCTACACTATATATATATATATTTCACTATCTATAAATAAGAGTTATATCCTAACAACAGTATGATGGATTACTCTTCCCAAATAATAAACCATGTGACTTAATCCCGTAATAATGACCACATCATCATCAAAATTATCTAGTAGTACTATATCTCACACCCTGAAGACGACCTGCATAACATGATCCTGAATATGAAGTTGGTGCAGATTCTATATCAATTGAAACTCGTAGTAATTCAATTAAAATTTATTAACGGTGAATCATATTTTTGAATGATCAGATGGAAATAAAATGATTTAAAAATTTGGTCTTTGTATGTTTCATCATACAAAATTGGATGAATAGACCTTGGATACCTGATCAAAGACTCATGATACTGATGTCAAAATAAGAAGAATGAAAATGGTGCATCTTGTTATTAATCAGTGAATCTTGAGTTCTATGATACAAACAACCCTTTTTACACCTTCATCATCTCTCATATAATTTTTAATAACAATTTCAATATTCAAAATCACTTTTATGGATTTGAATTAGAACACATTCAGTAGTGTTAATAATATTTATTGGAGACTATCCTTAAATCACATATCCCTGGGAAGATCACCTCCTAAATGGATCAGTGTGTTGTATTGGATCATTGTGAAACTTTAATAGTGGACCATATTTGAATAAACAACATTATCTAGGTGCATAAAATCTATATAAATGTCATTCCACAATATATCATCTGAGAAATAACCATATAATGATTTTTGGAAACCATCTAACCATATCCCGGTGATGATATACCAATGTGATGTCATTTCACTATTACATTATCGAATATAGTCTATATACATGGAAATATTAATTATCCTCTCTGGTAGTGTCTCACGATGTTGAAAAAATAGATAGAATTTCCTCTATTCAAGAATCTTCATATTGGTATCATCATCTTATAAAAACATTGGTAGATGTTACTACTAAAATTACCACATCTTCACATCCAAATTTGGGATTTTTCATGGGGCTTCCATCATCATTTTAATGAGCTTCAAAAAAATACAGAAACTATACCTCAATGCATATAACTACTATATAAAAAGGTTACACATGTGACACCAATGGTGGTAATAACTATCGATTAAGGAAACCCACATAAAAAGAATGGTCTTCGTCACCCTAGATCATCTGTCAAGAATGTTGTGGTTTCATTAATCTATAAAATAAAATAACACACCTCATAAAAATTTAGTCATGATAGATATCATTGAAATATAAAATGTAATGGTACAATCATTATTATATAATATTCACAGCTCTCCTCATCTACAATTTTTTTGTCTGAGAAATGTGTACGACTATGAAAAATCAAAAAAAGACACCTAATAAATCACAATACTATGGTATTTTTAGGGTAATGTTCTCCATATCATGTCAGTGGTTCTAATCTATTGTTTATAAGTATAATGATATAGACGGAAAACACATTAATATTCAATTACAAGAAACATTTAATGGAAACAATTTTAATTTTATTTGTTAGATTCAATAGATTATAATCATTTTGTTAAATAAATTGGTATATTAATGTGATATACCATTCCCTTGTTATATGTTACAATGAATTATATGTTTCAATGGAATCATCATGTATTGGTTACCAAAAAATTACATTCATCCTCATGATACATCATTTTCACATTAGATGCTTTGATGATATGATTTTCCTATATCAAATTACATTTCCCCGTAAAAATTTTAAATTATTATTGGACCCATTTAATCACAGCTAAAAATATTTCATCCCATTAAAAAAAAATTTTACTACTCAAACATGTCATAGTTTTTTAATTAATTTACTAGTATCCTAATATATGGTAAAAAAATTGGATGATGAATACAAATTTGTAACCAATAATACATCATAATTACAACATGAAATTCTATCAAAATATAATAAAACAATAGTATATTACAATTTTAACAGAATAATATTCTACATTTGAGAATTAATAATCTATATATAATCATGGAGGATATAGAAAAATGGTAAAAATAAATTAGTCATGAAACACAATCTACATGATATGTAATATGAATGATAGAAATATCACTACGTTTCTATAATGAAGAATAAGAAATATACATCATTATCATAAAATGAAAATTAAATAATTGAATCCATATCAAAAATAAAAAATTTCAATTATCATGTGAATAACCCAATAGTGAAAATAATACAATACTATTAAGCATAATCCCAAACTACAATTCCCTTCTTGGTAAATTTTGATTTTCTGTATATGTTGCTTAACTACTCCATGTAACATTCTAATTACAAAACTTCCACACATTACTAATCTACTTTATATGAAACAAAATAGTATTGTAAATGGAAATGAATACACTAATGAAACTGTTTGTTGTCCTTCCATGGATTACTCAATAATAGTATTTATATTGGTAGCCATAGGGAATTTTGAATGGCTCCTCATATTTTATAGGCATCTGACTAGAATTAAGGGAATTCAAGAATATACTGGGGAGACTATACCGTAATGGTCTTAGTGTACAAAAACAATGACAAAAAAATTAATTGTGTAATCATATATAATAACCAACATCGATATAGTAAATTATAAGGATACAAATTATATGTTAAAATCCATATCTATATTCACAATGATGATCATGTCATTTTATATATATGGGAAATAACACAACATCAATATAAAATATGTTATATAAAAATGATAATATTTATTGAAGCTATTCCAACAGTATCACGAGGATATGTTCAAGAATAATCGGTAGTGCTCATTTCTATTATAGTTAAATATTTTATCATTATATGGCCTATTAACATTCTCCCTAAATAAATATATTATTTCATTACAAGTAACAAAAAGTGACCTGAAATGGGTGTGATATATATATATATATTAGGCCACCACTAATAGTGTCTAATGTCATCCAGTCAATGAATTTATAAATATGAATTGTGTATGAAATAATAAAATCTATTAATGAAATACATAAATAACATCATTCCCTATATTAAAAATATTACAGCAATATGATAGCACCTACATCAGCATATGATAGAATATTTCTAAATTGTATCACCCTAAATATTTTTATAGTATGTTATCTCTTCAAATTATTTCAATTACATGCACAACACGCAACACCGAGTTCGAGCGCACAATGACTTACAAAACAAGCCATTCAAAAAAGATTTTATGAATATAATTTACCACATTTTAAATTTTATATAGCCTATATAATATTAACATTAATCATTTGTTTCTCTTAGACATAACATAAGAAAAATTCAATTTTTAAGATAAAAGAGATATTTTTCCCAAAATGGAGTTTTTCAAACAATTAATAGAGAACCCTATTTAAATACAATATTTGACACATTTATATGTTCAATATAGTGGATATAAAATTCAACATTTTAATCAGGAAATCAAAATTCACATTGGGTAAAATGTTAGTATTTTTCTGATAAAATTCATTTTTTGATAAATTGTGAAAAATATTGTATTTTATTTTAAATATTCGCTTTAATATAATTTATTTATATGGATATATGATCATTGTAATTTGTTTTATATTTTAATTAGATTATATATTTACCATTATATCCAGTGGTGGTAATTGGAATTAATTTCACTTTGAAATTGGACAAAAACAACAGTAAATCTTTAGGTATTTAATATTTCATAAAAACGGACCTTTTGTTATGACAATAAGAATTAATTTTAAATCAATTAATCCAAATTATATGTTATGATTTTTTTAAAATAGACATTGTTTTTGTATTCAGAATATCTAATATAGCTTATGCTGAATTGTTTATTTTTTCTAAAAACAACAAATTTTTATGAAAAGTGAAACCACTAAGTAGTAGTTAAAAAACCAACTTTTTCATTTAAATTAAATTTTACCGCTTATGTGAATTGAATTTCAAAAATACGACATACCTGGTTTTTTGTTAGTAAGTAAAAGCTGGTTCAATAAGATGAATATATTTTTTCAGAGAATAATAACTTTTGAATTTTATTTACTATAGTTAAAGGTAAATAGTGTAATTCATAGAAAACGATATATAATAATAATTCAAAATTACTTTAACACTTTCCATAACCTTATTGGACGAGTCATGGACGACCATTGGAATCCTTGTGTCAATTTCAGGACCCCATGGAAGCACATTGGATTGAAAATGAAACTTTAGATTATTTAATTTAAAGTAAAGGAAGAAATGACATAAAATGTATTTTTATTAAATTAATTTTTACATAGGATTATTCAATTTATATTTTAGACTATAAATACTCACTGTAAATGTAAAATGATTTCCTACATCATGATATTTTTTTATAACTTTTAGACACCATATAAATTCAATTATAAATGACACTAAAATGATGCAGTACTTACGTCGTTAATAAATGATTTAAATAAAAAAGATTATAAATTTTAAAACAAATATCCAAAACCTGTCCATTTATTATTATATAATTTTATTTAGAACATGAGTCATCTTATCTTTGACTTTATTGAGTTTTGACCTTTTTATACCAAATATAATTTTATAATAAAATAATTGTTTCAAACATTTTAAAAGAGCCCATCCACCCAATTATAAAAGGGAACAACTTCTATTCTATTCCTCAAACCTATCAAGACCCTTGGCCCATCCAAAACCTACCCAAATAAGTTCTCAAGATCCCTATATTACTCCTAGAAGCCATAAATTAGTCAGTGGGAACTTCAAGAAGCCTTTTTGGTTCAATCCAAAGGGAGTTAATCTAATTAAAGGTAATTGTTTTTCTTAAAATCTTTTGTTTTATTTTGATTTATTTTACTTCACCAGCCCCTAAACCATTTTTCATTTAATTAATATCAACAAAATTATCATCAATATACTAGGTTGTTTTTATGAGAATGATTTAAACTACACTAACACAAACCATCGTCTAATTGGTAACGAACATAATGTTTTTGTGATTGGCGAACTAATGCCTCACGAAATGATGATTGTTCATATATCTCCAACATCCTTTCATGGTGGCCATTATTATGGTACTATTTGTATATATGATATATATTATATTTATATAGCTTATATGTTTCTGTATTTTCCATTTATATAATATCTTTATGGTTTCCATAGTGGGTAAATACGATAATCTCATTTGAGGAAGTGTGAACTACCACCCCCTCAAAGAGATAAGAATCATTCATGCCTTATGAGGAATGTATAAAGGGTAGATTTAATAAAAATATATATGATATTATACTAGTAATATAATATACTTACGTATCATTATATTTCCATTCCATTACAATATGAAATATAAATGGAAAGAGTGTTCAGGTGTACGTACGATATACCATTTCCACGAACGGTGATTTTCATTTCGTATCTCCAAATGTTATGTACTATTATAAATACATTTATATACATGATATATATGAAATATGTGATATCTATATCAATAATATAATTTTTGATATAATGAACTTTTGACCACACGAACAACATGTAATTATAAGAAGTCCATTTTGACTCCCGCACCAAATATCATCAAAATGACCATTATTAATATAAATGATTAAATATGGTTTGTAAAATGGTAATAATAAAAATAAAAGGAATTATAAACATGAAAGATGTTCATATGTTAGTATCAATTATCATTAGATTATTATTCAAGAGATTAAATAACTAACGGGTCAAGTCGGACACGAGTTAAGGTATTTCATATCTCAAATTAAATTCAGTGTGACTTCAATTGTTCACCAATTATTTATTGTATGTTGTGTATTTTGTACCTCCATATGATATATATTATCACGATTCTATTTATATTCATGTTATTATATAATTCAATTAGTGTTTATTAATTTTTATATACGACTTGTTTTATTAAAATGTGGTAAGTGGTTTTCTTCTCAATTCTTATTCCTGTGGGATTCATGTTATATTTCCATGATTTACTTTTGTGTGGTGTATGTGCGTCCAATGATTTTATTCTTTGTGAAATATAATTAAATATATGGGTATTTAAATATTCATTATAGGAGCCTTCTTTAATGTGTCGTATGATTCGTAAGTTTCCAATTCATTAAGGGAACCATTCACCCTCTTTTTTTTAAAGAATCCATTTATGTTATGTATTTTAATTTCCAAATTCTTATGTCAGGATATGTTCTTATATATCATTATTTCTGTTAATTTTGTTTCCATGGGTTGATAAATCCATTTCACTCTCATCAAATCATTTTCATAATTTTAATCTTCCACCATTAGGCTATCAAATTTTTGTAAGAGAACATCCTAAAAAAATTTCAATTATTTGGGTTAAATGTATACTTCTACATTATGTCATGCTATCAATGTGTGTGGATTTAAATTTACTATTTTACACTTAATATCCACTTATATTGGGTGTATTCAGATTTTCACACATAATTATTTCATTGATTTGTCCTTAATCTAAAGATATGATCTTCTCAAGGGACACTGTATCAACATACATTACATTGAATCTTATTTATTATTATACCTAAATTCACATTTTTAGGGTGTATATACTATCCTTTGACATATTGTATCATGAATCACATTATTCATATTATATTATAATGTTTTTATTAATTTTATTCTTCAATTACTATTATTCAAGCGTCTTTTATTTGGTTTGGAACTCTTTAAAAGAAATATTGTTTTAAATATTTTAAATATTTATTCTTCTAAATATTTCAAATAAATATCCATTTTTTAAAAATGGTATTTAATAGTTATTTATATAAAATAAATTTTCTGAAATTATAAATCATTTTAAAATTTTCAATTTGGTATGAGACACTTTGATTCAAAAATCTCTTTTAAATGACTTCATTGATAAATAGTGTGAATTTTAAATGTTTTCATGAAATTCGGATATTTCTGTAAAATAGTTTTATTGAGTATATTCATTGATTTCAATATCCTTCAGTGTATTTTATTCTTGATTGAGGTTTATTTTTAATAATAAAATCATCCATATTGTGTTGAATGATTTATGTATGACTGTGGATGTGCTGTTTTTTATGCCATTCATGGCCAGTGGCTAAAAAAATGACATCTCATATGTTAGTTTTAATATGAATGTTTAGATTATGTATCATACTTTTTAATATGAGGAATTAATTGGATGTAGTAAGTGATGGGTGGATCCCGCTATAACTCCTCGGTGCATCAGTATGTTTCATGAGATAATTAGAAGTGGAATTGGCTATGTCCTTTCCCAAATTTTATATATGTTTTGGCCGAGGCATTAATCATTTTACACATCTTTGTCGAGGCCTTGAAAAAATGATTTAGAATGTCTGTAATTATAAATTTACTCATTATTGAGATATTATTGATGGTACATGTGGTTATTTGACATGTAGAATACCTGTGTATATGTTTTGTTATGACATTATTTAAACATCTCATATCACTTCCATAAAGTGTACATTTTAATTATTTTAAAAGTCATGTGCTTTAAATTATTCAGCATTCCTAATGATTATTTTATCTTCCATTGAATTTCTTACCCTTACTATGAATTTAAGCTCACGACTTTCTTAAGTTTTATTTTTCCAAGATTCAATGAAGTTTGTTATGATTGATAAGCAGTGTTAAACTAAGGGATTAAAGGCATTCTCAAAGGAGCATTTATGTTGTGTTTTATTTTTTAATGCATAATGTAATATTTATTCATGTAATCTTTTTTTCATGATTGCTAAACGGATCGGTCATTCGGTACTTGATTCCTTTTAATCATTCCAATGTATTAAAATAATGCACCGACTCTGGGTAACTAGGGTCAGTGAAATACATAAATCATTTTACAATTATGATTTTATTCAAAGTAGAGTTTTGAGGACCATAATTACATACATACATGTAATAATCCCTTTTACATATTTCATTAAGGGATGAACATATACCATAACAATTACAAATTAAAAATTTAAATAAGGGAGGTCATCATGTAATTAATGTATTTATTGAATCTATATATGTCCATTTACCTTTAAAAAATATATTGTACATTAATTTATTGACTATTTTATCAGTATGATGAGCCTTTACATGACGTATTGTATGAGGAATTGTGGTTTTTATCATGTTGTAATATGATCCCATCACCATATAAGACACACATATAAGTATTCATTAGAACCTTGGTGTCACTCTAGTTGTTTCATGAAGGCAATACCTGTAGAGTCCATTATTGGAGTTACACATATAGAAACAAATTTTCACTCCTGTAATAATATAATGAACATCCTTATAATTCCATCATTGGTGTTGAAAAATTAAATCATAGCTATCACTGATGGAATAAAATAATTGTCTACCATGTTTTCCCATCCAAGGTGTTCATATCAGAACCCTTGTATCTATAAAATATATTTAATATATTTGTTAAAAAATTAATTGAATATTATTTATTTTTTCATATATGGTGTTTTAATTATAGAAATATATTTCACCCACAACTGGGAATAGTGAATGATTATCCATCTAATTCAATCAATAATAAACTATATATTTTCAGGTATATTCGTGTTTCATTTTTTCAGCCAATGTGTCCATTATATGTTTAGATACAAGGATAAAATGTAGGGTAAAATGAACTAAACATCATTGATCTGTTATAAAAAATAAATAGTGGCTTAAAATGTAAGGAAACATCAGAATCCTAGATAACATCCACTGGGGGAACTGTTAATGAATTCATTTTGAATTAATGTATCCTTCATATAAATGGGTCGGGTGTTACCATGTGTTCATGGAATTTGAGAATACTTAAAGGGTATTATGTATATATAGGAAACCTGTGAAAAAATATTCTTTAGAATAGTTATACATTGTGAAATTGATTTACATTCCATGTAAAAATTGAAAAAAATATGATGTGAATTCTTTTAGGGATAGAATAATACAAACATCAAAAAATATTTTTTTTTTAATTATGTTACACACACCATTTAATTTTCAATATGAAAAAATAATTAATTTGAGGAGACAATTTTTTCCCTCAAAATGTTATTTCATGATGTGTAAAAATATAACATGTTTTCTAATTCCTGAACAAATAGTTTTTATGTTGTTTATGTGTATGATTTTTATTTTTAACTCATGGAATTTTTCATAATCTCGACCTAGGGTCACCTTTTACAAAATTTTGTATTCCTTCCCTCCCTTATAGAAATACCAATCACACATATGATCCTGAATAAGGTGTTTTTCTTCTGTTCCCCTCATCTCTTTCATCATTATCTGATCATTTTTATGTAATTGGTAAAACATTTTCTTTGTGGTTTTTTTTCACGGTCCTTTATGATCAAGAAACCTACTTCTTATCATTTATTCTGATATTTTTTTGTAAAATAATATTCGAAGCCTTTGTTGATCATAAGTAAAATTTAATGGGACTAATCATTAACCCTATGGGGTTATAATTGTTGAGTACATAATAATATTAAAAAAACTTCCACACATGTAAAACTTATTAGATTATAGTATTAATTTTTTTTATCCCATGGAGTCACTTTGGAACAAAATAATCATTTTCATGGATTATGGAAACCATTTGCTTGATAAAACATTTGAAAAATGTATTTCATAATGGATTAATGTATGTTTATCATGATATGAATTTTTATATGATTTTTTTATGAATTTTAACATTGGATTGGCATATTTATTTAGAGAAATGACATGTTATTTATTTTTACCAATTAATAATGGAAATAATTCATTGAAAAATAAATTATATTTTACAAAATTTACAATTATTCCAGAAGATATGATATTAGGTTATTGATGTTTATCTGACATGTTTTGGGAAAAATTATTTAATTCATATATGGTACCTTGACCTGATTGAAAAATAATGAAATTACTATATAGAATGCGATGACCAGTTAATCTTGATAAAAATATTATATACCATGCTATCCCCTAAGACATGCTGTATGAATATTTGCTTCCCTATTCCCAGTAAAATATCATGAAGTACTAATATATGAAGATTTTCTATGTTAAAAGATGAAATAATTATATATCCATTTTAGCATTAATAGATTTTAGAAATGATTCAATAGTATTTTCTAACATTTATTGGTATAATTTAAACAATTTGTATATTGTTAATGTAGACATGGTTATGAGAAATGCTCAGAAACATTTCTACATGGAGATAAAGAAGGTTGAGGTGGTATTATTTTAATTTCATATTTGATCGATACACAATTATATT
This sequence comes from Viscum album, assembly GCA_963277665.1. NCBI lineage: Eukaryota > Viridiplantae > Streptophyta > Magnoliopsida > Santalales > Viscaceae > Viscum > Viscum album. The sequence continues at coordinate 742,092,930 of OY728121.1, read as the reverse complement.
TCTTAAATGCATACACATTTTATTAGTCTATTTATGTTTATAAACAACTATGTTGATTGATATATATTTACTCAAACCATGTTCAGGACATTTTTTGGTACCAAATATTATTATATATATAAATTTTCTGACTAGGGAATGAGATCGTGCTATTGATTGTATGAGTTTTATGGGAAGGTGTTTGGATATGCGAGTGATATGGGAATGGAACATGGGACATTTAAGTATTTTCCTGGGTCTAGTAAATTATTATTTTTTATTAATTAAAGAACAAAATTAATTTTCATTTTAAAATGTTGTTGCATTATAAATTTCATATTTATTATAATATTTAGTTGATTTTATTTTTGGTATTATGATGTATTGTATTGTTTCCCTTGTTTCCACACAATGATAGCCATTTATTATTTTTACATGTTTACATGGGTTATATATTTAATATATAAATAAGACTATCAAAATCACTCCCCTAACACATGTCTGCAACTTCATCGACAATGGGAGGCACACTAGTGCTCTCATAATTAACTATATCTGTACATGTGAGAGAGTTTTGTATAAAAGAACCATAGAATGTGGAATCAAGGGACATGCATCTTTTCTATGTAAATAATATTTTTTAATCATAGATAATATAGTAGGATTATGAACATAATGCAATGATATTGTGAATATGTTTATATGACACATGTACATAGGAAAATCAGAGTGCCTAATAATGGATTTTGTTTTATACTATGTTCCATTATATTATATGTGTCTTCCCCATTATTTATTAAAATTTTGTCTGTGGTAATGGTTTTAAGATGTTATGGCTTTTTTATTAGTCTTCCTAAAATATTGGTATTATATTGGATGGATAAAAATGAATCATAATTTTAACAAAAGGGAAATATATATATCAAAATATAATGTTCAGGATAGTGAAAATGGTATTGACATGTGATATATACATTTCTATTGAATTTTGATATTGTATTTTTATTGTACCTGTTTAATTAAATAAAGAATTATTATGTCAATATAAATAACATGTAGGTCATGTTTAGAGATGTTTGGAGTATTGTATCCCTATCATTGTTACATTTTTACGTTGAACTTTTTATTATAGACACTGATCTATATAGTGGTCTTTTCATGTAGAGAAAATGTGATGTCGTCTTCATTATGTTGTTATCGGGGAGAGTGGAAGTAAATATTCTCCTTAGAGAGGTGAACAAATTATAATATATTACATTGAGATATATTGAATGTTTAACTATATAGAAAATTTATGAGGATCATGAGATCCATGGAAGGAGTGAACATTTGAGCCATGCCTTCAATGAATGATATAATAAGAGATTTAAATGTACAACTTCAACCTATGATCACAGGGGATGGAGCCCCCTCAGACATAGAGTTATAGACTGAGTCATTCTAGATATTCATTAAGCATAACAAAAACCCAAGGATTGTGTGCTCAAGAATCTAATTTATTTTCATCATGGATCATCCATGAGTTGGTCATAGATTATAGTGAATGAATGGAAACCTAAGGAGTTACCATAATTGAATTTTAGATTAATTGGAAACACAATTTATATCCAAATACATTGAGGGTTGATAAGGAATTTGAGATTATGCACATGATATAGGATGACCTGTGATGGATGGAATACAGTAAAAATTTCACAGACCAATAGTTATTTGTTCCATCCTTGGTAGCTTATGTGATCTATATGGTGAAATTTTTATAGAAATAATAGTGTTACGATATCTAATTCAATGTGAGCGAGTTCTATTTGAGAAGTTTTATAGTATTGATGAATAACAAACTCTTCACTGATGATAATCTATGATAATAACTAATAATATTTCTTGAAAACATTTAACTCTTATTCTTGTAGATATTTTATTACTGTGATAGTTTAGTCAAGGTAAACAGTGTTCATTACAATTAAGGATGTTCGTTTCCATCATAAGACCATGTTTTGTTGTTGTTCACTAAGTGTTTAATTTGGTCCACAAATATACCTAGAGTATGTATGCCACTATAGAGTGTTACTTTTGAGGTAGTTTGGGCATCATAAAAAGGGTTTTTTAGGGGAATATAGTAGAGATGATTCTCAAGGGGAACCTGATATATACAATTGTGTTGGAAAGACCTAACTACTTCCTAATAGATTGGTAGATGGACTTCCACATGACCTTCTATTTAAATATGGTTACATGGTAACCTAGTGTGGGAATGATTGTTTTAGAAAGATGTTATATCTCATGTTAGTCAATATGGATCCTTGGATAGAGGGATTATCCAATATTAGGATTATCCACATGAAGGTATATGTTATAATCTTCTAATATTATTGTTGCATTTTAGGCATCATATAAGCTTTCCTATGAATTTTTTTTGGAAAAGGATCACCATATTCCCTTTGTATCTACACATTTTTTTAATTTTATTGGGCGTGTGTGTGGAAATATGGATGGTGTTTTAACAATCAACACACTGTAAGGAATGAGGTTACATATTTCTTTACATTCAATAACATTTTCACTAGATATTGGTTGATAAAATTCAATTAGTAACCTTAAATTCATGAAAGTAAATGTTACTATTTGATTATTGGTATTGGTTGTTTTGTTATATACCATTATCATATCATCAAATACGAGTGGTTTTTTAATTTATATCATCAAATGGAAGAAGCTATTATCACTTGGGGGAGTTGGATCATTAGTCTGGTAATGGAGGTCCAGTTCATTGGTGACATCTTTGATAAGTTGAGAGCCTCTAAGTATATATCAATGATTTAGTGTATAATAGGTACCATAATTTGAGGTGGATTCCATCATAAATCACTCATATTTATTTTAGGAGTAGGTACAGAATCTATGAATTTCTAGATCTTTCATTTTGTTCTATTAATATATCGAATAAATTTATGGCATTATGGAAATGTATAATTCATAATTTTCAGCATTGGATTGTGTTGGTTTTTAATGAAGACATCATATTTTAATTCCAATCCCAAGAAGATAATTCCAAACATATTGAAATAACGTTGACTACATTAAGAGAGCATCATATTTACACAAACCTAACTAAATGATATTTCTAGATTTATAATGTCTAATTATATGACATTTTCATTTAAAAGGAATAATTGTCAGCACACCCAGAGATATTTTCATCCATGATATATTGGGAGAAGCCCAAGAATGTCTTCGAAATTCAATGTATTCTCTAATTAGAAGACTATTCTCGGCGCATTATACATGTATTTTCTCATTTCGTAGCACAAATTTCAGGGATAACCAAGAAAAAGGATATGATTGGCCGTTCATGATTTTGAGATTGATATTTAGGAGATTAATGGAATGTGGAGTGCAATACCAATCATCACATTACCTATGATGGGTGATAAATATATTGTAACACCCTAGTTTATTATGGACATTTTGTGTTAAAGATAAATATTCATTCATTTCATTAAATTCCCTTATTCATACATTCACTTCAAAGAACACTATAATTTCATACATTACACAAAACATTGACATTACACATGTTATAGAAAACAATGATGTTTCTATGAAATAATTTTTTTAAAATTATTTAAATGCGATAATTTTCTCATCATTGCTAAACATACTTATAAAAATATTAATATAAATTTTTCATTTAATTTTTAGTTTGTTTATATAAATAAAACATATTTATATCAAAAAAAATTTTGTAATGTTTTTTATATGCCTCAATGTAATGTTTTCTCAACTAAAATTCCTTTATTTTTCTTCTATGAAAAATAAAAAATATTAATTTTAGACACATTTAATGATTAATTTGATTAAATGAAGATAATGTTTTAATTTATATATTCTAATGTAGCTTCTGGTGATTTTTTTGGATGTTTTGAGAAACATAATTTTTTATGAATTCTGTAAAATACATGATTTTAATTCCAAAATTCTATTCATCATATATATTTATATGGTTAAATGAAATTAATTTTTTAAAATGTTTATTTATATTATATTTTAATCAATTAATCCAATTTGGGTAATTGGAATCAATTTTACAATTAAAATGGATATAAACCATAAAAAATGTTTTATCGTTTTTTCATTGGAAATATTCACATCTAGATGACTGGTTGATTAATTTTAAATTTAATTTTTAATATAGTATTATTTTTTTTGGAAATATGGATTCCATATTTGGAATCCGAATAATTTATAATTCCCAATATTGTAAAGATAGTTTTTGATCAAAATGATTATTGAATGTCATTAATATTAATTACATCGATCAATATAAAATAATGGTTAACTAAGAACTAAACCCTAAATTTAAGGCCAAAAATAATTAGTACCTTTTCCAAAACCAATTGATATGAAATTATTCTTCCATGAACCAACCATTATTGATTTTTTATAACTCTTGTTAGGTTAAAATTATGATACATCTAAATTGTTTTCAAAATATTCATTTGAGTCCTTTCTATTCCCTATAAAATGCCATTGCATCTCCCTCGCATTCACAAAAATCAAAACACATATTTTTTGAAATTATATATTAAAAATCTCAAAAAATTCATCCCTTACTCCTTGAAGCCTCCCATTTGTATAATGTTCTTCCAAGTAATCCTTTTGGGATAAATAAAATGGTGTTACCCAATTAAAAGTTAACGCCATATATCATGCTTCATTCTAGTATTTTCCATTGCCTCCACCTACAATACCTTTATTATATGAATGAATAAAAACACCATTATATTTATTATATAGTATTATATTAGTATGAGGTTCCACCATGAACTTACACATGTCACCATCTAATGGATAACGAACATTCTGTTTATGTGTATAGCAAAATACCACTTCGCTGAACAATGATTCTTAATTTTTACATTCTGTTATTTAATGGCTAATATTAAGTTATAAATTATTTTAAAATATATCACATATTCTATTTTTGATCCCATTAAACTTCTATATTAATTTTATAATTCCTTTCTATTTTACTTTCCATTTTGTGTTAATAGGATAATTTTGTAAGAGGATGTGTGGACTACAACCCACTCAATGCGATATGATTCAATTACACAATACATTGAATTTATTAAGGAATTTTTTAATGAAAATATATTATATATATATAATTGTTATTCTAATTTATAATATTATATTCATATATTCATATATTTCATTTTCATTATATTTTTCAATATAGATATAAAAGTAGAAACAATATTAATGTATACATATTAATTAACATCACCATAAATGATGTATTTTATTTTTTAATTCTATATTATATATATTATTATAATTAAAATATCCTTATTTAACATTATATTTATATCATGGTTTACATTCTACATTCTATGTATAATTATAATGACCAATGATATTAGAAATTAAGACACATGTGAATAACATAGGAAATATTATAAAAAGTGAAACATATACTTAAGATGGTTAAAAATATGGTAAAAAATTGTTGATTTAAAACTATTAATGGTAGGAGATATTATAGAATATTTCTTCAAAATATTTATTATAAATATATTTTTATTATACTGTTGGATTGAATGTGTATGAAGAGATTCAAGATACAAGTCTTGGGGATTTTATCTCACATTTTATTTACATGAGATGAATGCTTTATTCACCACCCAAACCTTATATATGGTGTTTGTATTTCCCATAAATGTGCTCTATGATGGTTATAATTAAATTTATGTTAATTTCATACACTATTTATCATCTTTCCTTCTTGGTATATATGTTACCAACATTTACAATTTGGTAAAATAGTTTTGTCTCGATTTTTCTTCATTGAGTCTCATGTTTTGTTAAGCAACTAAATACTTTTTGAGTTATATATACATTAATTTTACATGTAATTTCAGGAATATAGATATGTTAATGATATTTTATGCTTCATTTAATTTATTTTTTTGACATGTAAAGTGTGGATCCACATGACCAAATGGGAAGAGTTTGTTGAAATAATCACATCATTTTTTGAGATTTGTAATGATTATTTTTCACTGATGAAATCTTATGATCCATATCTCAAGAAAACTCATGAATTTTCTTATTATATGATTATTTAATGTATACTAATGTATTATAACAATTTTTAAACCCTTTGGTATTAATGATAACTTTATTATATAAAATTGTATAGTATATATATTTGATCAAATATCAATTGTATTGAAAATCAATGTTTTAAAAAAATTTATAAAAAATGTTTTTAAAAGTAAATTTAGGCCAATATTAATGGAAAAATTATTTTAAAACTTTTTCATGGTTTTAAATGCTTCCATTATATGTTTTCCAATCTATTATCACGTAAAATGGTTTTTGAAAAGCTTATATGTTCTATAGAGTGTTTCCATAAAGGAAAGATATTTTCCTTGTGTAATTTTTTAAATATATTTAAAAAAGTTACACTATAAAATAATATCCATTAACTTTACTCATTACTTTCTTGGAAAATTATACAATTATTCAATACATATTATTTCATTGAATGGATTGTGTTATTATGGCTTGATGTTTATGATACATATTCTATTTCACAGGATATATTCCTTTGAAAACTTCTTATCGTCATCGGTTTTGGTTATAATGAAATGATTATGAATCATGTCTTATTACATAGGTTATTATATGGTTATACTTTTTTAATAACCATTACATTTCACAGGTTATTATATGATTATTTATGATCTAGTGGCACATGAATGCATGATATCTTTATAAGATGTGTGAGAACAATATCTCCCTCCAATACATTGGGTAAATATTTATATCTCATGAAATATAATATTATGGTATTGGGACTAAACCATGTCCACCTAGAAGGATATTGGAATAAACCATGAATAAAGGTTTGACTTTTCTACACTGAAAATATTATTACAAGCTTATGTAACTATTATAATTCCATGATTTATTCATATGTTATACATTCCTAGATTATGTTCATTATTTGTTAGGATTCATCTATTATTTACATCCATTATTTTTTTCATGATTTATGTATATTTTAGTTTCTATGAAGGGAATGGTCTTCTATTTTCATGGTCATGTTCTAATACCCTTATGTTCATTATTATGTTTACATCTCTCCCTTTTTTACACTTACTGATCATTTGAGCTCATCTCATTTAATATTTTACCCTTTTAATAAAGATATATATTATGATTTAAATGTATAAGATCTGAGATAGCCAAGAAAAAAGCTATCAGGGGATAATGTTGCTCACTTATTTATCAGTGTTTATGTTTCCATGTTTGTAAATGTGCTAGACTGATTAGGTGCTCAGGAATCTGTCTGTTTAATGCTTTATGTATTCTAAAATTGTTATGTAATGTGATTGTATAAGAATTGAGGGTCATTATATTCATTTTCATTGAAAATATTTTGTTACACCTTTGGTACATATGATGGGAAATCCTTAATGAGAATTTGATATACATGATTAGGGATAATAATAAGGATAAGAAAAATTATAGGAAATGGCCTAGGGAAAACAAACATGCATGATGTTTCGAGCGTGAATCGGTGTTATCATGCACACAAAAATGGTCCACACAACACACCTAGTTATACACTATAAGGGTAAATTATTTGTAAATTCAAAAACACTTCATAATCCAACATAAAGGATTTAAATATATTTTGGATATAAAAAACCTAGTATAAGTCTATGGTTTTTAATATTATGTTTGGCATCATAATTTATAAATTATATAAAATAATTTGGATGGTTATGCGGTTCCTCACTATGATAACAATTTCATACGATATGGTTCTTCATTTTAGTCAATTGAAGAAACCCAATGGAACCACATTAATGGTGATTTTTATGTATAATGCATCGATTTTCCTCCCAATTATATGTGAGATGTAAGGTAAAACCTCAATACTACGATCGCAAAAAATTATAATGATATGTATTATTGTGTAATTCCAAATGTCAAAAGGAGGTAACAAAATTCTATTTTTCCATTCATGAAGAGAAAACCACCTACTTATAGGGTCATCTAATCCAGTCATTTCCCTATGATTGATAAATAATAATCAAATGATATTTTCAATTCTCTAATGTTCAGATGTAGAGATATTAATACTATCTCTCTTTTAGTTAAATGTCTATGAATTATAGTGGTAGACAATAATTATGAATATAAGGCATTAATGAGAGATTGATTCCATCTATTGGTATGATATCGCAAAATTATTTTATCTATATGTACATTCGTAGAATTTAACATACCATGATACTGAAATAGTATCTTGAGTTGAAGAAAATGGATGATGTATCTATTGGTAACTATAAAGATTATTTCCAAAGACTTGTGAGTAGATCTTCTACAACTATCATCAATACTGAAAGTAAATTTGATAGTTTCTTCAGAGGAATAATGAAAATTATTTTTAGGATGTTGTCCATTAGTGACATTAGTAGTTATGAAAAGATTTTGTGTTGTTAAATGAAGGATGAAACAGAAGTAGGAGTCACGTATCAAACACATGGTTTTAAAAAGATGAGGAACATGGTTCCTACAGAATAATATATATAACCATTAAAAGAATAATATGAGCATCCATATATGTTGTAGGTGTTGGAGGAATCATGAAGGAAATTTTTTTAAGTGGGGTATCTATTTTTTTAAGGGTGGAAGGGATGTCTATTAGGAATTTCACTGCACTAGTGATGTGAAGTAGTTAGATAATGATGATAATGGGGGAAAATTACAAAAAATTATATTCCAATGATTTCATGCTACAATTGGATGCAGGATATACAATTTTCTAACTACTATGAAATCCCATGGGATGGACATGATGAACGACATCATCAACCTCTTAATCGGTGGTACTATATAAATTCTTATACAATTTCTATTTATGATGAGGGGTGAGATTAAAATGTGATGAAAGGTAAAAATATCATCCAATATAGAACTTGTAATGCCATGTTTGATTTTTTATCTACCCACATGTTCATTCATAAATAATTTTTAAGGGTGTTTATATTCCCTCAAAAAAAATAGACATGGAATTATTGTGATACCTTATAATTGTATGATAATCTCATCTCACAGATACGATTGATCCCTCTTTATAGGTTTTGTGAATGTTCTTATAAAAAAAATATTTAGATTAATCCTTTGGTTGACTTTTATGACATTTTATATATGTATTCTCTTACTCCGCATGAACCCCACACCAATTAATAAGGATGGCATGTTACATTTTTTATTTTATACCCTCTTATAAACATCCATCTATATGATGATAACTATGAAATTTATTTGGATATTACGTATAGTTTATGGGCCTTATTTCCCATTAAAAATTGTTTTTCTATATCAAATCATTGGGGAGAGAATCAACTTCGAGGATATTACTATTGCTTGAGAATTTGTTGATGTCTATTTGAAAGAGTTGTCTAACATTTCACCAAAATCCATAGTTGATTTCTTAATATAACATATACGTGGTTTGAAAATAATTTCAATTTCTTTTTATGTAATGGATCTAATTTAATTATAAAAATTGAATGAGAATATCTAATAAAACCATCATAAGTGATTCATTCAGAAAAATATGTCTGCATATGGTAAATGAATTATTTTTTTAACATGATATATTGATCAATCTGACACTGCACTGATTGTCAGTTTTTGGAACAAGGTAATGATCAATAATATTTATCCTTTTACCCCATGTTGAATTCTTTTCTTATCAACTCTATGGAGTAGAATAGTTTTCTAGGATTTAACATCATTGATGATATAATCAATTGATGGTCCAGAAATAGTATATACCCAAAAAATGATTCTATACAATGTATGGACACATTATATACATAGTTATTCTGTTTGATGATACTAATCATCCTATTATCTTGATTTATTTAATTATTAGAGTATTTAGAGATTCCTACTATCAGTTTTTGGTAGTATTTATATATGAAATTCTTATAAATTCAAATATCCTGGAATATCATTACGATCAAAAAAGAAATGTACTAATGACCCTAAGGATGGTGAGGCTATATAAAGAATTTACAAACATTGAATTGTGCGATCAAATGATTTCTATTTGGCATCAAATAGTACTTGGAGATGGAATATAAGTAGATCCATAAATGATGGAGGCTATTAAATGGAGGTATGGACCAGCTATGGTGATTTAGATCAATATCATTTTTTAAAGATGGATATTATTGATGGGTTTTGGATAATACATCATGAATATCAAATCATCTGACCATGTTATCTTATAAGGTCTTTAGGTTCTTATAGGGAGAGGAATGTGAAATTTTATTCATGAAATTTAAAAAGAACATTAGTCAATGGAATTATACATACAATATATTATTCTATATAATGTTGGGACCACGTTGTTTATAAGGTCACCTATGTTGTAAATAGTTTTCAATGAAGATAAAAATGATGAAGGAGATGACAAAGAACTCCAATGTTTTTGATAGTGTAAATTCAGACGTTTTTCGAACTAAACTTAATTTCAATATACATGTATCAAAGATGAAAAATGGTATACAAAAAAGAAAACATTCCAAAGAGTATTGAGTGGAATCAATTTATAATATGATCATTCAATATCTCAAGTTTCAAAGATAACATGGATGATCCTACCTGAAGAAACATGAGTCATTTCATGATATATCATAATGAGATTTTAATATTTAAGTATCATCATAAAACGATGGTAATATGATGCCAGTCATATTGATTGTTGAATGGAAAGACTGAGGTTGTTGTAAGAAAGAGAAGTTGTAGTACATTCCCTAGAAATATCTGACAATGCTAATTGTGGTCGATCAAAGTCTTTATATCTCCACCATTATTGTTCTTGATGAATATAGATGATTTTGGAAGATGAAATATATAAATTAATTAGAATGGGTTTTCATTCCAAAGTAGATATTTAATGTGGGGGTTTTTCCTAGTGTATATCGAACAATTGTGTCACGACCCGCCTTCACCAAAATGAGGTAAGGGCCAGAAGATTTCCAGGCCCTTCCTTCTTAAAGTTGAAGGAGATATAATGACCCCTGAAACCCTACTTCGATAGGTCCCGGAGTGGCGAGCAGCACCAAGGGTATAAAATCACACACTAAATGGAAGGCATTGCTCTTTTTATTTTAATAGGATCGAGAGATAAGATAGTAAATCCCATAACACCAAAATTGAATGTTCAAATATGACTGAAAATAAACCATTCCCATATGCATGTTCAATGTTAAAATATAGAAGCCACGAAACTCCAAAAGGTAAAGTACCAAGAAAAGGAAAACGAGAATAGAGACTGCCCCAAGGTCCAAGCTAGTACGATCCCAGACGATCCCTGATGTCCTCCTAAAAACCTGAATACTATTTTATATATGTTGGGTGAGCATTCAAATACACATTGTAGGGAAAACGAAAGATTCTTATGCATAAGTGAGGATACATTCTAATGCCCCTTGGAAAAAGAAATAACCAAACACCCAACAAGGAAAAGGTATCCACCCAACCTCACCAAGGAACGCTCCCCAAATAACGCAAGTCAAGTAACATATAGTAATAGCACATCGATATTTGGGTACCCTGCCTCACTTTGCCACTAGTTATTGAAGACATCCTACTCATTGAACCAATCCCTCCATTCTCACCATATTCCCACTACCACACCTGCTCGCATACACCTGGGCCACAACCACACATCCCTCCCGCAAACATCTGGGCCACAACTATTATCCCTCCTGTAGATAGCTGGGCCACAACAACCTCACGTAACCATGTCCGCAAACACCTAGGCCTGAACAACCACTGCAACACCCGAAGACACCTAGGCCAGAAAGCTATCGTCACACCGGAAGACACATGGGCCTCATCCCAAAGATACTTGGGAAACAACCTGCCCACAAACAACTGGGCCAACCACCACAACTACCCGACTCGAATATTCTTGGGATAATAATGGACCTCAGTCCATCATAGCCTACCCGAAGATAATTGGTCTATCCGGGAAAGGGAGAAGAAAGGAGTTAATAACCATCCACTAATAGATGATTTGGGAAAAACACTCTCCCCCATGAAGTGGGGATGTTCGGTACTAAGTGCTCATCTTGGGTGGGGTGCGAATAAGAATCATAAGAACTACCAGTATATGTATAAGTAACAAACACTTTAAACAACCTAGGTGTTATAAATCCAATCCTAGAACAAGCACACTCGGTCATATTCATAGGAAGCACACTGCTCACAGCCGAGTCACAACTCATCCCCATATCCAATTCCCATTTAAGATATTCTTGCTTCCAGGTTCAAGTAATCTCATTTAAATAAAGTTATTCAATACTGGGCAACTAATAGCATAAGCACTAACCAAGGAAAAGTTACAGCAAACAACAATTTAAGCATTCACACCCGGTTCTCTTGCAGTGTCACAACAAAAAAGAGATAAGTGAGATCCCTTGAAGTACTAGAACCAATGAAAACCCCGAGATACATCCCCAGGTTCCAGAAATCCAGGAGCCAATGGTCTCTCAACAATAGAGGGTTGCACCACAATTAATGATATAAGCATAGTAATCACACAGCCTCAAATTCACAACTAGGAAAAGTATAAAAACATGGTATCCCATCCCCACCCGTATCACTATAGCCATTGGCCTGTGAATGAAACAAACAATCCACTACCACCAACACAAGGTAGGCCCATGCAGGAATATTCAGATTTAAGAGATTTAACACACTCCATGGTTTCAATTCCATGGTGCTTTAACTGGGGTTATCACAGAAAAGGGTTGATCCTGGTGCTTTAAATTTATTTAACTGAGTATACCTAATTAACCAATTAAATGTTACAGTTATTTCAAAATCCAGGAGCACCGAGGTTCAATAGTACACAGAGAAAGACCACCTATGACAATTATTTTCAGTGAGCATAGGCTCGTACAGTTCACAACACATATCAACTTAATGAGTACAGTAGAACCTCAATCACACTCCCCCTTCATTCTTTAAATTTTGTTCATTATCTTCATTATGTTTTGTTTCATCAGTTTCCACAAATGCAAAAGCATGACCACACTTCATGATACACAGAATGTAGAGATGAATTAGAAAATCCCTACTCAATTGATCAAGGATCAACATTTTTTTCCACGTTCCAAGAACTGGGGATGTGTGACTTGCCGGGGACGGACGTCGGGAACCCCAAGGATGAGAAAAGGACTTCATCCTAGGAACACCACAAGTCTTTGGAAGGAGGGAGTTAAAGCGCACTAGGGAAAAGAGAATAGTTACCCAAAAAGGAAGAAGGGGGGAAAAGAACTTCTTATGCGATATATAGATAAAATCCAGTTGTTACGGGATATGAAATTTGAATGCCTTGGAAGTTGGATCGTATTTATTCCACATGGTTGGGTGGTTACACACGACTGGATTAATTTTTATTTAGTAGGGAGGTTTCTTTGATTTTTATATATTAATTATAGGCTTAAAAACAGCCGTGAAATTCTTCAAAAAGTTAAAAAGCCATAAAGGTGGGGTTATGGGGGTGGCTACAGATGAAAATCCCACCAAGGCTGGATGACATTGATCGGTCGCGCCGATCAGTCCCACTGATCGGTCCAACCGATCGTTCTCGCTGATCGATCGCACTAGAATTTGGAAAAGGGAGGGGTCATGAGGGTCTGGGCCATTACATCAGATACCTCTCAAACTATTCACGCACTCAAGAATTCAGATCCATACCTGAAGGAGAGAGGGGGGGGGGGTCCGAACTACCACCATAGAAGATACCTCTCAGGAGTGAACCTATCTGACATAGGAACAACTTATCTCATACACATCCATGGACACCATGCCACTCCTTTCCCCATGAAACCACACCAAAAAAAAAAGAGTTAACCGTCCCGCTAGGTGGGAGAGGGGTTTCCCGTCCTCTGTGTTAAGATAATATCCGCTTTGGGCGGCACTGACTCACCCGCACAGGTTTAGGCACATCCAATTTAATTCATCCTAAATAGTAATCAGGTCCTCCCCTCCCCATCCATTAGGACACATCACACACATTCACAGAAAAGGAAACTACACATCCCATAGTAAATAAGGTAAATCATTGAATATCATACAAGTAATGGAAAAACATGATAAAACTCAAGACAACTCTGGGTACTAGGCACACATCTGTGCCTCCCTCTCCCAGGTACTCTCCTCAATCCCCCCATGTCTCTATATCAGTGACCCAATGGGATGGTTTATCCACAAAGCACCTTCTCCTCATGACCCTCGATCATCACTGGTCATTCCACAAAGCATGAATCATCTTCGATATATAACTCTCCCCAATCGATGATGTGGGAGTCTTCGTGTAGATATCGTCGAAGGGTCCGATGATCCTAGGATATATCTTACATCCCCTACCAAACCTCTGCTTCCCACACCGAGGGGAGACCTTCAAGAACAAGTGGTCCCCGACCTCAAACTCCAAGTGCCTTCTCTGATCATCTGTATATGACTTCTGCCGGTCCGGAGCTGCCATCATCCTTCCTCGTATAAGTTGAACCTTCTCTGTCATGCTCTTCACAACCTCCAGGACATGAACACCTTCTTCCCCAACTTAGTCCATCACACGGGTGAGCGACATGCCCTCCCGTACAAAGATTCGAACGGAACCATGCCAATGGAATAATGGTACTATCATTGCAGGATAACTCCATTAGAGGAAAGTGTAGCACCCATGATCCCACAATGTACATGGTGCATGCCCGTAGCATATCCTCCATGTTCATGATGGGGTTCTCTGCCTGCCCATCTGGCTGGGGGTGGAAGGTAGGGCTAAGGCGCAGCTGCGTTCCAAAAGCATGCTGCAAACCTTGCCAGACTCGTGAGGTAAATCATGCATCTCTATCTGATACTATGGTCCTCAGAACTACCTGCAACTGAAACACCTCATCCACATACCTTCGTACTAAATCATCTACTGCACTCGACTCCTTGATTTCTATAAATTGAGCTAATTTTGTCAACCGATCCACTAATACCCAGATGGTGTCGCACCCTCCTTGATCCCTGAGTATCCCTGTGACCAAATCCATCGAGATTTCATCCCACATCCACTTGGGCACATCTAAAGGTTGCAACAAACCACCTGGAACACAATGTTCAACCTTCACCTGCTGACACACTAAGAACATGGCCACAAACTCTGCCACTGCAAGCTTTACTCCGGGCCACAAAAATTCTCTCTTCAGACCCTGGTACATATTGGAAACTCCAAGGTGCACTATTAGGGGTGAGTTGCAGAACTCACTATGAACGTGGACACTCATCACCTCTGGAACAAACAACATTCCTCATAAAATCATCTCGTTCTGACCATCCTTCGTCCACCCTTTCATAGCATTGCCCTGGTCAACTCGGTCACGCATCACATTGCACTCTTGGTCTCCCCACTGAGACTCGTCCACCTGAAGTAACAGAGGAGACTGTACTGCCATCTGATATAGGAAACCCCTTCTACTATCCATCCTCGCATCAAGGTGTAGGGAATCCAACTCCTCCATCACCCTCCAAGTGTCTGTCGACTCTAAGACCGCATCCCTCTATGACTTCCTGCTCAATGAATCAGCCACCACATTTCCTTTCTCTGAGTTGTAGGAAATCTCGAAATAGTAATCCTGGAAGAATTCCATCAATCTTCACGGTCGTAGGTTCAGGTCCCGCTAGGAGAAGATATACTTCAAGATTTTGTGGTCTGTGAAGACTATAATGTTCTCTCCCATGAGGTAATGTCGTCACATCTTTAGAGAAAAAACGACCTTCGCAAGCTCCAGATCATTGGTGCCATAATTACGCTCATGGGGACGTAACTGCCTAGACCCATTGGATATCACCCTTTTCTGCTTCATCAACACACACCCAAGGCCTTTTCCCGAAGCATCACAGAATACTTCATATGCTACCCCTTCTTATGGCAACCTCAACACTGGGGCACTAACCAACTTCTCCTTAATATAGTCGAAGGATACATCACACATCTCACACTACAAAAATGGCTGGTCCATTTTGGTTTGGGCTGTCAAAGGTGCTGCAACTCAGGAGATGTTGGGTATCAACCTCCGACAGTAACCTGCCATCTCGAGGAAACTACGGACCTCTGCCACATTCTTGGGTGTTGCACACGAAACAACTACCTCAATCGTTGATGGGTCCACCGCTACCCTCTGTTCAGATCCTACGTGCCTATGGAACTGCACTTCTCGCGTCCAGAACATGCACTTCGATAACTTCCCATAGATTTGGTGCTTTCGGAGGACGACCAAAACCGTCCTTAGGTTCTCAATGTGGTCCTCCTCTGATCTTGAGTAGATCAGGATGTCATCAATGAAAACAACTACAAACCGATCCATATACTCCCTGAAGATGGAGTTCATAATCCCCATGAACGCAGGAGGGGCATTCGTAACACTGAAAGGAAAGAATAGAAACTCGAAGTGCCCATATCTTCACCTGAAGGCCGTCTTCGAGATGTATCCCTCATTCACCCTCAACTGGTGATATCCAGACCGTAGGTTGATATTCGAGAACCATCATGCCCTTTTCATCTGGTCAAAGATATCGTATATCCTCAGTAGAGGGTAGAGATTCTTGATCATTACCTGATTCATCCTCTTATAGTCTATGCACAACCCGATACCACCATCTGACTTCTTTGAGAACATGTCTGGGGCACCCCACGGTGACGCACTCGGTTGAACAAAACCCTTCTTCATCAGATCATCGATCTGAATTCACAACTCACGTAGCTCCGAAGGCGCCATTCGATAGGGAGCCATCGAAATAAGACGAGCACCAGGCTGCAAGTCTATCCCAAACTAGATATCACATCGATGGGTTAGAGTCATCACCTCCTCAGGGAAGACGTCCATAAACTCACTGACAATCCTGGAACTTCCACCATCTCAACATCCACTGGCTCTGCTGAAAACTCGGATAACAAGGAGAGGAGGGTTTCCTCTCACCTATTGCCATTCTGGCTACTCCACTCGCCGATGAAAGAAACACATCGGCCACCCATGTCTGAGAACGGAACCTTCCTCGGAAGATTTAGATGATGTAACACATAGAGAAAAGCTAGTGGATGCTGATAATGACATCGTATGGCTGTATCTGTAGCTATAGTAGATCCATGACTGACTGATGTGGCCCTATCATCAATCTGCATCCTCTACAAACATATAAAATTTCGGTCTGACCTCTGACAGGTGTGCACAACACTAGTGGCACTGGAAGTATCTCAGCATCCAGAACCAGAGCACAGGCAAGACTGGGTGTAACAAAGGAGTGAAAAGATCTGGTATCGAACAAAGCGTAAGATTGGTTACTAAACAAAATGATCGTACCTCGAACAACCTTTGGTCCCGCTGGAACTGTTGCCTCCGCGGCATGAAACTGTCCTCACCCAGCTCCTCTACCACTCGTTTGTCATCCCATCCCCGACCACGCCATTGTCAAGGTTCTTGAGGAGAGCCCTGAGCTCAGCCTTCCCTTGAAACGTCTACCCTCGGAGGAGAGGAAGCTCACTGCCCCTGATTCTACTACTGAAAGGGCCTAGCTAGAAGCTACTGCTGGGGCGGGTGCTAGGAATGTGTGCCACTACCGTACTGAACTCAGTCTGGGTACAAATTTAGGAGATTTTCATGTCTCCCACAGATGAGGAACCTCAGTCCTGGACCTGAAGGGAAAGGGCAAGGACCGGGGGACCGGAACTGGATGTGTTGCGTCCTGCTCCCTGGTGGTCGGAACCTAAAGGGTCGCGATGCTGGAGGTATGGTACTGACGGACATTCCCTTCGATGGGCCTAGATTGAGTCCCCTATTTGGACACACCTCCTAGCTAGTGCATACTCTCCACCACCACTTCCTTCTTCTTGACTTCCAATATTGTCAGAAAGGTGAAGGGGGTAACAACGTACTAGAGGGAGGGTCAAAGCACCTCCTCTAAATGTCTCACCCAAGACTCCTCATATGGAAAGGGGTCAGGAGAAACGAATAAGAGGTCCTTGAACTTGATACCCAACTCCCTTACTAACTTACTCTCATGATAGAGGGAGAGTACCTCATGTCTCTTCTCTGCCTTCATCGTAGAGGACAGTAATTCTACCAAGAAATCCTTCTCGAAATCATCCCATGACACCTAAACCTCTCTCCTCTCCCACTGGTAGAGTTTCAACCACTGACGTGATGCTCCCCACATAAGGCTGATGGACAGAGGAACCCAGTACTCGGTTGGATCCCGGATCAAACCGAAGGCTATTACCCGCTACTCCAGCTAGCCCTATGTCTTCATGTCAGAGGTGCTTCCCTCATACTCCTCGAGGGTCTATCATTGGATGGCTCTAAGCGTCTTCCGCCACTGGTCATCCCAATCCTCTCAATCATCCCTCTGATGATCGTTGAAGTCAACCTTCTGGGCCTCGATCGCCCGTACAACTCATGGTCATCTCTCAGGTTCCATAACTGCAAGGTAAACAAGGAATGGAAAATCCCACATAGTGAAGAATATTGTTCTTACATTATATTTGTCTACTTAATTTATTTTTGAATCCCAAAAACACCCAGAAACACGAGAACACAAGTCATTATGCTTCATATACCTTTCCTAGGGTCTCTACCCCGCAATCAGTGTAGCCTCACTTGGTCGTTCGGTAGGTCCAGAGTCCTTGCATCAGATCACGCGGGGCCCTTAAATCTCATGTCCATGCTGATCCTCGCTGGCCTAATTCACACACCAACGTCACCCAACACTATTTCCCTACCATCCCATGAAATCCTCACTATTCCTAACAATAGACTCCATCCAATCTCTCAACCTCCCCTCTAATACCATTTTGTCACGACCCACCTTCACCAAAATGAGGGAAGGGTCAGCAGATTTCCAGGCCCTTCCTTCTTTTAGTTGAAGGAGAGATAATGACCCCTGAAACCCGCCTTCAATAGGTCTCGTAGTGGCGAACAACACCAAGGGTATAAAATCACACACTAAATGGAAGGCATTACCCTTTTGCCTTTTAATAGGGTAGGGAGATAAGATAGAAAATCCCACAACACCAAAACTGAAAGGGAAAATACGACCGAAAATGTACCATTCCCATATGCATGTTCAAAGGTAAAAGATACAAGCCACGATAATAAAAAAGGTAATGTACCAATAAAATTAAAACGACAACAGCAACTGGCCCAAGTTCTGAGCTATTACGGTCCCACAAGATCCCTGATGTCCTCCTGGAAACTTGAAAATAGTTTTATATATGTAGGATGAGCATACATGTACACTCATTAGGGAAGACCAAAGACTCTCATTAACAATTGAGGAGACATTCTAATGCCTCGTGGAAAAAGAAATAACCAAACACCCAACAAGGAAAAGCTATCCACCCATCATCACCATGGAACGCTCCCCAAATAATGCAAGTCAAGTAATATATTGTAATAGCACATCGACATTTGGGTACCTCGTGCCGCTTTCCCAATGGTTATTGAAGACATTCTCTGTATCGAACCAATCCCTCCATTCTCACTGTAGTCCCCTTGCCACACTCGCCCGCACACACCTGGGCCACAACCACACATCCCAACCACAAACACCTAGGCCACAACTACTATCCCACCCACATACACCTGGGCCACAATAACCTCACGTAACCATGCCCCCAAACACCTAGGCCAGAGAAACCACTTCCACGCACGAAGAAACCTGGGCCAGAAAGATATTGTCATGCCCGAAGACACCTAGGCCTCATCACAAAGATACTTAGGAAACAACCTTCCCGTAAACACCTGGGCCAACCACCAAAACTACCCCACCTGAAGATTCATGGGCTAATAATGGACCTCAGGCCATCATATCCTGCCAAAAGATACTTGTTCTATCCGAGAAAGGGAGATGAAAGGAGCTAATAACTGGCCACTAATAGAAGTGTTGGGAAAAACACCCTCCCCCATTAAGTGGGGGTGTTTAGCACGAAGTTCTCAACTTGGGTGGGGCACGAATAAAAAACATAAGAACTACAAATATATGTGTAAGTAACAAACACTCAACCCAACCTAGGGTTTCCAAATCCAATCCATGCACAAGAACACTCATCCCTATTCATAGGAAGCACATTGCGCACAACCGAGTCACAACTCATCCCTAGAACCAATTCTCATTTAAGATATTCTTGATTCCATGTTCAAGTAATATCAGATATATAATGTTCTTCACTACTAGGAAACTAACAACATGAGCACAAACCAAAGGAAAAAGTTATAGCCAACAACAATTTAAGCATTCACACTTGGTTCTCTTGAAAAGTCACAACAACAAAGGCATAAGTGAGATCCCTTGAAGTAATGGAACCAAAGAAAACACCGAGATACAGACCCATGTTCCTGAAATCCAGGAGCCAATGGTTTCTCAACAACCGAGGATTCCACCCCAATTCGTGATATATGCAGAGTAATCACACAACCTCAAATTCACAACTAGAAAAAGTACGACAACATGGGATCCCATCCCCACCCGTATCACCCTAGAAATCATCCCGTAAAAGAAAAAACCAAACCACTACCACCATCACAAGGCATTCCCATGAAGTTATTTTCAGATTTAATAGATTTAACACACTCCATGGTTTCAATTCCACTGTGCTTTAACCGGGGTTATGACAAAAAAGGTTTGATCCTGGTGATTTCAATTTATTTAACCGAGTATACGTAATTAACCAATTCCATGTTATGGTTATTCAAACATCTAGGAGCACCGAGGTTTAATAGTGCATAGAGAAATACCACCAATAACCATGATTTTCAGTGAGCATATGCCCATACAGTTCACAACACATAACAACATAAAGAGTACAACAGAACATCGATCACCCCCCTTCATTCTTTAAAGTCACGTTCATTATATTCATTATGTTCTATTTCATCAGTTTCCAAAAAAGAAAAAATCACTCCAACCCCGCATGGTACACATAAAGGGGATACGAAGGAGAAAATCCCTACTTGATTGATCAAGGATCGACGTTTTTCTCCACATTCCAATAACATGGGATGCGCGATTTGCAGGGGAGGGATGTCGGGAACTCCGAGGATGAGCAGATGACTTAAGCCTAGGTGAATCATAAGTCTCAATATGTAGTGACTTAAATCTCACCAGGGAGAAGAGAGAAGTCGCCCAAAAAAGAAGAAGTGGGGATAATAACTTCTTCTGCGATATATAGATAAAATCTGGTTGTTACGGGATAAGGAATTTGAACATCATGGAAGTCGGATTGTGGTTCTTTAAAGTGGTTGGGTGGTTACACGTGACTGGATTAATTTTAATTTATTAGGGTTGTTTCTTTGATTTTTAGATATTAATTATGGGATTAAAACGACCTTGAAACGCTACAAAAAGTTAAAATGGCCTAAAAGTGGGGTTACGGGGGGGGGGGGGGGCTGCAGATGAAAACAGCCAAGGATGGATGACACTTATTGGTCCCACCGATCAGTCGTGACGATCAGTCTCACCGATCTGTCCCACCGATCGGTCCCATAGATCGTTCTCGCTAATTGGTCGCACCGATCGGTCTTGTTGATCGATCCCACTAATCGGTCTCACCCATCGGTCGTGCCGATTGGTCCCACCGATCGGCCCGAGCGATCGGTCGCACCAGAATTTGGAAAATGGAGGGGTCCTGATGGTCTAGGCCATTACATATTGGACCTCAATATAAGGATTATGTTTTTTGAAAAGAAAGTATTTCTACTTAGGAGTGAATGAGATGCAGAAATATGAAGGTAATAGGTAATGGATTCTAACCTCTACCCTTGAGCATGTACCTCATACCTTTTCTCAAAATGGTTCAAATCAACGTAACATGTAGAGGGAAATGTACATGGAACAATTCACGTAATGAGTATTGGAATAGATAATGGTTCTTCGTGGAAGGATTTTCAGTACACAGAATTGATCATCAATGGAGGAAGTGATTCAGTATGAGGACCGACAAACACATGGTATGTGGTGATGGTTTTTTGTTCCCATGAGGTTCGTATTACACAATGGAGGATTACCTTACATAGATAGAGTTCAGTATACAATGATCATTTTCCCACATTTAAAATTTTGGTAAAATAGATAAATGAAAATTGTGGAGTTTTTTACCTATATAAGAAGTGATAATACCATCACTAAATAAAGTGAATTAATTAAAATAATATCATCACAGTGGTAAAAATATTTTAAGTCCAAATGTGGTACATATGAGAGATTATAAATAAGAATAATTTGTACCCAAAATATGAATACATTCATGTAATTTGAAAGAGGTTTCCATAGACGATATTTTGGATAAGAAAAAGTGGTATAGGTGGGATGACATAATTCAAAAAAATTTAAGATGTATTCAGAAAGAAAAACTCGTTATTCAAAGGTAGTACAAAGAGGTGTTAATTAAAGGTCGTATACAAATTCCATCTGCAGAGGTGGTATGTAGTGGCCATACATGGAGGCAGTATGTGAATGGGGGGAACAACGCAGAAGTTGTTCCTGATGAAGGGATTGAGTGTGGAGTTGGTGTAGTGTGTAGAAGAGGTGAAATATGCAATTTAGGCATAGTCCATAGAGCAAAGTCAGTCTGTTGAGGATAAGAGATACATGGGGAAAGAGAACTCTGTGAAGCATGCGTTGAATGAGAAGCAAGAATAGTAGGATGTCCATGAAAGGTATGTAGAGATGTCATGGTACATAGATTCTAGATAGTTCATAGAATCAGTGACAGTTCATAGATACAAAAAACAACATAGACTGAGTTTTTGATTCTATAGAAAAAAGGGGAATAACTTATTGTGAATTGAGTAATTTCACGAACGGAGAAAACTGAATATAAAATTGAATCAATTCGGTACATCAACGCAAGCGGTGTCTCATGATTAATATAAAAGAAGGGTTTTAATGATAATATGTTGAAGATAACTTCATATTAATTAAATCATGGAGAAATCTCCCAATGTATTGGGTATGGATGAGTCAACTGTAGTGATCTGAGGGAAGTAGTGGGCTACCTCTGAAGATTTGAAAAGGCATTGTTCCTGCAATAGTGTGACAATTCTAGAACAATTGTAATCCATAGATAGTGAAGTCTAGTGGAATTTGGTACGACTAAAAACCTATCATTGTATGATTCATAGATGTATCCATAAGTGGTGAACCATGTTAAAATGATTTTTTTTGTCCTTTTTCATGTGAATTTTTTATTTTTTGCACAAATACGTCATATATTTTAAACGAATATCCTACCAATGTGAGAACATGATCCAATATTGAAGAGAAAAATTGGAAAACTAGACTCACCCCCTCCCCTCTCAAGGGGTCTTGGGTCATTTAATTCATATCAGAGGTAAAATGTTTACATTTTTTGGATACTCATCTATAATTCTATTCATAATAGGATTTATTTTTTCTTTCTTTAGTAAACAATGAAGAGATGTCTTTATGAATGTATAGTTAGCTCTGAGTAGTGTTCTCTACCTAGACAGGCCATGATGAATATGAAAAATAAAGAGAAGAATCCATTGACGAAGTTCTATATGTCCAAAGATGATACAGTTTCTGGTTCTCTATGCCCTTACAATATTGAAGAAATATAAGCATTGGAGTGTAAAGAGAAGGTTGTACCTATTTCAACCAATCCTATGGAGTCCAGAAAAATTTGTTATGTTGTTTATATTTTTTCCAAACATGATATTGCATGTGATCTAGAGAAATTAATAACCAATCTTCATGATATTATTGATGAATGAGTTGTTACTGTTTGTAGAATATTTCATTGCTTGAAGGATGATATCACCCTACTAGAAAGAGTAGATGAAAATATGGAAATTGTCTTAGTAAGAATCATTTCAGTATATTATAAGCTATCTAGACAGATTGAAGCCTTTAAAATGAAAGCAGTCAATAAGACAATAGAATAAGGGTGCTTTTAACATGAAGATGATGTGGAAAATAAAAAGAAGAAAAAGGTTAATATTTGAAAAAAAAAATCCATGAAGATATGGGAACTCAAATATTCTTTTCCAACCAAAGATAAGATTCCTGATTATGAGGTTGAAATATTGAAGAGGAGTTCTGAAAAAAAGTTGATCCGGATTGATGATCAGAATATCATCCTCAATATGGATTGTCTAAAATTGGATGCTCATTTGAAAAATCATTATAAGACACTTATTGGCCCTTTACAAAAGAAAAAAAACAATTTCTATTGGTACTCATGTCCATTGGAGGATTCTAAAGCTAAATATCATTCAACAACTGACAAAAATATCATGACTAATGCAATGGTCTCTCTCAAGAAACAATGCATATTGATAAATAATGCTCAATGGAGGAAAATAAATTTGAATTTCCTTCATCATGTGTTAAGAAGATCATGAATATTTTTCTAATATATGAGAAAAATCTGAGAGGAATACGGTACCATCAAAACATCTACATACTCATGATTATAAATATGTTTCTACAAGAAATGCTGGATGGAAGTGAAATTCAAAAAAATTATGGACGAGGAATGGTGAGGAGTTACCATCCACCATGGTGAACGTGGATAGAAAGAAATATTTTTTTCAAGACAATTCCCCAAACAGAGCCCAAAAAATGACAATGATGGAAAAAATCCCTCATCCAGAAAATATCAAGAAGTTAAGATTTGTGTACCAATTTTAGTGATGCAACATGTCTGGGAATTATAAATTATATTTTGGTTACAATCCAAAAAATGAAAAATCAAAAATTAATCCCATCACACAGGTGAACAATAAATAGAGGGAGATGCCCCATCGATAGATTCTGAATAATTTTTATTGTGACAATAGATTTTAAATTATTGAAAACATATGATCCCTATGAAATGGTAGTGGTCACAAGGTTTCAATGTGCTCATATCAAAATTAATCAACAGATAATAAGAATAGAAGACTACACAAGCGGACCAGGAATGAAAAATGAAACATGGGGGAAGAAATTATATGAATAGTATGACCAAAATTTTCCCAAATATGTTATCGGGTAGGGAAGATGAGAATAACCAAGTTTTTAGATCCATGAAACTAATGGTAAATTCATCAATAAGAGAAACTAATAAAGATGACACTCAAATAAATTCGTGTGGAAGTGCTAGACATCCTACAATAGTTAGAAATGAAGTGTCACTCATCTGGCTAGAAGAGTTGGAATGAATAAATAAACATGAAAATGCGCCGGCCAAGGATGGTGGTAAAGGAAAGAAAAAATTTCTTAATATTAAGATAAAGTGCATGAGAGATTATAAAAAGTGAAACATATTTGTTAATGATGTTCTATGTGAGATATTCCTATAATATTTTCACATTTCACAAGGTTTTTTAACATTGATACCAGAACAAGAAGTATCCATTACGAGGTGTAAGAATAAATTGTTCATGAGGGCTGTCAATATGGAAAATTATCCACCAATATAAGAAGATAATGTGAATAGAGCCATTCCACAACAAAAAAGATCAGATCAAATGTTCATATTTTCATCATCATGACTGGAGTAATAAGAGTAAATTTTATGAGAAATGAATCTCAGCAATGTATCTAGTATTGAAAAAGAAATTAGGAACATCCTTATTCACATAATAATTTTTTATTGTATTTGTGATGAAATACATGGAATTTGGGTTGAATAATTCTTTTAGGGGGGATATCCTGAGAATTATTGAATTTTGTAATCTATTGACTGTTATTCTGAAGAATTTTTGAACAATAGAAGATTTATTATTTGATATTCAAATATTAATTAGATGAAGGATCACCCTTGATGAAGATGATGAGTATTTCCCTTATGGGAGATAAAAATGAAAAAGATTCCATAGTTATAATCTTAATCAGTATCTACCTCAATTAGTATCAATTTCTCTTACTCTAGAAATTATTTAAAAAACATTTCATTGGAAAATGTATTTCAGTTCCCAATCTCTCATTTTTTGACACTAAACATGAATAGAATTTCTCAAAAGGCGAGTAACTAAAATTATCAGTGACATAAGAAGGATGGAAGTTCCCCAAGGTCACTTATCCCAATCATTAGACATGAATATTTTTTATCTATTTGTTGAATTTAGTGCAAGAGTTTAGTGTTGATTATTACATTTCACGTATAATATCATCATCCTGGAATGAATGTGGAATAACCTTTAAAACAATGTGCCTGAGTTCTCATTTCATGAGGTATCCTGATCAGTGAATAATGTACATCCTTGTTATAAAAATCAAATAATCTTATTTTCAACAATCAAAATTTCTTATCTTATCATATAGTAAAAGGAACTATGGCATATTTCATATGAAAGGACTGATACCCTTTTCCAATTCACTATTATTTTCATGTAAATTAGGGGGATAGAAAGAGAAAATAAATATCTAAAATTGAGAGACAATGAAAATGAAAAATGGAGAGATATAATGTTTTCAATTTGAAATTGACCCATTCATTTGAGAAAGAATTGATGATATTGAAAAAAAATTACATAGGGGAGATTTGATAGAAAAATTTGTATATAATGTTGTATTTTTTGCCAATAGTTTTTAATGAAGATATAAATAAAGAAGGATATAACAAATAACATTAAATTTATTGAGAGTGGAAATTCATAAATTTTTTGAAGTGATCTTTTGTTCAAAATACATGTATCAAATTTGATGCATTGTATCCCAAAATTAAACTATATTAGAGAGTTTTTAAGTGAATTTTCTTATAATGTGAGCATGAAACATCTCACTTTTCAAAAGGGCCATGAGAAATCATACATGAAGAAACATGCATCATTGCATGAGGGATGATATGGAGATTTGAATATTTAAGAATGATCATAAAAATGTTGAGAAGGTGATGATAACCATATTCAGTGTAGAATGGAGAGACTGATGTAGTAGGAATATATAAAAGTTTCAGTACATTCCCTGGAAAAATATGATAATGCTAAAGTTGATTGATTAATGAAATTATATAAAAATAAATTTTTTATGAAAGAAGATGATTGTTGAAGAAGAAATTTGACAATTAAGTAGCATGATTGTTCTTGCTGAAGAAGATTTTTAAGGTTGTTCTATTTCCAAATGTTTTTCAAATTATTGGAACACAATATCAGGATTTTTTTTCTATAATGGACAGATTTTTATATAGGAGTGTACAAGATGTGGAATGGAGAAGGAAATCTTTAATGGAAGAAAATAGCGTACCTCAGAGCATGGAAAACGTTCCATTTCTTGGAACTGTTCACAACCATGTACCATGTAGCTGGAAACACATGTGAAATGGTTCACGGAATGGGTGGGCTATGGAAAATAGTTCTCCCTTGAAGGAGTTTATGTACGTGAAAAGGATCGTCATTGGCGGATGATATATAGTACAAGGACCAATAGAAACACGGTACGCGGTAAAGGTTTTCTGTTCGTAGGAGGGATATAATATATGGTGGAGGCTTACAATTTGTAGATAGATTTTAGTATACAATTAATATTGTCCCACATTGAAAATTTCACTAAATTTTTTTGTTAAACTGGGGAGTTATTTTCTTATATAATGAGTTCTAATTATTTTATTAAAGTCAGTGAATTCAATAAGAAAATATTTCCACTATTGTGGAGCTTATCTTGGTCCAAAAGTGTATGCTTAAATAGATTATACATATGAAAATGTGGTATGTGAAAGATTAAATGGTTCGTGAAATTGGAAGGAGTAGGAGACATAAGAGATTATGTGTAAGAAAAAGTGGTGTTCGGGAATGAAATAATTCACAGAATTTGAATAAGATGTTCGTGTCTAGATGAAACAGTATGCCAAGGTGGTACACAACGGTGGTACATTGAGTATATAAACGGAAGATGTATGTGAAGGTATTCCACATAATTGTAGAGTTTACCAAAGTAGGAAATGTGCATGGAGCAGTTGCAGTGTGCGGAGAAGGTTTGGTAGGGGGACCAGGGTGGTCCGCACATCATATAAATTCAGCGAAGCAAAGGTGGTATGTGGGTATGGTGCGATATGTGAAGAATGAATGGTACATGATGTAGTTGTGCTACACAGAACATTCTTGGAATGCGGACCAAGTGAGGTTGTTAGAGGAGGCATTATACGTAGATCATTGATAATCCAAAGAATCAGGGAAAGTTTGTGGAAACAAAAACATCATAAAGGTAGTTTGTAATTCTAGTAAACAATGGGAGTAAGTTCTAGTTAATTTAGTAGTTTTACTAAATGTGAAAAATTAATATAAAATAGCATCAATTCAGGATATTGATGCAAGTAGTGTCTTGTTCTAAATAAAGATAAATACATTTAATGTTAATCTATTTATTCGACCTTCAAGTCGATAAACTGAGGGAGTCTTCTACCAAGGCAGTGGGCTAGGGGAGTCAACATATGTGATATGGGGGAAGTAGTATGACATCAATAATATTTTTTAAATGAAGTGTTCCAAGGAAATAGTGATTGTTCTCGATCCTTCATAATCCACATCTATTGAAGATTAGCAGAATTGGGTATGATCATTAACAAATCAGTGTATTCCCATAGGATGTAGAAATTAGTTTTGAACCAGGTAAAAAAGTTGTGTCTTATCCTCAAAATTTGAATGTTTTAATTACCTCACATATTCATCATATATGTTTATACAATTTCATACCAATGTGGGAACAATATCCTGTAAAGAAGAGAAAAATTTTACACCATGATCCACCCCCCCTCGAGGTGGTGTGGGGTCACTCAAAGAGTATATTTTAATCAATATAAATCCATCCTGAAATGGATTGGGATGTGTTTTTAGGAATAATCACATGGTTATCACTGATTCATCATATTAGTTAATGATTCATGTTTAAATTATATTCTCTTGTTTTTGAGTTAGAATCAATAATTTTTTATCTAAAAATATAGTGGTATTATATTTACGTAGAAAAGAGTGATATATATATATATATATCATTAATGTATGAAATATATATTCACATATATGAAATTGGACGTGCACTAGTGAAGATGCTTATATTTGATAATGGTTTTTGA
Organism: Viscum album; assembly: GCA_963277665.1. NCBI lineage: Eukaryota > Viridiplantae > Streptophyta > Magnoliopsida > Santalales > Viscaceae > Viscum > Viscum album. The sequence goes on along the minus strand of OY728121.1, from coordinate 742,063,787 downwards.
TTACTCAATATATTACCAACCTGGGAAAATGACCAAGGTGGATGTGGGTTTATGTTCGTAGGATATTACAGGTTTATTTGTGATGAGGATAACAAAATATTTGATAGTTATTGATTTTAAAATAACCGATATAGAAATATCAATGGAAGGGAATACTTATTAATTATCTCAAATGAATTTTTATAATTACTACCTACTGATGAATAAAGAGGAGTAGAAGGAAGATGAACATATACAAAAGAATGTATAAAATGTTCATGAGTTTAACTGTGATCATGATGTAATATAAATGTTCTGGAATCTTTTAGGTGATCCTTCCAGTCCATATTTGAAGGAGATAATACAGGATACTCATAGATCTCCATTTTCTATTCATCTTGTATGTACGAAAATGTATACGGAATTGAAATAATTGATCTGGGGGTAGGGAACAAGTAGAGATATCATAGATTTTGTAAATCATTATGTGGTATTACCATGTGATATGGATGAATCCCAAAATTCAGAGTTCATATTGCATTCACTTTCCATGCTAGAATGGAAATTGGGGAGAAAACTATGGATTTTGTCATTGGACTACCAAAAACACTAATTGGTTTAATGCATTATCGGTGGTATTCCATCCCTTTTCTTTGTAATAATACATCATCTCTATTAGAAAAAATAGAAATGAATTCCCCTCCATTGATTTAATCCTACAAGTTTAAGGAGAACATTCATTAATCTAATCACTATCCCAACCTAAGGTCTTGTGATTGTGATTGATTTATGAAACATCTTTTTCTGAGGGAGAATGGAAAATGAAATTATATCACTATTTATGAGGAGGGATGAGATAAATATACGATTAATGATACAAAAAATATCCAATAAATAATTGACAATGTCATATTCAATTGTATATCTACCCACTCTTTCATATCTAATGAATTTTATAAGGGTGTTAAGTTTCCATGGAAACAATTATATGTTGAATTATTAGTGAAAACCCTTAATAGTATGACGATTTCATCTCATGATTAGGATTCCTCTCCAGTTGTTGATTGTGGGAATGTGCAACCTGAAAATCTTATCATTATCACATTGGATAAATTTTATGTGATATTAAGCATGGATTATATTTATGTTCATAAAACCCACATCAATTATCAATTAAGGAATCAAAAATTTGATATTTTGAACCCTCCTATGATCATACATCCATGTGGCGGTTTGTGTTAATTTACTATTCAAATAACACATGTTATATAGGTATAAATTCCCATTAAAAGTGGATTTGTATAAAAAAATATATGGTTATATAATTTGAATCAATGATACACATATTGATCAAGAATTATGTGATGTTTATATAGAAGAGTTTCCTAGAATTACACATAAATGTGATGTTGGTTTTTCAATATAACACAATATTGGTTCCACCCAAATTTTAAATAATACAAATTGATTGGGTAGAACAATGTTTCAGAAATTAAAGAAGAAATTCCAAGAAATCTGTGATAATTTATTCATTATACTAGTTTTGTCACTATAGGATGTAGTTGTTCTTTTTTTGATAAATAAAAATATATCACTGTGAATTTAAATTGATTATCTAGAGTTGAACAAGGCCACTATCACAAATATATATCATTTCTCTCGTATTAATGTCTATTTTGATCAATTCTGTGGTGATCAAAAAATTTACATGATTTACCTTACTTTTATAAATCATCAATTTAGGGTAAATAATGTTCATATACCCCAGATGACATTTTTTACATGGTATTGAAACTATGAAAATATAATGATTCATTTTGATCTTACTAATTCTCTTTTTATCTTCATGAATTTAATGAATATAAAATTTAATTATAACCTAGATCATTGTGCCATTGACCTTGTAGAATAAATTATTATATATTAAAAGAGCATAGAAGAGAATGCAGATCAATTGAGAATGGTACTATGGAACCTATGTATGCAGAAGATATATGAAAAATTCACAATTTTTTTGTGAATAAGAATGATATAATTTTTTTGTCGAATAATCTCATGTGATGGTATAATAGAAGATAACTCAATGAATGAGTCTATTGAATGCTGGAATAGACCTAACACAATGACTTAGATCCAAACCATTATCTTTTTAGATTTATTTTATCGATGATATTTAGATAATATCTCATGACTATCTAATCCTCTCAATAATTTAACTCAGAAGGGTGTTAATTTTCTCTTGTTAATGTAATGTGATGATAGTTTCATCACAGTTAAGAGAAGGACAGTCAATGAACCAATACATACATTGCCCTATTGTGGGGAATAGTTTCTAATATACGGTGATGCTTCCATGAATTGATTTTGAAGTGTTATTACGCAAAATAACATGCTTATCGCTTATGAATCGTGAAAATTTAAAATGTAATTGAAAAATTACACAACATATGATTTGGAGTTACAATAAGTAATTTATTCATTAAAAAAATATTGAAATTATTTTTATAGAGAAATGATTGATTTATATAGTAATAAAAATATAAAGAAATATATACACAAATAGAAAATGATGAATTGTTCCTGAAAACATTCTTATATTTGATAAGGACTGATGAACTATCAATACATTAGAACCCTAGGAAAGGGAACATGGTGGTTGATGCTTTACATTGGAAGGATTGTTCAATCTTATCCATGATAATTATTAGAAAACAAAAATTATTAAATTATTTAGAAAGGATAAATCATGAAATCCTGAAGGAAGGTGAAAATATCATCTTTCCAGAATGAATGTTCAACCCAGGGATGAATAAAGAGGTGAAGAAGGAAGATGAAGAGCTGAAAATGAATGTCTTTAATTGACCAATCATTATTAGTGATCATGGTATATTGATAAGGATTAGGAACCACATATGTTTCACTTCAAAAAACAAATTTGAAGAAGGAGCTGTTAGATAAATATCATTGGTGTTCATTATTTATTCATCCAGGAAGTATCAATATGTATAGGGAATGGAACGAATACTTATTGTGGGATGTAATGAAGAGATATATAATAGATTTTGTATCTCAGTTCTCGTTATATCACATGTTAGTTAAGAATGAAAAAAATCATATGGGATATTTCTTCCCTGATCAATACTAGAATGAATATGTGAAAAATCACAATGGATTTTGTTGCTGAATTACTCAAAGCCTCAAAATGGTTTTATTTATATTTGTGGTACTCGGTAACCATAATAATTCATTACACTTCATCTATATTAGTGAATACATTTCTCTAGATCAATATTTCAATATACAAATTACAGAAGTTGTAAGGATCCATGTACTAACACATTATATTATATCAGATTGGGATATGAGGTTTACCATACTGTTGTGGATAATTCATCATCAATCAGTAGATCAAAAAAATAAGACTCAATGCTGATTAAATCTTTAGAATAACGGTCATTCTGAAAGAACAGTTCAATCCCGTGAGGATATGTTTACATCATGTTCTTTGGTTTTCAAAGGTTGTAGGGATCAACACCTTCATCTAGTTGTTTTTTCATACAAGAATACATTTCACTTCAAGAATTGAGATGGAACCTTAGTAATCCATTATATTTGATGAAATGAAGAGATCCAATGTGTTGAGATGAATTTATGGAAGGAAAGGAATTATGACATGATATTGATTATGAAATTTTAATGAAATTTAGAAGCGTTAATAAACATATCAAGGAAGAACAATGTCAAGAGAAAATCTAAACTGATAACTATTAGCATGAACTAGAATTTGAATTTGGTGAAAAGGTGTTCTTTTGAATATGACCCTAAAAGGTGGTCATGAGATTCAGGATGAAAGGGAAACTAAGCCATAGGTTTATCATTCAGTTTGAGATTCATGATCATATCTGGACGGTAGCCTATCACATTGAAATTGCATTAAATATTTCTCATGTCCATGATTTGATCCATGTATATCCTCGATGGATATACAATCCTTATGATTCACACTTACAGAGCTCAAAGGTCATACCACAAGACCATGTTTGTTCTTACGATGAACAACCATATAATATTTTAGACCAATCTGATAGAGTTCTACCAAACATGGCCACTCACATGATTAATGTTTTGTGGATTAATAACCAGTTAGTGGAAGAAACATAGGAATATGAGGATATGATGATGTAGATGAATACTAATTTATTTACATGAGTGATGAATTTTGAGAGTTAAATTTATTTTAACAACAATGAACTTTTGATTTTTTAATAGAATATATATATTATAATAGTTACCTTCCACAGATGAATCATCAATCACATATTACATCCATTATATAAATATATAATTTTTGACATTTGAATATTATGTGGAAAATAATATATGTTTTAAAAAAATATAAAAAAAAATTAAAACTAATTTAATATGAAAAAAAATTTATTTAAATCTCAATAAAAATAAATAATATTAATATAAAAAGTATCATATATATATATATATGTTTAAATATGATTCAAATATTAATAAATCGAATTTAATAAAACATTTAAAATATATATATAATTAAAATTCACTGCATATAAAATAATAAAATTTATTAAAAAAAATATGTTTCTAAAAATATTTATCAAAATGAATATATTTTAAAATAATTAAAAAGTTTAGATTTTATTAAATAAATTTAAATAATTTAAAATATAAAAAATAAAAAATTTACAGATATTTACAAAAAATATTAACTTAAAATACATTAAATTATATTTCAGAACTAAAATGAGTAAAAAAATATTGAAATATTATATAATTTCACAAAAATTACGAATAATTTAAAATATTATGCTAATTATAAATCATTAAAAGCATGAGAAACTTTAAATATAATTTACACAATTAAAACTAACTAAATATTGGTAACATATTATTCCAAATACCTATAGATACATAACAATATTGAAAAATTATAAAACAAATAAAAACATTTAAATAAATTAAAACTATTAAACAATTTACTAATAATTATAAAATTTAAAAATAATGACAAATTTTAATAAAATAAAAATTACAAAAAATTATAAATATAAAAAATATAAAAAAGTAAAAATAAATTGAAAATCTATATAAATATCACAAGAACTGAATATCTAATAAAATTTAACTTCATTATAAATAAAAAAATAAGTAAAAATATTGTAAAATAAATATAATACAATAAAAATTATTAGTTATAATAAAATATTCATATATATTTTAAAATATTTATTTATATTAAATAAATAAAAAAAACAGAAAATTTGAATAAAAATAAAAAAAATATAAAATAATAAAAAGTTTATAAAAAATTACAAATTTAGTAATATTTAAAATTTTAAAAAATTAGAAATAATTATATATATTATAAAAATGGAAAACAATTAAAATTTTATTAAAATTATAAATAATTGAAATAATAAAATAAAATAAGGAATAATTTGAATAATTTAACATTCATTTATAATATATATTATAATTTTTTAGAAATATGTATATCATTGTTTTTTAAATTTTTAGGTCATAAAAATAATGAATATTTATCAATCAAGTCCAATTGAAAATAATTTTTTTTATCATGAATGTAAAGATGAAAGACTATTTCATTTTCACAATTTTAATAAATTCTGATAATTTTCATAAAAATTGAGACACATTCAAAAAAATACTAAATAGGAAACAGGTTGAAATAAGGCTTGATTTCTAAATTTCTCAATTTAGTGATCAACAATAAATAATTAGTTTAATAAAATGAAAAACATTGGGTTTTTCAAATATTGAGGATAAAAAATTTCAGTCAATCTTATAAAGTTTCAACTCTAAACACGAAACAATTATAGAAATCCATAACATTTCCAGAATTGTCAAATTTTATATAATAACATAATATCATAAAAATCTACCAACACTAATTACCAATGAACTGTTAAATATAAAGGTAAATCAATTAAAAAAATACAAAAAACCAAATTAAAACATCTTGTGCAGAACCAGAATAACAAAATATGGAATAATAAATTTTGATTAACCCTAAATTCCAAATAAATTTTAAAAACTATTCAAATTTATTAATATAGGTTTAAACAAATATTAAAAAAAATGAACCAAAATATAAAAACATAATGATGGAGGAGAGAAGCGGTGTTTGTACTTAACATATTTGGGTCGAAATCAACATTAAAAAGAAGAAATGACCATGGATGGAATTGCACAGAGCATGGAGTCCCAGGAAAGTGATGTGTTGTGGTTGTGTGGTAGAGGGACTGGTAGGGTAGTGATGTGGCTTGATAGAGTGTCACATTGTAGTTGTTCTATTGCTTGGGGGATGTGATGTGTCACATAAGATATGTGATAAAGGACTAAAGAGGGAGGAGGAGGAAGAATAGGATGTATAGGTTAAATTGATTTTTTATTTTTGATTGGAATTTTAATATGTCTCAAATATATTTTATTTGAGGGATATTTTCATCAGATATTGATATTCATTACAAATGGCCATTGTAGATGAGTTTGGCACCGGATAGTGGGAGTTACCACCATAAAAATTTGGAACAGGAAAATTTATTTTATCCCAATTAATGATTATTTATAATATAATAAGTGTTATGTTGCATATAGTCTAACATCAAGTACTATTTGTGAAGAATCACTTATCCGTCAAAAATAGTTGATCCCATATAATGGAATTTCTAGTAGTGCAAGTGAGGTAGAATGTAACACCCTGAGTTTTTATGGACCATTTTTTGAATTATATAAATATTCATTTCTTTATTACAATTAACCATGTCTAAAGTTGCTTTTATATGGCATGCACAAGGTAAATGATTTACAGAACATTAAATTTTAATACACAACAAAAAAACCTTGGTTTCTACGAATCGACATTTGATATATATAATTATTTAAATTAGATAATTATAACCTATATGTTAAACATAGTTATATTAATACTAATTACTAATTTTATCATATTTTATATATTTTTTTATAAATAAAACATATTGATAATTAATTATATGACTTCTTGTAAAATCCTTTCATTTATAAATAATATATTTTCTCAAATAAACTAATTTTAATGACATTCGGTAAAAATTAATGAAAAATAGTTTTATAAAAATTTTGAAATTGAATTTTTTAAAATATACATCATTAATAATTTATATTATATAAATTATAATTGGGTGAATTTTTGGTACTTTTCTATGAAACATTATTTTATGGATTAATACTTTAAAATACAAGTTTCTATTTTAATACTACATTTAATGAAATTTATTTATAAGGGTAAATGAAATATTAATTTTGATTGAAGGTTTAATTATATTATATTGTTAGAATTTTATACAATATAGTTAATGGGTAGCATATTGACATTTAAATTTTAAATAAATACTTATGAGAATTTCTATAATTTTAACATTAAAACAAACATTGTCAACCTGATATTACTTATATAATTGGTTCCATCTTTGTAATTATCATAATTTATAACTTCTAACAAGGAAAAAATAGTTTTTAACCAAAAATATTACTTATAGTAATTAAAATTAGATACATCTAATGAGGATAAATGGATCTTATCTAATAGATACATTTTAAATTTAAGGCCCAAAATGTCATATACAGGGGCCCAATACATTTTTTTCTAGAAAATATTAATCCATTAAACATAAATTCATTATTTCGGTTTGTTTTTAGTTGTTATTTTATAAAAAATCATGGGTACACCAACATTGTTTTTAAAAACACCAACTGAATCCTTTTCTAACCCCTATAGAAGGCCACTATCTGTCCCTCTTCTAAACACAACTCAACCAGCATATCATCAACTGATATCTACCAATTAAACATGCAAACATACATACCTTTTTCTATAATACCTCCCATTGTTCATAATGTCTTCCATGTTATCCTTTTGGCACAACCCAAAAGGAGTTACCCGGTTAAATGATAACCCCTTCTCTCTTGTTCCTTTATTTGATTTTTCTTCTCTACCACTCCAATATAATTACTCCATTATTTAATAAAAAATTCAATATATTAAATATACTTGGATTTTTTATTATATTATTTCAACCTATACATACACACACCACCATAAAATTTTTACCAAACAAACTATTTACGTGTATGGAGAACTACTACATCACTAAATGATGATTGTTTAATTGTCCATTACCTTCTCTCATGGTGGAAATTAAGAGGGGAAGTGTATTTATATATTTATATATATTATAATAAATAATTATTTTATATTATTTATTAATTTTTAATCTCATAAATGTTTACTTTCAATTTGGTGTCAATGCAATAATTTTATTTGAGGATATGTGGACTACTACCCCCTCAAATCAGAGTTATTTGTTCTCACACTCTATCGAATGTGTTAAATATGGGTTTAGTGAACATATATGATATATATAAAATTATAATTCTAATTTAATGATATTATATACATATATACATTTAACTCATTGTCATTTTTTCTTTCAATATAATAGTAAAAATGTAAACAATGTTCATGAATATATACGACTTACCATCTCCAAAAATAGTTTATGACATTCCATAATTATATATTATATGAATTATTTTTATACAAATATAATTAATATTAAATATATTTATATCATTTATTAAATTATATTATCATTATATAACTATATTTACTGATGATATATAAATTTAATAAACAAGTGAAAAAATGGAAATATTTTCTGATGTAAAACCTTTAAATAGGATGGTTATGAAGTGGGTAATATATGGTCATGATCAAGCCATAAATGGTGTTAGATAAAATAATATATTTCTTTTAATGATATATAGTAAATTTATTATTAGTATACTATTTTTTTAAGGAGTATGACGAGATTCAAGACACATGGTAATGTGATTTCATCTCACTTTTTATATCTATGATATGTGTTCTTTATTCACCACCCATTCCATATATATGTTTTATGTAATTATAATGATTGTATTATATGTATATTATAATTAAATTTTTTTGTATTCACATATATAACATATTATTTTCATTTCATGGGGATTATGATTCAAAAGTTACCAAATTCGTAAAACAGTTTTTTCTAAATTTTCCTTCTTGGAGTCTCATGATTTGTTCCGCAGTTAAATTATTTTTGAGGTGTATATAATAAATTTTTTTATTTTTTATCATGAATATAGATTTGGTTATGATATATTAACCTCCATGTAATTTATTTTTTTTACATAGATAGTATAAAACCTTACGCCCTTGTGGGAAGTGTTTTTTTTATGAAATTTCTCATTAATTTTTGGGATTTTTAATGATTATGAATGTTTGATAAAATATTATGATCAATCAATGAAAAACACAATATAATTTTATTTTCTTCTCTTTATTGAAGGTATTCTTATGTACTAGTAAAATTTATTCTATCTATTGTTCTTATGATAATCATTTTATGTATAATATAACTATCCATCACATATGTCAAAAATATAATAAATTCAAAAACCATGTTTAAGAAAATGATTTCAAAATGATTTCATATGTTCTTTGAATCCTATTTTCAGGGGAAAAAATATTTTAAAAACGATTTTTGTGTTTCAATTGTTCTATTATATGATTCCAACGATATTTACCAATAAAATTTAAAAAGAATATTATATCCTAAAGAGAGTTTTCAATATAGAATGGATATGTTTCTCAATAAATGTTATTAAAATATCTTAAAAAATTATTTCCCATCAATGCTAACATACGTTTTTGTTACTAATTCTTTTATAGATAAATTATTCGATTTTCCATAGATTTTATTTTTATTAATGGATTATGTTTTGATAGAGTTATATTTATGAAACCCATTTTTCTTTCATAGGTTATATGCTTTTAAAAAAAAATTCATGGGTTATGATTATGATGAAATGATTATGAAACATTACATTTAATTAGGTTATAATATGATTTAATTTTTATAATACACATTTCATTTCATGGCTTATGATATTATTATTTATAATATTTTGGGATATGTATTTATGATTTCATTATGATATGTGTGGAACCTATAATTCCCTTAAATTAATTGGGTGAGGATTTATATCTAATGAGATAGACTAATAGTGTATTGGGAATAAAATAATTTGACCATATTTCTTGGGGAGTGAACCTTGACCACCATGATGGTATGAGTTGTGAAATAATGCTACCAATATTGTCATTTTAGTACAAAATTTCCTCCAAGATGGTATTGGGAGTGATCCCAAAGTACAATGTTCGTATCAGTAGTGATGCCTTGGATAAAATTGAAGTCATGCTATATGTGAATGTGACAACATCATTTAAGTGTTTTACTCCTATGTTATTCTTTCACGGATTTTGTTCTTTATTTCATTATGATTCATGTCTTCTGAAGACACATGATATATACAATAATTTATTTATATGATCTATGATATTAATGATTTTATCTTCTGTTTATAGGATCATGTTCTCATTCCCTTATTCTCATGATTATTCTAATCATTATTTAGTCCATGATTGCATACTTATGATTTTTATCACCCTTATTTAACCATACTAGACATTTTCTATCACAATTTTTTTTAACATCCCAAGGATATGAAGAGATGTAATATGTTTGACTTCTCAAGGATGTTTACAAATCATGATGATCCTAGTTAGAGATAATATAGATTTCTTATGTATTAGTTTTTAGGTTTCAATGTTTCCAAAGGAACTATACATGTACAGTCTTTGAGAATATCTTTGTATAATGTTATATGTATTAAAAAAATGTTATGTAATTCTTATATACTAAAAGAGACACCCACTCTATATATCATGTACTGCGATGGATGTAGATATATACTAAAAGTAGTTTTGATTTTGGATAATTGAGTTATTGCTTATGGATATAGACATCTTAGACATCATGAGAGGAATTGTCCTACTAAAAAATACGAGTAAAAAAATTGGTACATTCAATAATATGTTAGTGTTATTAACTCGTTGTTATTAGATTTTTGGTATATATAGGCCACATGATCCTCATGTATATATTTTATGCAAGGGACATAAAACTGCGATAGTGGAGGTGAGGTGAGTGTCTACAATATTTCATATTCATATTGGATAACAAACTAGGAAGGGAAAAAATTCGGATTTTTTGTGCTAAATGACACATGAAGAGGTACTACATGGGTCATAGAAATAGTTCCAGGTGGTAACCCAATGTGAATTCAGGTATTTAGACAATCATGAGTCTTAGAGATTTGTATATATGGCTTTGATGTCATTTATTTTTTTTCTATTTGGGAAAGATAATGACAGAATAGATATCTAATCAAGAGGGATTACTTATAAGATACATCATATATAAATGGGAGACACATTAATGATGGTAACTTGGTAGTGTAAATTGTCTTGGTTTTTTTCTATGTACGATATTTTATGGGCTTCCTCTTGGTGCTGACGAGAGCTTTTCATGTTTCTATATAAAAATTACACCATAGATTTAAAATGATTTATATTTATATCTTTATAAATTATTTGTTCTCATGGATGAATTAGATATTATCATGAGTTTGGGTGTGATGCTGCATATTTTAGTAGTTGAATGGTGAGAATCATATGCTACCTATGATTTTATTGCCATTTATTATTCCTAAGTGGAAGTGGGATTATTTAAAATTGGGATCACTGATTGGATGGCCAAGGGAAACTCAAAAGAATGATTTTTTATGGTTAATTGAGCATCAATAGATGAATGTATCCCACTTATTTGCAACTAGAATGACATTAAATTTTTTGGATCTGGGTAATATTTATTTGTGTGAGTTTTTTGGGATGTAAGGCGATCCTATTGGTTTTTATATTCAGAAAGGGATCCTGGATTCAGGTTGCGTTTTAGGATGGGTGTTCTTAGGTCCCTTTGATCAATTGTTCCTTTTATTATGGAATACTATTTTCTCATAGATGGTCACTATGAGTAAAATATTCATTTATTTTATGATATGTTATGGGAATATGTTTTCTATTTTAGTGGTAATTAAGATAATTATATAGAATAATGGATTTTTCATATAATAATTGATTATAAGGATCTTCTAAATATGGATCATTTTGAAAGAAATTTTTTTTCACATTTTTTTGATGGAGGTAGGTGAGTATATGCATGTTGGTCATAGTATTGTTTTGGAATCATCTGAGAAGGATTATATGACCATAATATTTTTTGGATTTGACATAGAAAATGATGAAATCATATTATTAACATTAAAGATCGCATATGCATTTCCATGGTGTTCATCATTTTTTCCATTGTGTGATTCATTAGATGAGGAAATTATATATCATGGATTAGGTATGTCTATATCTTAGAAATTTTAGGGCATTTGATATAATGGATTTGGTGGGTCATGTGGGAGACCGATTATCCCTTCCACAGAACATCAATTAATTGCACAATCTGATTCATGTTTCACAACATTAGAGATATTTTAAAAAATACTATCATTTGATAGAATTAGTATACATTGATATTTGTGATAATTATTCCATTGAGAATTAAATTGTATGTATTTTGGACCATAGTGTGAAGTATTGCTGATGATGGTATATTTGTTTGGTTCGAGTACAATGGCAGTATGAATGATTTTTGGATGATTACTATGATATCGAGTCTGATATGTGTTATAAAATTCATGGACATTTCATTGAGTGGCCACATTGAGGGATAATTTTTCTCCTGAATGATATATTATTTGGTTGATATGTTTTATAATCCCATATTTTCCAATGTATTTCCATTTGATTGATTTTTTGTTTGATATTTGGTGGTTGGGTCTTGTTACAATATGGAGATACATTATTCAGATAGATGATTTTATTATCATGGATGTGTATTATTTAAAAATAATTAGTCATGGGAAGAATGGAATCTAATGAAAACTATAGGGGATCCCCATCAGGATCTCTTCAACATATCTATTTGAATTAATGGTGACATTGTATAAATTGTTCAAGTGATACCACACATTCTTAAAAAATTTTCAATCATTAATGGGGGTTCTTGGTTTTATATGGAAGCTAGGATAAATAATAGTTTATTGAATAGTTAAATATCATGTAACTATAATACACCATGTGAATTGATTGGTTTTCTATTATATTATTATGATAGAGGTAACTTAATGTGATCATCAACATCTTGGTTCATTTTGATGAATTTTCTTGGAGTCATTGGTTGACCATCAGTAAATGGAAGATGTCTAAACCTTATCTATATGGGCTGACATTTTTAATGTATTTGAAAATTTTGAAACTTTTCCAATACACGTGAAACTCAATGTATTAAATGATGAATTTTATAATCCCTTGGAATCACTTTCCATCAAAGTGGTGATTTGGATTTAGATGTATGTTTTAAAATTGGTAGAGTAGAATCCATATAGATGGGGTATTGGGCCTCACTAAGATGCATTCAGTTCTATTTTTCCATGAAAATATCATCAATAATTAAAAGAGTTTCCAAGATATTATAAAAATCTATCAAAGAAAAAAGCGTCACTTTTTGTTGAAATTATCATATTATAAGGTTTATTCATAAAATCGACAATTAGACCATCTTACTTCACTCAAAGAAAGAGTGAAAAATGTTTTCTGACTTCCTTTATTCAATGTACCCTCATGATGAAAATTTCATTTCCTTCTCGAGCATGTGGTACTTACTCTTAGAACATGAGACTATTGTTATATGTGACGACCTTGGCCTCCAATACTTTATACATCGATGATATTCTGACTTGTTCCCTAATTTGACTGGATCTCATTTTATCTCTCTTTTTACTGTTTCTACATTTCCACTTAAAAATATAAAAAATTTGTTGCAATTTCTTGATGAGCTGGATATATATTTTGGGTGACTACATGATATAGTTTCAAATTTAATTTTATTTTATTGAGATAAATAGAGTGTTATTTTTATGACCAAATTATATATGAAATTTTTAAAAAAATAAATGTTAATTTTCTTAAATATTTATTAATCCAGATTATATGATATTTTTATATACATATTGTAATGAAATGTGTAGTGATGAATGTAGAAATTATTATATCGGACATTGGTCCTATTGAAAAATAGTAAAATGATTATATATAATTCTATTCATAGAGACACATTCTTAATTTTTTATATATCAAGATAATTAATGTAAAATGTTAGATTTATTATATATTGGTATATGATCATTAACAGATGCTGAAATGATTATATTATAGGATTATACCTAACAATTGAGGAATTTAATATATATTGGTAACATCCTTGGTTGATTAATAAAATTATTCTATAATTTTTAATACATATATTTGGATAATTTAAACCTTGGATAATGGTTTTTAGTTGGCTTGGTTGTGATACATGATAAGAGAAATCCTAGTATTGTGATTAATTAGGTTCATGTTCTATTAATATAATGTCATAATTAATTTATGCACATATTTATAGCTTTATTTCATACAATCATTATCATAATAATTTTTTAGACACGATGGAGTTAATCTATTGATTTATGCACACACACACCATTCAGGACTTTGTTTGGAAACTGAGAAGAGCATATGGATACAGGTTTGGAAAATAGAAAGGGACCTTACTGGTGAATTTAATTTCAAGATGGGTTAGATTTTAGAGGTGGAAACGACATGTGGTTTGGGAAAATGAACATTTCAATTATTTGTTGATTATAATATATTTTTTTATTACATATATCATGGTAATTAGATACTCCCAATAGTGTTTTTAAATTATAGTTTTATTATTTATTATAATATTCACTTGTATGTGATTATTTGTATTCATATATTTTTCATTTTTTCAATTTTTTCCACATTGTGATATTTATTTTTTATTACAATTTATTTATTTCCATTGCGTTTTACCTCTATATATGAGGGGGATAGTCCACCAATTATCATTATCACACCCACAATGATAGATAGTATCATCTGTAATATGGGGAGGTGGACTTGAGGTCTCGTAGCTAACCCTTTACAAATAGTTGACAGAGTTTCATATTGAGGGACATAACAAAAGAAATACCATTTAGGATAAAATTTACATACAATTTCCATTTCATTTATAAATACGAATTATAAATCTCTTAAAAAGGTAGATCAATTTCATATCCTATGATATGTCATTCTACTGAGATTAAATTATTTTATTCAAATAAATACTCCATTTTATTTAGTAAATTTCCATAACAAAATTATCTAGGGTAAATCATTCAATACTAAGGGTAGCATAATTTATAATTAAATATGGGCACATAATATAATATAATATCGGAGCTCTTGAGTGTGTCTCTAATAATGGTTCCCAAATTCCTTTAAATATTAAAATTTCAATAACATAGTCTCATGCATTAAATATGTGGGAAACATAATTTATTTAGGTAAAACCTTGATAGTCTGATGTGCATCACAAAGATGCACAATATAACAATATATTTTTATAGAAATATTGAGGCAACCTAACTTATCTATGTAGATGACTTTATGTATGATATATTTTTTTGATTCATCTAAAATTATATGATATTAATGAAACAAATGAACACCTTTATAATGGGGAGAATTATATCACATGGATTTTTATTTCTATATGGAGGTTCAATAAAATAATTGAAAAATGTGGAATTATGTGAAAACCATCAACAATCAAATTTTTATTGAATTTCATAAATCATAGAAGAAATGATAATTTTATCCCAATACCATGGAGAATATCTAGAGATCTAAATGAATATAGAGAGTGATTTTTCACTGGATACTAATTGAAGTTAAAAAGGATTTATAGTTTTTTGAGGATATATTGAAAAATTGTAAATCTTTCAAATTTAAAATGAGAACATGATATTATATCATTATTTTTCAAAACAATGTGCCAAAATTGTATGAAAACAGCTTAAGTTTCACAAACCACAAGGTATAGGTTCATTATATTATGTTCTTTTTGAAACATACAAATTCCCATTTTCAGTTTTTATAAATATCCTGGAATGGCCATGATATTACATCACAAAAATTTCAAAAAATGCTCCATCTCATTTGGAGCTTCACATTTGAGTTGTATGGTTACTATAAAATACACACAAATTGTGACACTCTACCTTTTCCATTACTAAATGGAGATAAGGGCTTCATGTGTACCCCTAATGCTTCCCAAATCTTTATTAATCTCATAGAAACATCAACTAGTATAAAAGAGTATTTCAAACTGATATATTATATTTTCATTAGTCATAAATAATATAATATCTATATTATCCAAAAAAACGTTGATCTATTATATATACTTTCCAATGTCTAAAATTGAGATATTAAATCACCCTTATCTCACATAAGAAGCTATCAACCATGTATTTTTCTTCTAGAGTTGACAATGAGTAATTAGTCAATCATTTATCACATAACAACAAATATATAACTCTTGTAAAAATACACCCTACAATTCAACCATATATTATAGAAAATATAAATATTTTATTAAAAACTATATCAATAAATAACCAAATGATTTAACTCTGTAAAACATAACACGATTAAAGAATGAAAATTTATATTTTATTATTTAAATAAATCAACATGAAATAGGGATATGTTTTCCTTAAAACACAATGTCTTGGAAATTAATAAATTTCTACTTAACTTCACCAAATTACATATCAATTTTACCCTTCTATACAATATATAACTTTGAATAATTCTGAAATGGAAACCGTTATAATGAAATTTTTTTTACGAAAATATATAATTAGTGCCTTGTATAATTATATTTGATCATGAAATATAATAACATTGATCAGAATCTGTTAATAGTAAACCAAATTTTTTACTTTCACTCAATTAGGGTCTCCATTATGTACATTATTCAAGTTAAAACATTTATAAACACATTTAAATAAACAATTGTTGTATTTTCATAATTGTGAAATCTGGATTTATAACACACATAAAATGTGGTATGTGATAATGTTTTTTTTCTTTTAAAATTTTACATAGATTAAATGAACATGAATAAAACTTGATAGATGTTAAGTATTATTTTTTAAATGACCCATGTATGAATCCAACCTATAATCCTTATTTTACTTGGAATAAAAATATTTATATTTAGTGATATTCATTAAAAATGTATCGATGATTCCAATTTTTGGTGGGGTCCCCTCACATGAAATATAAACTATATCAATGCTATGGAAACCTATCATCACACATGGATAGTATTAATTAATATCATATTCATCAAATTAACACACTTAATTGATCGATTAATCAAAATTTTATAATCCTTGATTCATCATGTTCTTTTAATAAAATAATTTCATAAAAATATACTCATAAAGATATCATTTAATCTTTCAATGTTATAACATGAAATATGTGGATTTATTATTCATTTATCATAATATTATGGAAAAATGGAATCAATTTATACACAAATAATAATTATATAACCTTGCATTATAATCCTCATTATTTTATCATGATCAATATGAAATCAAAAACAAAAATTCCTAATCATATCACATAGATAGAATCAGGGACATGTTCTTCTCACAGATATCGATTTTTTTTCGATTTACAGAAACCCCTCTATATGTGCACGTGAGAGAGGAGGCTCCTACTGGAAATTTTTCAATCATATACCACTTTGTACTCAACAATATCAGTGTTGTTGGATAGGGATATTGTGTTCTCTTGATAATACACACCATGATCTAAAATACATTGAGAAAAATAAAAAGAACATATACTAGTAACCATAATATTATAATTACCAATACATATCATTTAATACATAATTTATCATTATATCATCATTTTAATTTATAATACAATTATCATATTACATTATGTAATACGATTAGGTTTCCTCATTTTTTTCATGATTCAAGAAACACATCATGGAATCATATTTATTATAAATTAAATATGGATCTTAAATTTATCTATGTTCATCATTGATTTCACCATTGAATAATATAATTTCAAATCATAGATTTTTGATTAGTCACCTAGTTTTTTTTGGTTTAGTGAATGAAAATTCACAACATCCACATTTTTAATATTCTTTAATTAAAACAAACTTATTCTTGCTGCAATTTATAATTAATTCATATATCCAATCTGTGGCTTATTTTAGTATCTTAGATGTATATCACTATTTCTTGAATCAATTTTTCATGAAATAAAAGCTACAAAAGGATAGTCATCCTCTAAAAGAATGAGTTTCCAAAGATGGATGATGAAGAAAGATCATTACAAAAGTGAAATTGTTAGCTCCTAGCTTAATGGTTCATGGTAGAAGGAATATACGAATATATTATATAGAACCTTTTTATTTAATTTTATATTTTCATTATATATTTTGTTTTACACACAACTCCACGTTTAAACTAATTTAATTATTTTATTACCATAATATTATTTATGTTTCAATTTATCACCATATAGTTAGATTAGTGGGAATGATTAGTAAAATATGAATTATGAATAATATAGTTTACATATATATAAAATTAAATAATTTTATTTTATTTCAGATTGAATTAAAAAGAAAATCATGTGACAGTAAAACTAATGGTTTTCTGAAAAAAAAATTATTCTTATCCATATAATGTGATTTTATGTTAATGTATTAAATTATTAACCAAAAGTGATACAATTTAGTGAAATTATTCAATAACATATTAAGTGAAATATTTATACGTATATACAAGTATTTTCCCATGAAATTAACGAAGGTAAATTTTGTTTTATATATAAAAATTAAATTTCCAAAAATTTCTTATGTTACCTTTTACAATATAATTATAAAATGAATTTCAATGACATAATGATTATGAAACATATGAAATTAATTAAATATATTGACACAGTTTAGTTAATATAATTTCATTTTTTAATAAATAATTAGTAATATTTTAGAGTAAAAACCATAAGAAATATTTACATTTGATAAAGTTAAAACATGTTTACCAATTGGGGGTGGTAAAAATATAGTGTAAGGATAAAAATGTAACAATATAATATATATATATATAATTTGAATGGTTGATGGAGAAATGATCTTATATACTCCATATTTGATTCCTTTTTTGTCAATTTTACATGAGTAATTCATTATTATTTTTTATTTTTTTTGGAATGATCTAGGTGTTTTATCCCAATAACTTATAAAACGATACAATCATTCTTATATTTTTCATTTTTAATGAGAATTAAATCACGGAAATGAACACACATAATCCAATCATAAAATCTCTACCATTTTCTAGTAGTTACTTTATTTATTTTAATAACATTCTATTATAGTTTAATATGTATGGCAATGTAGGTTTTCGAACAAATTTGTATACATCTTAACTGAGAACATTCAATTTAATTTCCTTCTATATCTCATGAAATAATATATTATCAATTATAGTGTAATTAATTTTTTATCTTCAATATAATTAATTTCTATTATTATGTTGGATCATTAATTTTCCTCATCTTTTATATAAATTGGAAAATGAAAGTATCACTCATGAGTACCTTTGGACTACCACATGTAGGTAGGTATACTATTAATTGTACATAAATATCATAAATGGCTGTTTATTATAATGGATATAATGTTTTACATTACATTTATACCATTATTATCAGTGGAAATTATTATATATTATATATATTCATTTCTTGTAATCTATTAGAAAATGATAATGTCACTGGTGTGTACATGTGGACTGCCACCACCATGAAGCAATGAGATTACTTTTTCATATATTATTTAGTGTAATGTCATAAAAATACATATAATGAATAAATATTTTACCTTTTCAATTAATAATATTATCAAGATGACTAATCCATGAAAATAGTGCATGTTCATGATGTAGAAAAAAAGGCTTGGAGGAAGACCATTTTTTACATGAATTTCATTATAATTAATATATTATTTATAAATAATTATTCAGAAATAATATTGAAATGAAGAAAAAAAGTTTATGAGTTAAAAAGATTTGAATATATATTTATTGAAATTTTATATTTATTATTTTGTATATTTGAATGAATTAAATTCATTAGGGGACTCGAGGTAAGGTATTTATGTTTAAATTTAACATTAATTAAGATTCTTTCTACATGAAAATAAAATGAGTAATATTTTTTCTATTATTTCATTTAAATAAAATATATTTTCTGATCCCTTGGTTATTTATTTAGTTTTCTATATATTTATAAAAATGTACTATTTTGTACATTAAATGATCAGTAAAATGTTTATTAAAAAAACTAATTGTATATAATCATTGGACAGATAAAATTTTCTTCCATTTATAAAATCATAAAAATAAATTTAGGAATGTTATTACCAATACATGAAATATCAGAAAAAGTAAACTCCAACTACAGAAGACATTATTTAAAATATGTTGGAAGGAAATCTTTTTATGTTTTTAATGAACATGTAATTTAATCTTTTTTAGAACGGTGGAATCATGTTTTTTAAAATATATGACATGGAATGATATGGACCATCATTACAATACTTTTATTTGATATGTAAATAACATTATTTCAGTTTTATTTTAATTTAATAGGATTTCCATATTATTCAAGATAAGATTTGTTAAAAAAATCAATGTGAAATGATATGTTTTCATATTCTCTATGAAAGAGATGATTCATATTTTAGTTTTATTTTACTTGTCATTCAACATTATTTATATATTATTATGATAATATGATGTTTTGATCATAAAATACATTCAATAATCATTTTCAATATTGCTTATAATAATTATTACTCCATAAATACCATTTCATTCCCATTGGATAATTACTTTATGATAAATCCATATGAAACAAATTTATTTTATTCGTGTTTTTCTATTTTAAAATAATATAATGATAACAAACCATATTTCAATTAAAATATGTTTAATATATTGATATGTTGGATGTTTAATGATCTGTGGTGATACATATTCTTAAATTTCATTTTGTGATAGAAGATACTAAATGTATATAATCCTCCACTTAATAGTGTAATAATGGTTATCTAATGAGACAAAAAGGTATTGAATGGGGAGTGAGTCATATTTGGAATGGGGCTATGCCCGTAATGATAGTATCAACAGTAAAACATTACAATAGAAATAATGGATTGGGGAGTGAACCTAATCCAAAATAATAGCCTAGGATATAATTCCCCATGAATTATTTTAATTATAATAATAATATTTTTTAGTTATTATTAGTATTATTATTGTTGTTATGTTTTGCTTAATATTGGTTCCAACAAAAACAAATGAAAATAGAATTAAATAAGAAAAATTTATTTAATAAAAAAACTTATACATTAAATTTATTATTGTTATTAAAATTACATGAGGAAACTCATTTCAATAATTAAAAAATAAATGGAAGACCACCCAATATCCCAAAGAGACCGCTCATGTAGCCCTCTTCAATTGAATCCTCGAAATCAATGATAGAAATAGTTAGAAGAAAATCCATAATATATTGAGTCAATGTACTACATAGAACCAAAATTATAGGCCAAAATGGATTGTTGTTTCGAAATTCCGTAATCAATAAATTATAAAACATTTTTATCCAATGAAGATAAATATGAACATTATTTTCATATAATATCGATTATATTTAAAAAACATGTGACCTTTGGTATTTCAAAAAACATTCATAATGTCATTGACTATATCAAATGTTTTAAAATTATATAAATGTTTTAATATAATATAATTTGTTAAATGATGACATGGTTTTAATTAATGTTTTAAATTTTATTTGTATTTTAAAATTGTAATTTTTTAAAACTCAGTATGATTATAATCCTATGAAAATAATGAGAATTACAATTTTGTTTAACTATGATAAAGAAAGATTATTTATAAAGAAACTAATATAAACATTCGGTTTTTAATAACTATTTGGGATTAATAAAATTTTTCTTCAAATATATTTATTAACCCATTAGATCGAGGAAAAACGTAAAGACTAACACCTCATGGTTAGTGGGCATCTCATAATGGGAACCAATGTGAGGACATGTTTGTTCTAGTGCATGAATGTTGAATGAAGATTCTCACATGATCATAGCATGGTGTGGCTTAAGCACGTGCACGAGACCATGTGTATGGCCTAGATATGTGTGTGCAGAGTGTGAGCCAGGTCACGCACCGATATAGGTGACAGTGGGACATGTCCAACAGATGAGAGTCCTATGAATAATGACCCCAATGTGTGTGTTTTTTCATTGAATGGAAGGAAACATCATCGATAATTATAAAGTGGTACTAAAACCCTCTCGTTTTTTATGTGGGATAGACTTTTTTCCACGAAATGCAATCCAGGTTGTCTGATCTCACCACGTGAGATCTCAATCTTCTTTACTAGTTCAGCCTCCAAAAATATCAACCATATCAATTCAATTGTTTTTTATTTAACCATCCGATTTATACATCTCGTATATAGATTGTTTGATCCATTTAAAAGAAACATTATCTCTCATAGTCGTCTAATATCATTGATCTATTCTTGACCATTCGTTCCTTTCAAAATGCACTGAGTCACATCAGTCATCATACCAGACTAAGAAGATCACAACAATCAAGGAATTTTTTTTCTAATACATTGTGGAAAACCATGAACCTATACTCCTTAAACCAAATATTCCTCCCCCTCCACAATGTTTCCTCATCTCGTGACCCTCCCATCACTCACCTCAGACCCGAACATTTTGTTTTTCCACATGTCTATCATAGTTACATTAGTATAATAAAAACATCATTGAATTCCTTAGTACGATTCCCAAAATAGTATATATAATAAAAACCTGATTAATTTAGGGGTTACTATGATTGTTTGTTTTTTCTCGTCTACAATTTTCATATTCACGTTTCATTGTTTATATTTTTTGTTCGAACCATAGTGTTTAAAAACATATATAAACCACATATATAAACCATTGTTTTTACACTTTTCCCTTTATGTTTTCTTCTTCCCAACAATCCATCATCCTATTCTAAATTCGATCACCCTCTTGACGTTGGTTAACTATTTTTACATTGTTTTCATTATGAAATTCCCTTATATACATTATTAATATACAGTTATATATATATTTATATATATAATTTATCCAAATCTAAATTCGATTTTCATTTGATTGATATTAATGATTATATTATGTGTTATAACAATATAATACATGTAAGTATTTATTAAAAATGGTTTCTGATATTCCAATCCTATATATACAGTTTTTTATATAATGATTTATAAAACATTCAACACTAAAATACATTATGTATAATAAATGTTGACTATAAGTATTTAATTGATGTTTGTGCTGCATGAAACACTTTTAATGGTTTTCTATGGGGTGTTATTGTATTTTTTTTAAACTCTATATTTATATTTGTATATACATGTTTGTATTAATGACAAATTCAATCTATTTTATGTTTCATTTTAATGGATGAACAATTATTTTAAAAGGTTGTTTACCTTATACTGTCATATTTTACATAATGATTCATTTGATTCTCAATGAATTTATGAAAAACCAATATATATATATATATATATATATTTTTATGTATGTCTAATATCATAAATATATGTCATTATATTTTTCATTTTAATATATTTTTGTTGTAATAGCATTTCTATAATTTTATGTTAATAAATATGAACAATTGAATATTTCAGATATAAAATTTATGTTTAGGCACAAATATATATGTATAAAAATACATGTACACACCTTTTTTATATGATTTACATTTGTATTTCAATTCATGAATTTAATTATTTGGATTACACAAACTTATTATATGTGTCATTATGAATAATATTTTATAGTGGAAAATAATAAGAAACCCTAGTTTTGTTATTGTGTTCTGAAAATTTTAAAATGGATCACTACCATGTAATAATTACATGTATACGTCCCAATTTATAATTTTACGAAAAATGGTTGGAGTTATCTATTTTTTAATACCTATATATACTTACATAGACATGTATAGTGAAGTGTTTTTAATTTTTTTCTTTTTCATACATATCTCACTTGTAAGTATTGTTTTACATTTATAATTATTATATTTTAATTCAAGTTGAATCTACCCTAATGAAGACAATATATTTTTAATGTTTATGCATTAATTTTATTGGCACTCCCTTTTATCAGTATATGTTTTAAATATGAGTGACAATTATCTTAAATTAAAAAACATGTAAATTTTGATATAAAATTATCACTAACATGAAAAATGGTTTTGAATTTACGAATCATTATTTATTGTGATAATTTAACATCTCGACCCATCTTACCCCTGAACCGAGGGCGAGACGAGTCCCCATATGACCTCAAGCACATGTCCCTGTTTTCTAGAGGCTTCTGACTAGTTTTGAGGCCCTATGGATAGTTATTGTGATTAATATACCCTGTAATAGGAGTTTCATAGTGGTATATCTATGTAACTTACAGAAAATAGGGGAAGTAGAAACACATAATTGAGAAAACAGTGAAAGAAAAATAGTACTCATTTTATAAAGGTGTCCAATACAAATTATATAGTAGATGAATGTATGGAATGATATGATTACATAATTTAATTAAATAAATAATATATCTTGCTTTACACATAATGTACAATACAAACAAACAACAACCAAGCCATATGGGATTCAAACATGAGAATCTCGAGCTCCCGCTCGGTTCTCAGCTCCAATCTCCAATGTATTTTCTAAAAAAAATCATCCAACCCAATATAACCTGCTCATGTAACCCAGTTTAATGGATTATTATGTAGGGTGTGAGATATAAATCTCAAAAGGCAGGTACCACCTATATCTACCCCAAATCTATACATTCAATAAATATTTTTATAGTGAAATCATGCATAATTAAAGTACGTAGTACAATTTATTTATACACCCATGTACCTTCTTCAGCTCTCTGCTGGTGTTTGTACATACATTATACATTTCTGATGTATACCGAACAGTCATCAAACAATCATTTTAATTTATCATTTATTCAATCCTCAATAAATTACATAATTCTAGAGATTCGCCCTATGCCTGACATCCCCTGTATAAGTCACTCACCACTGATGTCTCTAAATACTATATATGTAATCAATGTAAAGAACGAATCCATGATTGTGATTTATCTTGGATAAAGTGTCCTAAGACATTATATTTAATCTTTCATATTCAATGTATGATCCCATCCACTAGAAATAGTGATTCAATCTTGGGTCTATCCACTAATAGTGATTCACCCAATTCATTGATATTTATGACCCATTCCTTGATTTAATTCATAAAACATTATGCCACATCAGTTTTCAGTAACAATTTAACTCAATTCTTGTATAACCAAATGGAATCACATTCCAATGTCAATGAGTGGGTTTTGAACATCATGTCTAGTACCCCCATGGTTATGTGAAGCGTTATTCCTTATCTCCTATCCTATAGGTTGTCACAGCATCAGTCCCTATCCCATAAAAAAATTCATTCAAGATAGTAGTAGAACAACATGCCTTTACCCCCATGAGTATAGGGAGAATCTTTCCTTGTCTCACAACCAATTTTTCATTCATTTATTCAAATTTATCATTGAAGTAGAACTGCATGTTTAACACTCGAAAACGGTCGATTAATGAAATCATAAATTATTAAATCTATCCCGTTAATTAATTTGAACAACTAACTATCAACATAAATATCCCATAAAAATAATTCTACAATAAATTTACCATTACAAATCACAATAGTTTAAAATGAATTATATTTTAATTATTCTCAATTAATATGCCCATAACATTAAAAAATATGAACCCAGCCACTAAAATAGTGTTTCATCCTGGACAATAATAATTAACATGAACGGTTGAAACATAACACGTAAAACATAATAAAAAGGACCACATATTTAGTAACCATCTCATATAGCATATCATATATTTAAAAAAATCCATCCTTAAAAACATAAGGAATCATATACAAACA
This sequence comes from Viscum album, assembly GCA_963277665.1. Taxonomy (NCBI): domain Eukaryota; kingdom Viridiplantae; phylum Streptophyta; class Magnoliopsida; order Santalales; family Viscaceae; genus Viscum; species Viscum album. The sequence continues at coordinate 742,037,686 of OY728121.1, read as the reverse complement.
CACATCCAAAAATATTATTTTCCAAAAGTTATATCAACCAATCAAATCAAAAACATAACACATTCTATGAAAATTAATTATTTCAAAAATTATTTACTTAAATCATATATCATTAACCTATTAAAAAATAAATTAGCCATTAACCATTTATCATGTAATAATTAATCCATTCCATTTTATTACCAATATCCAATTTATATTCCAAACATGTCAAAATATTCAATATTTTTAATATTAAGAAAATGCCACAATTATTACAACTCATGAATATATAATTAATTCATCAATTAATTACCCTATTACCCATCATGCCCGATTAAATTTTTTTAATTTCCACCTGATATATCATCATTTTTTAATAATCATTTCGTTACATGGGATAAAAAACACACTAATTGAGACCAAGTGCAATGCCATTTAAGTCTCAATTCCATGGATAACACATGGGTGATTCCACATTAACCATTTAATATTCAGGCCATGAGCTCAACGTATTTTCAATATCCATCAACAAATTTTTATCACCAACATTTTTTTATATCCTAATTTATAAGAGATACATATAGAACCCCAACATTAACAAAGCATGATATGACTCTATCACCAACCAATGGTTTATCTTTAATTATAATTTGTTGAAAATATTGAAGTTCAAAAATCATGGAAACTCGTACAATGATATATTTTAAAGAAGAGAATAATACATAAATTATGTGATATAGATTTGGTACTGATCCTTGTGGTGGATCCAAAAAATGATTCAGCAGATTGAAATCTGAGGGAATCCAATCTATAGTTGATTTTCTACTGCATGCACTCACAATTAGATTGTGAAAAAGTTATAGAAGTAATTAATATCATATCCCAATGAATTTCTAACAAGGAAAAAATAATCCATCAGCCTAACCCTTGGGGGTGGAAGCTGGATTATGGATGTATGGGTCACAGGTCAATATTCACTTATCGTAAAATTAGAGGAACCTAACGATCAGATTAAATGAAAACCATTACGTTTTGGATGAGAAAACACAGTGAGAGAGTGGAGTCGGATGACTGATGTGAATCACGAGTTACAGATAGACATTCTCACCGTGATGTGGTAGACATGATTCGTGATGATTCTGAGAGGAACAGTCACACACAATGTAGAGTTCGGGGGAAGGGGTGGCATGCTTCATTTTCTACCTGGAAGTTTTGTGCGCTACTGGGAGGGGGTCCAACCGACTGTAGTACTTTAGGGAGAAGGGTCCATTTGCTATTGGAGGTTTCAACACATGGAAGGATACATACTAGCTTGATTGTGATGGTGCTTCACACTTTGTGCGCCGCCTAAGGAAGAATAAAACAATGAGGTCGTGTGGCTCTATTGTGGGTCCAAAATCGCATTTTTATTTTCATTTTTTCAATTTCCCATTAAATTATTCTAAATAATGGAATTTAATAATTAAAATAATAATTTTAATTTTATTATTATTATTATACACATTAAATACTTATCTAATAAGTTCAATACTCCTCTTTTAATTAAAAATGCTTATTAAATTACTATTCTCTTAACAAACATTTCATCAATCATTATTTAGATCATTATTGATCATTTAATTAAATTATTTTAACATTAGTTTAACCAAATAAACTCATTAATAATAATAAAATTATTATTATTATTATTCCAACAATCTATTATTGAAATCTCAAACCCCCAATTTTTTATAATATCATTAATATGATAAAAACACCAACCCATAACAAATAATTTAACATCCACAATAAAAATAATTATTAACCTTATAAAACTAAAATAATAATAATATCAATATTATTATTATTCATAACATTAATGAACATAAAAAACATATTTAATAACAATACTTCATATACATGAAACCCCTCACTTAATTAAACATTTCATTGAGAAGAAATCCATGTTAATTTTTCATTAATGATAGACTCCTATGTAACGACCCAAATCCGGAGCCCCTCCACTGGTGCCCCGCACCTGGTTTTCCACATGACCTCAAGCATGTTTCCCTAAATGCCAGAGGCTTCTGACTAGCAGCGAGGTCCTTGGTGAGTCGGTGGGAAAACTATGACCTCATTCGTTAAAGTATACTACGAAAAGAAAACAACCAGACATGATAGCAGAAACAATCAACAACATTCAACAATTGAAGTAAACAGCAGAAGCAATGGATATATAATGATGATGCAACATGGTACATATGTCAATGGAATGCAGTAAAAAACCCAACATGATTAAGTACAACAGAAATCGATGTGAAAAGAAAACAAAGTAAACTCCTCGACATCGCAAGCCTTGGCTCGGTCCCATGCTCTCCAACTCTAGTGAATCAAGAACCCGAAGTAGAAGGGAACATGCCCTTATCTATACCTGCAGCAACATAGTCTGCTTGGGCCCAAAATCATGGCCCAAAAAGGGTGTGAGATACAATCCTAGTAGGTAACCAACCAAGGATTTTGGCCTAACAATCAATGAATACATGGCAGTAATAAAACAAGAAGCAGTAAACAGAAACACAAGCAGCTACAATCTACAGTTCTAACAAAATAAGTGCACAAGTAAACAACTAGAAACAAAAGCAAAAATGTAACCCTATGAGTATCTCTCACAGCTTAACCCCTATGATTGAACCTATAAGACATAGTAACCCTCTAGGTGGCACAAAAAGTATCATCCCTCTAGCTCAGTTATGAAATAAATAGACTCTTTGGGGATGCACTCACCGTCAATTCCCGATATAGTCTTATATCATGCTAATGAATCTCTAGGGAATCACACAAAATATATTACCCCTATAGACCTTGTCGAGGAACTACAAACTCTCTGAGGAAGCACTCATCGTCAATTTCCCCTATGGTCTCGCATCATATTAAAAGACACTCTATAGAACCCCTTCCGTCAATTCTCCCTTTAGTCTACTACTCTAGGATCTCACAGTCCTAAGTGAAAATAAACATTCATAGCGTGCGTGTATCATCCAAGTAAACCTCAATAACTACATGGCTATCATTCTAAGGCTCAACAACATAATAAAGTAATAGTTCCATTATCCTACTACTAGGCATGGCAACTAGAAAAATGACAAACAGGAAAAACAACATGGAAAAGAAACCTGAGCACAAAATAAACCACTCTACATACAAGCATCAACCTCTACTAATGAAATCAAGAAAAGCAAGAAAAAATTAGGGAAAAAACATGAAACCCACAATTCCCTACCCAAGGGAATTTGTGGAATTCGCACAAAATACTCATCGACATTCAACGGAAAGGAAAAAACTACATACCCTGATCCTAGGAGATCGATATTTGTTAATTACGATGCTTGATTCCACATAGAATGTCATAGATATGATGAAACAAACAAAACTCTCAACCCACGATAACTCTGAAATGAATAGGAATCAAATAACGAATCTCAAGCAGATGGAAGATCTTACCGCTGCAATTCCAACACAATCGAATGTGCTTGAATCGGAGAAAGGATGAAGAGGCGTAAGATCATTGATGTTTTGGCCGTACAGTTGCTCTCGAGTGGATAGAATCTTCATATGTAGATGAAATCAGGGGTTAGGCATGACCCAGGTCTGTTTAATGAAAAAAAAGAAAAATACACGGCATGTACTTCTTGAGCACATGGTGTGTAATTCAGTTTTCCGTACAACGCTTTAGCCAGCCTCCACCTCACCCTTACACACCGTGTGTGTGGCCCATACATGGCCAACACATGGCATCAAGCCTGAGAAGAGTACACGACATGAACTCAGAAAGTACCCAGTGTGTACTTTGAAAATTTCCAGAATGTTCTTTTTTCTTAAAAACTCTAGAAAAAGGAAAACATATCAGAAAAAAAATCTGGGTTCTTACAAACTTCCCCCTTAAATAAATTCTTCCCCGAGTTTCCCTAATGTGGCGTATAATAAGGATACCCGAACAGCTCTGGCTGCTATGATCGTATTTTGGTCTCCCTTTCCCATGTCTCATCCTGTACTCGATTGTGCTTCCATAGAACCCGTACCAGAGAAAGAGATCGCCCACGGAGAACCATCGTACTACGATCAAAAATCCTGTTAGTATTCTCCTTGAATGATGCATCCTCTTCATGTTCAACCTCCTCAGGCTGGAAGACATGAGACGGGTCTGAAAAGTTACGCCGAAGCTGATAGACGTGGAAGACGTCGTGCATGCCCTGGTACCTCTGAGGTAGATGCAACCTATAGGCGAAGGGCCCAACTCTCTCCAAAACCTCAAATGGCCCGATATACCGTGGTGAAAGCTTACCCTGTCTCTGAATACTTTTGTGTCCCATCCTTGGTGTGACATGCAGGAAAACCTGATCCCCGACAACGAATTTCAAATGGTGTCTCCCCTGATCAGCATAAGACTTCTGTCGAGACTGTATTGTAGCCATCCTCTTCTGAATCAACTCTATCTACTCTGAATTCTCCTGAACAATATGAGGTCCCAGCAAAGGTGACTCTCATACCTCCAGCCAGCATCAAGGTGATCGGCATGGCCTACCGTACAAAGCTTCGTATGGTGCCATCTAAATGGTCTCCTGGAAACTGTTGTTGTAGGCTAACTCCACCAGAGGAATATTCATCTCCCAATAACAACCAAATTCTAGAATTCAGGCTAAGAGAATATCCTCAAGCACCTGGATAATGCGCTCGTAATGGCCATCAGTCTTGGGATGGTATGATGTACTAAAAAGTACATATGTTCCCAAGGCCTTCTGAAGTCCCTTCCAGAACCGAGAGGTAAAGCGTACGTCCCTGTCTGAAACAATGGAGTGTGGAACTCCATGCAGACGAACAATCTATCAGATGTAAAGTCATCCCAGATCATCAATATTGAATGTCTCCTTGATCAGTAAGAAGTGAGAAATATTCATGATCCCGTCGATGACAAACCAAACAGCATCGTTTCCCCAAGCCGTCCTCGTATATCCGATCACGAAGACCATTTCAACAATTTTCAACTCCCACTCTAGAATGGGTAACTACTGTAAAAGGCCTGCTAGTCGCCGATGTTCTGCTTTCATTTGTTGACAAGTAGAACATCTCATGTTAAAACCAGGAACATCATTTTTCATAACTGGCCACCAATACTGGTGAAGAAGTTCATGATACATCTTGGTGATGCCAGGATGAAATGCTCAAACAGAGGAATGAAATTCTCGCATCAGCTCCCCGCGTATATCTGCTAGCACCCACACGCGTCCCTGGAAATTCATGATCATATCCTCAACCACTGTCCATCCAGGACGAGGGTCATCACCTGACACACCCTCTCGCAGGACTAAGCCTTATGAGTATGATATCTACCTCATTCGTACCCGATAAAGAAGTGTAGAGGTAACCGCTATAGAAGATAGGAAGGTCGGTCCCGGTCTTTCATGCACCTCTAGATACATCTCAGAGAATAGATCCATAAGATGCCACTCACTGCTGGCCTCATGAACTTCCTGAATCTGATTTCATTTTCTCAACACGTTTTCCATTGTGTTTCAATTTCCCGACGTATAGGAAATCTCAAAATCAAAAGACTGAAGATAATCAACCCACCTGTACTTCCTCAGATTCAGATCATGCTGATTGAAGATGTACCTGAGACTCTTGTGGTCGGTGAAGACCACAAAGTGCTCTCCCAACAGATAGTGTCTCCAATAGCGTAAGGCCTGAACAACAGCTGCCAACTCTAGATAATGCATAGGGTAGTTCCTCTCATGTGGCCTCATCTTCTGGGACCCATACACAACAACTCCATCCCCCTGTATAAGCACCGCTCCCAGCCCGATACCTGAAGCATCACAGTAATCAATGTAGCTCTTTCCTGGATCTAGTAGGACTAGTATCAGCACTGACTTCAACCTCCCTTTCAGCTCCTGAAAGGCTGTCTCACAAGAATCTTATAAGAAGGAATTATCCCCCTCCTTGGTCAGACATTTCAAGGGTGCTTCTAGATAAGAAAAGTCTTCAATGAAGTTTCTGTAGTATACAAATAGCCCTAGAAAACTCCCTACCTCAACAAAGTTCTTCAGCTACTCCCAGGAAACTAAAGTTATAACTTCCTCTAGGTCTACAGATACTCCTTCCTCTGAGATGATGTGACCCAAGAAGTGAATCTGATCCATCCAAAAGTTTTACTTCGAGAGTTTAGCATAAAGTTGATGCTCTCTCAGTGTAATCAGAATGATCTCAAGATGTGTGGCATGGTCGTGTCGAGTGTGAGATTACGCCAAGATATCGTCCACAAAGACCATGACGAATGATTTCATGTCAAGGTGGAACACTCAGTTCATCAGTGCCATGAACACTTCAGGAACATTTGTGAGACCGAACGGCCTGATTTTATACTCGTATAGACCATACCTGCTCCTGAAGGCTGTCAGAGGTTTATCTGATGGTCTAATGTGTAACTGATAATATTTGTACCTCAAATAAATCTTGGAGAACACTCGGGCATCTCGAAGCTGATCCAAAAGGTCCTCGATCATCGGTAAATGATATTAGTTCTTGAAAATCAACTAGTTCAGTTTCCGATAATCCACACAAATCCGAAGGGTACCGTATTCCTTCTTTGCAAACAGGATAGGGGAACCCCAAGTTGAAGTGCTGGATCGGATGAAACCCTTAGCCTGCAACTCCTCCAACTTCTTCCTGAGCTCTTGCATCTTAGGTGTAGCCATCCTATAAGGAGTAATGGACACTGGTGCCTCTCCTGGCACAAGCTCAATCGAGAAGTCTACCTCATGCTCCGGAGGCAAACCTGAAAAGTCCTCTAGAAAGACGTCCCTAAAGCAATCCACCACTCGGGGAAGTGCCACCTGTGGAGTCCCCTGATCATCCAGATAAAGACTAGTGATCTGGGCTATCACCCTTCCTAGCCCATGATGCTCAAGTCCATCTCGACTCGCCTGGACATCCCATTCACCTCTATGAAGAAAAGATTCACCCTCTAGTGAAACGAAACTCTCTCTATGGCGATAACAGTCGACGACTGCCTGGAAAGGAACCAACCAGTACATCCCGAGGATGACATCATAACCTGTCATCTCTAGGAAATAGAGATCACATAATAAATGAAACCCTGCATCCTCGAGTGGGAACTCTCTACACTGGTTTACACTAGATGTCCTCGTCCCTAAAGGTGTGTCTAGTGTCAACAAGCCGGCAGATGAAAGAACACAGAGCCCAACGCTCTCCATAGCAGCAATAGATATAAAACTATGCGTAGCACCAATATCGAAAAGTGCTGAAGATAAAACCAAGGCTACTATAATTGTACCTCAAACTGTAGAAGGGTCGGGATCCTGATCCTAATAGATCTACTCCATGGGGAATGACTGGCCTGCACCACGGCCCTATGCCCCAGACTGACCACTCTGAGCTGATCCTCCCTGCTGGTGCTGAGGGACTGGGGGCTGACCTCCAAGGCCTCGACCTCCACCTCGGCCCGAACGGCCGAAAGAACTCCAGTTCCCTGACTGGTGAGAGACTATTGGGGCTACACCTGAACGAGGAGTCATGGAAGAACCCCGGTCACCCGCTGTGGGTGAGAAAACCTGTCAGAAACACTAAAGGTGACCCATCATGCCTTAATATCAGCACTCCATGGGGTCCCTATGGAACTCCAGCCTTGTGTGCCCTGATCGGCCACACATGTATCATGTCACCTAGCTGCCTGATGATGCATCACACTTACTCGGGTCACCACGCATAGGCTCTCTACGACCCTTCATGCTATCATCTGGTGGAAGACTAGCTATGGAAGAAAAAAATCCCTAGTTCGCAGCTCCAGAGTCTCTCAGATTGCGCTTCGCAATCAGTTCCTGGTTGACGATGGAAGTGATGAAAGTAAGCTGGAAGATGTTCATTTGAGAGCGGATCTCCCTCCTGAGGCCATCCTCAAACTTCCTTGCTAAGAACACCCCACATACTTCTTGGAGGGGTGTGAAACACTATAGCTCAGTGAAGCGAGTGGAATACCCCATGATAGAAAGAGTACCCTGCTCTATGATCATGAAATCCCGGGCTCAATCGGCCCATAGGGTCTCTGGGAAGAATTAGTCGTAAAAGACGTGCTGAAACACCTCCCAAGACATGACCTGCTGGTGACCCGCCTGTGAGATCACATCCCAGCACCTCTTGGCGGAGTCTCGGAGCATCTAGGGGGGTAGTTTGACTCGCCTCTCTGAAGGCGTCTTCAGATGCTCAATGATAGTCAGCATGGCTTCCAGCCATGACTCTACAGCATCAGGTCATCCTTCCCTTAAGAATGTGGTAGGATGTTGCTGCTGAAAAACTCACGTCATGTCTTCCATAGTCGTGCCAGGAGGCGATGCTCCCTAGAAGGCCTGCATCATCCTTATGAAACCTTCCTTGAACTGCGCATTAGCACCTGAAACTGGCATAACAGCCGGTGCCAAGGCTGGCCTGACTAGTTGATCAGCAGGAAGTACCTGACCAGCCATATCTTTCATCCTATCACTGCCTGATGACATACGTACAACCAGATGACGTCTCAGAGGCATAGCTATGAAGGATCAAAAGTACACCTTAGATCAGAAAAACAAGTATAGAGAACACAAGAGTGAAAAACGTGAAGAGGGGATGAAAAATACAGAAGGTTAAAATACATGACTACACAACGTGTATAAAACTACACGGCGTGTCTTCTTAAGCCACTGACATGGGTGTGTAATTCTTCCCTACACATCCTATACACCTCAAACTACATAGCGTGTTTCCCCACACACGACATGTACTTGGAAGCTACTCCCCTGCCCGAGTTTATTGACACGGATAACCCACATGGTTTTCTTAATCTGAGACTACACAATGTGTTTACTATGGACACATCGTGTAGTGGAAAAGGCATCATCAGGCCGTGTTGTTAAAAACAAGGTTGTTTACACATATGAACCTTACATGGAATGTTCCGAACAAACATGGAATGTATAGGCAAGGTGAAACCGTCCCGTGTTGTTCACGACATGGCTGGGAACCTAAGAAAGACTACACAGCGTGTTCTCGAAAAAACACGGCATGTCTAAGAGATGTTCACGCCATCCCGGGTTGTTCGTGAGATGGCCGGGTGCCTTAAAGGGACTAAACTACATGTTCCGTTACTACACAGCATGTGCTACTCGAGCTTGCCCGACCCGTGTTGTTAGTGACATGGTCGGGTATACGGCTCATTACCACACGACATGTACCTAACATACAATACGTGTTTCAAAAGTTACTTTCATGACACCGTGCTCTTCTCACATGGTCAGTAACATGACAAAAAAGCTACACGGCTTGTATCCAAAAAGTAAACGCCGTGTATTCTGGGGTTTTCTAGGCAGTAGCTCAGAAATTGCACAGAACCCCAGAATCAATAAAAATAAGGCAAAGACGTGTAAAATTCTGATTCGTGAGGGCCCATACTCCCCGCGAATCAATGCTTGGAATCTCCTATAGTCACTGACAAGGGAAAAAACATCTCTCTAACATAACAACATTGATTCTATCAAGCATCTATCACAGAAGCATGAATAATCTACAAAAACCCTATCACAACAACATGAAATTGCTAATGCACCCTAGATGGCATGGAATGAATGCATGGAATGTGATTTCTAGAAGTTCCTATATGATGCATGAGATGGTATACCCTCATCTCCTCGGGTTGCAACAGAAATAAAATAGAAATATCAAAACATTAACCACACAAGTCATGCGAAAACACTCTAAGTGAAAACATATCTACCATAAAAAATCAAAACCAGCAAACTGCAATTAATGAGGTAGTATGGCTTTTCCCTATACACGGGTTAGCTACTCCTGAACACAGCTTAATACCAAGTAACGAGTTCTTCCTATCCCTAGCTAAAGTCTCCAAACAGTAATGCAAGAGAAAAGAAACCCATATGATACCACTTTGTAATGACTCGAATCTGGAGCCCCTCCACTGGTGCCCCACACCTGGTTCTCCACATGACCCCAAGAGCATTTCCCCAAATGCCAGAGGCTACCAACTAGTATCAAAGGCCTTGGTGAGTCGGTGGTGAAACTATTCCCTCATTCTGTAAAGTATAAAGCGAAAAAACAACCAGACACAATAGTAGAAACAATCAACAACATACAAAAATTTAAGTAAACAATGGAATCAATGAATATATAATGATGATGCAACATGGTACATATGTCAATGGAAAGCAGTAAAAACCCAACATGTTGAAGTACAACTGAAAAAAGTGCAAGGAAAACAAAGTAAACTCCTTATCATAGCGGGCCTTGGCTCGGTCCCATGCTCTCCACCTCTAGTGAATCAAGAACCCAAAGTAGAAGGGCTCTTGCCCTTATCTATACCTACAACAACATAGTCTTCTTGGGCCCAAAAAATGGCCCAAAAAGAGTGTTTGATACAATCCCAGTAGTCCATCACCCAAAGATCTGTGCCTAACAGTCAATGAATACATGGAAGTAATAAAACAAGAAGTAGTAAACAGAAACACAAGAAGCTATAATCTACAGTTCTAACAAAATAAGTGCACACGTAAAAAACCAGCAACAAAGGAAAAAGGGTAACCCTCTGCATATCTCTCACAGCCTAACTCCTATAGTTCAACCTATAAGTACTAGCAACCATCTAGGTGGCAAACACAATCTCACCCCTCTGGCTCAGTTATGAAATTAATAAACTCTATGGGGAAGAACTCATCGTTAATTCCCCATATAGTCTCATATAGTTATAAAGGATCTCTGGGGAAGAACTCAATGTCTATTCCCATGTGGCTCGTGTCGAGGAACTACATACTCTCTGAGGAAGCACTCATCGACAATTCCCCATGTGGTCTTGCATCGTATTAAAAGACACTCTGGGGAAGCCCTTCCATCAATTATCTCTTTGGTCTACTACTATAGGTTCTCACAGTCCTGAGTGAAAATAAACATGCATAGCATCCGTGTATCGTCCAAGTAAACCTCAAGAACTACTTGGCTATCATTATAAGGCTCAATAAAATAATAAACTAGTTTCTCCACTATCCTACTACTAGGAATGACAACTGGAAAAATTCCAAACATGCAAAAAAACATGGCAAAGCAACTTGAGAACAAAATAAATTACTCTACTTACAAGCATTAACCTCTACTAAAGAAATCAAGCAATGTAGGAAAAATTCAGGGAAAAATCAGGAAACCCACAATTCCCCGCCCAAGGGAATTTGTGGAATTTTCACAAAATACTAATATACTTTCAATAGAAAGGCACAAACCACCTACCTCGATCTTAGGAGATCGATATATGTGAATAACAACTCTTGATTCCCTTTAGAACGTCGTAGATCTGAAAAAACGCACAAAACGATTAACCCACAATAACTCAAAAATGAAGAGGAATCAGAAAACGAAGCTCACGTAGAAGGAAGATCTTACCACTACGATTCCAATGCAATTGAACGTGATTGAATCGGAGAACGGGCGAAGAGGCAGAAGCTGGTCGAATATTCGGCCGGACGGTTGCTCTCGGGCAGAAGGAATCTGGAGAAGAAGATTAAATTTGGGGTTAGCCGCGACCCATTCTGTTTAATGAAAAAAAGAAAAATACACGGCGTGTACTTCATGAGTACACATCCTGTACTTATGTTTTCCATACTCCACATTAGCCGGCCTCCACCTCACCCTTACACACCGTGTGTGTGGCCCGGACACGACCATCACATGGCTTCGAGCCAGAGAAGAGTACACGACGTGTAGTAAGAAAGTACACGACGTGTACTTTGAAAATTTCCTGAAAGTTCATTTTTCTTAAAAACTCCAAAAAAATGAAAACATACCTGAAAAGAAGATCCGACTTCTTACATTCTCGAACATGAAATTAAAATCTCAAAGAATCAATATCATTGATGACACCATATGACTAATAATTTCATTATTATTGTTAGCACATTAGTCCATTCGAACAAAAAAATTAATTTAATATCATTTGATTAAGATAAATAAAATATTAAATTGGGTAAACTCCATGGGTTGGACAGCAATCGTGCACAACCTCTGAAGATCCATTAATGTGTAATATTCTAGTTATGATTCTCCCAAGTTCATTGGGACACCCGCTAAAATTATATAGTAAATATTCATGTCCAAAAAATGACACCAATAGGAGTTACAATAAATAGAATAAAATTCCGGTGATTGTTTTAAAAAACTATCCCCTTGATAAACTCAAATAAATTCAAAAAGATTCATAATTTAGCTGTGTTAAAGAACTCCAGTTTGTAAAATCTACTCACATTAAAAAATTCACTTCCCCAATAAGCCATCGAGAACAAATAATAAATTAACAAACATACCATGGTCATTTAATCTCGTTAGAACTAATGTGTTGCACTACCAATGTCAAACACACCTTTAACCCTTCACAAGTATATCATCTAAGGCATTAAAACTAATTCCATTGATCATTTTATAGCTTAAAATTCCAAACACATCTTATATCTATGGCCATTATACAAACCTTTTCAACGAAAATGGTTGAATCTCGAACAACCAACATAACAGTTTCACATGACTCCCTTGAATGTCGTTGTAGACCCAATACCCACATTCATCCTTTATCTAATGACTCACCTTAAAATCTATTCCAAAACCATCGGCATGTATAACTATGTCATCACCTAATCTCTAGTGAAATTTATATTACATGCCACTATAAGGATATTCATAAAAAACAACATTGCACCAACACGAATAAGGGAGTATACCAATTAAACCATAAATACGGCGTACAACCAAGATAAAAAATACTAATCTATCACAACAACATTTAAACCATAATGATGTGTATGACAAACGTGATTACAGTGTATCCATGATGAGGTCATGATAGGGGACATTCTCATCATACTTAGAAGAGCACAGTTAGAGAAAACCAAGTTCATTAAAAAGATCAGACGAACTGCATCCTAACTCCTCTGTTCAGTAAGAGATCAACATCACCTTCCAACACATTTAATAAAATTGATGTTATACTACCCTCCTTGGTATTATACATTCTGTCGAAATAAAAGATCATTCGGTCACCAATGTTCTATCTTAGAACACAATAACGCATGCATGTGATGTTCCTCAAACCATGTTCACCACCTCAAAAATTGATCATATAAACTGTAAAATAAACTTATCGACATTACATAACAACTGAGTACCATGAATTATTTCCCTATAGTTGGAAGAATTTAATTTAATGTCCATGAACATTCTAAGGGTACTACCTAACACATGTTATCCCCTAATGAAACATAAATGTTGACCCACTCTCTTGGTCGAACAAAGCCAAAATCAGGTGGATCAAAATCCTTTTTATCATTTTATCCATATTAATTAATTCATTTCAAAATTTTAACAGTTGAATAAATTTTAACAAACACACAAGTAATTTTTCATAACAAGTCACTTGGTTTTGAAAACAACACCCTACAAAAAAATACGAATGCTATAACAAAAATCCTCTTTAATCATTTAAAATTCATTATTATTCAAATATAAAAAGGAAATATGGAATCTAAATTATTTTTACTGAAACAGATACATCCAAGGATCCCATTTATTCAATATTTTTTCTTCAAAAAAACCCCAATAATAGTTCATTTCAATGAAAACACAGTAGTTTTACATTTATAAAAATTTCCAAACATTGTATGGTTATATAATGTTCGGAGACAACAATGGACATCTAACAATTGATAAGGCACCCATACACCAAATCACTGAAATTTGGATCCCATTTGTCACAGTCATCATTAACGTAGCATGTTATCATAAGCAGTAACACAACATCATGCTACAACACGTATGCATGGAACAACAACAAAAAATTATAATAACTTAGGTAGAGTTCCATATTATAAATCAAGAGAGATAAATATATCGTCGAAACATGCTATCTACAATGGAATGATAATATATATCAAATCATGTCATTGCAACCAAGGGACACAATCTAAATTTGATGACATAAAACTAATGCAACTACAAATAATGTCACTTTTATAGCATGTGTATCTATACATGTATAAGATGATGCATGTAAGAAAATTCCTGTCCCTATCAGGCCAGGACACTTTTTTTCTTAATAATTCTAAAAATCAATTAGATGAAAAAAATAAACCAGCCACTCAAGGTGAAATCAAATCAACCATAACCTTAAATACTAGAGACCTCAATTCCAATCTCTATAGCCAAAGTTAGTTCACGTACATGGGGTGATCAGTCCCAAGAATGGATATTAACCCAAGCGTCGACACATTTTTAGTATCTTGTATACCAACTGATAAAATAATGACAACTTAAATGAACCCATTGATACCACTTTGCAATGACCTGACCCGACCCAACCTTGAATATGTGGCTGGGTCGGTTGCCACATGACGTCAATTGAATCTTCCCATACGCCAAAGGCAGCTGCCTACTAGTAACGATGGTAAAAGGATAGTTACTGTGGAGAGTACACCATCTTATCAATTTTTCAAATAGGTTTATAGGACTAAATTACAAAAAAAATAGCAGATGTAGTTGTACATAATTGAGAAAAAAAAGACAAATTTTAATCATTTTTTAAAAGTGTCCAATGCCAATTATACAACAGATGACCGCCTGACTTTTTATGGAAAAATAATTGAAACCAACAAACAATACAACATTCTGTAAACATTATGTGCAATGAATATAATAGAAAACCAAGGCCTAAAATATTTCAACTTGGGCATCCCGAGATCCCGCTCAGTCCTATGCTGTATTCTGCCATGTATTTGCTGAAATCACAATCCTAAAAACATATAAAATATAATAGGGTACCCCAATGAAATGATGGACTGAGTAGGTTGTGAGATATAAGTCTTAGTAGGATGGGACCACTAGAATCTACCCCAAATCCAGATATTCAATAAAATACATAAATTGTGAAAGATTTTATAGTTTATTTCAGAAGTATAGTGTAACTATATACCCAATTACATTCATCAACTCTCATCTGGGTTATTAATCTGCTTTATTCATTTTTATGTATACCCAATAGTCATAACACATTCATTTTCAATTATCATTTATTCAAACCTCAATAAATTACATAATTCTTGAGATCCATCATATGCCAGACATCCCCCGTAAAAGTCACTGACCAAAGATGTCTCTAAAGACTATCATTGTTATCAACATTATGATAGAATCCATGCATGTGCTTCGGATTGGATAACGTGCCATAAGACATTTTATTTAATATTTCATATACAATCTCCAAGACTGCCCACTATAAATAGTGATTCGCTACTAGGTTCATCAAGTAATAGTGATTCGTTAAAATCATTGATAAGTCTGATCCCATTCTCATATTCAATTCACAAATCATTTTGTCATAATAGATTTTATTAACCATTTAACACATATAATTCACAATCAATTGGAGTCTCAGTCTTGTGTCAATTAATGGGTGTAGACCATCATGTCTAGAACCCTCGTGAGTATTTGGAGCTTCAGTCCTTGTCTCGCAACCCATGGGTATTTGGAGCATTAGTCCATGTCCCATAAAAGATTATTTTCATGCAAGATAGGTTTATAATGACAGTCCAACACCCCGTGTGTTTTTGGAGAATTTTTCCCGATCTCACAACCCATATTTCAATCACACATACATATTTATAATTGGTGTATAATTCTATATATATCACCCCAATACCATCCATTAATTAATTTAGTGATTAATTAATACCATCTGTTAATTAACTCAACAACTAATTATCATCATAAATCACCTTTAAAATTATTCTACAATCAATTAACCCTTCAAAATTTCAATATATAATAACTAATTAACAATTAATTTTTCTCAATTAATTATCCCAAATCATTAACTATTATAAACCTATGACTACCATGCTTTTATTACAAACTTAAACATGATTTATTACATAAAACATCACTTGATACAACAAAGTAGATCGAGAGGTTTAGTGTCTTTGGATCTTAGGACCATTACATAAATACTTAAAACATGAAATACAACATCTTTATTGAAAACTTCCTTTACATGACCACTACATTCCCTCGTACTTAGCATTGCTTGGGATAACCTGAGGACATGCATAAGAAAAGGGTGAGCTATAAAGCCCAGTAATGGAGTACACATGGAATAACATGAGGAGTACAATACATGTTAATAAATATTAATATCAATAGAGAATAAGAGAAACATGAACATAAAGGCCTGATAAAGCATGATAATCATAACATGGAAATGTGGCAACAACACTTAACATGGAATTAACATGAGCCAAGTCTCATTGCACATAAAGCATGAGTAAACCCTCATTGCACATGAATCACGAGTAAACCCTCTTGACACTTGAATTAGCATGAGTCAACACTCATTGCACATGGCGTATCATGATACTATACGTTACCCAATGCATTGGAGCGCTATAAGGGCGCACCCTTCTTAAACATTTCATTTCATGCATAAGTGTGCCACATGGATCATAAAACATGGATTCATAAAACATAATCATTTATTCTACGATAAAGGAATGTGGAATTAATATATGAAACTTTACAATAATTAAGTAAATGTGAATAAAGGTGAATACCCTCGATGGTGAAATGGGAATGGTATTCACTACACAATTACATTAGCTTAGAAAATCTGTGCGATTTCGGTAGCGTAACAGCGTGATGTAAGAATTAAAAAAAGGTTGATGAGAGAGAAAGGATTTCCTCATCGTATTTACATGTAATGGACAGTAAGGAGGTCATATAGATACATGTCCCATAAATTGTAATGGAATTTAGGTTTATGATTCAATAGTATTGCTTGAATGTAAAAGAAGAGAGAGAAGTTCCTTTCGGATTTTCGGCATAGTAACAGGTGTACATGGGAGGTAATTAATGAGAGAGAAAGGGGTATCCCATCATTCAAACAACAAGAGGGCAGTATGGGGAGGTTTGAAACCATACCCCAACATTTATAATTGAAATTAAAAGGGCAAAACAACTTAAAGATAATTGGACAAAAATTAGAATGGAAGAAAAAACCCTTACTTGGAAGTGTACTTCCAAAGGCTACAGAGAGGCTTGTGAGAGGCTTCATGGGAGCTTGGGGAACCATGGGGGGATTCTAGAAAGAGTAGGGAAGAGGTTGGACGAACTTCAAGGGCTTTGAGTGAGGAGGAAGTGGGATCTTGGGTGGGTTTATATAGGAAAGGTGAGGGAATTTTTTATTATTTAGGTTTGGGACCCCTTATATTAAATTAATCCAAACCAGAAACCATCCCATGGTTTTTGCCCATGGTTTTTGGAAAAGGGAAGAGGAAAACAATATTTTATAAGGCCAAGGTCCTAAAATCTTAAAATAATAAGGCTGTGTATGTGGAGGTGAGTCACACTCCCATGGAAATTAATTTAAAAACGCAAAGTGTTGAATATGTATTGAGGGGTCCATTAATGCTTTGAAATGTATGTCAAAAAACCCAAAATCACATTATTTTAATGATAAAACATATATTGTCCGAACATAAGTATTGTGGTATTTTATTACATCACCATTGGGTCATTACGATGTCATAGAACACATTATATATTTAAACGGTATTTAATTTTTACCCAAAACATTGACTGTCTTATAAAATTATGAAAAATTCACTGTTGGATAATTTTGACGTCCTGATTCCGCAAATGACATTATTTTATCTATTTTTTTATATATGTTAATTTTCCCTTTTAAAATAAAAACCAATATTTATCGAAAATTTACGGGTTTTGACAGAAATGGATTTCAAACCTTAATATAAAATTTTAATTGCATTCATAAAATTATAAGATCATTTATATTTAATAAAAATTAATTTAATAATATTATTATTATTTTATTAAAATATTATTTAATTCAAAAATCCCTTAATTTTAAAAAATATATTTCTTAATTAGATAATAACTAAAAACACCATTTGTACTTTAAAAACTATTTACAATGTATCAAAAATGACTAGAAATTATATTCATTATTATATACAAAAATAATATACATGAACATAGTACTACTTATTTGTTACATAACCCCTTAAAACAGCCGCATAAGAACTAAGGGTAAGGTGTTCGATGGTGATAGACTCTTGGGTTGGCTTGAATAACATCTCTCAAGTGGTAATCTCAATCAACGTGCACTTTTCTTGTAGACGATCCCGTTAGAGCTTAACATGGTGAGGCTCGGCTTGGGTTTGGTCAAGGGCCAAGCCCAAGGATGCAACTTCTTTTCTGAGCTCCGAAAAAGGGCTTCGTATGGGGCAATTATACTGGATGAGGCCATCGCTTCCTTTGTCTGAGTAAATTGGATTTATTAAAGTCCTATATTTATACTAATCATGTGATCACTGTTCAACGGCTATATTAACAACTGTCAAAATTCTTAACATAAAACCAAAGAATTTGACATCTTTTAAAAACATTTTTCCTAAAGATCCATTTAAATGGATCAAGAGGGATTTTCCATTAATGAAACTTTGGGTCGTTACAATATTCCCCCCTTACGAAATTTCGCCCTCGATATTTTCCTTTTCCCACACTAAAACAAATGTGGGTATCTTAGCTTCATCATATCCTCTGAATCCCATGTTGCTTCTTCAAACATGTGGTTTCTCCACAACACCTTGACGAAGGGCATTGTCTTATTTCGTAGAACTTTTTCTCTACGATATAAGATCTTCACTGGTTGCTCCTCTTAAGAATGATCTTCTTCCAATTGTACCACCTCAGAAGAGAGTACATGTGAAGGGTCCGGTATGCACTTCCTTAAGAGGGATACATGAAAGACATCATGTAATTTGGCCATGGCAGGTGGAAGTGCTAGTCGATAGGCCACATTCCCGACACGATCAAGAATGTCGAAGGGGCTGATGTACCTTGGACATAACTTCCCTTTCTTCCCAAAACTCATAACCTTCTTCTACGGATATATGCGTAGAAACACCATGTCTTCAACATTAAACTCAAGGTCTCTTCGACGATTATCTTCATAACTCTTCTGTCGACTCTGGGCTACCTTAATATGATGCTGAATGGTTTTTACCTTCTCCACCATTTCCTCGATCATTTATGGTCCAAGAAGCTTATGTTCACCAACATCATCCCAACATGCCGGTGTTCTGTACCTTTTCCCATACAGGGCTTCATATGGTGCCATTTAGATTCTCGCGTGGAAACTGTTATTATAAGAGAACTCAACTAGGGGAAGATGTTGATCCCATCCAACTTTAATGTCAATTGAGCATGCTCTCAACTTGTCCCCATGTGTTTGGATAGTCTGCTCGGATTGGATATCAGTTTGAGGATGATAGGCCATACTGAAGTTCAGTTCAGTATTCAGAGCATGTTGAAGACTCTTCCAAAACATAATCGCGAATCTTGGATCTCGGTCAGACACAATAGAGAGTGGTACTCCTTGAAAACTTACCAAATCCCAGATTTATATCTGTTCCAGTTGATCCAATGAAAAATCCTCTCGAATAGAAATGAAATGTGAAGTCTTATTAAGACGATCCACAACAACCCAGATTGAATTGTTGCCTTTGGATGTCCTTGGAAGTCTAGTGACAAATTTCATGGTGATGTTCTCCCATTTCCATTCTGGTATGGGCAATGGTTTCAACATCCCCTTAGATTTTTGCCTCTATGCCTTCACTTCTTGACACACCAGGCACTTTGATGTATATTCAGTGATATCCTTCTTCATATTATCCCACCAAAAGTTTTCTTGAAGATCTCGATACATCTTTGTGCTCCCTGGGTGAATAGAGAAATTTGAACTATGTGTATCATCCAAAAGTTCCTTCTTCAGCACCAAACATGATGGAACATATAATATTTTTTCAAACCACACAACACCTTCTTCATTAACATTAAACTCCGAGGATTTCCCCTTTTTGATAGCTTCCACTTTTTCTTGAATTCTCACATCATCCTTTTGAGAATCCTTTAATTTTCCAAAAGAGATGGTTGAGAAATCATTTGTGAAAGGATTGATGATGTTCCATTCTTTATGATTCCCATGTCAATATTCATCAAGTCTAAGAAGATTTGATCCTTCTCAACTCTCATCATTGATAGAATTGTTGGTTCCTTTCTACTTAAGGCATCTTCCACCATGTTCTCTTTCCCATGGTGGTAATGTATTGAATAGTCACAATCCTTGATGAGCTGTATCCATCTTCTATGGCACATATTAAGCTCTATCTGTGTGAATATATATTTAAGACTCTTGTGGTCAGTATATATCTCACATTTCATTCCCTAGAGACAATGACTCCATATTTTCAAGTTAAATATCACCGCCACCAACTCCAAATCATGCGTTGGATAGTTTCGCTCATGGATTTTCAACTGCCTTGAGGCGTAAGATATCAATTAATTATTCTGCATCAGCATACATCCTAAGCCCTTCTTTGAAGAATCAATGAATACCACAAAAATTTCCCCACTTGTGGGTAAAGTGAGAATGGGCGCATTGATTATCCTCCTTTTCAAATCCTTGATTCTTTCTTCGCATTCATCACTCCAAGAAAACATTACTCTCTTTCGAGTTAGCTTGGTAAGAGGGTTGGACAATCTTGAGAAATTCCTGACAAATCGTTGATAATATCCAGGTAACCCCATGAAGCTACGGATATCCGTTACTGATGTTGGCCTTGGTAATACCTCAATTGCATCTGTTTTGGAGGGGTCCACAGATATCCCATTGCTTGTGATGATATGGCCCAAGAATGAGACCTCCTTCAACCAGAACTCACACTTTTTGTACTTTGCATAGAGCTTCTCCTTGCGCAAAGTCTCTAGTACAGTTTTTAAATGCTCCTTATGATCCTCCTTGGTTTTGGAGTATATTAGAATATCATCTATAAAGACTACCACAAATTTGTCAAGGTAATCTCTAAAGAATCTATTCATCAAGTCCATGAATATTTCCGGAGCATTAGTGAGTCCGAAAGGAATTACTATGAATTCATAGTGCCTGTACATTGTACAAAAGGCAGTCTTGGGGACATCTTCCTTCTTCACCCTTACATGATAATATCCCTACCGCAAATCCACCTTGGAGAAGTATTGTGCTCCACGTAGCTAATCAAACAAGTCATCAATTCTTGGTAGATGATTATTGTTCTTTATCGTGATTCGGTTAAGTTCGTGATAATCGATGCAAAGCCGCATTGACCCATCCTTTTTCAAGACGAAGAGGACTGGTACACCCCATGGTGAAGCACTTGGGCATATAAACCCTTTATCTAGATTCTCCTGTAGTTGTTTCTTCACCTCTTCAAGCATAGTAAAAGCCATTCTATATGGATTCTTGGATATTGGTAGCGCCCCAGGTATAAGTTCAA
Organism: Viscum album; assembly: GCA_963277665.1. Classification (NCBI taxonomy): domain Eukaryota; kingdom Viridiplantae; phylum Streptophyta; class Magnoliopsida; order Santalales; family Viscaceae; genus Viscum; species Viscum album. The sequence continues at coordinate 742,016,249 of OY728121.1, read as the reverse complement.
TTGAGAACTCAACATCTCTTCTTGGAGGAAGACCAGGCAGTTCCTTGGGAAACACTTCAGCAAATTCCCTCAAAATAGGAATTTCATCATGGATGGTTTCATCCTTGGACTCAATCATCTGAGCCAGATACGCGTGCTCATAAGGTAGTAATATCAATGCATGAGATGATGGAGCTAAAAGAGATTCATCTTCCTCCTAACACTTGTAAAGAATCGAGGGTCGATTCTCCATATAGAGTGTGATTTCCCTCTCCCGAAAATTTATATAGGATCTGTATAAGGAAAGCCAATCCATTCCAAGAATTGCATAAAATTACACCTGAGGGAGTATGACGAAGTTTCCCGGGAAATTCAATCCATAGATTATAATAGGGGATGACTTATATTCATGGGATGCAATAATTTCCCCATTTGTCGTACTCACCGGCATATTTACTTCCATGATTTGTGGTGGGGCTGGGATTGTTCTACTAAACATTAGAGATATAAAAGAATGCGTAGAACCAAAATCAAAAAGTACGTTCGCTATTGTTGAATGAATAACTAGCATACATATCACCACTTCGTTGTTGGGGTTCACTTCTACAGATGTGATGGAAAAAACTCTCCCTTGTTGCCTTGGAGGTTGTTGGTTGCCTCCGAAAACCCTTGGATTAGGGAACTAATTTGAAAAATGACCCGGTTCTTTGAATTTGTAGCAATGAACAACACGTTGAGGTTCGAACGGAGCGTTCCTCTCCTCTATCGCAGCCGCGAGTCCTTCTTGCCGACAGTTAACAGCTAGGTGCCCATCTCTTCCACACCTAAAGCATTTTCTCATCCCCTTAAGGTAATTTCTAGGGTGCTTCTTTCCGCACATTTGGAAAGTGGGGTGCTATAACATCTTAGCACCATTGGATTTATCCATCGGCCCACCAGCATTGAAGTCCACACTAATATTCTTGTCCCCATGATAAACAAGTGATTCCCGGATCTCCATTTCGACCATGAGGGAACATCGGTCAATTTCCTCATAGCTGTCGAAGTCACAGAACGCTAATTCTTTTCGTAAGCTAGGCTTCAGTCCACCAAAGAAGCAGTCAACATTGCATTCGGGGGTAACTAAAAATTCGGAAGATTATCCTGCAAGCCTTGTGATGTTGTCCTCGTACGCTCCAATAGATTCTTCATTTTTTTGCTTGAGGGAAAGGAAGTCCCTCTCAATATTATGATGGATGGTGTGCGGAAAATATTTATCGAAAAACATCTTTCGGTAATCATTCCATTCCAACGCCTCAATCTCCTTCTCATGCTTCGTATTTTTGATCAACGTCCACCATTGATCAGCTTCACCCTCCATACGATAAGCAGCAAGGAGAACCTTATCATGTTCATAACATTGAAGGATGGAGAATATATTTTCAATGGAGTTGATACATTGTTCAGCAATTGTGGGATCGGATGATCCACTAAAAGTAGAAGGCCTTTGTCTCATGAAGCTCTCGATAGATACTTGTTCCATATTAGGGGGGTTTGGGTGTTCATCTTGACCCATGTTTCTATTCAAAACTTGAGTTAGCTGACAGAGAAGCGTAATCAAGTTCATGACTCTGGCTCCCATTGGATTTGGCATCTCATTAGTACCGTCATCACACTGATCTTCACATCGGTTGGTAGCCCGAGTCCTCCTATTACCGGCCATTGGCTGGAATAAAAAAAATGTTAGGGGTAACACATAAAGGGTAATCCAAAGACAAATGTTTATGACTTATAAATAGACTTTCATTCCTTAACTCATGATTCTATAGGCTTAAATCTTGGATTTTCATGATCTACTTTCTAAAAAATATTCGTAGGGTATTTTTTTTAATTCCCTTAATAAGGGTTAATACTAAGCATGTGAATTTATCAAAACATATCCACCGGGAGTGTCGTAACCAAGAGTGCAGCAAGGCCCATTTTCGTGAACCAGTTCCCATTCGAGTCTGGCTCAAAGCGGTGTTTTCGTGTTTTACCCATAGGATACATCTGTGCCAGATCCGCCTATACCTTCTCGTATCCAGACAGGGATGAATTTTTCTGATAAACCACTTACTTAGTATTTACCAATACTTAGGGATGTTTTTATTATACTTAGTCTTGTATCTAAGGCTTTAATAGGGTTTCCTAATCCCAAAAATAACTAAACTTATCCTCCGAAACCAAATATGACAACCCTTCTTTTATTACAATCATAAACATGATTTATTACATAAAACATCACTTGATACAAAAATGAAGATTGAGAGGTTTAGTGTCTTTGGGGATTAGGACCATTACATAAAAACTTAAAACATGAAATACCAAATATTTATTGAAAACATCCTTTACATGACCACTACATTCCCTCGTACTTAGCAGTGCATAGGATAACCTGAAGACATGCATAAGAAAAAGGTGAGCTATAAAGCCCAATAAGGGAGTACACATAGAATAACATGAGGAGTAAAATAAATGTTAAGAAATAGGAATATCAATAGGGAATAAGAGAAACATGAACATAAAGGCCTGATAAAGCATGATAATCATAACATGGAAATGTGGAAACAACACTTAACATGCAATTAGCATGAGCCAAGGCTCATTGCACATAAAGCATGAGTAAACCCTCATTGCACATGAAGCAAGAGTAAAACCTCATTTCACATGAATTAGCATGAGTCAACACTAATTGAACATGACGTAACATGATACTATACTTTACCCAATGCATTAGAGCGCTATAAGGGCACACCCTTCTTAAACATTTCATTTTATGCATAAGTGTGCCACATGGATCATAAAACATGGATTCATAAAACATAATAATTTAATCCAAGATAAAGTAATGTTGAATTCATACATGAAACATTACAATCAATAAGAAAATGTGATAATGGTGAATACCCCCGATGAAGGAATGGGTATGGTATTCACTACACAGTGACATTGGATTAGAAAATCTGTGCGATTTCGGCAGCGTAACGGCGTGACGTAAAAATTAAAAAAAAGTTAGATAAGAGAGAAAGGAGTTACTCATCGTATTTACATGTAATAGACAGTAAGGAGGTCATATAGATACATTTCCCATCAAATGTAATTTAATTTAGGTTCATGATACATGAGTATTGCTTGAATATAAAAGAAGGGAGAGAAGTTCCTTTCGGAATTTTGGCATAGTAACGGGTGTACATGGGCGGCATTTAATGAGAGAGAAAGGGGTCTCCCATCATTAAAAAAATAAAAAGTCAGTATGGGGGAGGTGAAAAAACATACCCCAACATTTATAATTTAAATTAAAAGGGAAAAACAACTTAAAGAAAATTGGACAAAAATGAGAATGGAAGAAAAAACCCTTACATGGAAGTGTGCTTCCAAAGGCTAGAGAGAGGCATGTGAGAGGCTTCTTGGGAGCTTGGGGAACCTTGGGAGGATTTTAGAGAGAGTAGGGAAGAGGTTGGACGAACTTAAATGGATTTAGTGAGGGGGAAGTGGGAACTTGGGTGGGTTTATATAGGAAACGTGAGGGAATTCTTTATTATTTAGTTATGGGACCCCTTATATTAAATTAATCCAAAACACAAAACATCCCATGGTTTTTGCCCATGGTTTTTGGAAAAGAGAATAGAAAAAAATATTTTATAAGGCCAAGGTCCTAACTTCTTTAAATAATAAGGTTGCTTATGTGGAGGTGAGTCACACTCCCATGGAAATTAATTTAAAAAGGCAATGTGTTGAATATGTTTTGAGGGGTCCATTAATGCTTTGAAAAGTAAGTCAAACAAACCCAAAATCACATTATTTTAATGATAAAACATATATTGGTTGAACATAAGGATTATGGTATTTTATTACATCACCATTGGGTCATTATGAGGTCATAAAACACATTATATATTTAAACAATATTTAATTTTTACCCAAAAATATGACTGTCTTAGAAAATTATGAAAAATTCACGATTGGATAATTTTGACATCTGGATTCCAGAAATGGCATTTATTTTATCTAAAAAAATTCAAAATATGTTAATTTTCACTTTTAAAATAAAAATCAACATTTATAGAAAATTCAAGGGTTTTGTCAGAAATGCCTTTCAAACCTTAATATAAAATTTTAATTGCATTCATAAAATTATAAGATCATTTATATTTAATAAAAATTAATTTAATAATAATATTATTATTTTATTAAAATATTATTTAATTCAGAAATCCGTTAATTAAATAATATAGATTTCTTAATTAGATAATAACTAAAAAAACCATTTGTACTTTAAAAACTATTTAAAATGTATCAAAAATGACTAGAAATTATATTCATTATTATATAAAAAAATAATGTACATGAACATAGTACTATTTATTTGTTACAGAACCCCTTCAAACAGCCGCATAAGACCTAAAGGTAAGGTGTGTGATGGTGACACACTCTTGGGGTGGCTCGGATAACATCGCTCGAGTGGTAATCTCTATCAACTTCCACTTTTCCCGTAGACGGTCTTGTTCGAGCTTGAAATGGTGAAGCTCAGCTTGGTTTTGGTCAAGGGCGAAGCCCAAGGATGCCACCTCTTTTCCGAGCTCCAATAAAAGGGCATCGTATGGGGCAATTCTACTGGATGAGGCCATCACTTTCTTTGTCTGAGTAAATTAGATTTGTTAAAGTCCAATATTTATACTAATCATGTGATCACTGTTCAACGGATATATTAACAATGGTCAAAATTATTAACATAAAACCAAAGAAGTTGACATCTTATAAAAACATTTTTCATAAAGAGACATTTAACTAGAACATGAGTTTTTTTCCATTAATGAAACTTTTGGTCATTAAAGAACCCGTCCATTGAAACTGAGTTTCATCTATGAATTTAAAAATTATCATGCAGTTTGTTAACATCACATGTTGATCATTTTAAACAAGACCCACTTATTTAGAAGGCTTTGAAAATAAACATGCATCCAAAAAAAATATTGTCCAACAGTCGTAACAATCAATAAATTCAAAATCATAACATCATGTATGAAAATTAATTAATTCAATATTCAATAAATTAAATCAAATATCATTAACTAGTTCATCAGTTAATTAACTATTTACCATTTATCATCTAAAAATTAAACCATCCGTTAATTTATTCCAGTTTCCAATTTATATTCTGAACATTTCAAAATATTCAATATTCTCAATATTCAGAAAATGAAAAAATTATTCTAAATACTGACTATATAATAAATTTTTAATTTAATTACTTAATTACCCATCCTACCACATTCGATCATTTTATTTACCTACTGATAAATCATAATTTGAGTAATTAGCATTCTATGACATGGGGTGAAAAACACACACTAATGGGAGTCCATGTCCAACGTCATTTCTGTTTCATTACTATGGAAGACACATTGATGTTTCCTGTTTAACAATTTCATATTCGGTACATTAGATCAACATATTCTTAGTAGACATCAATAAATTATTAACAATAAAAAATGATTTTTTTCATCATTAATCAGGGATACATAAAAAACCCAACTTTACATAAGCTGGATATGACATTTCCACTAACCAATAGTTTATCTTTAATCATCATTTAAATAATATTTAGTAGTTCCAAAATCCAGAAAAGTCATACTCTAAAATTATTTAATGAAGTAAATAATTCCAGAATAATGTGATAGAAATTTGGGACCCTACCTCATCGTAGAACCAAAATAATATTCAGTAGCTTGACATATGATGACAACCAATTAGTAGCTGGTTTCCAACCACACAGACACACTATTATGTATATAAATATATACTTATATATATATATATACTTGTTTGTTCCCGGTAATTTTATAAAAAATCCCACTTCAACATAATATAGAATGAAAAAAATGAAACAATAAAACTTAACACACCTCAAATAATTTACTGTGGACTCATATAATTTTTCAGACTCTAAATATGATGGAACAAATTATACAGAAGAAATGAATATTCGTCCCCTAACAAAATATCAACAAGGAAAAACGAGTCCATCCACCAAACCCTTAGCATCAAATTTTAAATTAGGGACCAATGTGTCCCATGTCAACATTAACAAATTTAAAAATAGGGGAATATAATGATTAGATTAAACCCAAACCGTAGTGTTTTGGCCGAGAATAATGGTGAGAGATAAGAGTCAAATGGTTGATGCTAGTCACGAGTTATATGCAGAGAGATTACCCTTGATGAGGAAGACTTGATTCGTGAATAATTTGAGAGGGATCATAACGCGCAAAGTGGAATCTGGTAGAGCGGGTGTCACACTATAGGTTCGGCACTGGTGTGTCGTGTGCTGCTCTCAGGGGGTCCAGTTGCGGGCTGCATCCTCAGGAGAAGGGGCCACGTGTGGTGGAGGATTCACTGTATGGATGGATTCAAAGTAGCTAAAGCTCGTGGGTGCTACACTCATGGTGTGTCACATAAAGAGGAAGAAAAAAGGAGACGTCGTGTGCCTCACATGCAGGTCTCACCCCCCTTATTAGTTAAATTTTATTATTTTTCCCTTAAAATAAATCTCATAAATTGGATTTACTAATTAAAAAAAATAATAATCACATTATTATTATTATTATGAACATTAAATACTAATCCAATAGGTGAAAAAATCTCCCGTTAATTAAGAACGTATCCTAATTTAATATTCTGTTATTAAACGTTTCATAATAAATTATGAAACACCTTATTGATCATTTAATTAAATTATTTTAAAAAAATTTATATAAATAAACATAATATTATTAATAACATCAATACTATTACTATTCTGAATTTCTTTTATTTATAACCCAATCAAATAATTTATTACCATATAATTAATATGATAAAAACTCCATCCCATGACCCTATTTTAATTTAAATAATAATAATAATAATAGCATTCATAAAACTAAAATAATAATAATATCATTGTAATTATCATTCAAACAGGGTGTAAACCCAACACATCATTGGAATAAAAATGCTTCATTAAACAGGAAACCCATCATTTAATTAAACATTTCTTTGAGAAGCCCAAAAACCACATTAAATTCTCATATAAGTTATAGTCTTTTAACATGAAATTAAAATCTCAAAGCATTAAAATAATTTAATACACCATAATAATAATAACAAAATTATTATTAATTCTACATTTATCTAATTAAATATGAAAAAAAACATTTAATATTATTTACTGAATATAAATAAAATATTAGAATGGGTATGCTGTACAGGTTGGACCGCGACCATGCACTGCCCGTGCAGATCTATTAATGTGGTCTTTTCCAGGTCTAGTTCTCATGAGACTCATCGGGAAACCGACTAAAATTATAGGGTTATTACGCAAGTCCCAGAAAATGACACCTTTAGGTTTTCCAAAAACTGGAATAATGTTGTGGATCTCTGTTTAAAAAAATTAGCCATTGAGAAAATGATTTATTTGGAAACCATAGTATTTTATCCTTGTTAAAAACACTAGAAATTATAGATAAATCTACAGAAGTTAATATTTTTTATGATCCAGTTAACATCACATGTAAAAAATTTTGTCTAATCATCCATGCATTACCTTGATAAATCTTATACAACCATGGTATAAATTATAACTAAAAAACAATGAAATCGTAAAATAACTATTCATTTATTTCTTAATCCACTTTATTTATAAATGTAGAAAGCTAAATAATGTTTTGGATATAACATTTTTTATAATACATGGTTTTATTACTAAAAATTTCAAGGTATTGTAGGAAATTATTGATCGTTTAATTAATTAATATTTTCTAGGAATAATATTTATATTATTCAATGTGGTATGAGACAGTTTGGTTCTCTTAATGGATTTATTTCACCTATGATAATGATTAAAATCAATTAGTGTGGTATGTAATTTTTTTTAAGAAATAATTTTATTAGACTTATGAGGAATGCATATGAGTTATTAGTTGGTAGGTGCGGCCCACTATAACCTCTCAGTGCATTAGTTGGTCAAACGAGACAAACAATTTCTTTGTGTGAGTCCTTTACAGAATAAATTTGTATGGTCATGGAATTAGGTCCTCATTAAATTTTCATGAATATCTTTGTTTATTTATTTCCTAAAAATTATATTACTTTGTGGATGTCCATGTGATTATTTAAAATATAAAATATCCATTTCCAATTATCATGTTCTTATGAACCACTATAATAATGTATTATATTTCCATGTATGCATGGATTGATGTTTTATATCCATGTAATAAAATTAATTAAAATTTATGTTTCCCAAAAATAATGATAAATGATAGGGTTTTTTTGTGAAATAATTAATAAATATATTTCATGTATAAATTCTTATCCACGGGTATGGGATGTCATTGAATTATTATTTTTTCCCATTTCCCAACTTATAAGAGGTACTCCAAGAATTTCTATTCAAGTGCATGCATATTCTGTAATTAATTCTATTTATAACACCTATATAATTTTGAAATATTGATTCATGAATTATCGTGAAAATAGTTTCCGAATCTCTCCAAATAATCATGATTTCATTTTGTGTGAAATAATAATTTTAATGATTTTAATGCAAATCTTTTAAAGAAATGTTATAAAATATTATTTCTTAATGGTATTGATTTAAAACCCCCAACTGGGAATTCTAGTGCTCAACCTCTATATTTAAAGTATTTTTATTCGTTTATTTTTAGTGACATAAACTATTTTTAATGTGGAATCATTTCTCTGATGGTATGATTCTCAATGTTTACTACAATTTGTAGTTTTTATCTGAATGTATTATTAGATTATAAATCTCTACAACCTATGTACGTAAAAGATCATCTATTTCATGGGATTCATTTTATTTATTCCCTTTTTTATTATTAAAAACTACATATAATTTTTAATGTTGGGGTTCGGTTTCTTTGGCCGAGGTTCATAAAATTGGTACCACGGGAACAACCAAGTGAAAATTGGAAATTTAGAATAAAACTAAAAACATAACAATGTTATCAGAAATACGATTACATTTATAATGTTTGAGATTGTAATCAGAGACTCAACAAATAATCTTTTTTCCCTTATAGATGACATTCTAGAAATGATAATGTTAATGCCTTGTACAGATGTATTCAAGCCATTCTGAAACCTAGGTTTATCTTGAATTTGTTTTTCAATTTTCCAACAAACCTATTGTACTCCTATTCCTCAGGAGGTCAGATTTCCTTTAGATAATCATATTGAATGAACCACATAAATTCTATGAATGGTCGGGAATTATTATGATGGCCACTTTGAATGTTTTACCATGTTTTAAAGGTATCTGTCTTTATGGAATTTTCAGGAGATATTAAAGTAGTTGACATCCGTACAACATATTTATTTCAACTCCAATACTTCTGTTCGTTTTGGAGGATTTAGGATTTTTAAAATATTAGAAAACAAGGTGGTATGGTTTGTCTATTGGATTCACGTCCTTTATAATATGTCTGAGATTTTCATCCCCAATTACAATCACCTGAGGATTGATCACTACAAACATGAGTTTGACACTAGTAACTCGATGTGAAATTGGACCAAATAAATTGAATAATTTATAACAACTTTAGAAACCATGACAATGGAGAATCACCAACAATGATGGTACTGTTAATGGTATTATTATATGTTTTCATTAAAAATTTTAAATTCTATTATTAAAAAATAAAACATATATTTTCGGGACATTGAGGATGATGTCATAAGGTTGGTGTTGTGAGAGCGTATGAGTAAAATATAATTGCCAGGGAGAAATTCTATTAGGTGGGATATTGTAACACCACAAATATAATTATTAATGTAAAAATAAATTTTTTTACTTATTATTGTTTGTAGTATTGTTGTTTTGTTTTGTATAGTTTTCATACGATCCAAAACAAATTCTTGAAGAATGAAAATAGAAAATTTTTATTCAACAGAGACACTAATACATTACATTGATGAAAATGATTAAAATTACTCAAAGAAAGACATTACAAGACCTAAATGAAGAAATATAAGACCAACCAACACCACAAAGAGACATATTATGTTTCCTTTATTCATTGAATCCATAAAAGAAAATAATGAAATAGTTAATAAAATATCCAAAATACATAGAGACAGAGTGATGTAATGCACTATCTTTATAAGAATAAATGATTTGAGGTTTTAGAAATACCATAATCATTTGTTTAGAAGCCCTTTGTAACTATTGAAGTTAAATATGAATGTTATATTCTTTTAATATCCATTGCAGTTAATAAACATGTGATCGTTGGATTTTTATAAACAATTATGATGTCATTAAATATTTCAAAATTTTTAAAATGATCATAATATTTTAACGTAATATCATCTATTAAATAATAACACATTTTTAATTGATGTTTTAATATATATTTATATTATTATGTTATTTTAAGAACCCTGATATTATTTTATTTATGTATTTATTTATTTATTTTTGTTGGGAAAAATAACAGTTTCTGGAAATATCATGCGTACACGTTGCGTACTTATATGTACACGTCGTGTTCCCGATTAACGCGGGTGACATTTACTAGCCATGTAATTTTTGAGTACGTGGCTTTGTGGGGTGATAGGGAGACAAACTAATTTGTGGCCTATTAAAATAATATACACATTATGTACTTTTGAAAGTCACACCATGAAATTTTTCTTTTATTTCATTAAAAAGAATGGGGTGGCGTGTAATGGATATAACACCCTTCTTCTCTATTTTTCTCATCCCGGAGCAACAGTATGACACACATATTCACTGAGATCCTGACTTATCATTTTTTCTCTGATTAGACCATAATAAATTTTTTTAGAATCACCAGGGTATGATATTCCTTCATCCAGATCCTTGTTTCCTAATTTCTCTTCTTTTGTGATATAAGCTTAGCTGATCGTTTTTATCAAATTTTTACATATACGATGTTCTAGGGAGATTTTGGTCCTCAGGTTCATTTATAATTATTTTACAATAATGATATAGGTGGTTTGTACCTTTCCATAGTTATTCATTGAGTTTTATGTGCAATATTGACCAATACCCTGGAATGTGGTATTGCGTATTCACGGTTTTTTTCCATGTTATGGAATTATATTCTCTTTGTTCTCGAGTATAAGATTTAGTATTTAAAATATGGTTATTTACCTTTATATGGATATGATTTCTCAAGTAGTTTGATTTCGATGGTTTGGTATTGTTTTTTCTATAAGATTTCTTTGATGTCCATTCCTAGTGTTGTTAGGATGAAATAATTTTATCTATCATGCTATGTTGTGTGGTGGGATATTTTTCCAAGTAGTTCATTATGATTAAATTGGATGTCATATATCTATTGTTCCTGATTGACTTACATTGGGATGTGGGAATCCGGTGTAGTAGATCATTTGGAGAATGGATGTTGAAGACTTCTCCAGAGTGTGTTTAGATTTATGTTGCGAGACCATAGGGTGGATGGAATTTGTGATCCCTCAGAGTGTCAGCAGTTTCCTCATTATGAGACCACATGGGGAATTTGAAGTTGATTGCATCCCCATAGATTTTAGAGTTACCGATATCATACTAGAAGGGGAATTGATGGTGATTGATTACAAAGACAGTTTTTTCTAAAGCTGAACAAGAGTGGTTCGAATATGAGTACTTACCAGATAGTTTCTTATGTTTGTGTGGTTGAACTAGAGGGGATAATATTTGAATACAACACAAAGGGTCACTTGGTTTTGATTATACACTTACTTGATATATGTAATGGAATGCATTAAATATTTAGTATTGATTAATTTTTAGTACTTTCTTATTTAGTGATTCTATTTCTTATTGCCTGTCATATATATTCATTATCAATTAGGAACATATCTTTTGGTGTTTGCTTATTGAGATTCGCCTCACACCCTGTTTGGGTCTTGTTTTTGAGCGCAACATTATTATATTGTTGCAGTTAAAGATAAGGGAAATCTCCCTTCAACTTTAGCTATTTGATTATTGTGGAGCTGGGGAGCATGGGAACTAGCTAAGGATAGAAATGTTGTGGAGCGGTTTACCCCCTTATCTTTTTTACTTTGTTTTTGTACTATATTCCAATATTATTACTAGTTTTTATGTTTTTTTATACATATGTATCAATCATTATTTATATATATGTGCTCTAGTTTATTACATCCAGTCTTCCACTATTTATTTATTGCAGGAAATTACTGCTTCTTCAATTGTATATCTATTTATTTCCTATGCGTTACTCTGGAAATGAGAGAATAGTTTCTATATTATCACTCCCATTCCCCTCTCTCCTAGTCGGCAGACTCTGGTGATCAGAGAAATGTGATTGATGTCACGTGACCAACCGGGTAGGGGGCACCTCTCGGTGGCACCCGATACTGGAATGTTACAAAATGGTATCAATGAAATTCCATTATTCTTGAATTACTATTTTGAGACTATATCAAGGGATATGAAACAATGGGTACTTGTAATAATATGTTTCGTGGGGTATCAATACCATGTTCAGGGAAAATCCAATTTACCACATTATTGATTTTTTTTATTTTTCAATTATTAAAGTTGATTCGATTTCACCATCAGGTGAATCACTTGTTTTGTGATGTTATTTTTGATTTTATTGAGGATCTATTTTTATTTAATCCTGATGATATGAGGGTATGACATATCATGAATCATATTGGAACATTATATATATCCAATGTCTTCCATTATTTCCATGCTATTTAGGATGAATTTGAGATATCATGTTGTTGTGATAGATGTAGTGCTATATATGCATGCAGTTGTGAATGATGACGTAATGTAATACCTTATATTTTTTATGTTATTGAATTTTGTATCATTTTTATTTATTGAAAACAAAAAAATGGTTCTTTAGGTTTTATTGGCCCTTATAAATCGGAATTTAGTGGATCATTTCACTTTTATGCTTGTATGTGACATGTATATGTTTTCATGCTTTGATTCTTCGGGAGTATGGGACATCACATATCATAATTGGGACATTAATGTTCGTTTCATTGTTGTTATGGGTTCTATAGTAGATTTTGAGGATTACTTCCCTGAAAAACCTGAATACATGACATGTAATGATAAATACACGACATATGACCTTTAGTTCTGGAAGTATATTTTTTTCTTAAGTACACATCATGTACTTTATGCACACGCCCTGTAGTCTCTAACCATGTCAGTAGCTTTGTTAGCCGACACACCGGGTTCTAAAATATTTAATGGGACCCACTATATACCGGATGTTCACACTTTCTTGTGTAGAGCTTGTGTCCTCCCATATCACAAACGATACAGACTGATAAAACATATGTAATACACGTTGTGTCAATCTAAAACACATCGTCTATCATAACCCATGTATCCAGTCGTGTAATGACACTGAAGGGAAGTGGAATCCATCATGTACATTCTGTGTCTAGCATAAACATGCTTTGTAGAGTCAGTTGTGTGTCCACCTGTGTGAATAACAACACAAGAAATATAATAAAAAGTGGTACACACTGTGTCTGGCCCAAACATGCCTTGTAGTCATGTTCTAGGAGAACTGTGTGGGTTAGTCATGTAGAAGATCTCGGGAAGATGAAATGAATCAAGTAAATTCCATTTCATGGGTTAACATGATGTGTCTATTGTGTGTTACTCAAATTGTTTTGGAATAAGTACATGCCCATGTGAAAGAATAATGTAATAAGCCGTGTAAGGGATATACACGCTGTGTATCCATGTTTTGAAAAACATTAGTGATTTCCTTTTCTTGTTCCATTCCTTCCCATAAATGTTTCAGTCCTTCATAATATTGATCCTAAGGTGTGTGCTTGACCATGTAGATTCATTCCACCATGAAATCATCTAGTTATATGCCAGGTACAATGTAGTGATCAGAAAATGGACATGGATGATTGGGGACTACCAGAATATCCCACTATAGTGCCAGTTTTGGCACCACCCATCATTCTTGACACAGGTGCTGACACACAGTTTTGGGAGGGATTTGTAAGCATCATGTAGACCTTCCAGGGAGCACCGCATCCTGCCACATCAATGGAAAAAATGACGTGGTTTTTCCAACAGCAGCATCCACCCATCGTCACAGTGGAAGGAGGACCTCAAGCTATAGATTCATGGTCATATTCCATGATTTTTATCACCGTTCATTTGTATATGACTCAGAAGAGGTTGGTTAATCTTGATACTTATACGATTCAAGATTCCTCCAAGATATGGTGGGATGTGATCTAACATGCGGGACACCATCATGTCATTACATGGTATGATTTCTAACATGCTTTCAGTTATTACATCTAATCGGAGTCCTTGATGGCCAATCGATCTAGAGAGTTTATGTGTTTGGAGAAGGGTGTTATTTAAGTGATAGAGTATTATTCTCACTTCACAGAGATATTTAACTTCACACCCATCGTAGGATGTGATGATTTATTCCTGGTGAGGAAGTTTGAGGATGGTCACTAGAACAACATCCCATCATAGTAGAATATCATCAGGTTCACTTCCATCACCTATATAGTGAACCATGTAATGATAATATCGCACAATCTATGGGATGCTGGATTTGTGAGACAAGGAAAACCGGCATCCAGATTATGCACCCCTCCAACTAAGAGCCAGAAGCACCGTAGGGAGTCTACACATGGAGATCAGAGTAGTTGGTATATGCCTTCAGGTACCCAGGTGGTATGCTACCGGTGTGGGAAGGTCATGAATACGAGGCCACATTGTCGTATAGACCAAGTGGAGTGCAAATCATGCTGCATGATAGGCCATCATCATCATTTTTTTCATTTTATCCCACAAGTAGTTGGTGATACGTATTCTTATATGATTCCTTATTCTGGAGTTGTACCAATTGTTTCTTATAAGTCATGGAACTAGAGTTATTTTGGATTTACATGTAGTGGTTGAAGTTGTGGTCATGGAAGCCAGTCGGCATGCATTTAGGGACAATAGTGTGGATCAAAATAGGGTGGTCTGGAATGGTCACAATACCACAATACATGCCATACATTATCAGTGGAGAGGACCCAACAAGAGTAGGATCCCAAACCCTATACAGTTTGATTCATGATCCTAGTTGACATAGATTTAGATTCAGCCCTTTTGGATATAGGGTCTTCCCATAGTTTAATATTTATTGTTGTTGTGAAGAGCCTTCATTTTTTGTATCATTACCTCAACTGATATCATGAATCTAGATACTCAATTGGGGAAAAGAAAGACTAGTTTACATCAATGGAATGAGTTCCCAATTGAGCTTGGTGGGTGTCACTTCTTATGCAACCTCTATGTCCTTGAGATGACTGGATATGATGTCATATTCGGAATGGACTATTTTGTTCCCTCCCAGGAAGTGGTGGATTCCTATCTCCATAGGGTGAGTTTCATGTCACAAGATGGCAGATCTTTTTTATAAAATGGTGAATGGTATATCCAAACAAGAATAGAATGTCCTAAGCATCATGGGTTAGGAGGATTTATAGCCGAAATTTATAGTCCATTTCTGGATGACCAGGAGACTTTATAGATGTATATTACTCCAGTGTTAGATATTTTTAGGGATGTAATTCCAGTGTAGTTTCTAGGTTTACCTCTAGGGAGAGAAGTGGACATTTCTATTGATCATGTGCTAGTAGGGGAAAATTATTATTCCTACTTATAGGATGGATACACCAGAGTTACAGGATCTCATGAAGCAGTTAGAGAAGTTAAATTACAATGGTTTCATCCGACCCAATACTATTCTTTGGGTTTTTCCTGTTCTGTTTTTGAATAAGGCAGACGGTACCCTCAGAATATGTGTGGATTATCAGATGTTGAACGAGTTGATGGTCAAGAACCGATATCCATTACCATGTATTGATGATCTCAATGACAAGCTTTGAGTGTCCTGAGTGTTCTCATTGATTGGCTTGAGATCTAGTTATCATTTGTTTTGTGTTAGACAATTTGATATACCTCTAACAGATATTCATAGCAGGTATGGTCTATATGAGTATTTGGTTATGTTGTTCGGTCTCACGAATGCGCCTGGAGTTTTCCTAACACTAATGTAACAAGTATTCGACCAATTCATGTATTCTGTTGTGGTAGTATTCGTGGAAGATATCGTGGTGTACTCTCACACTCGACACAACCATGCCACCCATCGTGAGATAATATTGAGTATACTGAGAGAAAATAATTTATATGATATGCTCTCAAAATTCCACTTTTTGGTGGACCAAATTCACTTATTGGGTCATGTTATCTCATAGACAAGAGTATTTGTAGACTCAGAGAAGGTGAGAGTATTAGTTTCTAATGGGAAGGTGAAGAATGACTTTGAGGTTAAGAGTTTTCTAGGGATGGATGGTTAAAAAAAACCTTTTATACTGGACTTCTCTCAGATTTTAGCACCATTTTCAGGCCTAACTATAAAGGGTGAAAAATAAATTTGGTCATATTCTTGTGAGTCAGCCTTTTAAGAGCTGAAAGGTATGTTGTCTTTAGCACCGATACTAGTGTTTCCATACCCGAGTGAGCACGATACTGTTTATTGTGATGAATTAGGTATCATTTTGGGTGCAGTTCTAATGATGGGAGAAGGATTAAATGCATATGAGTCTTGGTAGTTGAGGCCACATGAAAGGAATTAACCAACACAAGATCTCGATTATGCTGTAGTTGATCATGCATTACACTTTTGGAGACATTATCTTTTTGGATAACATTTTGGGGTATTCCCTGGATAAAAAATTCTCAAGTATATCAGCACTCATCATTATCTAAATTTGAGACAATGAAGTTGGGTTGAGTACCCCCATTACATTGACTTTTTTCTTACCTGAATGCCTGGGAACAACAATGTAGTGGACGATGCATTGAGTAGGAGGATGCAAGTGCAGACAGTTATGGATTCCAGTAATGAGTGGAACCTTTGGTCTCTATTCTCAGAGATGAATTTGGAGGCACACGACAAACATGGGAAGAAATTTCTATCTTATTTAGATGTAACCTCTTCTATTCTGGATCATGTTTGGATGATGCATCTATCACTTTCTGAAGGCCTTGTCCTATGGGAATTGGTGTCAGGAGAGGACCCTATTCATGGATATATAGTAAGTGAGGATGATATGTTGGGTTTTCATTTATGCATATGAGTCTTAGTAGACATGCACTTGGAGCGGATGCAGTACTTTCATTATTCAGTTCGGGAAGTTCATCCTAATGTCAACATGATGTATCTAGATCTTCACTATTTGTTTTGGTGGCATGATATGAAGAGATATGTTGTCTTGTTTGCCATGAGTTATTCCACCGGTCAATAGGTCAAGGTGGAGAATCATTTACCATTATTTACTTTTCAGCATTTACCCATACTCTAGTGGAAGTGAAATGATGTCGTGATGGACGTCGTGATAGGGTTACCGGGGTAGACATCAAGAAAGGATGCAGTATGGGTTGTAATTGAGAGACTCATGATGATTTCTCACTTCATTCCAATCAATGAGTCCATCAGTGTTGATGAGCTGGGAAGCATGTACATCTGAGAGATTCATGTCTACATATTGTTTCGCACTCCATTGTTTCAAACATGGAAGCTTGTTTTACTTATTCTGTCTAGCATGGATTATAGAGGGCATTGGGTACGTAGTTATTTCTGAGTATGACTTACCATCCCTAGAAAGATGTCCAGCCCGATTGTACAATTCATGTTCTTGAGGACATTTTTCAATAATGCATCATGGATATTGGAGTTTCTTGGGAGAAATGCGTACATAGTGTGGTTTGTTTCCTAAAATAATAGTTTCTAAGCAACAATTCAGATGAAACCTTATGAGGATTTGTACGATAAGACATTTTGGTCACCCTATGTTGGATGGAGGCCAGAAAGATTTCTATGATGGGACCCTATCTTGTCCAACAGACCACATATCATAAATATTTGATTCTTAAGTGGATGGAAACTGTACATACAAAATATATGTCTAATGATGATCGATGGAGAGGACCTCTAGAGTCTGAGTTCAGAGATCAGGATTTCTTGCATGTCAAACTGAGGTTCGAACAAAAGAGGATTAGGAGACAGGGTAAGATTTCCCCAAGATATGTTTAACTGTTTGAGGTTTTGGAGAGAGTCAGGCTAGTTTCATATAGACTACAGTTGCCTCAAAGATACCAAGATATGCATGAAGACATCAACATTTCCTAGTTGTGTCATTACATCAAAGTCTCGTGTTATTACATTCAACCCAAGGAGAATGTGTTGGAGGTGGATGCATCATTCAAGTAGAATCATATTAATATTGTTGATCGATGTGAAATATTTTTCCATGGCCGGTAAATTCCTCAGGTATGGGTTCTATGGCAGCATGGGTGAGTTCATGATGAGACATGGGAGAGGGAGGCCGACATATGATCAAAGTGGCCCGAGCTATTCGAGGATTATTATTCTAAAAAACCTTGCTAGAGAAATTAGGGGATGGATTTCATTATGGGGGATGTTTGTAAAAACCCGGATCTTCTTTTCAGGAATGCCATTATTTTCTAGCGGTTTTTTGGAAAAATAGGAGTTTAATACACCATTTATTTATAAGTACATATCTTGTACTAGTTGTTGCTGGTGACCATGTAATGGATTGGTAATGGATAAGTACTGGGTCATATTGGTTGACGTACAGACTACCTAATCTAGTGATCGCTAAATGAATAAACACGCCATGTACTTTTAAAAAACACAATTTGTAATTTTTCTTTTATTTCATAAATTGATCTGAGGTCACATATAATCCACAGAACCACTTTATTCTCTATTAGTCTCATCTAGGAGCAACTATACCGCACAAATCTTCTCAGAACTCATGATTCATCATATGTTCTCTGATTTAACCGCAGTTGATTGCAATGGAATCACCACGGTAAGATCATCCTTCTTCTATAGACTTGTTTCCATATTTCTCCCCTTTTGTGAGATATCATATATTCAACATATTTAGTGTTTTTTAGATCATTGTCATTCAAGGTTGATTCAAGGCCAGTGGTTCACGTATATCGATTGTACAACACTGAGGTAGGTGTTGTGTGCCTCTCTGTAGTTAGTCTTTGAGTTTTATGAGCAAAAGTGCCCAAAACCCTAGAACGAGGTATTGCGTGCTAATAGTTTTTAGCAATGTTATTTCCAGTTATGACTTTTCTCCTTGATTATAGGATTTATGAATTTAAATTGGTTAATTTACTGTTATATGGATGTGTTTTCCCAAGGTGTCTGATTTTGACAATTTTGTTTAGTTTTTCCTATATGTCCACTTTATTTTCCATACCTACTGTTGTTAGGATGAAGTTATTTTATTTGACATTAAATTATGTGCTATAAATTGTTTTTAAAATTATTTCTTGACATTTATAGTGGATTCCATATATCTCGTGTGAACGATTGACTTACATAGGGTTGTGGGAACCTATTTTAGCGAACCACAGTAAGAATGGATGTTGAGGGCTTCTCAAGATTGTCTATTTAATTTTACATTGTGAGATAATAGGGGGGAAGGACGTTGGGCTCCCTCAGTGTGTCTATATGTTCCACGTTATGAGACCACATGTGGTATTGGATGTTGAGTGCTTCCCCCGATTTTCTATAGTTACTGAAACGACACTACAGGGGGAATTTAAGGTGAGTGCTTCCTCATGCTGTATTTTCTAATACTGAACTCGAGGGTTTAGAAAATGAGTACATGCTAGTGGGTTGCATATGATTATTAGGTTGAACCATATGGGATTTGAAATGAGTATATCCCAGATGGTTAGTTGGTTTTCATTAGCTACATTCTTGATATATGAAATTGAATGAATTTAAACATAAAGATTGTTTCCTTTTGATTACTACTGTGTTTAGTTATTCTATTCTTTATTGGTTTCCATATATTTTGACTTCCTATTAAGGACATATAAGTTTCTGGTTACCTACAATAATTCATCCCAAACCAGGTTTGGGTCATGATTTTGGGCCCAAATAGTCTATATTGTTGTAGGTCTGGACAAGGTAAAGTACCCTAATACTTCAGGGAAGTCATTTTTGTGGAGCGTGGGAGCATGGGACCAAGATGAGGCTTGTGATGATGTGTAGCGGTTTACTGACTCTTCTTTTGTAATTTGGTTTGGTATTTTATGCTATCATTGTGGCTTGTTTGGTTGTTTTCCACGATATATGTATCATGCACCATTTATTTATATATGCTCCTGTTTATTACTTCCAGTCTTCCACTGTATATTTATTTCATTATATTACTACTTCCTCTATTATATATCTATTTGTTTCCTTTGCGTTACTCAACCTATGATGGAATATTTTCTCCATTATCACACCAATAGCCCTCACTACTAGTCTAGAGCCTCTAGAATTCAGAGAAAATCACTGGAGGCCATGTGACCAACATTATATGGGGCACCTCTAGGCGGCACCTGGAACTGGGGCATTACAATTATAATGTTTTAAAAACCAAAAAGAATATTAACCGTTTCAAATGAAGACATTTTTATTTTTTTAACATTGATAAATAATTTTATTATATATTAAGAAATTAATTTATATTTTGTAATTTTCATAAGTATTTTGGCTTAATAATTTTTTGATAAATATATGGCGAGTAATCCATCTGACCATTGATAGCCATGAAGTGAATGTCCCCATGGATAGTGGGGATCTATCAATGGATTCTAATGTAACACCAAGTCTGGCTGGGTGCATGCATGGTGCACACAATGTTTCACATGAGTTGTGCATGGTATGGGATAAGCATGCACACCCGCATGTGTATAGGGCCTGGTCTTATGATATAAGAGTGTTAGCCAGGTCACATACCTATGTGGGTGAGCATGGAACGAGGACCGTGGATGGGGATCTCATGTATAAGGACTCCTCAATGAGTGTTTGTGTCATATAATGGATGGAATCAACATCTAGCCTTAAACTGCTATCCCGAAACCCTCCCAATTTTGACATGGGCCCTAGATTTTTCTTCAGAATTAAATCCAATAAATATGATCCTGCTGCGAGAGATCTATGTCATCTGCACCAATTCATCCTATGAACTACACCACCACAGTAATTCCATCTCAGTTTTCTTCAATCGTCATATATAGCTAGAACAGATCTGGACCATTCTTGCCTTTTAAAAGATGTGTAATCTCCCATTTCCATCAGATCTCATTGATCCAATCATAATTCTTCATCCCTTTTAAAATTAATTGAGTCACCACATTCGTCTGATTGGACTGAGATCATCACAACCCTCCATTTCTTTTCCTATTCTTCTTCATTGAAACTCTAGAACCAGTGACCCACAACCCATGGATTCATCCTCCTCAACTGTTATTTCTCATCTATTTACCCTCTCATCACTCTCCTCAATCTAAGCCATTTATTTTTTACCTAAATCGACCTGGTGGACAATTGGTTTAATTAAAACACAATTGGATTCCTTTGTATTCTTACCTAAACTATATATATAATATATCAACTATTTAATTTATTTTTTACTTTGATTAGGGTTTATGTTCTCATCTGCAATAGTCCTATTCATGTATCATTCTTTTTATTTTATGTTTGAACTATAGTGTATAAAATATAAAAATATACTACTTTTATAAACCCCCGATGTTACTAGTTAAACCTATGGATTTTATTCTTCCCAACTCTCCATAAACCTATTCTCGATTGGATCTCCTTCGTGAAGTCAGGTAAGGGTTTTTTTCATTTTCTTCCGGAAAAATATTATATACATTTTTTTATATATGTTTATATATATATATGTGTTAACAGTAATCCGATTTGGGTTTTCATATGATTGATATTAATTATTAACTAATGTGTTTGATGTATGTAATACTTCAAAGGATTTATTATACTTCATTATAGTTATGGAAATCCAATATATACACTTGTATATACAGTATTATACAACTTTCACTACTAATAATTTTTATGTTTTCAATATTTTAATTACTAGTATTTAAATGAGATTTATGATGCGTATAACACGTTCAATGGATTTCTAATCATTCTTTCTGATGTTTTATAAACACATATATTTATCATTTTATACACATTTTTTTAATGGCATAACCAACATATTTTATGATTCTTTTTAAAGAAAAAAAATTATCTTAAAAAGGAGGTTTCCCTACCCAGATATTGTATATAAGGTTTCTTTTGATTCTCTATTTATTTATGAAAAACTAATAATTATATATATAATTACGTACAACTTCATAAATATGTTTCAAAATATTTTCATTTAATGATGTTTTAATGGTATTATCTTTACTCTAACATAATGTTTTGAATGTTTTAAAATTTATTAGATCAAAAAATAAAAATTATCTTTAGGCATAAATATATATATGTATAAACATATTTATACTCACTTTTTTACATTCTTTTCATTTTTAAGTCAATCCATGAATTTATATTTCTTGATAACATGTCTTAATTTTATGATTCATCATGAATACTAATTTAAAGTGGTAATCAGTAACAATTTTTTTATCGTGTGCCAAAAATTATAAAATGGAGCATTAAAATGATATCATTAGATGCATAAATCCCAATTAAAAATTTTAAGATAAATGGCAGGAATAATCATTTATTTAATAAATATATATAAATTCTTAAACACATATAGTGAAATGTATTTAATTATTTTTATTATGGATCAATATCTCACTTGAAATGAATGTTTTTCATTTATAAATATTATTTTTTTAATTCATGATGAATCTCTCACAATGAATAATAATAATTTTTAAATTTTACTATTTAATTTGATTGACACCCCACATTATCAGTGTATGGTTTAAACATCAATAATATGTATCGTAAATTCAAAAAACAAAATTATTTTTTTATATAATATGTTTACTTTAAAGAAACAACGGTCTTGAATTCGAGAGTTATTATTTTATATAGAACGACTAAATAATGTATTATTTTATTTTCAAAAGTTATCATAACATGTGAAAATGTTTTTATGTTCATCCATGCATGTATTTGAAAAATTTGATATACTCAAGGTTTAATTTTAACAAAAAACAATGAAATGTTACATTATGTGTGAATTAATTTCATTAACAACTTTATTTACGAATATTGGATGATCCTAAAATATTGGGATATACCTTCTTTAATAATATATGGATCAATAACTAAACATTAAAAGGTTGTATGGGACACATTGGACCGGTTAATGAAATTATTTCATCTATGAATATGATATAAATGAACCAATGTTGTATGGGACACTTTGGTTTGCTTAATTAATTTATTCCACATATAATAAAGATTAAAATAATTTAATTTTGTATAGGACACAATGTTTTAAATTAAAATTTTTTTATACATATTTTTAATTCATAAGACTTATTTTGTGATATGTGAGTTCTGTTATAGCCTCTCGGTGCATCAGTAGGTCTAATGAGACAAACTCGTTCATGGTATGAGGCCTTGGAAGAATAATTATGTGTGGTCATGGAATGATGCCTTGATAGAATGGTTTTGATTTTCACCCATTATGCATTACCCAATAGTGATTATAGTATGTTGAAGTCATTGATATTATTTATCTATTAAAAAATACATGTACAATGATCAACCTCTTATGATCCATTGATATTCGTTTTTATATTTCAATGTGAACATGGTGGGAAGTTTTATATACTTATATTTCAATTAAATAAAATTTATGTTTCCAATCTACAATGATAAATTATATATTTTTGGGCAATTTTGAATAAATAATATTTCATGTGTATATTCTGATGCTCACCTATAGCATGTCATTGAATTTTTATGTTGGGTCATTTTCTATTTTATTGGTGGCACTACATGAATTTATTTTCATGTACATTCATATTGTATAATGTACTGTGTTTATAACTCCTAAATACAATAAGAAATTATGAATCATGATTAGTCTTAGAAAATTATTCATAATGTCTCAAGAAAATGGCGATGACATGTTTTGTTAAATATTAAATTTCTTTATTTTAATTCATCTATTTTCATGAAATGCTTTATTGAGAATTTTTTTAATGTTCTATTTTAAAACACCTTTTTGGAATTTATTGTACTCAGCCTATATATTTAAATTATTATTGTCAATTTGTTGGATTTTCCATAATGAATTTCTAATGTGGAAGTGTTTCTCTGATGATACCTTGCTTAAGATACTTTTGTACCAGAACATATTACTGGATTCTAATTCTCCCAAACCTGAGAAAATAATGGATCCCCTATTTCTTATAATGCTATGTATTTATTCATCGTTCTTTTTTAATAAATACATATAATTTTTAATGGCTGAGTCCTATTTTAATGGCTTGGGTTCTTTAATTAGATGTGATCCAGGAATAAGGAATTTATTTTCTAGAATTATTTATTTAAATGAAATAATGTATTATACATATAAAATGATTTCATTGATCAGAATTGAATATTACAGATTCCATATAATAATAAAATATAGATTTTGGTGTGAGAAGTTCTTATTCAATGATTTTTGGTCATTAATAATTGACTGACTAGGTATTATTATCATAAAATACAATGACATTCTTTTACCCTTTAAATCTATCTTATTCTCATTTATAATCATTGACTAATATCTCATATGATGGAACATACGATCTATTTGAGGTCACCCATTCATATGTTTCCTACCCTATGTTAAAAGATATGTTTTATAAAGGTTATGTCAATGATGATTACTATATTATATGATAAACAACCGATATATTGAATATATTTCATGAAACAAAATGTTTTGTGATAATATTATCCAAACATTTAATAACATTCACATTATGGATAATTTTTTATAATTATATGTATTCATTAATCATCTGAAATGATGAAATATATACATGATAAATTCTGGGGTCACCTAATGTTTTTATATAATGGATTATATAATTACCATATATTAGGAATATTTTGTTTTTTTTAAACCCTAATGGTATGATAGTGTATTGGATAACATCCTAATGCATTGATAATATATATATTTTGAGGTTTTTAATAAAAATAAAACCATGTATGGAAATTGTTATATGATAAAAACACTATACAAAAAAACATATGGATAACCACTATGAATGAGGTTGATTACATATTAACTCCGCCATTCTTATTAGATGATGAATGGGATAATGGAAACACAATTTGAATAACACTCCAATTATAATTACCTTCTTTGGTTCCTTTTATTTTTCTAAGAAGTAGATACGCCCATTACGTTGTAGAATGTATCGCACAGTAGATGCAATTAACGTAACTAATATGGTTGTTGCATTAGTGGTAGTGTAAATAATCTCCCAATTAGTTCGTCAAATTATTCCCTAATATATACATCAAAATGAAATTCCAAATATTTTTACATTATCCAGGGATGAGATTGGGGGTAATAATAAAAAACAAATATGAATTTTCATAATAAATGAACACAGAGAAGAAGGATATCATATGTATTACACATGCCTTATCAGTAAAATAATATATGAAATAATTGTTACAGTTTACATAATCAATGAAATTATATACAATGATATTCCCTCTTACTATTCAATATTTTCCCAAGAAATATATAATTTCAAATTAAAAAAAATTATTCTAAACATATATTTTCAAAATATTAAAATGATTTCATAAATAGAGAAGAAAATAATCCTCAAATTAGTATATTCATCTATGAATACCTATATTATGCATTTAATGAGAAAATATATATGCACCATAAACCATTGAAAAGTACCTAGTAATTACATAGTCTAAAATGAATCTTATTATTATAAATTTTACCATTAAGGATTGTGAAGGTGGTCTTTTATAGTAAAATATGGGAAATTGACACCAGGATAAATCATAAAAACCATATAAAAGGAATGAATGTGTCCTTGCAACTATCTTTTGTACAATTTTGACATTGAAAAGAATTAATTTTATTTCATTGAGACGATACATCATTTTAAAATAAATATACAATGTCCGTCATTTATTAATTCTATTGGTGATAAAATCATTTTTAAATTCCTTCCAATAGTGAGGTATTTTTATGGGACGTAAATATATTGAAATTATCCACTGTGAGACAAAAAATTGTTAAATTATTCTTTATGATTAAAAATTATTTATTTCAATTATTACTATGACTATTATGGAGGTATTGAGAATTAGTTTAGGAATCCAAAATTGTCTCAAATACCCATTGATATAAATTTAATGTTGTTTTATTTTGGGGATCATTAGAATAATTTAAAAAATAATTTAATAAATAGATGATATATTCTTATTGAGTTTTTTTAAAAAAAATCACAAAATTTAAAAACATTATCATCAAATATGACTACTAGTTTTTTTCTTTCTATGATATATACATATATAAACTCTATGGGAATTTGTATTAATTATATATTTGGGTGTTCTTTATGATATGAAGATTAACTGATGTTCCCAGTCAAAAATCATGAATTTTTTAATGAAATGAAACATATCAGCTTTATATTAAATGAACAAAATGATTGATTTAATAGTAAATGAAGAGATTCATTCATCATCCTATTAAATAAAATAATTTATAGAATTTATAGAAATAATGAAAAACTCGTCTCTCATGTGGTTTTAAATTCATTTTTTAATGATATATATTCATGAAAAATGAATGAGTACTTATCAGTCTCTATATATTTATTAGGGGATAATGTAAAAAGGTAATTATTATTCGACTATGGCATCAATGATTTAAAAAGATATGATAGTAATTGAGTATAATTCAAAATCCATAGTGTGTGTTATTCCATGAACATTAACAATATTCTTTAAAATATTCTTGAGTCATATTCCCTGAGTAATGTGTGATTTTACTAGTTCTCAATCATTCCATAATTAGTAAAATTAATTTGTTTTGGGAATATTAGACCATTAAATCAAATAAAAACACATACTAAGTCACATTTTAAAAAATATGATGATATTGTTGTGATTTTTTCATGGACATTTTTAATATTTAAATATCACATCAATAAATATTTAAAAATATAATGACGCATAAAAATTTTAAATTAATATAAATAGAATAATTAAATTGATGAATGTTAAAGTTCCATTAATGTTTAAAATAGATAATCTTCATTGATCATTCTATTGGGTGTGGGTAATAGTGGTCTTATAATATTTGAGATTTTTCATCATGTAATTGGCATTTAAATTAAATAAATAATATATTTTTTTATAAAATGATCAAATAGATATTTGTAATATTTTTAATTCATTTGACAGATTCTATAATGGGAGTGTTTACTTTATAATTCAAGACAGATTTCATAATATTCATGAGGATATTTTATATAAAAATATTTATCAACTGAATCATATAGGATAACAATTGATGTAGACTGAGTTTTGTCACATTTTAATATTTTTTTCATGTCTTTATTCAGTTAATCAATTCAATTCCATCAGTATATCCTTATTCTTTTTTAATTTCATTATTTGTTTAATATTTTTAGAATATTTTCTAAAAAATTCGGCCTTTATATTCATTTCATCCATTTGAGATTAGAAAATTTAAAATAGTAACATCAAATTTCAACATATTGTTAATAGTGTACTTAAAATCCTTTTGTACCAGGGATGATATGAGATGATAATTTAATATTATTTTTTTAGATGCTCTATATAATGTGTCAGTTTTTTTCTCAACTTATACAGATTATATTATTGATCTTCAAAAATTAACAATTGGCATGTAGAAGATTGTGATGTTATTGATTATTTTTTATAGTGACTAATTTAATACAAATGAGGTTCTTGTTAGTATATAGAGAGGTAATTTAATTTCATATCACATTATCATATTTATGGTTTTTGTTTTATATATTTCATTAATGGAGTATGTGGCAATCATTTGTATGGGTAAAAATTTATGCCAAGTTTTTATTAAAATCTAAATCCTAGCTACCCTTGTGTGTTATATTTCCCTTGTTTATATTTCTATAATAATATTAACTGCGAGGATAATCTGTAACATGTAAAGGAATAAAATTCAGTAAAAAGTAAATTAAATTGTTTTGTGAATATATGTAACCATATTCCATTGTTGGTTATTATTGATAATTAATCTTTTTAAATGATATGTGTCTCACAAACACATATCGATCTGTTGGTCTGGAACCTATTGCTGGTTGCGAGTTATATGTTCTAAACACACTAACATCTCTTATAAAAATAAATTCTATACTAATTTTTATGAATCATTACACAATATTTACAATAATGACTATTCCATACAGTAATGGTCTTTCAGTCAATCCTAATCCAAATGATCCATCAAAAATATTCATATCAATTTAGTGAAATACATGATTTTTAAAGGCATTATAGTGGGTTTTATCCAATTACTGATGTTGGATATCGACAAAGAACTTCTTGAAAAGACTTCTACTACTTCTAGAATTTGTCTCCATATTATTCTTTTATAGTGTATACATCATTCATTATATAACATCTACTAGACCTTGGAAAATTTAACTTCAAAAATAATTATATATACTTATATTTTTCATGCATTATTTGTGCTGATATAGAAATCCACTTGCGTCCATCTCAATAGAATGAAAAATTGAATTCCATACAGTTTAATTATTATTCAACTACAAAAATAGCATAAAAGATAAGCAGACATGAGTGAATTATTAAATTGTAATATTGGATTCATCACCTTCAAGAGAAATTAAATTGACAAAAAAATTATAATGTTATCAATCAAAATAGTTTTATAATTTTTTAAATAATTATGATTATTTTTTATTGAAATATGAGGCACATTCAAGCATCTTATTATTTCGTAAGGGATTATTTCTATTATTTTTTTCTTATAGTGAAAATCTTAATATTCAATCGTGAATTCAAGGGTGATTTTTTCAAAAAAAATGTTCTCATTTAATACCACTCATATTGGTCATTGATTTTCATCATAATTTCATATCTAACTGATATTGTTTTTGTTATAAAAACTATATATAACCTACATTGGGCTTCATAACTAGTAAATTAACCCAATTGATCTCATGTAATACCTATGTTTCCTTCCCAGTAGTCCATGGTCTATTACCACCATGGGTAACAAATCATAAAAATAAATGTCCCCTATGAAAATACATGTGCATTCAATTTTCCCCTCTCTCGAACACATTAAAGGAAACCTCACTTGAGGTCACCCATCCTGAACACAACTGTATAACACAGAATATTGGATATGGAGTTATAATAAGGTAGTCTCCAAAAAATAAATTTTTACCTTGTTGGAAAGTATAATAACATTTATCATTTATTGTATCACTTTTCTAGGGGTGTGGAACTTCCCCAATACCATTTAATTCCCAATTCCATAATAGTGGACCCAAAACTAGAAAAACATGTATTTACTCATCACATATTGATGGGTATGTGATTTGATACTATTTGTTTTGATGAAAGGTTCCTCAACCTATGAACGTATTCAACTAAACCCATGGGCATCGTGTAATGTATTGGTTTCCTACACAAAGAACATAGGATACAACTCACATGGGTCACTTATATGATTAATTAATATTCCAAAAGGCTAACACATGTAGTTTCGAGGTGTTTTTTCTCCCTCACAGTCACATTAGAAACATCATAGAATGATACAGATCAATATAATAATTATTTCACAATAATTATAATCTATTGAGATTTTGAAAATAAATGTTCACACATTTGATATGGGTGTTGAAATTTAGATATATAAGTCTCATTTTTTCATTAGTCTATTGGAAAAAACATAGCTCAGATACAATATCATAACATACTGATAAAAAAACCTAGGTTTGTGATGGATATCCACATAAACTCATGCATTAATCCCCATATACAATAGTTTGGAGACATATAGAAAGTATCAAATTCCATAATGGGGTGACAATATATTTTGAATCATTTTATATGATGATTAATAAAAAATAATAAACTGTATAATAAAAATATAAACCAATCATCAAATTATAGAATTTGAAACATATACTTTGGCATACCAGTAATACAATAATGATAACATTACAAAGTAGAAATCCATCCTATGTAAATTTTGGAAGATCAATAATTAAAAAAATAAATTATTCCCTTACACCATAGATTCTATCACATTATCCTCCCATATTGTCTCTATATCAGAAGGATAATCAAGATGAATTATGTGATCATAGACTAACCACTAGTCTTATTAATCATGCATCTCAACATTGTGTGATTTTTCTAGAAGATATAACCAATTAATTAACTATGTCATGTTCTTGGTATAAATTATAAATCAATATCTGCATGGAATTATTGAGGAATAAAATAACGTACCCCATAACATTGATTATGTAACATCATGATTTTATTTAAAAATATGGAATATATAAAACATATTTAACCATCAGGAAGGTAATATTTGGTCATAAATCAAGTTTTGGATTACACCCATACTGAATATTTTTATCTATTAATTTTCGAATGATGTCCAGATTAGTCAATGTTTGGGGATTATTTGATGATATCATCCAAAACCATGAGTTGATCCGGTATAAAAAGTAAAATGTTAATTCCACTGCACAATTTCTAAATCCCCAAAATAAAAAACTATTTCAATATAAAATAAATGAAAGAGGGTATTTTTCTAGAACCGTTAATGTGTTTTATATTTTTAATTCTAAAAATTGGATTAATTTAATGTTTTATAGATGTATCCACATACTGAAGTCACTACCAATCCTTTTTTATAACAGAATACAGAAAAGAAGTTAATAGTTATATTGACAATATTTATATACTAATGAAAATTAAATAAAATAAAATTTTGGGTGATATGGAAAAAATAAGTAAAAACAATAATGTTATTCCATTTTTTAGGTTAAACTCACATTATAGTCTGAATGAAAGTCTCATAATTCTCATAAGATTTTATATTTGGGTGACATACTATTTTTCTCAGAATAAATATATTAAAAAAATTAATACATTATAATTGTGTTTTATAATTCTAGACATACAACACAGTACAACTACTATTACACTACTTGGGTAAACACTACATACTATACCTAATCATGGTCATTAATATCACATTCAAGACACCATTTCAGAGATATTGAAATATATTTTAAAAAATAATAAAAATACTGAATTAATTATCCTCAAATTTGATCTGAACAAACATCCGATGAACATAATATTTATTCCCCACCTTTGGTAAACCCCAAATTCTAAACATAAAGGTGTACTCATATTTCTCATATAACTAAAAAGTTTGTATAAATTAAATTAATTTTTGAAAACATTATTTAAAATGTAAAAGATCTTATCCTCAAATGTAATATGACCAAACATCCAAGGAAATCAAAAGTTATATCCTACATAGTGTAAAGACCACATCTCAGACATTATATTGGTCTCATATTTCTCATAAGAAATACTACTTAGGTAATATAATTTTTTTTGATAAATAACTAGCACATAATTTAATTTTTCTTATATTTATTTGATCTTCACTAGGGAACTATATTCCTAGGATTTTCATGTTAAAATCATGCCTAAATCGAAAATTAGTCCATAAAATATTAAAAAAATTATTCAATGAAATATTCCATGATTTTAATTTTTCATTTATCAATACCCGAATACGTCAAATTATATAGAAAATAATTTTTAATGATAAAATACAATTTCACATAAAAATATATATAATTTTTTTACAGTGTTGGTTGTTATTATATCCAAAAATATAGTATATTATAATTTTCCCTCTCTATCAGCAACATATCATTGTGATGTGTCTCACATTGTATTTCATAAAAAACTAATCCCACTAAGCTTGAATATCATACACATACTATTATCTCTCTTTGTAGATCTTTTTATGCCACCATCAATTATAGAATTCTGATATCATCTTTCCTCACAACACATTATCTCATTGATCGATGATCTACACTTGAATCTTCTTAAAAGATGCTAAGGTCACTAACTCTATTTCATTACAAGCAATAAAATGAACATGGTTAGGTTCTTCGGTGCGGGAGGCTTATGTATTTTTTAAATTTATATTATTAATATTTATAAAAATTTTTCATTTATTTAAAATTTCATTACTTAAATGAAATTTATTAATTGAAAAATAATATAACATTAATTATCGATAGTTGGAGTCATATAATTATTATAAAAATTGTATTAATATTATCAAATTATAATTTCATCAATTAATGAAAATATAATTATGAATAATTATGAAATAATAGTTTAATAGAATAAATAAAGATAATTTAACTAAATTTTAAAATGATAATGTTTAAAAAAATTATCATCAAATAAATTATTACAAATAATGAAAAGATATTTAAAATTATTTATTAATGGATAACAATGAATAATTATCCAATGATAATTATAATGAATAATTAAATTATAATATCCTTGTATTGTCAATGATAATATTAAACAAATTATTAATGGACAATTATAAGGTAATAATCCAAAGATAAATATTATCGATATCATCATAGGATAATTATTTTTATTATCAATGTATAATTATTATAATTATAAAAAGTTGTTCTATTATGAAAGGATGATTATTAAAATTATTAAATTAAAATTACAATATTATCAACTATAAATATTAATATTTACACCCAATAAATTCTATATTAATAAATGATAATTAATAAATAATTATAAATGTATATTTATAAATGCATAATGTTGGATAAATTAAAAAAAATTATAAATGATTAATTATAATAAATTGTCATAAGATACTTATGAACGATATATAAGGATAAATTGTGAGAGATTATTATAAAATTATAATTGAGGATAAATTAACCTTAGATATTAATAAAAGGGTAATTTATGAGAAATTGAATAATATATTTAATTATTCATTTAGAGAATATTTTTATAGATTGTGTGGTCGTATAACGTTACCGTAGAAATTATCCCTATGAGATAACTTATCATCACATGTTATGTTTTATTTATTTTTTATTTAATGTAATTGGTTATGGTTCTAGGGAACCCTAAACAATATTTAGTATTTTTGTATATACATATTTGATAATAGGGATTTGAAAATGTTTTTCGGAATATTGAGGTTTCCACTATTGCTATCAAACCACATAGAGTGGTTTGTCCATCCCATTTATCAAGAGAGAATTGGGGGTAGGAATTTCTTATCCTTATTAGGCTCTCATTACAAATTTATCATGTTTTGTGATGGTTTGTTGGAATCTTTATTTTAATTGTTGACTTTTGATTACATGTTCATGTGTTTGTAGCCCAAGATAAAGTATGATATTATTATATGAGAATTATATGGTACCTTGATTTCAGGAAGTTGTTTGATTAACTTGTTGTTGTATATGATGATTCTATAATCATCATGATTTCTACCATGGTTGTTTTCATGCTATAAAATTCATATTTTCTATTTAAGGATTGGTATGTGTATACCTAACTAGTGGCCATCATGGTATGACTTATCATGGTCGAGTGAATGATAGGTGTGATGAAATGATAACGTTGTAAAATTACTACCATATAACGTAAAATATTCTGGATTATATGTGGACTCTGAGTAGTTGGAATAAATATGTTTCCTTATGGATTCCATGTGATACAAGATACCTTATTGATTACAGTTTGGTAACATATGCATGATTCCATATGGATAAAAAGTCTTATAGAATTCCATATGGATAAAAATAATTTTTCATACAGTCTAAGACATTTTTATTCTTAGTGGCTCATCAATATTCATGTTTCTATGTTTGGAAACCTAATGGTATAGAGTATAATTCAATAATGGATCCATAGAATGTATTACATGGTGGTTAAAGAGGCTAGGTTTTTTCATAAACTATTAGATATGGAATTTTTGATAAATTTTTTTACATTTATTATTATTTTCGGACACATTAATATATGATAACTTGATTTATGATTTCATTTTTGGTTTCATACTAAGTCATATACTCACACCCAACTCAGGGATTTGGGTGCTCTAATATATTTCATTAGGGATACGAAAAAGGGAAAGGGACCTATGCTGGATAGTTAAATAGAGGTTAATAGATATTGTAGTGGAATAAGAAGGAATCTAGAATAATATCTATTTATCTATTTATTTATTTATAGTTTATTACACTTTTAATGTCTTTCCACATTGTAGATTCATTATTTGGATGACATATATTCCATCCTTAACTATCCTTGTGTATACTATGATTTTCTATTACATTATTTATTATTTACTATCGATACTTGACATGATACTAATGGAATAAAGTAAACTATAATAGACATATACCCCTTCTTATATTAAATAAACTCTTCTGTATTGCGAGTCATTCCTAAGTTCACGTGATTAATCGGCATGGACACAGTGGTTTTGGTTTGCAAGTTACAACATAATCATTGATTGCATCAGACAGAATCCATGATCCATATTCATATTCAAAAATAGTTCATAGGTCCCTCATCATCATCATTATATTTCATACACACATCCCATATCAGGAATAAAAATGTCATGATTGTCCACCTTCTTTAAGAAATATGAAAAATAGCATAAAATCAAACATAATATGATAGGTTATATGAGAATAAACAGAATATAATCATAAGTAATGTATCAAATACAATACATGTGGTCAACAACAGTCATGAAATTTAAGCCATGATGTACTCATGTTATAAATTGATACATTAGTTTCATAAGGCTTTTCAAAAACCAACATGTTATCATAATATTGTCTGTTTTTAAAATATTTGTATAACTAATTAATAAAAATGAAACATGTATACATAATCCAATGATGATAAAAACATACAACCTTTATGTTATCAACATAAATTGTATTGATAAACCACCATGTGCGGTTTATATTTCATAGTAAAAAACTCAATATTCATGAAACCCACCTCAAAAGTCTTATTTTCATAGTAATTGATATGTCAATTCTCATATAAAATTAAGGGTTATTAAAAAAATGCTATTTTATTTCCGAATCAAATGAAATTTCACATGTCATGATACATTATCTATTTTGGAAAATTTGGGAATTACCAATTTTGGCTTCAAGTGTGTCTTCTATAACTGAGAATAATAGAAACCAAAACTACACTATACATCATATGTGATTCCTAGTAAATTTGGTAAATTATTCCTTCTGTGTGACGATTATATTCTTCCACTCCTTATGTAGGTATTGTGAACTTTGTTTTTTTTCACGTTTTTAATTAATTTTTATAATTGATTAATTAATATTCATTGATTCAAAATATGTTCTAATGTTATTTATTTTACATGGAGTTTTCTCATACATCATAACTAGAAAAATAGGTTGGCAATACAGATGTACAACTATTGTGGTACATCATGGTAGTTCTATGATTAAATTCTACTATTTTTATAATATTTTTGGGGTATTTTTTTCACTATGTATTATATCATTATTGTCATGAAATTTTTATATATATTAACTAGAATATATTTTATGAATATATAATTAAATTATCATTGTATATATTTAGATAATGTAAATAATATACACACTAGATGACCTATGTTAGTTTTTAGAGGGGTATATCATGGGTTATGGGTAGAATCATATGTGATCCTTCTATGATTCCAATTAAAAATTATGGGTTCTCATAATTTATATATACATTTTTCAATTGTTTTATATTAATTTAAATTATTTCTCTTTGTATTATTTAAAATGGACTAAATGGGATGTGGTTCACAATACTCCATCAAGGGAGGATGTTTCTGCATTACCAATTGATGTGTCAGATATTGGAGGTGAGAATAATCCCACAACATCTCTATATTTTAGGTAGTAGAGCCACACTAATAGGAATAATTTCTCATATGTCATTTTCTTGATATAGGAGTTCAGAATATATTCAATTATGTTTGTATTCTTTAATTATATAACTCTCCATTATTCAAGGGAACCAAATGCCCCCAATATCTGGATTAATTTATTTTAAGCCATGTTGCAATAATTTATTTAATATAAATGATGAGGTATTTTAATGATAACATGAGATATAGATATTTTATTTTGTAAAACCCATTTTTATAACCATGTATAATATGGAATCATTCTTGTTGATTGAGATTAAGTTGTAATTGGGTGACATTGAGTGAAAATGAATTTTCAAAACTAGTAAATCACCATTGGTTGCAACTATTTTTCTCTCCTATATGGGGGTTGGTATTATTTTTATCTAAAATGATTATTATAATCTAAACAAAATGATTCTAATAAACATATATCCATTTTATATGATCGAGGACTTTTGAGCAGTTATAGGGAGCCATGTGGTTCTCTAATATTTATCTTTGATCAAGACATATCAACTTCTCAGTTATGAAGGTCATAAATTCAAAAAACATATAATCGAGAGAAGTAATTTGTATTATTATTACATGGTGATGACTTTGGTGAAAAATAATGATGAAAAAGTGTTCTTCTCCCTCATAAAAATATATTTCAATCATATATATAATATCTCATCTTATTATTCATGGGAAACAAACAAATATATACATTAAAAATATGTAGTAGACTAAAAACCTTGAGATATTAATTAGTATATCATGAACACATTGTTGTAATTAAACATTATCAATGTGTTATGTCTATTCATGAGAGGATTTATTCTTGGTTCATGTTGTGTGTGATAAAAATTTCCATCGAAATAGAGTTTGAAGAGGATGTAATATAAAATAAATTTCTTAATATTTTTTTGGAAATTGGATCATAGTTGGTATACTAGGATATTGCCTTTATTTTACTCAAAACTTCTCACAATCATCTATACTCATCACAAAACTGATGAAGAAAGAAATGATTTACCAGTGGAAAGAACTGTGTGACGAATTTTTCATTGAGCTGAAGAGATAGAAGATGAAAAATCCAGTATTGACACCCTTAGAGCCATACATTATCTATACAAGGAACTATTATAAATTGGCAATTGGTATATGAATTGTAAAAATGAATAAATAGAGTGTAATATCCTATAATCCTTGTTACATATTCCCCCTTGAGTGTAACTAATATAAACATGATATAAAGATATAATACAAGATAAAACACATGTATTGTTGGAAACATAATCCACTTTTTTGAGAGAATTCATGTTTAGATAGACTATATTATCCATTGATGAATCTCTACATAGGTGAACCAGAAACATTGATGCATAATTTTTGTTATGTGTCTATTAAATTTTGACTTTTAAATAGATTCTTCAACAAGTAAATATAACACCATCATCGAATCTCTAAGATGTAAGATTAAGGCTACGAATGAGCTTTATGGGTGGGCATCTAAGTATATTTTTCACTCAATTGTATTATTTATTAACATTAGGAAGGATATCATAGTGAAACAAATACCTCTGGATCGTTCTGCATTCATAGTCATGTATTCTCTAATATACTTAATGATATAAGGAGTGTATTTAGACCAATATAGTGATGTGATGCAATGATTTATTTTTGGGGATGACCTGATATTTGGGGGATATTGGGAGATGATGATGTGATCATGGTGTATTAGAGAGTATTAATCCATACATAGTTAATAGAGGAACTAATGATACAATTACATTTTTATATATGGGTGTATATTCATATATGATGATGTAGTACCACAATTACATGAGATATTTTTTGGGGTGTATGGATGAGAGAGAAATTGCATGTTTTGTCCCTCATTGTTGTGCAAGTCATAAGGTGAATTCAAAGCCCCATGGTCAAGGTGGATTAATAAAATCACATTTAGCACCCATGTGGCTATGGTAGGACATCATACAAGAAATTTTGAAGAGTTTACGAAGGTCCCTGAGGAGTAGTAGTGTTGTGTGGTAGATTTTTGATTGATCGACAAATGTTTCCCATGTTTTCTAATTTGATAGAAACAATGAGTCGATGATATTATAAATATAATAGGTTATGAGATAATAATATAACATGTAATACCCTTGAGAAGAATTTGTTATTTAGATTAAATTTTTACATTTCAGTTATGGAATGTCTAGTAGAGTTCCCTAGGGAATCAGATGAAATTGATCACATCCTACAATCCACATATAGATAGACTGTTTGAGTAGAAGATATGAATATGCCATGATATTCTTCAATATTTCATTATATACACTTATGGATCATTGGGGGATCATATATCCTCACATTCATAGCAAGACTAGAAAATTATGATCATTTTATTATGATCGATACTTATGAAAATCATTCTGGTAGACCATATACATCTCCACATTGTTGGAATGAGTAAGGTGAGGAGTGGGTTTCAACCTAGTTTCACATTGTATATCTATGTTTTATATTATACAATATAATATAGTTTTCTCACTTATTAATATAAAAAGATACCATATTTCTAAGATAATAAAATACATTTGGATTTCACTCTAGGTGATATAGATATATTGAGTAATACTATTTGATTAGGACACTAATTTCAAAGGAAAATGAAATGATAGAATCATGATCTGTGGAACATTCATGATTTCCTTAAATATTTTGAAAGTGGCATGTAGTTGGGACCATACATAACAACATTAAGCTATGTAGACAAATTTCATGTCTTTTATCACCAGTGGTAGAATTGGGATCCTTCACAATTCATCGACTACATTGATGTTCATATAGAGACTAATGAATTAAATGACGTATGTCAAGATAAAATTATATTATTGAGAAAAAAGGCCTTCTGAGTGATGATGAAACCACATGTTTGGATATTGTGGTAGCATTCTTTGATCCATGTGGACATATGGGAGCATGAGTTGTATGATTAATGATTTTGGCCGGAGTATTTCGGGATTGACCTTTAGATTTACATATCTATGATGAGGAGATGATATAGTTGGAGAAATGAAATAAACATAATTTTTTATGATAACGAAACCATCATTGTTATAAATATATTAGGTTTTTGGTTAAAATGTAATTTTCAATTAAAATCACATATAAAAATATCCAATGGGTATTCATAAGTGAAAAATACTTGGTGACACCATGGAATATTCAATGAAATATTTATAGACTGAGGCACTATGTTAATACAAGAATATGTGTCCTGTAGAGGTTCATCACAGACAGAATATTTGTATAAAATATATAATTTCTCAGGAATGTTTTTTAAATTTAATAATTGAACATATATTGAATGGTGTATAATATGTTGAATCTTGGAAAACTATAACATTTTATATATGGGCTTTACCCAAGTCGTGAAATTAAAATTTTGTGAATCAGGCACCAATTTATATATACATTAAGGGTAATTTCTACAATATTTAATTATATTATGATTGTAAATTAGGTAATTTAAGAATTTTAATTTTTTATCCATTATATGAATTTTGTAGGTCATCTCCTACAGGTGGTATAATCCTAATATCATGTAAACTCAACATGATTTCTATTTTAATTGGTATTGTCATCATATGTTGAAATTAAGTTCTTCACATTCATTATTAGGTTGAATCACATAAAACACTAGGAGAAATAATTTTTTGTTTTTTGAAACATCATACATGGATTGGGAATCTAAATTCCCAAAAAATGCATCTTTGGGTGTGTCATGACCCACCATGTTCACAGTGTGGGATGCGAAGGCAAGGTGCCACACCATTTTTATTCATGATGAAGGTCAGATAATGACCCCCAAACCCACATTTAGTAGGCCACAGTGAGGTTTCTAGGTCCAAGGTAATTTAATCTGAAAACAATAGTAGGAAATACCATTTTAATGAAATTATGATTGGGGGATTACATGGTGAAGTCCCAAACAACACTAAAGGAATATTTAAATGTTAATCCACAACCATTAATATATGCATCATAAAATGTAAACTATGAGAAAAGAACAATGATATTACAAAAAAAATGTACCAAAATAATGATATAAGATCCACCATATCAACATTCATGACGCCTGAGCTATGAATGTCCAAAACAGTCATCAAACTCCATCTAGAAACCAGAAAATTGTTTTTTCACATGCACGGTGAGTATAAAAGTATTCCTAGTAGGATATCTAAAACCACTAGTGCTCATGTGGGGAATCATACAATCGGCCATCTGAAAAAATTGTAAAACCACAACGAACATACAAAATGCTACTATCCATCCGAACCTCACCAAGGCAGACACACCAAACAATGAAATTCAAGTAAAGTAATAGTATAACCACATTGAGATTTGGGTACCACGTAACAATTTCACACTGGTTAACTGCTCATTCCTAATGGCTAATATCTTGATGCTACCACTTTTCCCATACCCAATCCATATGGAACAACCAACCCACACACAGTAAGGCCACAAATAACACTAAATCCTGATCTCATACACAAGGGAAACAACAACCACACTATCCACCCAAAGACACCATGGCCTCATCCCAAAGACACATGGGAAGTCAATCATGTACTACAGACACCTATGACTCTAATCCACATCAAACCAGACTAAATCATATGAAATTACATTATACCTCATACCATTACTGCATTCCTAGATATGATCATCTAGTAATATCTCGAATAGGGTGTGTAGAAGAATATCTCTAACTAGCCTTCCATCCTCCCACTGGGATGTTTGGAATGACACCCTCCCCCAAAAAATGGTGGTGTTCAATGCATAGTGATCAAAAAGGGGGGTGTGCATACGGAAATCACAAGGAACTAATATTTTTATATATATAGTCAAGGAAACACTCAATCCAACATATGAGTCCACAAAACAAACAATCAACTCCTACATAACCACATTTGTTGTTACCCCTAAATTCACATCCACACAACACCCACTAACAGTGAATAAGATTAAAACCTATTCATTTATCTTGATACCATTCATTAAATTTTAGGTTCACATTAATTTATTATAGAACTTCCCCGGGCAGATACCATTGTAAAAAAATTTCATTTTAACACCCATTTATAAAAACTATATATAAGAACCAAACATTATTTCCACAACACACCCCAATTTCCCGACACATCCATTCGAACCATTTACAGATGTAAATATTAAAAGTTATTCTGCATGGTCATAATATTTTTATTTTTTATTCTCACTACATAACAAGTTCATAACAACATTACTTTCCCACTGCAAAACATGTTCATGAAAATATTTATGCCCCACTTCAAAGCGTTTCTTGAAAGCCATATTACAAACAATGGAAGAACACTGCATACTAGTCCATCCATTCCAATATCAATTAGTCTCTAAAAATGGGATACCAACACACACTATTTATCACCCCATACATACAAATCCCAAAGTAACAACTATTAAACCACAACCTCGCTGCACACACATAATTCACCCTTCTCTCATAATTAACTCACATACCCACCCATGTTCCCATAAACATGCTCCAAACAGAAGAACCACACATCTCAGTCGAAAACACCAAAATAAATAATCCCTCAGCCATAACTATAAAAAGATATATATTTAGAGTTAATAAATATTTTTTAATAATCTAATGGAAAAATAAGGGTGATAATACATGGGCTTTCATCCTGGGGCATCAATTACATTTAACTAGGTATACTTGATTAGTTATTGTTTTGTTACACCAATTTTTTATGTAACTACTATAGTTATAATGAATCATCCAAAAACATAAAAATAAAACCAAAGTATATGATTTTCAAAAGGCTTCATAGCCACAACAGGTCAAACCATCAAAAATGAAAACAAATAATATAGGTAATTAACATCAAACAACTATCAGCATCTAAATTAATTGAAACCATTATCATTTGATCATACTTATTTCCTTTATTTTATCACATTTAATGAAAAGTTTTTTCCCAATCTTTTTAATTAATATTTATTACACCCACATAGCATGATGCATAATTAATGTGAAGAAATAAAATCCCTACTAGGTAAAATATGTTAAAAATGTTCCTATTTGCATCAAGAATAAGGGATCATGTGAGGAACACAAAACTCCATGAATGCTGAGTAGGAGGGTCTCTATCATAGTTGCATAACACATAAAAGGAGTAAGTCTCTAGTAGATCCAAGAGGGAATGAAAGAAAACTAGAAAGGGAACTTCACGTCTTTGACGATCAAGATACTATATAGAAGGAATAATGGGTTTATACACCATTAATCTTGGGATCTTGTTCATTATCACATGGTTCGAATATCTGAATGTCCACCAAAAATTGGGATATTAATGATATAATTAATATCCTCTGAAACCCTTTTTATAACTCCCAATCTAGGATTCAACATTAGTCTACGTTAATTAAAATTTATGAAGGGTGAAACTAGAAAAATGGGGAATAAATAAAATAAAATGTAAATGATTCACCGATGGGGGAGTAACTGAAACTGAGCCACTAATGGGTGAGGTACCGATATGACCTATTTAGGAATAACTAATGATAAATTGACCTATTATTTACCTAACATTCCAAAGTCTTGGCCTACCAATTCCCTGACCTAACAACACCTCGACCTACTGACGCCTCGACCTACCGATTCCCAGACCATCTGACGTCCTGAGCTGCCAACACTAACTCCCACAAATCACCAACACTGATGCCCTATATTCACCAATTCTGACATCCATGATACACCAATCCTCCGACATTCCAATGTAGATGGCCAAAGTCACCTATAAAAAACAGGAAAACATGAAAACTCATGAAACAAGCCACTATTTCCTCCAACAACACCCTAAACAGTCCACATTCACATAGACATGGCCCCTGGAAATATGGATTATTATTGAAGATACCTATCAAAATATTATATCCCCTTAGAATTAAAAACTAATATTGAAAAAAGGTAGTCCGAACATCAAATCCTTACGATACCTCTTTGAAAAAAAACCAAATTCGGTTATTCTAAAGATAGATTGAAACCCTCAACATCAAAGGAAAAATACTTGAGAAATATATCCTATTATTTTTGGAAAACAATTTTCCCCACATCCCCAAATAACCACTCAGACACTAATGATCACACTCCCTATACAAATGGATTGGTTACTACTTCTTCCATGTTAAGATACTACCAACTATGGTCAGCACTAATTCATCTACAGGTGTTTAATTTCATTCACATTAATGATTCAGGATTAGGGATCTTGTCCTACCCTTCCCGTTTTTAGGGAACTTTACTCATATTTGTGGAATGAATAATAATTATTCACTTAGAAACCATGGGCAAGCATTAAATAACATGAAGATAACAATGAAAAAATAGAATAGAAAATCTCAGAACCACTTTTGGTACGTTGAATGCATCCATGACTTCTGCTCCCAAGTACATTCCTCGAGGACACCATGCCACCAGAACACATAAAAAGAAGGAAAATCTAACCACAAATCACCTTCTCCATACAATCCTCAATTCTAAGAGGTTGTTCGATGAACGACGGTCCGTCCTCGATATCCAACTCTGCCCAATAATGACACGAGAGTCATCATGTAGATATCTATGGAGATGAAAATAATTTAATACAACATGGATTTTATCTATCCATGGTGGAAATTCCTTCTAATATTCCACCTTTACAACACTTACCAACACATAAAATGGTCCAATGAACCTAGG
This sequence comes from Viscum album, assembly GCA_963277665.1. Taxonomy (NCBI): domain Eukaryota; kingdom Viridiplantae; phylum Streptophyta; class Magnoliopsida; order Santalales; family Viscaceae; genus Viscum; species Viscum album. Next base: position 741,972,463 of record OY728121.1, on the reverse strand, counting down.
AGAAATATCTCTCTCTTTACCATTCCTCTATTTCCCATGCCATGGGGAATCCATTTAGAACATGTTGTTCCAATCCTTGAACTCCAAGGGCATCCTCCTACTATTTGAATATGACATCATCCAGCCCTATTCCACCATCATCTTGTCCTGAAAAAGCTAAAATTTCCCTTTCATGATTTGTACTACCACTTGATCATGAATGGATCCTTCCCCAACCACTATATGGCATACTATTTAACGACATTTCCTTCCACAAATTTCCTAAAATGGTGCCAAGTAAATTGTTGGGTGATATCTCTTTTTGTATGAAAACAGTAGCAGTTGATAATGTTGTACCCATGAACCTCTGAAGTACAAGACACACTCCTTTAACTTTTCCTCCAACATCATGTTTGTCTTCACTATCTGCCCATCTGTTTGAGGGTGGAAGGTTGTGCTATAATTTAACTGGGTGCCAAATGGATTATACAATACCCTTCATACCCACTACAGAAATAGTGTATCACAATATGCGATAATGAACCTTGTGCCCCAATTCAACTAAACCACCTCATCAATAGACCTCCTTGACAAGGAATCTACTGTTCTTTACTCCTTAATCACAAGGAGTTGAGCTGATTCTTTCAATCCTATTGAATAATACATAATGAGCATCACTTATTCCAAGAGTCCTCAGTAATGATATTAAAAACTCAATCTAGATGTCATCCCACATCCACCCAGAATCATATAGGGGATAAAAAAGAAGTCTAGGAACACAGTTCTTGGCCATTACCTAGAAACACTCTAGGCACCTTTCCAAAAAATCAACCATTGTATGATTCAACTAGGGTAACCTATACTATTCCACATGCCTAGTTAAATCATAGTGACTCCATGATGAAACTCTAGGGGTGATCTAGGTAAATCATGAGAACCCATTCGAATAACACCACTTTGACCAATATCATACCTCACAAAAACATCTGATTTTGATTATCCTACCACAATCATACATGACCATCACCCAGGATAGTGCAATCATATATCACTTTAGTCTCTTAGTCTCCCCACTAAGACACATCCACATGTCTCAATATGGAATACATCACAATCATTCGAAATAATCAAACTCTTCTATAATCCACTCTCATATATTTATTCAAGGCATCGAACTACGCCATTTCCTTCCAAGAATATGTGTATTACTATATAACCTTCATTCACATATTTATTCTTATGGAATGGGAAACCATGATACCCTTTCATGAATTATAAGAGATCTTGATTACATATTACTTAATAATCTCCATCCTCCTTTACTACTACAAGTTCAAGTCTCAACGAGAGATGATATATCTCAGGCCCTTGTGATCTATGTAGGCCAGTAAGGGATTTTTTATGAGGTAATGGCATAACAACATCACCGTGAACATGAAAATTAAATGTAGAAATTCATGAGTGGCATAGTTTCATTCATGTGGACATAACTACCTAAACCCACAATAGATCACTCCTCATAGCTGCATAAGAACACATAAAATTCCTATTCTAGAAACGTCACAGAACAACTTGAATGCTACCCCTTCCTCTAGAAGCATAAACCATGGTGAACTGACTAGATTCCCCTTTAGGTAGAAGAATTCTTCATGACATTGCACACTCCATAAAAATGACTAGTCTTTTCTAGTATATTCTATTAATGAAGACAAAACTAAATATTAATCAGGTACAAACATCTTGTAATAGTTCTCTAAAACAAGGAAGCTACAATCCACTACCATGTTCTTCGTATCTGCCCAAGAAACAACCACATCATCTTTTAATATGTCTACTAATATCCCTTGAGGAGACACCACATGTCCAATGAAGTGCACCATTCATGAACATAACATTAACTTGGACACCATCCCATTTAGTTGTTTGTTTTGAATGACCTCTAAGACAATCCTCAAATGCACAGAGTGCTGCTCCATGTATGGTGAGTATACTAGGAAGTCATCAATGAACACAACGATTTACCATGCTGAAAACATGTCGATGAAATATTTCATGATCCCAATGAATGTGTGTTGTGCATTCGTAATGCCGAAGGGCATGGACACATAATATAATAGCCTATAACTACATCTGAAAGTATTATTTTGTATGTCACCCTCCATAAACCACATTTGGTGATATCCAAACCACCGATTGTTCATTGAGAACTAACATTATCCCTTTAAGAAAATAAAATGTTCATCTATTCCTGGATGAGTGTAATAGTTCTTTTCCTTCACCGTTTTTTGGACTCTAATAGTATATGCACAGTCTTATACCACCATTTAAATTCATCATTAACATTATTATATCACCCCATGGAGACAACCTCATCCAGAACAAACACTTATTCATTACGTAATAAACCTGAATTCACAACTCATGTATCCCATAAGTCGCCATCTGATTGGGATCCATCAAAATCAGACGAGCATTGGGTTTCAGGTATATTTAGGACACAATGTCACGTTGAGTGGTACGAATAAAAAAGTCCCCTAGGAAGACATCCAAGATATCTATGAAAAACATCTAAACCTCTACCATCTCCATTTCTACTAAATCCACTAATATCTCAACATTCAAGGAGGGAAGATTCTCCACATACTGACTGCCCACCTGAGGTCACTACTCACCAACGAACACAACACACTACCCATCCTAACATGAAAAAATAACTCTTCTAAAGAAGCATTTGATAACAGAGATCACAGAATAAAACATGTCGATGCCCAATGTGACTTCTTACCACTGCATATAATGCCTTAGAATATCCTCATTGGATGGATGTGGCCCCATCATTAGTCAAAATATCTTGAAAAATCAAAAAAATTAGCATGGACTCCACGTAGCATACACGACAAGAAGGGAACTAGAATCCTCTAAGACTATAGTCCAAATGAATGGGCTAGAACAAGTTTAACAAAGTAGTGTTTGGATCCTGAGTCAATAAATGTGTATGAATGAGGTCTAAACATACTGATCATATATCAAATTATGTATGACCCTGTTGGAACTGTTGCCTCAACGTTATATTACTACCCACACAACTCCTCCCCCCTCTACTATCAACCAAATCCCTGACCACACCCTAGTCTAGGTACCTAAAAATAACCCTAATGTTGGCCTCCCCTAAAAATATATACCCTTGGTGGAGTGGGATATTGTAGACCCTACTACTAGAATGACATGACATCCAAATACTACTATTGATGTGGGTGCTCAACCTTCCCACCCATATTATACTGTTGTCAAAATGGGAACTACTTCCGATGAATCCCACGACATATATTGAAGAATAATAGTTCTCACATGCCCATGTGGAATGGGTATGGACCAGGAGATCAGAACTGGAACAACTGAGTCCTACATCCTGTTGGATGAAACTTGGAAGTCCCTAATGCAGGATCACTGCTCCTGACTAATTTCCCCTTTGACGAACTAACATATCTCTCCTATCATGTTACTCCTCACAACAAGTGAATCATTTCCACTACCTCATATTTTTTAAGAACCTCAAAATTTTTTGTTAGAGTGAAGGGAGTAACGACATACTAATGAGAAAGTCGAAGTTCCCCCACTAAGCATCTCGCTCATGAATACTCATTTGAAAGTGATTTGATGTGATGCATAGAAGTTCCTTGAACGCGATCCATAGATCCATTACTGACATACTCCCCAAATATAATGAGTGTATCTCTTTCCCTTACATGTCCTTAGTGAAGGAATAATAGAATTCATCTCAAAAATCCTTCCCAATGTCATCCCACAAAACACCAGTTTCCTTCCTCTCCCTGAGGCAAAGCATCCACCTCTAACCCCCTGCTCCCCTCATCTGGAACACCATGAGAGAAACATAATATTCCATTGGAGACCAGATCATGATGAATGTGTTCAAAATATGCTTTATCCAACTCTCATTCTCCATTTCTGAGAAACAGCCCTCATAAATTCACATAGCATGTCTCTAGAATGAATAGAGCATCTTCAGCCACTGGTCACCCTCCTCCTATTGATCTACACTCTTCATATCAACCATGTAAATATCCTAGGACTCTACATATCATAGAACACATTGAAAAAATATAGGTTCCATTTCTAAAATAGTAAACAAGGTTCCCCAAAAACATGGTAGTGTGGAATTTTCCTTTATTATGATTTAATTTAATATCAATTAAAATTAAATTCATGATATAAAAAAGAACATTAGAACAAAATTAATTTTAAATAATTTCCCCATCATAGGGTTTCTAACCTATAATCAATGTTTCCGCACATGGTAATTTTGTATGTCTAGAGTCATTACATCGGATCACGGGGGCCATAAACACACATTTCCCAAATGGTCATCCCTTTCCTATTTCAGGAACAATGATTTCCTAAAATTGTTTACCTACTATACCATTCTATCCTCACTATACCTAAATCTTAACTCCATCCTATCTCTCAAATCATCTTTTGATACCACTTTACTATGCCCCGTCTTCTTCATGATGATGGAAGGGACTACATGATTTCATTCCCTTCTTTCTTTTAGATGAAAGAGAGATATTGACCCCAGAGACCAACCTTCTGTATGCCCTTGGGTGGTGACTTGAAACAAGGTTATATAATCTCACACAATATGGAAGGAAATAACCTTTAAATTAATATAGTATCAGTAGATAATATGGTGAAATATCAAATAACAACAACGGTAATGGTAAAATAAATGCCAAATCCATTTCTATATTCCTGTTCAAATGTAAATTGCGACAAAAGTACAATGAAATCAATAAAACATGCACCAAACTATTGAAATAAGTGGAACCAAAAAAACTATCTTATCACCATAGATATTAATGTCCAACATGGTCTTAAATTTCATCCAGGAATCATGTATATAGTTTTACACACGCTGGGTGAGTATACAAGTATTCCTAGTATGATAACTACTACCAGCCGTGAACAAGTGGGGGAACAACTAATTCCCCTTAAAAAACATAAATCACCTTCCAGTGGATTATAACCATCCCCAAAAAACCAAGGAACAATAAACATATAACGCATGTTACCTAAAGTATTATTATAAGCTCATCGACAATTCGGTACCCCTCTCCACATTCCCAGTAGTTTACTACTGATTCCTAACAGATATTATATTGCTTCTAACACTCTTTCTATAAACAGTTCCACTTCCAAAACCTTCCCACACACAATTGGGCCTCAATACACATACAACCTAACCCATAGACACTTGCACCACTATAACGATGCCTCTATCCCAAAGGAACTAGGCCGTCATCCCAAAGACACTATGGAAAAAGTCATGGCCCACAAACACCTAAGATTATCATCCGAAACCAAACTAGCTAGAGGATCTGGGACTACTGTAAGCCTCAATCCACTGAGCCTACATAAGTACACTCGAGATGTAATAATTGTATGATTCGATGAGGATTAATGTTATTAACCTTCCATCCATCCTCCCACCATGATGTTGGGAACGACACCCGCCCCTATGAAAAAGTTGTTTTCAGCCAATGGTTCTCATAAAGGGTGGTGTGAATATATGTTTCACAATGAAATACAACTTATATATGTATAGGTAATAAAACACCAAGACTAACCAACTGGTCCCCAAAAAAAACAACTAACTCAAAAAAACCCACATTTGCAGTTAACCCTATAGACAAATCCACAAACCATCCATTGCTAAGGAATAACACCAACACCTTTTTTGATGATCCGTTATCCATTCATTAATTCATGTGTTCACATTAATTTATTCTAGAACAAAATGGGGAAAATAAAAATGTAGATAATTCCATTTTAACGCCCATTAATAGAGACAATGGAGAAAAACCATCCTACAGTTCCACTGCAGACCCCATTTTTCTCCTGATGCCAATTCATACCATTGACAACGGTCATTCCTCAATATTATATCACAAAATTTTTCCAACTACATAAAATGTTCATAACCACATTTTAGTCCCACTTCACTTCAATTTCATTATCAAATTTCAGCCCCACATCCCATCGTTTCATGGAAACCATGACAAAAACAAAGGCATTCCCACTGCATACAAGTCCATCCAATCCACAATAAATCCCTCACAGAAAATGGGATACAAAAACACCCCATGTACCACCCCAAAAACACAAATACCATAAGAACTGCCATTAATGTTTATCCCTACTGCACACACATTCCACTCTCTTTTCACTGAAAAAATTTAATTTCCCACCCATGTACCCATAACTATGATCCTAAATGGAACACCACACAATTGAAAAAAAAAACAACCAAAAAGAACAAAAAACTCAGCCAAACATATAAAAATGATATATATTTATATTTTGATAAAAAAATCCTTTAATCAACATGATAAATAGGGATAATCATACATCGGTTTTCATCCTTAGGAATCCATTTCAATTAATTGGGCATAAATGATTGGTCAAATAAATATTAACACTAATTATTTATGAAACAATAAAACATAAACAGAACCACCCATGCATAAAGAAAGACCACAAATGACTATGATTTTTTGAAGGATTCACTGCCAACATAGGTCACACCATCATTTTTTATATAAAAAACATGCAATTAACATCAGACCACTCTCAGCCATTATTTCATTAACCTTGTTATCTTTTCATCATCATCATTTCATTTCATGTATTACTTCTTAGGAAATGCCTTCACCCGTTCCTTATGAGGAATAATTTGTACATCCACCCCACATGATGTATAAATAAATATAGGCAGAAGAAATCCATACATGAAACAACACGCGACCAAATAATATATTTGCATCAATAATAATTGATCGTGTGAGGAGCAAAGAACTCCAAGAAAGTGGAGAAGGAGGGGCTCTATCATAAGAACACAACTTGTATAGGGAGAATGTGTATAGGTGAACAATGATGGAAAAAACATAATAGAAATGAAAAATCCCATCTTTGAAGAGTGAGATACTATATTAAAGGTGGAATGGTTCTAAAAGCCATTAATCGTGGGATCATGTTCAATATCATACACTTTGAATATCTCAATGTCCCTAGAGATTTATCATATTAATGATATTGTAAATATAATTCAAAATATTCAGAAAAACAACCATGGAATAATTTAATAACGGTTTATGCTAATTCAAATGTATGAGGTGAGAAATTTGAAAATTGGGGAAAACTGGGAAAAAATATAAATGAGTCGCAGTTGGGTGAGTCAACGATGATGAGAAACTAGTAGGTGAGATAAAGATGCAACATACATAAGATAAGGAAATAATGTGGAGATACAAATTCAATGCCATACCGACTCCCTGACCTACCAACTCCTCGGCCTACCGATTCCCTAACATACTCATTCTTTGACTTACTAACACCTCCCCTACCAACTCCCTACCAACTAAAACACTAGCCTGCTAACACCCTACCATGCTGATGCCCTAACTCACTGACCCTGAACACCTCGAATCACTGATACATAAGCCCAAAAATTCCATATGTTGATGACCCTAACACATAGATGCACTAACATGTTGATTCCTATACCCCAAGTCATCGATGAAAAAACACGAAAACTGGAAAACTTTTGAAACAATCCATAATTACCTTCTAGAACATTGCAAATACTCAAATTTCACAATGGCATAGCCTTAGAAAATCTAGGTGATTACAAGGTTTGGCTGATCAAGATGAGTATAATAGAACATAGTACCACTGTATATGAGTTATGTTAATTCATCTTTGTTTTATTTTATTTTCCATGTGCATTCTGAAAATCTTCGTCCTTTAACATTGTATGTGTCATTCATAGTGTTTTTTTTCTAGGATTGTGTTAATTTTCATTTCATTTACATTATCAAAATTTTAACCTCTCTTATTTGGGAAGATATGTTTCATTTAAATAAAATATGAGAGACAATTAATTATATATGTATAATTACTAAAATTATCATTGATAATTTATAAATCGTCAAATAGAAAATAAAGAAAATAAATTAAAAAAAATAAAATAACTTACAAAAACAGTATTTCATGATATCAAGGGGTAATATTTAATAATAATTGAATGATAATTTATAAATTATAAATGGATAAATTATTTAAAATATTTCCTCAAATATTTCAAATAAAATATTGAATGATAATATAAAAATAACATAATAGAAAATTTCATCAAATTGACGTTAAAATTTTTTATGAGTTATAATAGAATAATTAGTACGAATTCTAAAGGTTAATTGACTATAAAATAACAAAATATTTTTAAAAAGTATATTTTATAATAAATTAAAAATACTTAATTATAAATTGATAATCTATATAAATTTATCATGAAATATTTATATAATGATATTTTATAATAAATTATCATATAAATATTTTGAAGGATAACCTATAATAATTTATCTAGAGATAATTATAAATTTTCAATTTAAAATAATTTTTCAATAGATATTTATAAAAATATAAAATATAATAAATTTTTAAAAGATAGTCATAAAAATATAAATTAAAACAAATTATAAAATTATAATTCTAAAGTATAACTTGTAATAATTTACCATGATATCATTTTAGAATGTTAAATTAGAATAAATACAAAAAATATAAAAATAAAAGGAATAAATATATTAAATAATAAAGAGAAAATAATAAGAGAATATTTTTTAGAAATTAAAAAATACAACAATTGGTGTCAGTATGATTTTGAGTAGATGTGTTGGAAAAATGATAATTTGGACATTTTCATTGAGTGAACTTATCAACAAATTATATTTTTTATTTCAGTTTGAAATTAAATATCTTTATTTTGTTTTTAGAAACCCTTGATCAATTATTAAAGTTTTTATGATATTAACTATGATTAAAAGTCTTAATAGGAGGTGTTATTGACTATGGAGGTTTACAAACCATCATTAAAACCACATATGGATGTTTACCTATATAGTTTTTCGTGAAGACTATTAGTTAGGGAGTTACTTGGCTCTTGGGATTCCGAAAACAAATATTGATTATTTAATTTATTTATATTAATATTTGATGAATATTCTAGATTTTGATTCCATATTGGAATGTGTGTAGACCTAGAAACAGTTTACAACAGTTGTTCCCATTAGTAAATTATTTATTTTTATTCTTTTTAAAGGTTGATTACATTTACGTTATATTTTTCATCATATATTATGACAATTTATTCATACAATTGCATTGTATGATGATATCTGTTTTTTGTGGAATTTTTCGTATAGGGAAAGGTAGGCAGACCATCGTTACATATTTATCCCATTGAGGGGTAGTTTTCCTGATATCCAATGATGGTAACTTGGGAACAATTCACATTGTATAGATAAAATGATATCGTGTGGATTCCTAGTGATTCACTAATGTCGAACATTATTCTAAGGGTTATGTTACTCGATTCCTATATATTTTTGAGTTGTTCAAGATTCCTTTTGGATACCAATAACATGGATTCCATGATTTCTAGGGTATTAAAAATTGAAAGTTCACATGTTGTTGGTCACAATGATTCACTATCCTACCAGATAATTGTTGATTAATTTGCATAACTACATTATCCTAATATCATTGATCAGAATCATTTATGGCCTGGGGTCATGGAGGAATGGATAAAGAATGACTTATCAATTTTGGATGGTGTCAAATTATGGGATTTCATTTTTTATTATTATCTCATAAAATTGTTGTAGGTCATAATGTTGGATTTGGGATACAATGGTGGTGTCTTACTATATATTTTACTCAGAATACTGTCTATATTTTCTATGTTCCTAGAGACTACAAGGCTATAAATCCCTTGACGTTAATGGGCCCTATGGAGGATGGTGTAGTACTGGAGCACAATGCTGGAGGGGACTAGGAATCACTCAACAGTAATACACTAATTATTAAATATTTTAATTATTTTTATCATTATACACAAAATTTGTTTCCCACATAATATTTGGTTTAATATTAAATTAATTGTGTTCCATACTCTCAGTCTCTGATTATGAACTCTAATTTATTATTTTTGTTTTTTATTATTTATTTTTTATTACACATTCTATAGCTTGATACAGTAGGAATTTAATCACCAATGACATACAATGGCCATACCTACCATAATTTTTCCTCTTACATACAAAGAGGTGGATATGAGGGGATGTGTTACTCAATTATAGACTTTGTGCTTACTGAGGGGATTTAACAAAAGATAAATTCATTAAAAACCAAAGATCAAATATTTTAAAGAGTCCTGAAAATGTAATATATTTTTTCAAAAAGACTATTATATCTTATAGATTAATATATTTATTTCTTTGGTTAATATATCATTACTGGTTATCCAATGATCCATATTATGTGGTGTATAGTAAATTAATTTTCTACTAGTTTCTTAAGAATATTGTTGTAGTAATTTTGGAAACAATTATTTATGATATAAATATTTGAGTGACCATCATGAGAAAATTTATCATGTTATTGTGAAATTCTAAATTTTAATGATTTCGTATCTAATAAAATGTTAGACACTTAATTTCATAAATTGATTTGTAATAGGTAATGTAAATTCATTCACTTTTACACTATAGTTGATGAAATATTTTGATATTAGCCTAATAAAACATTTTCTTTGTTCTATCCTACTTCTAATGTGTTAATGTAATATAGAAAATCAACCAATGATATTTCAGGAAACAACCATCATGGTTATTTATTCTCATATCACATCTAAAAAAATTAATTAATCATTACTACTATATAATAACTACATAAAACATCATCATAACTTGATAAATTTTACAAATTATATATACTGTAACTATGTGTCGGGATATGATAGATCCACAAACAAGGAAGTAAAAAGTAGGAAACCCGTGAAAAATATAGCTATATTTTAATTTAATAAATGATAGTCAATAATGAAAGAGATAAACATGAACTACTGAATGATATTCATTGAAACAATAAAATTCATGAATTAGAAAATGTTTAATTCCCGACCGAAAATTTCATATATAATTTTACCCTTCCCCGTATTGAAAATATTGATGAATAGAGAAGTGGAAAAAATTAATTATACAATGTGAAATTAAAATAAACAACATATTTTAGAAAAAATAAATTAGATCATGCTTTTCTAGACCCTTTAACATCCAATATTAATAGAAACATGAGTTTCCAACTTCTGGAATAAAAGGGTTTTTATTCGTATCCAACATCATCACAAATAACTAATTCCAACATATGATCATTAGATATGTTTTAAAATGAACCACCAGTGGTTTCAAAACTCTCGTCCATCATCACCTGAGACCGTGTGGTATCATCTTATCTTAATATTCAAATTCATTATATTGATGTTAATCAATATTGACAATAATGAAGGAAATTATTTTTATTAAAATATAAAGGTCAAAATTCATGGTAAATATCTCTTTATTGATTTTTTCATGATAATTATTTACAGGGAAACACATCTCATAAGTCATTGCATGTTTTTATGATGCTTGATGTCACTTCATGTTCTATATAATCTGACAAGTGTATAAGGAAGAAAATAATCATGCAATTATTCTATGCATTATTATTCCTTGCATTACATTTTCACACATATTGGAAGATTTCATTTTGTCAGCATACACATTGATATCACATATTCTTCTGGTAAAGATTATCCCACACTGTGTGTTATTCTAATGATCTCCCAATATTAAAATTTTTCAAAGAGATCTATTTAAATAGAACATATTTATATCATGTTATCATTATTGAATAGAATACCCAGTCAAATGTAGGAGCTTCAAATATCATATCATGATGAACCCACTTTTCAAAATAATAATGATATGATCCGAGAATTCCAACCCAAAACCCTCAAATAAAGTTATAAAAAATGAGAGATTTACTTCATATGAAGGATTGGTTAGTTTCAGAATTTATAGAATCCTTCCACTCCATCTTTTAAATTAATTGATATAATATCTTTTTCATTAAATTATTGTTATCTAATAATAATAATCACATTATGAAATATCTATATATTTCACATACTCAATAAAAATGTAATTATTAATTCTTAATAAATATGAAATCAATTTTATTGTAAATTATTTTTATTATTAAAAAATATTCTTTCATAAAATTTAGATTTTCGTACTTTTTTAGTGAAAATTATAACAAATTGCTAGAAATTTTCAAAAATAAATATCATAAACGGATAACATTTTTTATTTATCATTCGAAATTTATCATAAGGTGATATTCTTATTCTCTTCTGAAATGTTTTTATTTTCAATGTATAGAAAAAATATATAGTTAATTATTTAAATTTAAATTAATGTACATAAAAATTATTATTCAATTAGACATTAAAAATAAAATATATTAGTTCATTTTGATTTAAAAAAAAATTAAAAAAAACTACCATAATCACCATTATAATTGAATTATTTATAATAAAAATTAAAATGGAATTTGTGTGGAAAAACATTTATCATATCGTTTTGGAGGAATGATGAAAACTGATAATTTTCCACATATATGAATTTATTTTGATTAATTTTATTATATATTTAGAATCATAAAAATTGATAATATTTAATATTTTTATGATAAATTTTATCTAATAACAATGTTCATATTATTTTTTTACCACCACAAATGTAAAATATGAAATTATTTTTATAAAAAAATGTTATATCTTCATATTAATCCAAAAACATAAATTAAATTAATTTTATTAATATATTTACTCAAAAATAATACAATATTTTAAAATAAAATATTTTATAAACAATTATGTTTTATTTTGAAATTTGTAATATTTTTATCTATATTATATTGTATATAATTTTTGTCTATTTTTTTTAATATTATTCATAATTTTTGAAATTGATAAAAAAATATGTGTTGTTATTGAAATTTATATGAATGTTAAAGGATTAATTTTGTCATTTATATTTTAATTACATTGGAATGATGATATAATTACCTCAATCCCAATGATATTTTAAACAATGTACTTGTTCATGTAGTAAAAAAATCATCTAAATGTTTTGGAAAACAATAGGAGATGTTTTTTTTGCGAACTGTTGTTACCCATTAATTTTATAAATAAACATAAAATGACATGGATGATTAAATAATTTATTTTTTAATTCAATTTTGATGCTGATGGATTGAATATAATATCAAATAAATAGTGTAAAAATTATATTATTTATATATAATAAATTCTAACATATTACTAAATAGTATGAAGGACATAAAATTAATTGAAGAGTAAAAATAAAATGATAAATTGTTAAAAAAATATTCTAATATAATTTTATAATTATATTTTCACCTAATAATTCAATATATGATAATTCAATATTATAAATATTATTAACACAATAAAAATTAAAATTGGTTATGCATGGGGTTATAAATAATCATATTATTTAAATTGATATATATACACATATAAATTGGAATGGATTAATATATTTTGACAATATCTAAATTATCATTAACACTTTTTTATTTTTTACTATATTACATGAGATTGATACATATTATATACAAATATTTCCTGAATTTAAAAATTCTCATTGCCCTCCCTTATAGAAGGAAACCCTATAATTGTTTTATTAAAACCATATTACCCAATAATGGTAAAAAAGATAATTTATCATATAAATAGCTTGTTTCTTGATATATATAGGTGATGATGTTCTTAAAATACCCTTCCACAATTCATTACGATGTGATTTAAAAGCTGTTTATAGCTGAAGAGGTAATCATCCAAACTGATATTTTCAATTTATATATTAATATACCTATTTAGAAAATAATAACATTTTGAATAAATAGTATCATAATTATCACATTTATTAATAAATTTTATTATTTAGATGGTCCCACCCATTTTCATCATTATTACAATCTTACGGGGAAATCGTCATTCCTTTGTACCAAGAGACAACCACCTCAATAGATCAATGCATTTTAAATTTCATCATTACCTCTAATAAATATTAATAATTGTAAATATATTATATATATATGACACTAATGAAATAAGAATATTTCAATAATCCTAATATATCATCAATTTTTAAACATCTCCATCTATAGAATAACGAAAACCAATTTCTGTGGGCATGTGGATTACCACCTCCAAAAAGAGATGCGATTATTTTTCTATTGCATCACACTAATGAAATATATATTGTATTTAAATATATTATACTATATTTATGATATAATAATAATTATTTAATGTTAATATATTACATACCACTATAAATTTATGTTAACTGATAAATTGAAGAAATGTTCATGTATATATGAAATCTTCATGATCGCATGATAAATCTTTTTTAATATACATCAATAATGGATATATTTAAAATGATAAATTATTTATATAAATCATAATTACTAAATGATTATTATTCAGTGTATGATGTAATTATTTCTTATTTTATCATGGTCAACGTACAAATTGAATGTTCAAATTGTTAATCGAACATCCTAAAAAAACAAAAAATGGACATAATCGATTGCGTAATTAAATATTTCATTGCAAAAAAAATGAAAAAAAATTTATCAATGGTAGTGAAATAATCCTATATATGGTTCTTATAAATTTAAAAATTGATATACTTTTTTCATAAATTGGAGAAAGGATATTAATTGATTATATAGACTCCATGTATGAGATTTTGTCTAATTTTCCATTCATTGATTCAATTATTAATGTCATTTGCATAATTTCCACTTATATGGTGGATATAATTACAATCATAACATTATAAAATGAAAAATGTACTCATTATACAATTTTATGTTACCTATAATTGTATTTTCATTAAATGGATATGATTTCAATGCTACCAAATAAATATGTTGTTTATTAAATAACTTATAATACATCGATTTATAGCTCTATTTAATTGGAAATGTTATGATACAATTATATATGAAATGAAATATTTTTTATTAATTTTGATTAATTTTTTTGGCATATAAATTTATTAAACCACCGAATACAATTGATTATATTATAACTTAGATGAGACCTCAATTATATTATAAACCATAAAAACATACTATGGTTTATATGGATCAATTA
This sequence comes from Viscum album, assembly GCA_963277665.1. Lineage (NCBI taxonomy): Eukaryota > Viridiplantae > Streptophyta > Magnoliopsida > Santalales > Viscaceae > Viscum > Viscum album. The sequence continues at coordinate 741,957,324 of OY728121.1, read as the reverse complement.
TATGAAAATGAATTAATATTTAATAATTATATTTAAATTTACATTGATTTCAAATCCATCAATAGATATTGATTAATATTATATAAATGATAAATGTTTTTCATTGTCCAAATTTAAAATCATTGTTACATAATTATTGAAATGAACAAATATTTATTTTTTATGGTGTAATTATATCACCTTAAATGTGTTATAACATACTAAATCATGAAAATTATATTTCTTTTATATTCATCTTATGTTTTCTCCTTTAATGGCTTTTTTATTCATGCATTTATTGAATGGAAGGGAATTTTTATCTCCACCATCATTTTTTTAGAAATTTTTTGATTTATTCACTTATTTTCATTCAAAGGCAGTATATAAATGCACTTGAAAAATAATATCACATATTTTTTATAAAAAATTTATTTCAAAATCATTTATATGTACATCAATTATAATTCTTTTTGGTTTTAAAAGGTCAAAATTTGTTTCCCATTAAAAAATAGTTTTATATTTTAAAACAATTTTATCCAAACACTTATACTATTTTATTTATATTATTTAATGAATGTTATTTTATAAATATAAAATACATTATTATATTTGTTTTCCTTACATTTGATAATGTTTTAAATGATTTTGAAATGTTTTTAATATTTATCCATGTGGATAACCATTTGATCTCTTTTTAAAAGTTATAAATAAATGTTTAATTTTATATTTTATGAAATGAGTGGATTTCCCATAATGCAACACCATTATTTTAATAGAATATTACTTTTTATTTTATTATGATTTATTCAGTATAATCATTTTAACATCATTTTTTATAATTTTTAGTTTTTAAAAGTTATTTTCAATATTAAAAGTATATTTTTCTCAAAACTGATTTGAATAATATTTTATCATATTTATATTCTTCAATGATAGTAAAAATATCTTTCCATTTTTTATAGAGTGGATATTTTGTAATTTATTCCATCCTTATTTGATCTTTAGATGGAATTTGAGGGTGTTATGAAACACATATCTCTTTGACAAGTAAATATCTATATGAAAGAAAAACATTTATTGTTATGTAGATATTATTACATATTTCAATTATTTTGATTAATTTATTGATTGTTTACATCTTTCAAGATTATGGTTTTTCATGATAGATCATATGATTATGGGTGAGCATGATATACCACATGACGATGAGTGAGAAATATCGGTCTATCTAATTTTTTAGGTAATGAGATTTTTCACAAAAAATCTATTAGAAGACGATAATCAATTATTCAAAGACACATGGTTAATGATTTTTGATTATGATGAATCGTGCCATTGATAATAAATTATTCAATGTCACATTATTTTATATTTATTTTTAGGTGTATGAAATCTATTAGTGATATGATCTGTTACATTCATAATATCATAAAACCCTTAATCTCATATTATGATAAATTATGAAATTCAATTGTTATTACTTATGATTATCATTATTGAGTGTTTTAGAAAACACTTCCTATATTTCGTATTAAAAAGGTTCTGATAAATTATTTTACATGGTTTATATATAGAATTTATTCATGTGTGATGAATTTCATGGGAAATGTTAATAAGGTAATATGTAATATGAAGATATGGTCTTATGTGTGGAAATAATTCAATTAAATATATAGATTTTATATTATAAGTGTTACTAAATTCTACAAAATTCAATACCAAAATAGTAGATGTTATATATTTCATTCCAAACTTCCATTTGATGATATGGATTTCTGATGTTGAAAATTCATTCAAAATTATTAGTATCATTTATATAGAATTAATTATCATGATTTTAACACTTCATCTAAGAATATGGATTCATATATGTTATCATTTTGTATCTGTGTAGGTTTTAGAACAATATAGAGATTATGATTATTTAATTTGAGGTAATCAATTATGCCACAGATAAAATAACGGGTTACATGTTTATGATTTATGAACATTTATTTTTTTTTCAAATACCATTTGAAGCTTAATGAAATGGTATTTTTTGGTTATTGGTGATATTCAGTTATATGATTAACTTGGTTGAGGTATATGTTAACCTTATATTTATCAAAATGAATGGTTTATAGAGAATGCAAATTTTTGGGATGTGTGATGAAACTTATGAGATAACCAAAATGTTTTCAACATTCATTAATTTCTAGGTTGTTGATGTTATTATAGATATACCATTTTTTATTTATTGATTGATATATCATGAAATAGTTGTGTTATTATTGAGTTTTTCAAATTATATTTCTCATTAATAACAATTTGAATTTCTTTAACATCTAAATATAGTTAAAATTGATATTAACCATTGTGTATAATATTATTTGATAGAATATCATTACATTTAACTAGGATTAGAATAATCATCTTGAATACCATATTGTTTGTAAAGAATAATTGTAATAATGGTTAAAATTGATAAAATGATGAAATTATACATTTTTGGTAAGAATATTATATTTTTATCATATTATAGAATTCAAATCCATTACTCTAATCATGGAAATAGTTTAAAAAAAATGTTATCATATAACATTAATTTATTAATAATTTATGTTATTTTTAAAAAATAATAATTTCATGGGATTGTCGTTATTGAAATTTCTAAGATAATTCATATTATTATGTTAAATATTCCCATTAAATACTAAATATTAGTTAAAAATTAATATTTTACTATATATCTATATTTTCACTTACCATTAATGATGCAATATATAGAAAACCAATTTTTTGTTATTCTAATCGAACTTCGTATTTCCATTACCCTCCTCTTAAGATGTTGTTTTATTTACCATTATTATATTCTGTTATATCAACAAATGTATTTTCAAAATTCAAACTATTTGTTGGAAATATAATTTTAAAATAGGGATGATTAAATTTATTAATGGTGGAAGAATGAATATTCATAATATTTTAAACAAACAGTTTTTAATTTAGTTTATACAACAAAAAACACATACATTTAAATAACAATGAAATATTAATATTTAAATAAAATTTTTATAACAAATAAATTGATAATTTAAAGAATAATATTAATAATATATATATATATATCATACTCAATAAATATGTATTGATTAATTTTTATGAAATAACAAAAAAAAATTTATAATATATTTATATAGTTCAAAAAAAATTCCTTATAATACAATATAATTAGTTATTAGATTTACAATTATTAGTATCTTCTAAAAATTTCTGAAAAAAGGTTAGCTAGAAATGATATAATTTTTTTACATGTCATTTCAAATTAAAATATTTATGAATTATTATAATTTTCTTGTAATGATTCATTTTATAATGAATATTTTAAAATAAATCTTTTATTAAAAAATAAACATTATTTCAAATTACAAACAATTTCATATTAAAATATTTAATTAGTTCTGAATTAAAATCACTTAATTTTTATTAAAAATATTCCCAATTTTTTTAACAGAGCCAACATTATAGAAGAACTTTTTATAATAATAATTTAAATAAGGAATTTATTTGGAATGATCATTTATTAAAAAAAATTTGGTTCAATTATAAAATAAAATAATTAACTATGTAAAATTGAATTGGTTAAATTTAATATATTTTTATATCAATATTAGTTAATGTTATGTAATATTGTTTTCAAAATATATTTTTTCAAAATAAATATTTAATATATTTATTTTTTTCCGGCATAATATTGAAATAGTTTAATTAAGACTATAACTAATGTTATCAGTATAAACATTCACGAAGAAACATGTAATAATTTTATTTTGTTGGTATATTTATTTCATTTATATAAAAAAATATACAATATAACTATTTCCCCAATTTATCATTTATTTATAGATTTTTAATAATTTTATGTAAATAATAATCTCAAAATTAAAACACTATTATTTTTATAATTATAATTTTTTTGTGAAATTGATATTTTTTCATCACATTTATAATTATATAAATGTAAAACTAATTTTTTAATTATTAAGTTTATTTTATTTTTTAATATTTAAATAATTATCATAAATTAATACCAAACACTAGCATATTGTTTATGTAAGTAGAAGAAAAATCATCTGAATGACAATAAAAACGTTAAAATTAATATTATGGTGTATATATAAAAGTATATTAAATTTTATATATCCATATAAAAATTTATCAACATTTATGTGGTTAATATTTTATTTATATTTTTAGGATGATGCCTTTAAATTGAAATTCATTCAATTATGTAAAAAATAAAATTAAATATTTTTTTGAGAATGATATTGTATTAATTTATATATAATTGATAAAATTATTTCATGGAAAAAACTAGGATAATAAATCTTTTACACTATAATAACAAGGTAATATATTATCCAATTGTAATATTATAAAAAATATTATAACACTATAATATTGGAATTTTTTTTATCAAAATTACTTCGAAAATTTGATAAAAAGGGGTTCAACTAAAATATTTGTTTCATAATGAAATATAAAACTGTTAAAATTTTATTAAATCTTTTTATTTTTAAAATATCAGGTTTAACTTCAAATCCAATGTGTTTTGGAATAATTTTGTTAAATTCAGAAAAATATTATATATAATTATTTCATGAATTTCCAAAAATACACCTTTAATCCGATCAATTTCATGTATCAATATCCATTTAAGAAAATTTTTTATCATTAAATAATGAAAATGATTCATATATATTAGTACCATTCCAATAATTAATAAATTATAACTTTGGAGGTCTATATATATATATTTCCACCTCCACAATGTGATTTCACTAATTTTTTCATTACATCATCACATGGGGATTTTATTTATTTTATCTAATGTCATTACATGGTATTTTTTATTGAAGAGACATTTTGTTATGTTAAAATAATACATACAATTTCTATTTCTTATTTATTGAAGAATGAAAATGATACTCATAAGAACATTCAATGTTGAATCTATGTGACTACAATGTAATTATTATTTCACAAATGTAAATAATGATTCAATTTAGATGAATATATGTTTTATAAAAATAATATTTCTATCAATCTATTTATTATATAGATCATAGAATATTTCCCATTTTTACTATTCTCTTAATTTTGATGTATTCTTGAAAAAATGCATCAATGTTCCTTAAAAAACAACTGATAGGTACATAATTTATTAACTAAATAAAAAATTAATTAAAATAAATGAAAAAATATAAAATGATTAATAATAAAAAGATTTGTGCATTATAGAAACCCTAACTTAGAAGGCAATGTGTCGATGACGGATAAAAATTAAATATCCATGATTACAAGGAATAAAATATTGATTGATCATTCAGTTTTGTAATATTGGTAAACCAGATACATACTTGAGTCTTTCAGATATAATTAATACACTATTAAAGGCCTGATTTTTTTCTAAATACCATTGAAGATAAATTTATTCTATATTTCATATCCTTGAATAACATTCTTAGTACATGTCATAGAATCTTTGGAAAATGGAAGATAAATTGGGGTATGCTCTAATTATCAGTAATGATAAAGTATAGAGAAATCAATAATGAATCTATCTGAATAATAATTATTCCATGATAAATAACATTAATATCATATCACAGAATAAAAAATAACAATGAGGTACGTAACCAATATGGAATGGTAATTATTAGAAGCGCATGCCATCCCAATACCTAGACAAGGAAAATGAACATGGAATTTAAAAAAAACACATTCAATTCTGTAAATGAAGTGAAAATTAAATGAATACCTATATTTTATCTTGTTAAAATTTAATGGATATTAAAAAACGAATCAAAATATATTTCAATGATAAATTTTTTTAATTATTGGATGTAATTTCTATGACCCATGGGGACCTATTGTGTCGAGATCCATCCTCTCAATATTTTAAAACTATGCATAAAACCACACTTAATATAAGAATGTTATTTATCCTACGAGAATATAACAATTCATCGATAATATATGTAATATATAGGATTCACATTCCATTTCATTTTAAAAGAATTCATTATATCAAAAAATTGATTTAATTAAAAAAAACATTCCTTTTAAATATATTTATAGAATAAATATTACAAAATTATCAATATTCTGCAAAAATATCATATATTTTTCATAGTGGAAACCATATGTAAAATTTTATATTGTATAGGAAATAGTAATATCCATGAAAAATGAAATGGAAAATTTTGGAGAAATTCATTTTTCAGTAAAATTTAGAGATTAAATATATCAACGGGACTATATAAAGAATCTTGCGTGTCTATGTGAAAAATAAAATTTTCCAAATAAATCATAAACCACACATTTGATGTATATGGAAGGTATCAATAAAATATATACCTATTAAATTAAAATACTGGTTTTTTGTCATTCCTGGATGGAAATAAAAAAATAAGTTATTTTAAAACAATTTTGAAGGAAAATATATTTGGTTTTAGAAAAACATTTTCATTTAAAACATATTTTGAAATAATTTTCCTTAAAAATAATTCTTTTATAACGTGGAATAGAATATTCATTGAAATAATGGAAATAAAATCTTTTCATTTCATTTTTTGTATAAATAAATTCCATTTTCAACTTTGATTCATTAATAATGGATCTCTATTTTTCCATGATGTCTAAATCCAATTCATGGTATGGTTTTAAATTTTAATATATTTATTAATCATAGGACTGTATGAATATCTAAATTCCATTTATTTTAGTGTCTAGTGAACTAGATAAGTATTCATTATATTTACTGTTGGAGTCTCTAGGTAATCGATCATTCATTTTCATTACCTATATTTGATGTATTTACATTAGATTTATTTTATATATAATAATTTAATCAATTATTTATATTTTTTCCTTATCCATTGTGGATATTATCATTTTAGTTCCTAAGTGAAGTATTATTTACATTTTATGGAGTGTTCCCTTTTAAATCCACATTGAGTGCACATGGTGTAATTCATAATATGTTTTAAAAATTCTTTTAGTTTTCACATATTTTACATATGGTCAATTTCTATGTATTTATTTATAAATTGTTTTTTCATTATCGATGAAACATATTTTTTATATAATTTCATATTGATCATGAGGTTCATGAGTGTGCACATGGAAATATATTAGGATATATTTTGTTGAGCGTAATTGTTGGTATTCTAGATCATTTATATCTTAGGGATAATTATCAGTGATACTATGTTAACCTTAAGTATTCGTATTTTTTTAGGATCATAAGGGTCATATAGTGTTCTACAGAATTGTATTGGTTACCATCCAATGTCATACTAGAGTCTCATTATCAAGTGTGGTACATATTTCATATATATTATTAATTTATATTCCACATAAATATTTTCAACTTTTCATAATGATTTTAATATGTTACCCTTGTTAATATTTTATATTTCGATTATTAGTGTTTTCTTTTGAACATGGATTTCTATTATAGAACCAAAGGATTTTGAATTAATTTTCAATTCATGTTTTTTAAAATAATAAATAAATTTCATCAAGGTATATTTTCAATCAATTACATTAGACCTTAAAATTAATTATATAATATAAATTTTTTATAGAATCCATATTATAGTTTACATTTAACCTTGTTTATGTCATTATGAGTATGAATCATTTTAATTTCTTTCTTATGTTAGTATAAATGACCGACAAATCATGGTGGTTACAATTGACATTTTTGTTATCTAATATGGAATAATATTTATAGTGGACTCGGGATAAATGTATATTACTCGAGTTCAGTTGTTTTATAAAAGATTTTTTTGGATTTTTATTATATTTTATCCTAACTAATAATGTTTATAGTTATAATAAACTATTAATTTGTGTTGGTTTATCGCTTAAAATTATTTGATAAACTGAATATATTCTTTACCAAGTATTTTTATAGTCAATGCTTGATTAGTAATATTTTAATTATTTTGTTATTATTTATTTATATGATTAGATAAAAGAGGTATGGATACATTATTTCATATAAATGGGGAAGCATGTGTTGTTTTTTATATTATTCTATTGGTGAATCTATTCTGAAATTATCTAATCCTTTATCGTGGTGCCTCTCACTAGCTAGTGTTGAAATTAAACATGCTTTGAACCTTTTGGTGTGATGATTATAATGACTTTAATAGTCAATATGTCAAATTCTCATTATTATAATGATATTATAAAGATATATTTGCTTGTTTTGAAATATTATAACATATATTTGACTGTTGTAATAGGAGTTATCTGTGTGGGGAAATCCCAATAATGATCTTCCCGTTGGAATTCAAAATATTTCCATGAATTAATGGAAATTGTGTCATGTTTTAAGATTTATTATATAATGTATTGATGTAAATTAAAAAATATATTTTTTAGGGTAATCCCATCACTATTATTTTGGAGTATTTAGTTTTTGGTAGAATATGGGAATTGAAATATATTTTTCTATATTACATGAAGAGTTTCATTACCCATGTTAAAATAGTTTCTCTATTCATAGAAACGTCATAGATCATCAGAAATACTTGGTGCTGAATTAAATAATTCATGAATGAAAGTTAGGAATAATGAGAATAATTTATAAATTCTTATTTTTCCAAACAAATATGATTTTATTTTTTTGTAATTAATGTTAATCAATTTTGAGTAAATAAATTGATTTATAAAATCTAGTTAATATTTTACAGATGTAGATTTGAGTATTGATCATTTATATATAATATATTTTATTGAATATTAATACATGTATTATTTTATTAAACCATATAACGGAAATTATAGATATCATGACACATTAATATCCAGTAGTGGATACAATTCTTATTGAGTTACATAAAAAATCTAATAACGATGATAATGAATTGATAAATGAAATGTTATAGTGCTTTTCCATAAAACAAATACCATGTAGTTTTTACCTAATTTCAATATATTTATGGAATATTTTTATCCCAATTATTGTTTTGAAAAGATATTTATTTATCTTTTATTTACAATGGATTATCAAAATTTCCAAATGTAATTTTACCAGGTTTATACTTGAAAGGCCATCTCGAAAGATGTGGGAGTTTATATTATAGAATAATTCTCATCTCGATCTCACATAGACTATGTTCAATGAAGTGAAAGATTATAAATAATATCCAAATAATTTATTGGTGGTGATTGATATATATATATCATTTTATTTTTTTGAGGTAATATTTTGTTGTTTTATCTGCCTCTTGATAAATTTTTCCTGTCTATATTTCCATAAATATAATTATTGAATTATACATGATTCCCTAATGATTAAATTATATTTATATTAGATGTATTTTCAACGATCTTTTAATATTTTTTGTGAACAATATTGTAATAGACAAAAAGTTAGTAATATCTATGATATATATAATAATATTGATTGATATGGTTAGTTCCCCTACATCTATTGGGTATTTCATAGTTTTAATTCCTATTAAATTATAATGTGTAAGAAATCCTGATAATTTATATGTATAAGTGTGAAACGTAATTATTATATTCATATAATAGATGATTTAGTTATTGTACTAATTCTGTGATATCAATTTTGATTGTGGGGTTTCTACAAAGGATTTCAATGAATCATTAATGGATGTTCACTAATTTATAATCTTCATCCACCACATATTTTTATCAAGAATCATCCCCTAAGGAGTAGGATTTGTTTTTGTAATACTATAGGGACTCCGTTGTAGCAACGTTATTTTAATGGACATGGTTAAATTCCATAGATGATGGGTAACTCCAATTCTACATTTAAATAATATTATGGGACTGTATTTTTGAAAATATTTTCATCATATCATGTTATGTGGGATTCAGATATTGGTTATGAAATTTTTATCGGAGCTATGTTTCTTTCATAGTCTATAGTCATGAATATATAGGAAACAGTTCTACCCCATTCATTAATCTCATATTAGTATCTTAACTATATGGGATTTTAATCATAGATGATTTAGTTTCTCATGCACCGTTCTAGTTCATTGTAAAATGTGATGTAGTAGGTTTTAATATTCCATGTGTTTCATGGAATAAGTTAATATGATGGTTGTTTTGACTTCATAGTTCTATACCAAGATATCTATGATATTACTGTTCTATGGGTCTTATGTTTTTCATTTATATTCATATTGACTTCTATAATAGAATGATTATATTACAGTATATTTATGGAAGCATCTATATTTTATGAGGGGAGGGATATAAAACATCTAGTAGTAAATGAACAATTATTATAGATATTGGAAATTTTTTATGATATATTTATAATTTATTCAATAATTCTATTCATAATTTTTTATAGGGATAACTTATTTTCGAGTGAGCATGTATACCTATATTTTTTTGATGAAATTTCTTTAACCCCTATTACTGGTGTTGTTCTCTATTAATATACTATAAATAATGAACTCATTATCTATTTTATTATATTTCATATATCCCTCTGAGACCAATGAATTCAAATCCAAATTTGTTTGATCTAAAGAGATGATTTTTATATTCCCATGTCTATCCCTAATGGAATCATCGATTGATTTTGTACTAATGTTACTTTTATGATTCAAAATTTCAGTGTCCAACATAAGCTCTATATTGTTATAACAAATAATAAGTACCCATTTCTATATATTTATGACATGCATATCAAAATCAAGGGGTAATGATGTTTTTCTTTGACTGATCACAGTTTGTGACATAATATGTCACGAACCATCCGTCAAGTCCCATGTCATGACTACCCAATGCCCGTCTAAACATGCTGACATGTGAGGCACTGGGAGAAAAAATCATCTACTGCATTCTTCATTCTCAGACACCAGTGTTTTCATCAGAGATATTGGTACATCTTCACCACTCCATGATGTACCTCTAGAGGGGATGGGTGAAAATACCTTGACAATTCATCATGAATTGACACCGGTACCATGGTATGTCCTCTGAAAAGGTTGATGTGCTCACCACCTTGAGAAAATCTATTAGGTTCATGTCCTGTAGATATTTTAGCATGTCGTGTCTCGCATTCAGTGTCCCGATGATGCGCCTCCATGACTTGCTGAAGAAGTGGGGGAGTGACTATAAGAGACTGAAGGAAGACAGCTCCAAATCTATCTATTAAATCTATCCGTATAGCAGCCAACTGCTCCACCGCCTCACATAGCAGCTATATACCAGACCTCCTGCTGAGTTCATCTGCTACAACATTACCCATCCCATGTGTATATAATATTTTGATGTAATAGTCTGAAATGATCTCAATCCAATGTCGTTACCTCAGGTTCATGTCCTTCTTAAAGAAGATATACCTAAGAATCTTGGGATCAGAGTACACGGTAAAATGCTCAACCATCAGATTGTGTCACCACATCTTCAAGAAGAAGATCATTGATACTAACTCTAGTTCATGGGTAGCATAGCTCTACTCGTGTTGTCTCAGTTTTTGAGAACCATAAGCGATCACTGTTATCTCAGGAACCAGAACAAATCTGAATCTAGTACCTGATGAATCATAGTAGACTATGTTTCATATGCCTTCCTCTGGATGCCTCAAGATGGGGGCACTAGTCAGCCTCTGCCACATCTCTTGAGAACACCTTTTGAATCTATCTAACCACACGAAGGGTTTTCCCTTCTTCGTTAAAACCAAATATGGTTATGCAACTCTATAGAAATATGGCATGAATCTCTAGTAATATTCGACCAAACCTAGGAACCTAAGTACCTCCATCACAGTCCTAGGTGGCTCCCAAGTAAGTAACACCTCAATCATCTCTGGATATACAACAAAAATAACTTCCAATATGACATTCCCCATAAAGTGAACTCCTCTGATCCAAAACATTCACATCATGAGATCACCAAAAATCTGGTGCTCTAGATGTGTGACCAGTACTACCTGCAAATGATATGCATACTCCTCCTCAGTAGTCGAGTAAATCAAAATGTTGTCGATGAAGACTATGAAAATGTGATCGAGGTATGGTTGATAGATCATGTTCATGAGCCCCATGGACGCATTGGGAGTGATGGTTACACTAATTGGCATAACCATGAACACATAATGGCCATACCGACATCTGAAGACTATCTTCTACACATCCTCATCTCGAACTCCGAGCAGGTGATAACCTTATCTATGTTCTATCTTTTAGAACCACCATGCGACCTTAAACTAATCAAAGCGGTCATCAAACTTCAAGAGTGGGTACATGTTATTCATGGTCACCAGGTTCAGGTGGTGATATTCAACACAAATCCTAAATATCCCATCTACCTTATTCAAGAACAAAATAGGGGCTGCCAAATGGGAAACACTGGACATGATGAATCCATTTAACTACAAGTCCTATAACTGTACTTGAAGCTCACGATGCTCCGGGTGAGCCCTATGATATTATTTTGTAGATATTGGTGACATCCCAGGGTAAAATTCATTGTAAAAGTCCACCTGTCTGCGAGGAGGTAGACCAGGGAAATCATTAGGGGAAACATCTACGTACTGGTCCACCATTATAGGATAAATCGAATTCTCCAATTATACAGCTCTGAGGGTAAGGCAAGGAAACAGATGGGTAATCAGCCACTCCCTCCTCAGGGTAAGTCCATTTGATAGTGAAAAGGCTCCCTTCTTGCCGGTGAAGGTAAAATTGGTCCCATCCATCCGGACACACCGCACTTTGTGCCTAATATAGTCAATTTGAGCATAGACTACAGATAACCAATCCATACCCAAAATGACGTCGTAAGGCCTTGACGCCACTACTAGGAGATCCCATATGAAGATCTCACCTCCTAGAGTAAGATCGCACTACCAAAACTTGTGCTTAATCATCCTAACCTCTCTTGAAGTAGTTTCTAGCAATAAGGATCGTGCCAAAGGCTCCATCGGAATCTCCGAGATCCAAACAAGGGCAGTAGAAATAAAATAATGATTGGCACCTGTGTATATAAGTACTGCAGCAATGGTGGAGTATACAAATATCACCGCTCATGTCATCTATGAAGCATCATGATCGTGGGTCTCAGCTGCCTAGAGCAGAGATCTCCCATATCCCCCTTCTCCCTGCGGTCGGGGTGGACCTCCTGGTGGTGGAGGCTGTAATATCTCAAATTGTCACCCATTTCCAGCTACACGACCAGATCCTCCGCCACATCTTCCAGCTCCCTGTGGACCTCCTCTGTTGAATATCTATCAATGTTTGGTTTCTCCTTCAACCGTCACCTACTTATCTTAATGACAGGTTGTAGAGTCATGATCAATGGGACCCTACTCGCCCTATGCGTGACACTACCCGCTCCTGGCATAACTGGATCCACATTGGGTGCCCCAGACAACTTATCTAAAGTCATGTGGTCATCCACCTATCTGTCTAGTCCTCGTGTACTTCTAAGACATTTGTATATTTCCAACTACATAAGACTCTTCTGTGGGACGACTTGTAGTGGGTCTCACTTCTAGTGACTTTTCAGCATGGAAACACTTCCCAGTGTGGGATATCACTAACACCTCCACCTGAGTTGGGATGCTGAGTGAGTTCACCAATTCCAGGATCTCATGCTTGAGTCCCTAATAGAAGGTCTGAGCACTGATGAAATGGTCCCACACCATATCTGTGGAGTAATGTCAGAGGTCAGTGAATCTCGCTGAGTACTGATCCACAGTCATGATGCCCTGCTGGAGATGGAGAAGCTCGTGTATGCACACTACACAATGAGTCTCTGGGAAGAACATTTCCTAAAATAGGGTATCGAATTCTTCACAGCGAAGTGTTACCTTATTGTGAACCCAAAGCATCAAACTCCACCATCAGCATTCTTCTTCTTGTAGAAGATTGACAGTAAGGATCACCATGAAATCTGATAGTATTTATAGTAATCGGAAAACCCTCCCCACAACCCTCATCCAACATTCAGCTGCATGTGGGTCCATATCTCCCATGAACTTGGGAGGCCTCTGGCACTAGAACTAGTGGAACACGATCATGAAGTGTGCACCATCTGCTGGAAGGGATAGTGGCATCGGTGGCCCACCATGGAGTGGTACAGCTGGTTCCTCTGCTAGTGCCTCTACTAGAAGAGGGACCTACACTGAGGAATCGTATCTCGGTGGGATTTTTGTGGTTACATCTATAAGAACTCTAGATGGTTGTCTTTTATGGGGAATAATAAAAATAACAGGTGGGCTACAGTTAAAATGGTATACCTAGTGAGCTGACTCAAAGATTTCACTATAAAGACTCTTGAATACACCCAAATAATCATTGTTCTCATGCACTGAGTCAGATATCATAAGTTAGGGTTCTGGTGCATGGATATGTTGTCTGCCACACCAACACTAGACTCCCCGAACTGAAAACCGCACTCATTATCCTTAAAACTATTGCTTCACAAAATAAATTAGATTCATAGTTCTGCGGTAGAACTGACTCCTCTAATACCAATTTTTCATGACTTGTCCCATGGGTCTCAAGAAATGACTACCCCAATCCCACCTTTCATAGGCCAGTGCCTGGAGACTACCACCAAAGGCGTAATTCCATAAAACTCGGAAGGAATTTCCATTATAGCCTGTAAACACACACAAGAAAGGACACATCTTGATACGAAACACCCAATAAACTGTATGGCAAAATTGTAATGAAGGAAAAATGGTCCACAATACAAGACCAACTAGAAATTACATTAACAACTTATGAAAATGAAAAGTTAGAAACTGGGTAATCCTCTGAGTTTCCTACCCAAAGGCTAGGAACATATCGCCTCCTCTGTACTTCATGTCTGTCTGTCTCCTCCATGTACCGACTCGATGTATGGTCCACCTATAGGTACCGTCCAGTCCTGGTACCCTCAGCCTCAGTAAAAAATATCCATCTTCTGCATCCAACACAAAAAGCTGTGGGCATATCCATTGCAGGGGTGAGTATAATGAGACTCAATAGGGACCTAGAGACCCTCTAGATCTCACAAAATACAATAAAGATAAAACACATGGTATTAAATAAACATATATCCTTACATAGGTATATGCACGTACATATAACTATGTTATAATGTATTCCATATCAATCATGAAGAAAACACATAGGTTATGACTCAGCGTGCACACAGATTTATTATATGGGGTTTTATCAAATAACATTCTGAGTCAGAACATCGAACACCTCAGCTACTAGAGAACTCATTATGTATTGAATACAATTGGTTTTATGCATCACACAGAGGTGCTTCCCACTAACCTTGGACTACTGAGTTACTCCTCCTGTCGAGTACAGTGGTTCTGTAGAATCACTCAGAGGCACTCCCCACTACGGGTCTTCGACATCACAAAGAGGCGCTCTCCCTCAAGGCCTGCTGAGATACTCCTCTTTTTGAGTACCGTGGGTCTTCCACATCACCATGGTTCTCTCCACCGTGGGTCTTCGGCGTCACCAAGGATCGCATTGCAACTGACGGTGCATCGGTCGGAGTCCTGTAGCACAAGTTATGGGCATTTGACCGGAAAAGATTTGGTTTTAAGAGGTTCGGGCCCGGTGCGACCCGACCCGATACCCCCAGGGTCGGCCCGAACCGGGTCCGGGTCTGGCCCGCTTGAGTGTGGCCCGGCCCGGCCTGGGCGCGGCCCGGCCTGGCGGACCGGCCAGGCAGCCGGCCCGGCCTGGGCACATCGCGCCCAGTGCACTGGCCAGGCGCTCGGCCAAACAGCCGAGCCATTTGGAGTGGGGTGAGCCTGCCCCCTAGTTTGTAACCACAGACCCCATTAAGGGGGTCGTTATGCTGGACGGCCGGGGGTTTGAACCCCCGGCTTCCTCTTGTCTGGTCGGCCCGCCCCGGTCGGCCAGTTTCTGCCACCACGGGACCGGCGTCGGCCGGTCCCCTCCCTGCTCCGACACCGGCAGCCCAGTTTCCGGACGTTGATTGTCACGCTCCACCGTGGCCCAGTACCATCCATGTCCTTATTTCATCTGGTGCGGCGCGACGGCGCCACACCCCTCCGCCGTGACCTCGCTCTGGCCGCGGTTCTTTTGCGGTTCTCTAGCACGGCGAGACGACGCCACGACTTGGTTCTATTTCACAGCGCGGCGCAACGGTGTCGCGCATTCCTTGCCGCACGATCCCGTGCGGTGCGACGACACCACACCATTTCGTTCCAATCCTCAATGAAAAAAATAACAAAGGTAAGGGTGGAGGTTCGGTTGTGTTTTTTTGGTCCGGCCCCCTCTCGTTAATCGATATAAATTAGTCATATTTTCACGAAGAACGACAAGGTAGTATTCACATACAAAATAATTAAAAAATAAATCCCTACCTCGAGCATTGCTTGAACAATGGTTTGTCGAACGAGGATTCTCTGCGGGACGAGATGTCGTGGAAGAAGACGTCGCCGAAGAACCGTCGCGGTATACGACATTGTGTAGTCGGTCTCCGAGGACTCGGTGTTCTTCGATAGAGTCCGATGTGTTGTTCGCGTTCTTCATCGAATATGAAGATGTTCCTCCATCTTTAGCCTTTTCCTCCCCAAGAATCCACCATAAGAAACTAACCCAAAATAAATTAAGCCCTCACATAATTTATTAACTAGACATGAGTTTGAAATTTAAACCTACACACACATTAAACACACACCAATAATAACATAAGTTATTAATACTTAAGTTAACAAAATTAAAAGGTGAGTTGATGGGGGTTAAATAATTTGAAGGGGTAGGGTTCGTGTGGGCCCCACCACCCTCATAACCTCCCTTGGGAAGTTGTGTAGTTACACAACTTCCACCCAAATCCTTAAACCACTAAAATAAAATAAAAATTGTAGTTAAATTATAAACTAAACTTCCACAATTTTTATCATCTTCTCTCGTGAAAACACAACTCCAGAAATGGCGTTCCTAATAAATTACCGTCGCTACGGTTCCATCGGTGCCCTCAGAATTCGATTCTGAGCACCGGTTCAAAAGTTATAAATTCTCTGTCGTTCGTTCACTGGCCGTACCCGAGCTAAACTTCGGATAGAAATTCTGGGCACACCGGGCCTCGGAATCAAGTGCCGTCAGAGACTGAGTTCTTGTAAAATCCCAAAGAAAATTAAGAAAAAATTTCACATGAATATTACGGGTCTTTACATTACTCCCACCTCCGGGTTTTACGTCCCCATAAAGTTACATCATAAACTAGGGAATCATATGTGGGTACTGAGCATGCATCTGAGCCTCCCGATCCCAAGTGCTCTCCGGGAGATTCTCGTGCTGCCATCTGATTCGCACTAGAGGAATCGACCGTCCACGGATGGCCCGATCCTGTCGATCCTCGACCTCCACTGGGACCTCAATAAATGTCTCCCCATCATCAACATCTATCTCCCCATGGTCAATGATATGCGTCGGGTCATGAACGTATCACCTCAGCTGAGATACGTGGAAGACGTCGTGCACCCGGTGCAACTGAGGTGGTAGATCCAGGAGATATGCTACCATGCCAATCCTGCTAAGGACCTGGAACGGTCCGATGAAGTGTGGAGACAACTTTCCGTCTCATCCAAATCTCTGTAATCCACGTCGAGGTGAGACATGCAGGAAGACGTGGTCACTATTCTCAAACTCTAGTGGCTTCCGCCTCCTGTCATAATAAGAATTCTGCCAGTTCTGAGCTGTCCTCATCCGTTCCTGGATGACCTGGACCATCTCTGTCATTTCCTGGACCATCTCTGGTCCCACAAGTGCTAACTCCCCAAGGTCTGTCCAACACAACGGAGATCTACAAGGCCGGTCATACAATGCCTCGTATGGTGTCATCCCGATGGTGGAGTGATAGCTCTTGTTTTACGCAAACTCCCCCAAGGGTAGTTGGTCCTCCCAGCTGCGACCAAAGTCGAGGACACATGTGTTGAGCATGTCCTTGAGAGTCTGAATGGTCCTCTCCATCTGACCATCAGTCTAAGGGTGAAAGGTAGTGCACAGACGTAGCTGCGTCCCGAACGCCTCCTACAACCCCTTCCAAAGTCGGGAAGTAAAGCGAGCATCTCGATCGGAGATGATAGATAATGGAACACCGTGAAGCCGTACAATCTCCTGAACGTAAAGTTGTCCCAAGCACTCCTCTGAGACCTGCTCTCTGATGGGTAGGATGTGTGTCAACTTGGTGAGTCGGTCAATAATCACCCAAATGGAGTCATGACCTCTGGAAGTGCGTGGAAGTCCAGTCACGAAGTCCATAAATATGTCTTCCCACTTCCACTCCGGGACCTCCAAGGGCTGTACCAAGCCTGCTGGTACCTGGTGTTCTGCCTTCACCTGCTGGCAGGTGATGCATCGAGAAACGAACTCCGCCACAACATTCTTCATGCCCGGCCACCAGTGCTGTCGTCTGAGATCCAGGTACATCATTGGATCTCCAGGATGTATCGCCAAAGGAGAAGTGTGAAACCCCCTCAGCATCTCCTCTCGTAAAGAAACTGGTACCAATGTACGTCCTCTGAAAAGGACGTCGTGATCTACTACAAAGGAGAAACCATCAGGTGCCTGTCCTATGGATATCTGTGCACACCGTGTCTCACAGTCAGCGTCCCCATGTTGTGCCTCTCTGACCCACTACAGTAGTGGAGATGTGACAATGAGGGACTAAAGGAATGATTCCCCATCTCTATCCACAAAGGATATCTACAAAGAGGCTAGCTACTCTGTCGCCTCCTAAAGTAGCTGAAAGCCCGTCCTCCTACTGAGAGCATTGACTACTACGTTCCCCTTCCTCCTTATAGTTCTGCAAATCTGCAAAGATTTATCCATTGCTGAAAAGGGAAATCTGGTCTCATCCACTGGATGAACCACATTCCTTTCCTAATACAGTCAATCCCATCATGATTAGTTAATTGATGTCATGGATGATGTCATAGGGCCTCGACGCTGCTACCAAGAGATCCAACCGTTACTCTCACCTCCAAGGGTTGGGTCACACTGTCGGCATCAGTGTGTGGTCACTGGGTCTCCTCTAGTAGGAATCTCACAAGTGAGGGTCAAGTCAACAGTTTTTAACTGGAACCTCTTAGTAATAACAAACAAAAGACAAGAAAGCAAATGTCACCATTGCAAGTGTCTGTTATTACTTCAACTCAATGTACAAGGACACTAGGAAACACAAACTATAATGATAGAGGAATTATGGGTAAAGGCCTCTATGCATGGAGCTAGTCCCACACTAGTCCACCCGCTTCCGGAGCTCCATGATCGTATGATTCAACTGCCTGAAGTTGTGCTCTCCCCTGAGGTCGGGGTGGACCTCTTGGTGGTGGTGGTGGTAGAGCCTCAAGGCGTTGCCCACCACCTGCAGCTCGGCCTGCTCCTCTGCCTCGTCCGCCTGCTCCCTGCGGACCGCCACAGTCGAACCTCTACCTCTGCCTAGGTGGTTCCTCAACCGTCTTCTGGTCCTCTGCATGGCGGGTCGGACAGTCACAATCCATGTGGCCCTGCCGCCGCATGCATGGCACTATTTCCCACTCGTAGGACTGGTTCTGCTGCATGTGCCCCGCACCTCTAGGCCAGTGTCCTCTGGTCGTCCGCCCGTTGGCCTGGACCGCTTGGACCTCTGCGAAATCTGTTTACTGCCGGCTGCAGAAGACTCCGCCACGTGTCACCCTGTGGTAGTTCTTTCCGATGGTGAAGGCTCAGCAAGAAAGCTCTCGATCAAAAGGGCTCGCTCCAGTACTCCTACCTGGGTCGGAATGCTGAGGGAGATCAGCGATGCCCTGATCTCATGCCTCAATCCCTGCTCAAAGGTCCGGGCCCAGAAGAATGGGTCATGTACCATGTCAGTCGAGTAGCGCGAGTGATCGGTAAATCTCGTCGAGTACTAGGCGATTGTCAAGCTGCCCTACCGCAGCTGAAGAAGCTCCTAGATGCGCACCTCACAAAGGGTGGCTGGGACGAACTCTGAGTGGAAGAGGTTATCAAAGTCCGTATAGAGTATAGATGCCTCAACGTGCACCTGGAGCATCAATCTCCACCATCGGCCTGCTGCCGTGTGCAGTAGGCTCGCTGCGAGGATCACCATGAGGTCTGCTGGTGTCTTCACTAACCAAAAAACTCGTTCCACTGCCTCCAGCCAGTCCTCGACTGCATGGGGGTCTGTCTCCCCGCGGAACCTAGGCGGTCACTGGCGCTGGAAGTCATGCAGTGCACTAAGGAGACATGGATCATCAGCGGCTAGGGCTGGAAGCATCAGTGGCTCGGCGGGTAAAGGTACCGCCGGTGCCTCGGTTGTCAAAGGGCCCTGCATCGAAGCCTCGTCGCTCGGTGGGCTATCGTCACGCTCAACTCCAGGAACCCTAGCTGGTTGCCGGCGTGGGGCCATCCTAAAAAGAAACAGGTGCGCCATGGTCAAACAGTATACCTGGTGAGCTGACACAAGTAATCACATATAAAACTTGAATCACACATGCAACCAATGTTTTCATGCATTAAGTCGGAAATCAGAAGTCAAGGTCCTGGTGTACGGATATGTCGGCCACTGCACTAGCACTGGACTCCCTAGACTGATAACCACACCCAATATGCTTAACAATATTGCTTCGCATAGAAAAAGATCAGAGTCCCATGTTCTGTGGTGGAACCGAACTCCTTTGATACCAAATGTGACAACCATGTCCCAGTGACAACACAGACACCCTGCCTTAACAAGGCCATTGGGTCATGGCCTACCAGGTACCACCAGTTGCCCCGAAGACACGTGGGGCCCACCCTAGGGTCCACCCACATGCCTGAACGAGTCATCTGATTAATGACATTCCCCACATGCCAACACATGTACTTTCCAGTGTGCTTTGTCCTCACTCACACACACCTTGGGAAACATCCCATAGGGTCACCCATCCTAATCACTACTCCAGGCCAAGCACGCTTAACTGTGGAGTTTTAATCAGACAGGCTCCTGTAAAGGAAGGTGCACCTTGTTGACATGAGTCATATCATTTATTCATTTAACCCTTTATCATTTGGGGATGTTACAATATCATAAAAAGGAACAAAATATGTGGAATCATAATCATCAAGAATATTGATCCATAGAAAAAACCCTAATAATGGTATAATATAAAACAATACAAGTGGAGTTATTATAATTCTCTTATTAGATATGTTAATTAAAAATGATGTTTATTAGATTACTATAAAATTTTATTTGAACCAAACTATTAAGAAATCACCTCTAGTATCCCAATTATAATTTCAAAATTGTTATAGTAATTGAATATTTTGGGAACACACCATGAAGGATTGTAAACACAATAATTTTTTGGAAAAACAATATTCATACATGATTCAAATATTGCATTGATGAAATAAAAAACATAGTATAAGAATAATTCTATCATCAGTGTATTAATTCATAAAAATAATTCTTAATATCAAGTAAATATGAAAAATAAAAATTGGTGAGCCTATATTACAAATAAGTATTACATAAAATCAGTGTTTTCATGAGTAAATAACGGATCCACAATAATGTGTATAGAATAATCGAAAACAATTCCACAAAAATAATTTCTTTCAATGTACATACTTAGATACTATCAATATATCAATAACATGTATAATAAAAAATTGTATCTCAACCCTATACATTCACAATTATGAACATTCATGATCTTACCATCAAGGCCTTGACTATGAATCAACATTCATAAAATAAATCCATCAACTAAGATATTATTAATAAATGGTTTTTTGTAAACAAGATATCCATAAAATATTGTGTGCATATTGTTTTGAATCATGAGACTTATTAACTAATATAGTGTATATATATAACATGATCTAGCCCATCAAATTCACATATAATTAATTTGTTATATATTAAATAAAGTTTAAAATTCATTCTCAAAATTCATTATAAATCATGAATTTTCCATATTAAATCAATAATATTGAATGCTTCCTAATTAAAGGAAATAAAATTAACAATATGCATCCATAAATTGATTAAATGTATGGAAATTATATATAATATAGATATAATCGATCTAATGGAAATTATAGTAGATAAATCTACAGAAAATAATATATAAACTTATGTGATTAAATAATATCTAATGAAAAGATAAAATGCAATTGGGAATGTGATAATGTAAATTTTATTTACCACCAATCCATGACATGGTATCCATAAAAATAAAACACTAAATTCATTATTAATTAATGTTTTTTGAAAACCTATCATTTAAAATATATAAATAATATAAAATAAATACATAAAAAATAACTTCGTTGAATTTTTTTTATAAGAGAGATATAAAAAACTCATTAACAACTACATTAATTTCATTAATATAATAATAAAATTTTAGTTTTTGTTAAAAAATAATAATAAAATAGTTTCATAAAATAATCATAGATTCCATTGGATTAATCTTCATATAAATTAATTCTTATGGATACAGGATAAAATAATAATTTGTTCTATGTGAAAAACATTTATTTTTCGCTTTTATAAAGAATGACGTAAATAATAATTATTTTTTTTCTAATATTCATCATCATTATATCATGAATAACATCATAGTTAATGGAAAATGACATAAAATTATAATTTTTGTGTGTATATAAATATTCTTCAAAAAATATGAAGAATATGAATATAGAAAAATAATATTGTCAAAAATGTGACATAAGGTTGGTATCACTTATAAGAATGATACTTATTGATTCATCATACATTAAGTATTGAATTGGAAGAAAAAATGAAGAAAAATACATAACCATAGAAGAGGGAAAATTTTAGAGACTTATGATATTGGGATTATATAATTTTCCAAATGAAAAAATGGATGTAACCAATCATTGAATAAAATGTAGTTGTAATATAAAACCCTATCCTTGGGTTTTATCATTTATTTACTTGTTTAATAATCCTATAAAAATTTTTCTAATAGTTTACTAATATATTATATAATTATTAATACTTAGTATGATCTATTATAAAACTTATATATTCCCATCACCATTTCAAGAACATTTCATCAATTGCATCATATTTTCATTAGTTATCAATTACTTTTTTCATATATGTTTCTATTTGGATGTCTCATCCATTTTATCATTATCAAGGATTAATTATTTAAAATTTCAAAAAATTATATAAATTTATTATTTATTTATTATAAATAGTTTATAAAATTTCAACATATGTGATAATAGAAAAATAAACTAAACAATTTATAGAGAGGGTCTTATGAATTAACAAATTAATGATGTTTTCATTTTTATAAAAAAATGTTTAAAGTATGTCTAAATTATATTTAATCATTCCAAAATCATATATAAATCAAATTTATCATATTTAAATAATAAAACCCTCATTAAATCCTTACATAAAAGGAATTTATGGTAAATGAACCACATTTCAACATGAATATGGTAGTCCATAAAGTCACTGAATCTATAATTTAATTTTCCATTATCTATAATATTATACAGATAATTTATTTATAATAAATCAAGAATCATATTAATATTAAAATATATTAAATAATAATTATATCCATCATGGTAACCAAACACTAAATATGTTGATTGAAAAAAATATATCGCTTTATTGAAATTGTATTCTTTACATACTTATAGACGATATATTCATTTATAATATGATTGAAAAGAGTATAATACATGGTTATATTTATAT
Source organism: Viscum album (assembly GCA_963277665.1). Classification (NCBI taxonomy): domain Eukaryota; kingdom Viridiplantae; phylum Streptophyta; class Magnoliopsida; order Santalales; family Viscaceae; genus Viscum; species Viscum album. Next base: position 741,933,600 of record OY728121.1, on the reverse strand, counting down.
AAAATAACATTTATGTTAATTTATAATAACAAATTTATTATTTTAATAAGTACACAATATATTTCTAATATGTATAAGAATAATTAAATTCATGAAGATTTTGTTATGACTGTTACCTCCTCTTTTAGAATCCTCAAATGAATTATACATTATACATTATTAGGACATTTTATGTGGAATTAAAAAAACCCAAAATGTGGATTAAAAAATAATATTCTATATTTATAAGTTATTTATTGAGTTAAATGGATAATTAATTTTTTATAAAAATATTGTGGAATTTCCCTTTTATATGTAACAGGCATGAAAATGTGGTAAATAAATATAATATTATTTTAAAATATATGTTTTATTCTAGTGATGTGCCTCCAAAAATCTTAATTTATTTGATAATAAGGATAAATTAAAAGTTTTTTAGTAAATGAATTTAAAAAATTTTCTATTATTTTTTTAAAAATGTCTTTTCTGATGATCTATTGGCTAACCCATTTTAACCTATATAATTTTAATAAATTTTTACATTGGTTACTAATAATTATAAAAAATGTAATTTAATAATATTACAAAATATGTAAAACATTATTACCTTTCGGAAACCATTGTATGTCCTTTATTTATAATATGTGGATAAAATTATTTTGCAAAATTTATAATACAATATGTAAATAATAATTAAAAAATTATAAATTTCAAGCATTAAATGATATATTATTAATATATTACTAGTAATATCGCTAGTATTATTGATAATTTATTTAAAACAATATACAATTTTAAATTCTTATATTAAAAAATATTCAATGTATTTTCATGAAATTTAGAGAAAAACATTCCAAACAATTTCCTTGTTCATATGTATAGTTTTTACTTCGAAATTATTTTATAATTATTTATTTAGAAATTTACAATCAATGTGGTGTAAATAATTAATGTTAACAGTAATAATTATCAAAAAAAATAATCAATCATATTCAATTTTTTTATTATTTATAAATTTTTAATAATTTGAGGAAATTTAAAAATTACAATATAGGTTTATTTCAAAATAGTGTGCTCAAAAAATACAATCTTCTTATCAAATAAGGTGTTTTGATATTCTAAATATAAAATGATTTATTTTTATTTTATATTTTTAATATTGATAAAATAACATATATAAATTACAACACTATTTTAATAGTTGTGCGTATTATTATAATTTATTAGAAAATTAATTTATAAAATAGTATAACTAAATATGTCAAAATATTTGTAACAATATATATGGAATTTAATTTCAATTTTGAGTGTTAAAATGTATTAAAATCATATTTATGTTAGTTATTAAATTAATTTTTACGACTTTAGTAGTAAACACTCTTTTTCTATTTAATCCATGATATAATAAGTAACCATACATTGTTCTATGGATATTTTACATGAAATTTCTATAATATTGTAATTTTCCTATAAAAATGATTTATTGAAGCGTCTTTATCAAGATATTAAACTTATATCCCCCTCATAAAAGATTTTCACATATACTCTTATTGATTGAAAAAATTGATTACATCCACATATTCTAGATATTTTACATTATTCAATATATATTCATGTGATATATATTCATCATTAAATATGAGATCTTAATAATTTTATTATCTTATTTTAACAAAACATAGTTATACATGATCATAGTGTTTTATTTAAATATATTTTATTAAATATACGTGATGATAAATAAATATTTTAGTGTGAAATTTCTCAATTTTTTGATAAGTGTGCAATGAAAACAAATATTCTGTATTTCTCTACTTGAATACTTATTTCTTGTTTAGTTCAATACATTGTATAAAAAATAATATATATTAATAATGGTACAATAATTTGATCTTAAATATTGAAAACAATGTATTGTATTTTATCATCCATGATTATATAATTATTTAATATTTCATAATATTAAATTTAGGATTCAAGTATGACTTTTTATTGATATTATTATTCTCTTAACTAAACGATTTTCATTATGTGGTGATATTTTATTCTCTACATCCTTCTGAAAAAATTGATATTTATTCCTCTCTGATGAATCTTTTTTATTAGAAAATATTACAAAAAAATATAATATAATTTCTATCCTTTTATGAGATTCCATATATGTCTTCATTAAAGAAATGGTTGTTATTTATTAGAAACATCTATTAAAACTGATGATAAAAATAGTTATTATTAACATTTCATTTAATTCTATCTTTTTCATACATTCATTCAAAAAATTTTTCTTTCACAAAATATTATTATCAAAGAAGTAGAAAATAATTGTGTATAAAGATTGATTTATTAGTTACATAACAAGGAATCATATGTGATATTTTAATTATTAATACAATGAGGTTTTTTGTTATTGTTGTATTAATGAAAAAAATATTATCTAAGATCTATTATTTTTTATAGTGCTATAGTTTATTGTCAAATCCAAAATATATTTGAATTTGTGGGATTGATTATCATATACAATTATTTTTCCTATTTTAATTTTCAAATCATGTTCGTGTAGTTTAATGAAATATATATTTCACAAAAAGAAGAATCCATAATTTTATCTATATTGAATACGTGAATTTTGATGTGATGGTCGGTGTACTTAGTATAAAGAAATCATATATCAACCAGTAGATATATGTAGTAACTATGATTTTTCTAAATAAATAAAGAACCAGTAATAATTTATTTAATTATGGGGTTAAAAATCTATGTACTGAGAACAAGATAAACCTATACCGACATTATGGTGTTCTATGACCTGATTTATGTGCTGAGCATATAAAGAAGCTGCCATAATAATATATTCAAATTGATGGGAATTATTTCATTGATAAACCAGCAACATAATTATATATAGACCCACTATATGATGAAAATTTAAACAAAAACATGATTTATTTAGATCCAGGTGTCTTATGAAATACACAGATAGTTAATAGTTGGTAGTGTGACCATATAAGAAAATTTTAGTCAACATGTCCTTGAATATGCATGATTATATGAGTTGCCTAATATCACATGAAATGTAGGATGAATAAAAAGTTAAACAAATGGATTTTTAAGTAATGAAATATTTTTATTCTCAGATCTTAGTATAAATAAGTGTAACAAATTTTTTTATTATACATTAGTAAAAAAAAAATAGAAGGATAAGATAATTTTATTTCATTCTTGATTGTTATATTCCAAAAAATAATGATGACACTTTGTTTTACCATATTTTATGATATTATATAGAGATGTTCAGAAAGATGCTTTTGTATATAAAATTAATAGAATTCTATGTTTAATTAATGAATATTTCTATATAGTTAACTTCCCAAATATCAATTCGGATTTATGATTGAGAATTTTTGAATATTTGTTTGGTGATATAATTTTTCATAAATAATGCAATATGATAAATCCACTGTTCTTCATCAATGATATCAAATCAATTATTCATACATATTGATATGAATGTTTAAATACAATTAATTTATTGAATGACAAAGCTATTCTTAATAATAATGAATACACAATAGAAACATTTTATTAACACACACTCATAATTTGATGTTGGAGTATATTTCTTATGATATGGTATATTATCACTGGAAAATATATGGTTGAGTGTCCAGGAATGTTAAATGAGAATAATTTAAAGCTTTTTATTATGGATACTATCAGTGGACATGGTCATTGATAAAAAATGGTTTCTAATTACCTTTAATTTAAATAATTCAATTCTTGTTTTCATATGGGATAATAAAAACAGAAATGATGAATAATGAGAAAAAGTTTTTGGAGAAGCATGACATATATTTATAGTAGTTGATAATATTTCATCCATGTTCTATTGTAACAGATAGTTATTTTGAGTTGAAATAATGAAATGATTAAAATATGGACATTGTGTTACTAGTATGTTGTTTTTATGGAAATAAATGATGAATAAAAAGAACTATCATTATTAATATAAATATTCAAGAATCCAACTAGTATAGTGCTGACACATACTTATGGGTTATGGATGATTCCATTATTAGAAAATATATATTCTCTTATCAATTTTATAAGTATCTTCATAATTATCAAAAAACTATCTTGATATGAAATTGATGGATATACCATGCTCCCTATAAAAATGTGGAATGTTTATTATGGTGAAATTTATTCTTGAATTATTTAATAATAATTATAATATCATAATAGTCATATTTAGTAAGAAACCACAAATATTATATTGTTTATGTGTTTCTTGTTATTTAATGTGTTTTTCTAGATTCTATTATCTGAACTAGAAGATAATGATATTTTAATTGAAAAAAATAGTATTAATATATGTCCATGGAATCAACCCCCATCCTATGTTGTGATGTATATCCTAACGAAACCATATACTTTGTAATAGAGTAATATTAATTTATTAACTCTATTTATATTTATGAATTAAGATGTTGTTTTCCAAACAATTTCAAAAGTAATTTAATTATAATGTGATTTCAATTTTTATTGGGATTAACTCTCATATATGAATGGATATAATGTTTCTCTTTCTTTTTTATATCATAAAAGTTATTATAAAATATAGTTAATATGGTTAAACTAATCAAAGTATGGTTTTTTAAATAATTGAAACAACTATGTTGAACTTTTTGTGTAGTCAATCAGACAAATTGTTACTCTATTCCCCTCCCTCTCAAAAAATCTTAAATACTAAGGGATAATTGAATTGAAATATTAATTTCTTTAGGGATTATTCATATTAAATTAATGAAGGTTACATTATAAAGATAAAATATAAGTCAATTTTATTCTTATTTATGTATAAATATCTAAAAAAGTTCTTATTGATATACTAGTGAAATTCCTCATGGATTAATGACATTGAATGAAATATAAAAATCATTGGTGAAAAACTGGGAGATTTAGTTTTTATTGATAGAATTGAAAAATTTCATCTAGATAATTTGGATACCAAACATTCATTATTAGAGGATAATGATTCTAAATTTTATAAACCATGTTATTTTCATAGTATCATCCCCATAAATAATATTTTAATTGAAAATGAATTTTTGAATATAGAAAAGTATCACATTGTAATTTCTATTAAATACAAGGAGACTGGATTTTGAGAGAAATATTTTATTGAGAAATAATGAATTCATTCTTATTTAGATGATGTAGTATGTAAAACTAAAGTGGTATTCTTATAATTAATTTATAGAAATATTTAAATATTTAATGTGATGTTATTTTGAATGAAATAATTTTCGTGATTTAATTATATATCCATAATATGTATCTTTTCAGATTTTCTATGATAAATTTAATATTAATATAGAAATATTGAATATGGAATGAAGGGAATAAAATTGAATAATAAGATAGAAAAATCAATGTACTATTTTAAATAAACCAATATGATTTTATTAAAATATTATAAAATAAACTTGTTATAAAAATTTTAGGATGATAATGACTATGATGATTAAGTGGACGTTGAGTGTTCAAGAGACAAGTGTGTGAGAAAAATCATTTTTCAACCATTACTTATAGATGTTCTAGCAAAGATGAATAATAAGATATTGAAAATGAAGAAGATAATACCTAGATAAAATTTATATATAAAATATTATTTAAATAATGTCTCCCATTAATTAAAAATCATGATAAATATAACAAATGATGATGAAAGATAATCATAATGTATAAAATTATGAAAAAAATAATTATTGTTTAAATTTATAGATTTTAAAAATATTCTAACAACCAAAACAAGATATATTATAAATAGAAATTAATTAACTTCAATCTTTGTGAATATATGAAGTTGAAAGTGAATTTAATTTAACATTTATAATATAAATTTATTGTTTTTGAACTTTTATAATATAATAAATAAAATTATAATTATAATAATGGTATGGTAACTAAGGATTATGCATCAAAAAATGTCATAAAATATAATTAGATAGGAATATTGAACAAATTATGTATTTGGTATATCATTTTAGTTGATTAATCTTGTCAAGAAGATAATATATATACATAAAATAATCTAATTACAAAAATATTGCATTTATATGAAATAAAATATTGGTGGAAAAATTAATTTCTCTAAATACTCTAATAATAGTTAGAATGGGTCTAAAATGAATAATATAACATTTTTAATCCATTAATTTTTTTATCTCAAATGGAATCCATGATTTTTGGTTAGAATGATGTTCAAAATATAAATCCCAGTGCAATATATAATTTATTTTCAAGTGGATAATATAAATTTTAATATATTTATATTCCAATTGTGGAATTTTCTCTATATAAAAGATTTATTGGTTCAATATGGTTCTCAATAGAGGACCTAGTATCGATTGGAAAAATATTTTGAGGGAGAATCAACCTACTCAAAGATAACAAAGAATAAAAATATGAAATAATTTAATCTAAATTTTGAGAGATTATTCTACAATATTGAATCTGTCTATTATAGGTTTGATCTTCTGGTACATCATGACAATGAAATTTAGTTATGATTCCATCCAAATTAAGGGGTTGATTAAAAATTTAAAAAGATCTAGGATATTTGAGAGAATGAAATGTAATGATATTTTTGTAGAGACAACACTCATTGATTAAAAAGGATACCAACTGTGGATATATTAATTCCATATTTTACAACTTATACCTAGGTTCATAAATATATAGATAATATAAGATAAATCCATGAAAAATAATTTACTTTTTGGTAAGTGAACTATCTTATAATTACTGTTATTAGAATATAAAATTATTAGATTGTAAATAGTAAAATATCGTTTCATTTTTTATTTACAGTCTATATAATTATCTTTAAACATTTCAAAGTAATGTGTTGACTCTAAAGAGTTTATTTTCCTAAATTATGTTCTTGTTGAAAATTCCATGAATATCTAGATGATGCTCCAAGAGTAAAATAAAAAAAAGAAAACTATTTCTAGTAGTTTCTTAAAAATATTTTGTTTACTTAAGCATGAATGAATAGAACCAATTTTATAATTTATAGATAGTTAATTTGTTCTAAAACATTTATATGAGGTTACTCAGAGTGAATCTGTTTATTGAGTTCAATAATTTATTAGATGTATATATTATTGTTTCCATAATTTTCCAATTGGTTTGTTCTCAAATTCATCAAAACCAAATGTTGGTATACATAAATATCTCCCTATATATAGAATTCAGTAAATTATATGATCAAAAAGAAATATAAAGTAAATAAAAGAAATATGTTTTTAATTTTTTAATTTATTATTTATCTAAATTTTCAATATTTTTTGAATCAAATGTAACAGTTAGCAAGATATTTAACAGTTCCCAGAGAACATATTAAAATTATTTTGTCAAATCTCTAATGATATACTTAAGTATGTAAAATGATGGACACACTAATGGAATGTATGAATGATATATTATGAGTTATTGCATTCATAATGAATATATTTCACCATACAAACTACTGAGAAATTGTGTGTTTGAATTATTGAATTGAAGACTATTTTTGATGGTTAGACCAATTATAGTAAAACATGAAACATCATGGTATATATTGAAACATTTTATTTTAGTATAATTACACATATAGAATAACTATTCAAAATTTACCAAAAATAATATATATTCATAATAAATTTATTTTATTAATAATCAATGATTTAGGTACATAAACTATATTTGGAGGCCCCTAAATTATAGAATTAAATGGTGTCAATGTTTTTTCAGATGATAATATATCAGCTGATGCAATCATCCTATTGTACTACCAAAATGTAGATGATATATATTATAAAATATGTAAACATGAATTTTAATTAGTTTTTATAATGTTAATGTGTTAAAAAAATTATAAAAAATTATGTCATAATTATATATGAATATAATAAGATGTATTGATAGTGGTTTTCCTGCTAAATTAACCATTTAAGAATCCAAAATATGTGATGATATATATGATATTTAGGATGATGATTTGGACTCATACATTCCATGTGATGATGGAGAATCATATTTTTATACTTAGACTCTCATAAATAAGGTGTACTATCAAAATAAGAGTGGTGATCAAGTAAAATAGGTTAAAAATAATAATATTGAATACAACTTCATATATTTCATTTTTAGTGGTTTACCTAAGATATTATGAAGATGATTTGATTCAATGGGAGTTGGTTTATACCATGAAGGTATAATCTATTCAAATTAAAAAAATTGATTTAATAATCCAATAACTAAATAAAAATATAATAATTTCAGTATAACATAGTGGTATTTCCAAATGAAGTTACTTGAAACGATATTGTGGAATGAAATAATCATTTTACGGTTTTTAGTGACTAATAATATGTTGAATATATTTATTTTATTTCATAATTATCACAATTTACATGAATTTGAATTTTAAATATCATTCTGACAATTTTTATTAAAATGTAATTTAATAATATTAAATGGATATCATGTTATTTTTATCATTATAGATACTGATAGAATAATTTTATATTATAATATATAATTTTTTATAGAGGGAAATGACTATTACTTTTATTTTCAATCAAATATGGATGTATATTTGTTTATTATTTGAAAACAAACAAGTTATTACAAGAAATAATCCTATTTGACGAATGATATATTTAAAAAATTTGTTACAAACAAATACATTATAAATAATTAAATCATTACATCACTGTAAATGTGTTTATATATATTGATTACATATAATTTTAGTGGAAATGAGGTACATTCATTGATTTGAAATCACTCAAGAGAAGGATCTTGTTCTCTTTTCAGAACAGAAATATACCAATGACTAATATATATGATATGGAAGGGAACAATAAAAACTTATTTCCATTCCTATATCATATAGGAAATATATGTTTAATTTTTAAGTTTGGAGGTATATTGATCATAATGAATTTAAAATTATAATGTAAGTCTCCTATTATTAATATTCACTAAAAACACATCATTTCCTTTATTACCCATTACTAAAATTTTCAAATTCCAAAAATTATATTTGAATTAATTTAATTGAAATATAATTTTAAAATATATTGAATGAAATAAAAAATGTGATAAAATATAATAGGAATGAAAAGTTGGATATTTTGGATATAATTATTTAGAATATATACATTGACTTAGTGATATTAGATTCTCATCTAGTGGAATAATAATTTTTATATAATTATGTTTTATTTTTTATAATAAGAAACAATAATCTGTAACTCGCAGTATTATAAAATCAGAGTAAGTGGGTCCAACTAAATAGAAACAACATTTAATATTGATTGGGATATGTTGGAGATACATTTTTACTTATATATATTCTATAGATATTATGTTTTAGGAAATTCAAAGTACATTATGTCTCCCAAATAATTTGGTGTAACATTCAACATCCAATAATATTTATATTAAATATCTCGTCATCAATGCTCAGGATTAATGAAATGAACTAAATATATAGTATGATCCTATGGTGGAGAAGGAGGATGACTGATTATTACAAAATTATTGAAGGTTATAATTAAGCAGGATAGGTTAATTATGGATGTTCAACCTCACATTCATCAATAGTAAGTTGTGTGACTACATCCATCTCTTATCATGTCATTAGATGATAGTGACAAATATGGGGAAATATCACATCATGAAATCTATCGAAGGATATTTTAATTAATTATTTACGGATTTTTTATATTTAAATTATTTTATAAAATTCTAATTTTGTGATGATTGTACCAGTGTATAGTGTAAACAATTATAATTGTTTTTAGAGATGGTGAATTCACTTCATTATTATAGTACATATATAGTTTCCATTTTTATAATGTATTGCTGATTGTTGGTCTAATTATATTATAATGTTTCTTTATCAATAATATGTGTGATAAATGGTATATTTATTCAATTATATATGTTTCCCACATCAATGTATCTCTAATAGTCATAGAAATATTGTATAGTGATTTATTGAATTATATCAAAATATTTCCTCCTCTAGGAGACTACTATCAACATAAAATTAAGAAGATTATATAACCTTATATAGATTCACCACATGAAGAGTCGAGTTACAAAAATTTTATTCCCCTGAAGATGAATGAGTATCAACCCCAATAATTGTGAAGAAAAAATCATTATACTATATTCCAAATGAAAAAGTAACTACATGAATCGTGAAGTCACTGTTGGTGTACTAACCAAACGAATAACCAATAAAATCCTATCGAAAAAATAATTCACAGTTAATGTACTAACGATAATATGTGGGGGAAATATATTGATATACAAAAAATTGGTGAAGATAGTGTTGGGGTCTGAGTGGTCCGTTCAGTCGTACCTCAAACAATGCAGAAGTGGTTGGTGATGCTACCTGGCTGATCCTTCCCTTGTGTCATGCATAGCGGTGCATTCCCTGCCTTCATGTGCTGCTTTGTGATGCCTCTTGGGTTTCTTCCCTCGAGGCGTCACGGTCAGTTGTGTGGGTTGATGGTTGTGCTTACGCGATTGTGTGGGAGTGGTGGATGATTGTCAAGATACTGCGGTATACTATATCATGAAATACATACCTTACACATAAAAATGTATTCTTTCCACACAATGACATGTGGACCTGTAGATGATGAAATGTACACGGAATACTATTATTGTCTATTAAATATGGACACACAGATTTTTCAATATGGCTATGGAATTAAATTTTAGGTCATCTTATCAATGATATTTTAGTATATTATTCAAAAAAATTATCAACAACATGAATTATAGCATATTGGATGAAAAAATTAGTCTGAAAGGCCAGTATGAAGATATTTAAATGAAATATCCACATTATATTATAATGAAATTTCAGAATAATTAGATATTTAATTAAATTGGTAAATGATAAAAATGACACCATTTAATATATATTAGTTTTTATGAAGATGAATTTATAGTGGTGTTTTTGAATCACCAATACAGTATCATTCACAATGATGTTGTTCTTATTTATATGTAATTAATTACTTGAATATACTACTAAAATGAAATAAGTGGATGAAATTATATATAAACTAAAATATAATAACTCATTTATAATAAATAACTAAATAAAAAAGGGTTATGGACTACGAAAATAAATCCATGATTTATAATTTTTTATATCGTATTTTAAAATGTTGACTTTTCATGGAATAAAGATTCCATTTTATATATGATTATACATGAATAATTAATCAATTTTTTTATTACATGGGTTTGTTGGTGGAGTTGTGTCTTGTTGTATATTAATTTTTGAGTAGTTAATTGATATAATTATGAATTTTTAAATGATAATATATCAATGTTAAATATTTTTGATTTAGATGACCACTATAAAGGCCATGACCTATCATTTCTAAATTATTAACTATTGTTGATATTAAAAAATAGTTTTAAATATGGATATTATATAAAAAATTAACATAGAAGAGATTAATTACTCAGTTATTCTTATTATATATATATATATATTTATCTCATCATCTTCTTGGGTGCTGGTTAAAAGAGTTTTTTTGAGGAAGAAGAATGGTGAGATAAAAATATGGATGAATAAGTTCTTTCTTTCTATTGTACAAGTTAAAAAAGTATAGAGGTATGTACCATGATGAATAATAGGTGTGAAGAATCCCATGAGAACTTTGATGATATTATGAGGCATGTTAGTGAAAATTAATTCTTATAATTCAAATTCTATGTTGTCCAAACAACATTTCTAGGTTTGAATTCACTGTCAATAGATTATAATGGAACACATGTAATGTGTATACACTGATTGTTGTAACCACATGATTTTTTTTAATTTGCCTATATTTTCTAATATTATCCCAAAGATCATGTCAAGTACAATCTAATCTAACTGAGTAGTGATCCTTATAAAGTATGGAGTTCTAATATAAATTGTCTTATTTTTTGTTCTATAAGTACTAATTTATATAAATTGGGTATATGGTTTTTTTAAAATTTGAAAAAAGTAATGACCACTTAGTCACCTCCAATTAATGGATTCAAATATCATAATTGTAGACTATATTATTCATCCCAGTCACCTTGTATATAACATTCATATAGAAATTCATGTAGATAAACAGATAGTTTTATTCTATCATCATGTATTCCAATGTTGATATATTGTTTTTATCAATTTTTATAGTCATCTGTTAAATCATTAAAAACACATATATTTAGAGGAATTTCATATTTTACAAATTCAAGGTCAAAAATCACATTTATTTTAAATCACATTTAATATATTTTTGGTGAATATATATTTCATAATATGTGGCTACTAAATCAATTTTTGATGTCTAAAAATTGATATGGATCAACATTAAACAAGTATTATTGATAAATTAAAAAATAAAATTACATATTCCCAAAACTATTACACCACAAGTTTAAAAGCATAAAAAATCATGTTTTATTCCTTAACTAAATTGATTTGAAATATTCTTAGTTTTTAAGAGAAATTATTTCGGTACATTCAACCAGTAGTTTTGGAAGAGATTGATATTTTAGAAAGTATTATTCATTAAATAAATACAATTTTGAAAAATATTTATCACATAGCATGAAAAACCCAAATAGATCATTTTATATTTCACAATATAATATAATCATTAACATAACATTAAAATAATGAGTGAAATATCATTTGGATATATATCCCATGATTAAAACCCTATAAAATAAAAAATCACTATTAATAAGTATTATCTTAATACTTTTCTTATATTAATTAGTAATATGATTATAATAAATATGTTGTGGCCTAATAAAAATTAATTCCTTAAATTCACTGGTATAGAAAATATATATTATTGTCAAAGGGATGTGTTTAACTTATTTTTTAAAGTAACAATTAATAATTTTAAAAATGCCTTATCTGTTATGAAATTGAATTTGTATAAGAGTAACATAAAAATTTGTGAATCATTTTTCACCGCAAAATAATTATCTTCCATGTAAAATTATTGTTACAACTTTTTTTTTGAATTTTCAAAACATATCATTCTTTTTAGAACATGTTTTTTATTTCATTAATATTTTAAAAAATTGTTAAAAAGACATTTATTTATTTATTTAAAATGTTCCAAAATAGTTTTCAATTAATTTAATATAATAAATAAAACCTTTTAAATGACTATTTACCGAATTAATATCTTGGATATTAATTGATTTCATGGTTTTTGTGTTATTTTATAACTTATTCATTATAATAATTTTTGATAAATTTAAATTCTTATCATTATTAATACATTTTATTAAAAATATTATTCAAAACATGAAATAATTTGATATTGTAAAATGGTTATCACATTTGGAAATATCATTATCTAATTTTCAAATATGATCCATTTTATTTTGGCCATAAAATTATATTTAAAGGTAACAAATGATTTACTATCATAAAATTAAATTATTGTAAAAATGTAATGCCTTAGAAAATGACTAATACAAATATAAATATTTATCAATTACTGGATTTTATAAGAGGTCGATTGAACAATACATATTCTGTATCCATTATTTTCTACAATTATATCCACTATTACTTGGATTGTTTCACTTCATCAATATATTGTACAATGTATTTAAGAATGTGTAACCCCTATAAAATATATATGGATCCCCTAATTACCAAAATTATATTCGATCCACAATACTTATATATAAAATGAGATCTTAATAAATCACTCACTACCAAATTCTCCCATTTTATACTACATTGGTCAAAAAATACATATATATGAGTACTGAAGTAGTTGTTCTAAGGATTCATGTAATAAAAGCTCTTTTTATGGAAAAAATTTAATTTTAAGGGGTTTTGATAACCCAATTTTCGATCATTGAGATATATTTTTTGTTAAAAAATTATTTTGTTCTTTATACATCCCTTTTATATATGTATATCATTATTCTATTGAAATTTAATGCTTTGAATGATCAGTATGATGTTTTCGCATTCAATATATTCTAATTAAAATGTTTCCAAATATATAAGGGGTTTATGATAACATTATGTTCATTTAGTGATCCATTACATATCATTCCGAATGATTTTTTTGGAATAATATACATTATAAAATAATTATGTTTTATATCATATATTTTTTTCCATGTAGATTATTTCCAAACTATTGAACTCATTTTCAATGGGTTTTAGATAAATTAAGACCCAATAAAGGACTTCTAACTTGGTAAAATGTAATATATGTTTATAATGATCATCATATAACATGAAATTTTTCCATCTATTTATATTTTCATTAGTTATAATAAATATTGAATTTAATATTTTGAATCCATAATGTCTGCTCAATAATGTGAAAATTTTATTTATATTAAACTTTTTAAAAATTAATTATTATTTATCCACTCTATAATTTATGTTTCAATAATTTAATTGTTAAATATTTTCAGATATCATCATCTCATATTCATATCATTGATCATTCACTCTTAATTTCTTATATGTAACTATTATTTCATTTCTTGTCTCTATTATTTAAAAATATTTAATGATTTTGTTTTATAATCATGTCTTACAAGAACATTAATGAAAATGATATTTAAATGTTACACATAGAATTTGATATTTTATGTCATGATTAGAAATGTTTTAGGAGATAGCCTTGTATTATTTCCTTCCAATTTTAATTTTTTAATTACGAAAAATATGTCCATTGAATTTATGATTCATTAATTACCCTTTATCTTATTTTATATTTATTTTCATTTCTGGATTAATGAAGAGGTATAAATTGATTTAACTCTTCACTTTTTCTTATGATTATTGATTTAAATTTTTTAATGGAAATTTTATTCTATGTAAACATAATAAAATTTTATTATGATTTCACTAGTTATATGTTTATACACAACTATTGAACTACTTTCATAAAAAAATTTCTAGAATGTTATATGGTTTTTTCTTCTAAAACTTCTCTTTTCCACATTTAAGTTAATTGATATTCCAAATACAATTGTTTTATTTTTATTTATTAACTCATACAGATTATTTATCATTATTTTATTTTTGGAGCTTATATCTCCCTATAATTTATTAGGTAAAGCTTCATAATAAATAAAACAATTGTGGTAGGTATAGATTTGATTCCAGATCTACTATATTATGCAGTGGTAAGAATATGATTCTTGATCCACTACATTAAGGTAGATTTTCACATTATTCTCTATCAAAATATTTTTACAAGTAACATATGTCATTCATAATCAATTACATGACGAGACATATTGACAAA
The DNA here is from genome assembly GCA_963277665.1 of Viscum album. NCBI lineage: Eukaryota > Viridiplantae > Streptophyta > Magnoliopsida > Santalales > Viscaceae > Viscum > Viscum album. The sequence continues at coordinate 741,918,253 of OY728121.1, read as the reverse complement.
ATTATTAATGCACTGCATGATATTAGGAAAGATTGTGATTCCTGCTTTAATATGTTATTTGTGGATGGAAAAAAATTCCAAATAAACTATTTTATATTTCGAAATATTAATTATTTCAACACATTTCATTTTTAAATGAATATGTTATTCTATATATTTTTGTTTATTGACAAATATTTCATATGTATTATATCATGGTATATATTTTATCATTCCAGAATACAAGAACATATTTTATTAATTTTAGTCAACTATTTTTTGAATGTTATTTTCAGTATTATATTTCTACAGTCATCCTTTTGTACACACATTCATATGATTTAATATCGTAATTGATATTAATTTTAATTTCTTATACTATTATTTTTCTATAACAACTTCTTATGATTTACATTACTTATGTGATTATTTTTAATATAAACGAGTATATCATATTAATGGGATCTAGTATGGAGTGATAATGGTGTTATATTCTTAATATTTTTTGTTTAGTTAATTTATAAATGAAAATAGACCACTATATATTTTTATGTTTTCAATATAATTATAAGCAATGTTTACCATATGGTGACATATAATGCATTTCTACAGTTTATTTCATTTAATATAAATTTATATTGGAATATATTTTTTAGAACCCTCGATGTGAGTGTGTGATTTGATGCCTTAGTTTGTATTTGATATAACATTAATTATTGTTAGGAAAATTTTAGATAAATTTGATGGTCATCATTGGATAATAATAGTAAAATACTAATAAATTAGAACAAAATATATGAAAATATTATAAAGTGATGGTAATGTATAGAGTTTATGGTTTCCTAGTAGAAACATTACTATATATTTAAAAATAATCTGATGTCGTACCATTCATTGATGATACTACGGTTAATAAACTCTTCTGTGTGTAAATGTTTTACAAATTCTATCTTCACATTGATGAACAATGTTTTCATGTCAAAAAACCTCAATGGAAATTCTTATGATTTATTATTTTTTGATTTACATCCAATTTAAACATCACAATGATATATCAATATATATATATATATATTTATGTATATTAGTGAACAAAATTAGGTTGTTTCCTTTGATAAGACATGATGGAACTATTGAGTAATAGGATGATCCAAATATATCATAGTTGAGTTGAAAGTATCATATTTTCAACTGATGGTTTCATTGTATAATTCAAATTATGATTTTGTTTTCATATTCATATGATGATTTTATCATTATTTATTTATTTATATTATTATAACCATTTTGGTTTTATTATATGGAATGAAAGGATATAATGAAAATGAATAACTAAAATGTATGAATCTGGAATAACATTAGACATATAGAATGTTTACAACTTATGTTTGGAAAATTTGGATAAAAATATAAATATACTGTTCTTATAATGAAAATATTATTTTTTATATTCATAACCATGATAATACGTATATAGATTATTAATTTATTCCTAAAATGTAACTATTTTTCATTAGTTATTTGTAAATAAAAATATTATGAGATAATTTATTTATGTGAGGAATATAAGTCCATTATATTTTAGGACGTGTCATTATTTCAATAATTACATTGTTGAGAATATTTATTCACATCCAAAACCAAAATAATTACGAATAACATTATATTTTATAAGTTATGAGAATCTGGATTATATTATAACAATATTGTATGAACTATTATATAGATATTTGAAAAAACCATTAAACCTAATAAAAATTAAAATATATTTCAAATAATTTTTTAATTCTTTATTATTATTATTATTTCCTAAAAAATATTTAGGTTTAAAATTAAATATCATTTTATTAATGTTAATCTATAAAAATGGTGAATTTTATATTCATTGGAATATGATTAAAATAATTTAGTTTTCAAATGAATGCTTTATTCATGAATATTGTTTTCAAATACAATGTAATTTATTAATATTAAATTTAAATATATATTATTAAATCGATTGAATAAGAAATTTTTTCCCTCTAAAATAGAATAAATTTAAAATTACCCATTTCAGTAATTGGAATAAAAATATATTTAATGAAAATAATATTGAATATAACATTCATAAAAAAAATTATTTATTTTTATATTTCTATTTTAATAGATAAATACCTAAATTTTAAAATAACAATATGAAAACATTTAAAATAAAAAAAATATTATCAATAAAATGTTTCCAAAAATAACACCAATAAATGAAACATACATGACTATAATGTGTACCTTGAAGAATCTACAAGAGCTCATATTGTTGAATATCAGAAAATTATAAGCTTAGAAGTTCTTGTTGTGTCATATCTTAATTTTATCCTAGTAACTTTTACCATAAATTACCCAATATGTGAATGAACAACTAATTTTTTCTAATGATTGATTATTTCAACACACCTACCAATCAAACCTTCTCCCGTCAGTGTGTCAAGATGAGTTAGGGAGTTTAGTATAATACGATGTTTCTTGATGGGGATATGGATGTTCAAAATTCATTAATGCATGAACATACTCATGATGATGATGCACCCATATAAATAATTAAGAATTTTTTTCAAAGAGATGACCCCTTCTTCAAATAATATTTTTAATAATGTGATTGGTTTTACATATGATGCAGAAGTTGAGGATCAATCAGTAAGAGATAAATTAAACATTCTTAAGGAAGAAAACACTAAATCTATGAAACATGTATATTTTGGAAAACCTGACAATTGACCTGTTTCTAATGACATAATGTGTTGAATATTTTTTTAAAAATCCAATCTCCATAGATACGAAAGAATGGGAGTCCACTAATGTGTTCCATTTCACATAAAAAAATAATATTATATAACCCCATTAAACCCTATTAAATAGAAAATCAGTCCTCACATTAACAACTATAGTGGGAAATAGAACTAGGGGATCATGAAAAAAAATTATATCTCTTATGTGAAGATAATTTTTAGTTCCTATCTATCATTTTTTATTTTAGGAATCATATTTATAATGGTGGCATATCCACTATATTTTTTCATTACCTCCCCATTTAAATGAACAATAATATTTATAATAAGTTCTGAAGTTGTGGGATTGGTCACCATTCATACCTGGGTCACTTTATATAATTTAAATTATAAATTTGAAAACAATTTCTTGAATTTTGAAACATATGATTGACTTTCTCACTATGATATATATTATTCCTATAAATGATATTTTTCCTTCCTATTTAAATAACTATTTAAAATAATAATTTTCCCCCCATCATTTTAATGTATAAAAAACATATATATTTTCATAATAATTAAATAAATATTGTGGAAATTATTTCCTAACAATATTAGGGTGTTAATGTATTTATTAATCTGTGAAAAATGTTTCTAAAAAATATAATTAATGATCTAGTTACATAAATAAATTGTTTCTTTTATATCATTATGAAATATTTAAAATGGCTTTACTTTTTAGTGACATAAAATTTAAATTTGGTAATAAAATTAATTTTAATTTTTCATCTTTAAAAAAGTAATAGATGTCAAAAAATGAGTTACCACCATAAAAGTATATTATAGAATATAGGAACCATGTAAAACCTATAATATCTAAAACCTTATAACTTATTTGTGTTAATGGGAAGTGGAAGGACCATTAATCATATATAATATAATATTTTCAACTTTTGGGGGATCATTCCTTTTAATATGTCATTAATTTAATATATTTCTATTGATACATACAAATGTATCCACCTAAAAATTATAAAATATTCCATTCACCACCAGACATATCTTCATAAATAATATATTTATATAAATGAAGATAATGAAAAGTAATTTTAACATCTATATTTTATTTCTATAAAGCCTCTTTTTTAATGGATAATGTTATTAATGATCATTTTTAGATATAATGAGTATCGATAATGAGGTTTATTATTTCAAATTTACTTTATTGGAAAATAAAATCTATTTTATTTTATGTTACTTTACATAATCCAATTCAATATATATATTTTATAATTTAAATTAAAATGATTGGATGGTAATTCCATTTATTTTTTTCTCATTCAATTGGTTTTTATAATTTTTTTAAAAAATATGAAATTTATATACGATAAAATTTTCTGCGTTAAATTATTTATGACTATTATTCAGGAAAATTACTCTAATAATTTTTGTAATTACTACTTAATTATTTAATAAAAAAATTTCATCCCATGTTACAATAGATTTTTATTTCGTTCTTGTGGTCTACTTTTTAATGGATTATTATACAATTTCTTCTCCTATTATGTAATTATTTCCTCAAAGAAAAAAACCTTTCTAAAATTAATCATCATCAATATTATTGGTTGTCTTCACTAAATATTTATAAAAACTATTTCAACATATGTATTTATTTATTATTTTTTAAACCTAATATTTATAATAAAATATGATTATCAGATTTCCCTATATAAATTTACTAATTAAATTTTGTAGTCTTTTACAGATTGTGGAGTCCAATAAATTCATTTTCAATTACTGAAAATATTTTACATTTATGTTCTTATTTTTTAATCCACTCAGTATTTCCCCTTGATAGTCAAAATGAATTTTCTAGGTAAAATTTTTTATTCCTCATTCTAAAAAAATGTTTTCTTTTTTTTCATAATCAATCTTCAAAATCATGTTGGAAGGTGACTCGTAACATAATATTTTTTATATGAATATTAAATTGTGTCTAAAATCACATCTTATGATTTTAGTAACATTATCAATTATATGTCAACATTATATATATCATTGCGAGATACTTTTCATTAATTAACACAAAAGTACTATTATACTATTTTCTAGGGTAATACATGTAACATCAAATGATCTAATTAACCCTCCGTTATTCTATGGTACTATACAATGTGATTATTTTAAGCATGAGAGATTTATATATTTCTAAATCATTAAATGCTTGTTAAATTTGAATTTATATTTATTCGTGAATCCATTAATCATATTTATTTTGATGGAATATCCAATATTATATGAATGATTTCATTATTTATATCTCATTTAAATGAGATAAATATGCGATGTTTGGAATATATATGTTTTCATTTATTCATGGAAAAAAATATACAGATTTCCATTAAGTAGTAGTTAGTTCAAATATCATCGTCAAATGAATAATGAAATGTTCGTTATGTAATCTGATAAATTGGGGAGGCATAGAATTTATTCTTTATCCACTGTGTTATGGGGTCCATTGAATGATTCTTGAGCCATAATGTTATTTCTGTAAGTGATGTGGTTCTTTGTAACTGTGTAATGGAATGGAAGGATTCGATTTCTAATTTACTAGGTCATCAGGGTGTGGGATTACATACTTAATATAAAATTTCATTATTGTTTATAATATGATTTCAAATCCACTATTTTATGGGTTGCATAAACATTATTCCTAGTAAACTCCATTGTTGTTCTCAATACTTATTTTTAGGATATTTTTCTATGTTATATTATTATTTTTTGTTAAACTTTTATGTCTATTTTATCATTTGTTAAATACAAATATTAAATGTTATTTTTTTTGGTTTAATATAACATTAATGTTAATTATCCGCAGAGAAAAAACTAATTTTTATACTATCATTTTAAATGATATTCCCCACATACATATATAACATCTCATTATTATGTCCAAAATCATGATGAAATGTTATAAATTATTTCCATTAATATGAATTATAACTCATCTATAAATTCATTTTCAATAAACTAGGTTATAAATAATGTTATAACAACTGATATTCCATGATGTATTATACTATGGAGAGATTAGTGGTAAATGTTTTCAGTAATATTATTTAAAGGAAAATATCCACACACTACAAACTATTTGATTCATGAATTTCATTATTATTTTGATATGTAATATATATATTATTTTTTTTAATTTAATTTTATATTGGTTCATCTCACATGGTCTGAAATCTTGTTTTAATGTATAATTTATCACCATACTCTAGATTACAAGACTATCATGACTCATATTGTGCATGTGTTGTATAACTAAAATTAATACTCATACTTTACCTAAAATACCAATTATGGTTGGGTTATCATTAATTCTACTCAACCATATATATATATTATTAAAACATTCAACATATAAATAAACATGTTTATTAGAATAATTAAAATTAGTTCTGGCTGATATCTTCATCATTTGGGTTATTATGGAAAAATTATTAGATTATTATATTATATTATTTCCCATTGGTAGAGTAATTTGTATATAATATTCATTATTGAAACATCGTGGGTCATGTTCATCTTATTTCATCAGTAGGAAAAACTCATTTTGTGATATTTTTATATTTTACCAATTTCACATCAAATTTGACATCATCATATATTTTGAGTCTTATTCAATTGATCAATAAACATCAATTTATATTTAAAATATTTTCACATCTTGGAAAAAATATCATTATTTATTTTAATATCTCTACTAAAAAACATTCACAATTACTTGTAAAAATATATTTAGTAAGCAATTATATATTTTGACATAATTTTTTTTTCATAATATAGTATATCGTGTGGATCATCACCTCTTGTTCATTTGGAGACTCATAATATGTAGGGGTTTTGTACTCCCAAACATAAAAAAATTTATAAAGAATATTGTACATAATATAAGTCTATAATCCTTGGAAATTTCATAATTAGATAGATTTACATATGATTAAAAAATTCTTCTCATTCCTTCTCAAAATATTATTATTCATTATCAAGCTAGGTTATCAATACCTTATGTTTTTGAGAAATCCCAAAACCTAAATAAACTAGGAAATTGGGATAAAAAAAATTATATATTTTATCATATAATTATTTGTTTGAAAACATGTTGACATATGAACATCGCTAAAAATGGTATGATCATCTTAGTGAACATTAATTAATGAATTTTTACATACCTCATAGTCAACTGATATTGTGGAAACATTTTATATATAAGGGATTCCCACATAAATGGTGTTGAATTGAATCTTTATTTCATCTCCATTAAATTAATATATTTATTATAATTTATTATATCATGGGGAATCTATTACCTAATCCGTGGCTTTAAAGAAGGATAACTACTTCAATCAGATATTATCCTTTATTTTATTGTTTAATATATTATTGGATGAAACTAGATTATTTTAAAAAATTTGAAATAGTTCAACCAAAATAAACTTCCTTTTATATAATAATATGGAAATAAATAGCCAAAATAAAAAAAAGTAAAAGTATATATTTCATTAATGGGAATAATGGGATAAAATATCAGTTTGGTTCACTTGTTTATGACTTATTGAACAACAATAGATGGAATCAGTCAGTCATGCTGACATAAAATATAATTTACACATTTATGAAAATTAATTATTTACCTCATCCACTAGTTAATGTGAATGTATATATTGTTCTTAATTATAACATATGTTTATTTTGAAACACTTACAAACATACCATGATAAGAATCACAACAAATTTTCATGTTTCAACTATCAATTTTAGAGGTTCAATACTTAGTGTGATATATATACATCTTAGATCATGCATCCCATGATTATCAACCTATCAGTATAATTCATAGGGATTTTCCATGCAGATGTATTTCACAATAGCATCTAGATAGTTTTTGGTGTATCCAAAACTCATTAATTATACTTCCAGTTCATTAAATAAAAATCTGATCACTTAGAAATTAGTTGAGAGAAATAATGAATGAAATACAACAATTTTGAATTTACCATGTTGTTTTTAACCTACATGGTCATATTTTAACACAACTCATTATTTCACAAAAATAAAAACTTTTCCATTTTATAGAAATAGAAATGTACATAACAATCTTATTTATCCTAATATAAAAAAAGTTTATACACCCTGTTTATTTATATTACGTAATAAATTTCCTTATTACATAATGAACATCACAAGAATATACTATTCCAATCATATTTAGAGATAAATATTATAGACCTCAATATTAAATAATTTTAGGTGAATATTCATTATATTACATTATAATGATTGAAAAACAATAAATATTTATCATCTTTAGGAAATATTCTTCAAAAAGAACTTGTTCATGAAATAATATACATCCTATAATGTTTAGTTATTCATAATTATCTCCTTTCATAGACAAAAAAACACATGAAACAAATATTCATACCATGGGAATGTTAAATTTAATATAAGTCACATATGTTCAGTAATATTAAAAAATGGTGATATCTATGATCATTTAGTATAATGTGAAAATATATGATATGGAAACAAAATTTTAACCATTGAAATGACTACCTCGAAATTCTAAGATCATATTCATAATCTATATAATATATCATTGAAATCAATATGACATGAATCATTATGGTATAAATGATAATGATACATGGAAAATATAATTGTAATAATATTTTTTCATAATGTAGTTTCACAATAGTTGAGAAATAATAATAATAGAAATAATATGTAATGTATAACGACCAATAAATTCAAAACATGTTAGGATTAGGATACCCTTTTATGAAGTTACATTAGGTATGTGGTAACCACACATATATCATATTTTGGGATTGGATTATTCTTATGGGTACCCTCTTTTATTGCCCTTGGGTAAACTTCATGTGAACCCTTTGAGATCCTATAACATTAATCATCACCCAATGAAAGGTAGGAATTTATAATTCAAATTACACCAAAAATCATCACTCGTGGAATAATCCTGAAATGACCTGTGACCCTCCCAAATATAAACAATAACCATTAAATAAAACATCATCATATCCTACTACACCTAGAAAGTGTGCTAAGTCATCCCATCCAAAAAGGGGTGAAATTTCAGCATAATCATCAACTATGTCTTGAATTCCACCTAAAAGCCTCCGAACAGTTGTGATGTGTTACCATAATTATATACAAAGATAATTATTTAGGTTTACACATTATGTTAGATGATCTCATTCATGTAGATCTACAAAAAATATTCCATGAAAATAATCATCATGACAGGAAGGATTTGTTCCCATTTTGTATGTCGGTCAATAATCATTGAGATGGAATAATGGTACCTTATTTAATATGTTAATTTTATTTCCAAAGTTATGTTTATTCCATACCATTCACCTCTTAGACATCACGAGGATATGTAAAAAAAATATTGCATATAATTTACCCGTTGAAATTTTAGACAATGATCATAAAACAAAGCACAGTTCAGCTCATGCCGACACACCAAAACATCCTCTATATGTCCTCTTTATTTTTTTCACTATATGATGTAAAAAATAGATAATTATGAAACTACCTCATACCCTACATGTACCGCCCTAACCCCAGATACCATGAATTGGTATATTATTACAAAACATTGAAATGATACAAGGAATCATGTCCCGAAAGACCGATCAGTTTAGTAGAATTTGATGTACTAGATACATACATTAGTTTTACATTACATCATGAAAAAAACAACAAAATTGTGTATCCTTTAAACACTCTTAAATCTGTTAGATTATTTCATCAGGTGAATCGAAATATACATCATTACATCCTGGAAAAAATAAAACATAAGAAATTAGTGAGCTCAGATGCTAACTAATGATAAAAATAAGGTTGAAACTATCATAAATAAGAACAATATTTTAAGGAAATATGTATGACTATAACACAATCCTTTTAAAGTAAAAACTCAACATAATATGGAAAATATAAAACAAATAATTCAATTTACAAAATAACATTGATATTTTACTAGTCAAATAATCACATGTAATATCAATTTCCAATTTAATAATTATGGAATGCATAATGCCAGAGTTCATAACCACATAGTCAAGGCCTTGTGACATAAATACCAATAAGATATTGTAAAGGACTTGTGACAAGTAACTATTTTCTCTCATGATACCTACCAATGCAACAAGGATCTATAGCAGGTTCCACCCATCACATACTATGTCCAATTTATTCCTCATATGAAAAGGTTTAGACATAACATAAACATTCATATTAAAAATAGCCTACTAAATGTCAATAATTTATCCATAAACCCTGAATGGTATAAAAAAACAGATCCACAATCAAACATATAAAAAATAATTCAATATAATATGAAATATTTTTATAATAATAAATCTTCCTCAATCAAGAAAAATATCCTGTAATGGATTTTGACTTACTTGAAAATGATCTTTAAAAATCATTAATAGAAATATCCCTTTTTCATGAAAACATTTTAACGACTAAATATTTATCAATAATATCATTGAAATAGATTTTTGAATCAATTTTTCCAATTACATTTTATGTCATTTTATTGGAATTTTAATTTTAAAACATTAATGTCATTATAAATAAATCTGTAAAACCATTTCTAAAACTTTTACATTAATGAGAACAATTCGGAAAAATAAATTATTGAAACATTTAAAATGATATTTTACTTAGAGTTCCTAAAAAAATTAGAGACGTTTAAATACAAATAATTGAGGTAATAAAATCATTAAAATATATTGGGAATAATGGGATTAATGATATTCTATGTAAAAGTACATTATATACACCAAATAAAAGTTAATAGGAACATGGCCATAATGAAGTCTCAATGGAATTTAAGTTGATATGAATTCCCTTATAAAGACTATATCATTATGTTAAGGAAAATTCAATGACATAATTATGTGTGAAAAATATGAATATAATAAATATGGTTGGATATTCAATGTAAATCAATCATAGGACATACACATATATTCTTGTAAAAACATCATCAATGACTTGGATGTTTAAATCAATGAATAAAAATTGAGTTAAATTTATTCTTATCAAGTTTATATTAATGACGTGAGAATTTATCAATGGAGTGATTATGTGTATAAAATGTATATACACCCAAAGGTTAGTGGAATTTAATACATATTAAAATAAATATTTTTTTCACACATAATCATGGAGTAAAGTAATTAATGAATTTTGCGTAAAACAAAATGAGTAGAAATTGAAATTTGAAATTCCCTTACAGATTTGGTAACATACATAACACACACCCCATGAATGAAGTTTAATCTAATGATAATGTAAACCCCCATTTACTAATGTATATTATGAATACCATACAACCATGGGTAGTGCATACACCACACAAAAGCTAATAGTGGAAAATATAACATGATTCTCATGGGAATGAAAGTGGGATAAAAACCCCTTACCATATTTTATTCAATGGAGTTGTATGAAATAAAGTCAATAACATACAAATGAATCAAATAATTCCATTAATATAAATAGAATCATTATAATTTATATTTTAAATGGTAGTACACAATAAACCAAATGCAATAAAGACGTGGCGAAAATGGAAATCTCAAGGAATTAAAAGAGAGATAATAAACCCCTTACATTGCTATTTTCCTTAGTATAGGCTAGGTTAAACACCTCTATAATGGTGAAATAATTTTTATTATATTATACTATATGAAAATAAATATATTTGATATCATAATTGATCTTTATATATTTCGTTGTTAACAATATTTCAATAGTATCATCATTTTGGGTGTAAACTGATTCGTTATCCTTTATATGCTAGGTTAAGTAAGAAAGGATTGTTACGGATAAGTTATATTTTATTCATATACATAATTATATTATGTTCATAATAATTATTTTTAATCATAAATTGAAAAATAATCTTGAATGATCACGATGGAAAATAAATCTCATCGCATTTATGGAGACATTAATTTGTACGTACGAACGAGCGAAAATATCATTATATTGATGGTGAAATAATATGTAATTGTATAGTATAACATATATAAGTAATTATTATCTTGTTATATTTATTATTTATATAAGTTATACTAATTATTATACCCATAAAAATATTGAAGTGACTTAATAACACACTAAACCACGATGTAGAGACAGTAAGCTGTAAGTAGGCATGTATAGTGACTTTGTCATTTAAAGGAAGGATAAAATAAATAATATTGTTGTAATATATTTATAATAACGTCACAATATATAGAAGGTTCTGGTATTTATTATTTTGTTATGGAAACAAAAAATAATGTTGAAGAGAAAGAAGAAATGAACTTGAAAGATGGTGGGGAAATTATTACCTCTTCATTGGGTGTTTCCATTTCAGTTGTGAAAAAGGGATCCATAAGATTGATTTTTGATCAATGTAAGGACTTTAGGATTATATGAGGGAATTTGGGAGGATATTTGGGTAAGGGTTTCTTGAGGAAAATTTCTTTGGAGGTGTGACATTTAGAGTAGGGTAAGTACCCTTTTATAAGAGCGTTGATGGTCACTTTAGGAAAACATTGAAATATTATTTTATAATACAATAATTTTAGTTTTATAATGGCTCCAAAATGATTAGTTTCTATTATTAGGTGGGGATGGTTCGAAAAAATCTAAAAAAATATGTTTTAGACAGTTTTATGTTACCATTTTAATCTTATCATTTAGATTTAACTCGTAGTTAAATAGTTTAACTTTTACTGTGTTTTATAGTATTCCTATACTATATCATTAATAAACATACTCTAAACTTCTATGAAAACCAAAGGTGGTTCATTAAAGACATACATAATATTATATAAACACTTTGGCCGAAAATATATATTTTTATGAATATTATATCAACCAATAATATACGATTTCTATTAAAAACTCATTTATGTCAATTCTGACATTATTTAGCATATGGTTTTGTGTGAAAATCATTATAGCATGATTATTTAGAAAATATTTCTTTAACCAACACTAACATTTCATATTAACCTGTAAAATTATGTTAATTCATCAAAACTCTAAAATTAAATTTATTTGAATATTTATAATATCAATTATTTTAATCATTCATTAACAAGGTAATTACTGCATCATCATTGTGTCATAAATAAATTTTATTATTTAAGTTCTTAAAATTATAAATAAAATAAATTTATCTAAAAAATATTTTTATCCTTATAATGAGAATTTATAGTCGAATTTATCATATATATAACCCTATATTAAAAATGGTTTCCTTATTAAACATTAAATTTAACTCTTTTTACTCTTCTTTAAATAAAATACTAATAAATTTCATATTCTAATCCAAGTGGATCAAAAATGATAATATTTTATACCTAAGATTTTTTTGGTCTAATTATAGTTATCCAGTTGAATTAGGACATGTTTTAGTGTAATTATAATATCATTTTTACAATTAATTACCCTATTGTCTTTTAACTAGGGTAAATAAAATTGAAAAGTTACTATTCACCAAAAATTATTTTCATCTTATAGAACAAGAATATTCTTATTGAAATTAACAGTGTCTCTTAGAATTTTTAAATTCAACTTACAGATGTGGTAAAATTAAGTTTTATGCAAATTTTCAAATTCTCCTAGAAGGTTCGTAAAGGACTGTAACAAGTTCAATAAAATTTTATACATCTAAATTTATAATAAAATGACTCCATTGAATTAAATTGTACATATATACATATTATATATCTATTATTACTTAAATTAAATTAAAAAAAATAAATATTTAAATAAAAAGTCACTTTTAAACTATAACGTATTGATTTTCACTATTAATAAAAAATTGAATGCTTTCGAAAAAATACAAAAAATTCATCCTAAGATAATATTGATATTTTGAATTGAAAACTAAATTCTATTTTACCAAATTAAAAACATTTAATTTGAATTAATTAATTTAATCTTAATTCCCTTTTTCAAAACAGAAAACTGAGTTTTTAATAAGTAAAAAACTATCAAAAGATTAACATGTGTTTATATAAAATTTAATTTTGAAATTACATATAATGACCTAAATATTATAAAATGATAAAAAAATAACCTATTTATACACCCAATAAATTCAAAATATTAATTTAACCCTTTAAATTATTTTGATTAAAAATATTTTATCCAATTAACATTTAATATTTTTCAGAATTCATCTAAATGAATATTATTAGAAAATTATGAAAAATTTATTCAAAATAAATTTTTATATCCCTATTCCAAATATGAATTTAATTTCAGTAATTTGAATATATAAATGTGTAAAATATTTGTTATAAAAATGCTTTTCCATGTGATGTTGGTAAAATTTAATTTTTTTTTTAAAATACTTCTTTTATCTAAAAAATGAATTTGTTTATATATTATGTCTAAAAACAAATTATATAAATTATAAAAATAAATTCAGTATATTAAATTAAAATTTTAGTTAATACTATTCATAACGGCTTTTGAATGACTAGTTTGGTTAGTCGTGATGCGCTCAAACTCGGTGTTTCGTATAGTGCAATATATTTATTTATATTAATGAAAATAACTTACTATGAAATCTTGGGGTGTTACATTCTTCTCCCCTTTTGGAAATTGCGTCCAAAAAAAATTATAATTGAGCTTGGTAACTTCATTGAATGTCCCACATCTGAAACAGACTCAATAAAACTATCACGTTAAAAGGGTGAAAGTGATGCACAATGGTCACCCGACAAATCCCATAATAGGATTCCATGTACGAAAACATGGATATGGAAGATAAAATAAGTGTCATTTTCTAATTTAGAGTGATAGAAAAAATGACGTGGAAAATGATTTCAATAGGAAAACCACAAACATGTGATGGTATAAACAGTTATTAGTTTCCCAGTAGGAAATGAAAATGAACAATGACTTTTTTTGTTTGATGTTTCATTTGATAATGTTTATGAAATTTATTATGATATTTTATAAGAACATAAAAATATATACTTAGTTTTTAATTAGAGTTTCCTCCTTTAATATATTTCTATAACTAACTCATATTTTTCTCAAAAGATGTGTATTCAAGATGACTTGGTAACACATGAATCATTAGAATCTATTACTATATAATCACATAATACATAAAGGATTAACTATATCATAACATTGCCTTTAGATATACTCCAAACCCCAAATGGTCAGTATATGATCAGATGATCACCCAAAATGAAAATCCTTTAGAGAAAGAAGTACTAATATTAATTTATAAAATTAAACCAACAATTCCAAAAGATCAATAAATAACATTCAATAAACAATTATCCTTAAAAGCCTTAAATATTATCCAAAAAATATTGAAACCCAAAAATAAAATAATTTGAATATTTAGTCTTCCACATGAAATTTTATCTTCAAATAACATCAATTACTCATAAAGTCACATGTTTAAAGTAATTAAACTAATCAAATATTCTCTATGATAGGTTAGTCATTTCCATAAATAATCCAAATCTCTATAAATCTACATTAAAAAATAGATAAAAATCCACCATTATTACTCAAATGAAATCTCATAGAATTATATTTTCCTTAGGCATATAGTGTTCCCAACATAGGGAACATCTTTCAAAATATAATTTAACACATAATCACCAAATCATTTTCTTATAATAAGTATGTCCATTTGATAATTCATAACATCCCAAATCCACTTATTATTGATCAATAATATCATTTAACTAAAAATAATTAGTCACAGTAACCAGTGACATCACGTAGTACAGTTGTAGGTGATAAATCCTAATAACACTTGGGTTGTGGATTCCATTCCCGCAGCTTTGTCTGACATGACAGGTTTTCACATGGAATGTGTTTCTTCGTTTTTCAGAAACTATATTTTATAACCTTCCCAAAATGAGAAAAATTCATCCAAATTACAATAATATTATTTCACCACAAATGTTATCTCATACCTTGCATTTTCTTCCCAAAATTTAATAACTGGTAATTTCCTAAAATGCAAGGATCATATAAACCCAAATGGTTATTTATAAATATATTTGAAAGATATTTATTCTAACAATAGTATATTCACATAACATACTATATGGTTACACATACAAGATGAAATTATTCCTAATTAGTCCCATCAATATTGAGCACTAATACATTTAATCATTTTTCCATCCATTTATTTACACATAGGTTCTTTTTGACCAAGAGGATATCATAAAGAATAATGCATTCAATCTAGTAATGTTGAGGTTCCCTCCATTTATGTAAAATGACAGTAAAATATTATTGGGATCATTTTAAATTTCTTCCATAGTTATCTTCATTTTTTCTAAGAAATTATTTACTTTTTTTCCTTCAATCCCATACATAAATAACTTTTTCCATTGAAACACTTCCCTTGTTGTTTCCTTCCATATTTCTTGCATGATGAAAATTGAGCAATATTTTCTCCATGGTCTCCACTACAAGAGCTCATTTCATTCACTACCTTTCTCTTATTTTTTTAGTGAGGGAGTTGGTTAATATATATTTTGTTGATCATATTTATGGAAACATTATTCAGCATGAACATGATATATTTTACACCTATAAAAAAATTCATTTCGTTCCTCATTTCCACTACCGTGCCCACCTTGTATATAATGTTCAATGTTACTATGACTTCCCTGGAATCCAGCTGTTGACTAACACAAGAAAGAATAACGTGAGTCATAAAATAATTTATATAATATTATAACACCTTATTTTCATTCTAAAAGTCCAAACGATTAACCAAATATATTTAATATAATCTTATATTAAAATCCTTCAAATTGGTTTGTAAAGAAAATAGGAATTATCCTAATCATAACCCCTGGATGTTTCGTAACCATGGGTGCTGCAAGGCCCATGGTCGTGTACCAGGATAACCTGGGACAAACCCAAAACTCCATGTTAGAGTTTTCACCCCTAGGTACATCTGGGCGAGAGTTGACTCTACCATCTCAGATCCAGACAGGGATGTATTTCTTGGAAAACACACAAAAAAATTTCATTCCCAAATTTTTTTGATGTTTTTCTATACTAATCCTCAATGTATATCATAGGATAGTGTTTCATAATCAGTCATTTTTTCTAAATCTAGCTCCCTAGGATTGTACTAAACATCCTTTGATACCAACTATAACGCCCTGACACAAATTACCCAGAATCGGTGCATTATTTTATAACATTATCATGATACAAGTAATCATGTCCCGAAAGACTGATCAATTGAGTTTCCTTGTAAGTACTAGATATATACTTATGTTTTAAAATACATCAAGAAATAAAAAAACAACATTTTTCTCCTTTGAAAACTCTTATATCACTTAGCCTATTCATTGAGGTTATTCATAATATACTTTTTTTCATCCTTGAATAAATGAAACATAACAAAGGGGTGAGATCAGATTCTCAGTAATGATAACAATATAATGAAAACTATCATATGTAAGAATGAACATTTAAGGAAATGTATAAGACTAGAACAAAATCCTTTTAAACATAAAATTCAATATAATGTGGCAATGATAAATAATATATTTCCATTTAGTTATTCACATGGATATTTTATTAGTAAAATAATCACATGCAATATCATTAGCCAATTTTATAATGAAGTAATTCATAATGTAAGACTTCATAACCATATAGTCAAGCCCTTGTGCCAAGACTACAAATATGATATTATCAAGGCCTTTTCCCAAGACACTAATTTGTCTCATTAGACCTACTGATTCATCATGGAGATATAGTGGTCTCCACCCACCACATAATAATTCCAATTCAATCTCATATTAAATTGTTTAAACATAACATACACATTCGAATTAAAACTAGCATACAAAATGTCAATAATTTATCCATAAAACATGAATTGTATAAAAAACACATCCCCAATCAAAAATATCACAAAACCTTCAATATAGTATGAATTATTTCTATAATAATAAATCAACCTATATCACGAATAATATCTCTTCAAGTTTGTTGACATTGTCTGAAATGATCAGTAAAAATCATTGAGCGAAATATCCCTTTTTTATTAAAACGTCTAAATATCTCAATATTTATCAAGAAGTTGTTTAAAATAGATTTTTTAGTTAATGTGTCCCATACCATTTTGAATCATTTAAATGGAATTTCAATTTTAAAACATTAACCTCAATATAAATATATCCTTAAATCTATTTTTAAATATTGGACATTAATGAGTATGATTTAAAAGAATAAAATTTTAAAATATATAAAATGATATTTTAGTAAGAGTGCCTAAACAAATGATAGATGATTGAATACAAATAATTTAGGTATTAATAACATTATATTAACATTAGAATAAATTTATTCATGACATACTATGTCAAAGTACATTATATAAACCAAATAATTGTGAATAGATGCATAACATTAAAGAAGTCTCAATGGAATGTAAGTTGAGATGAATTCCATTACAAGAAATGTATCCATAGGTTAACGATAAATAAATGACATAATTATGTGTGAAAATATAAATACACTATATATGATAGTATTTTCAATGTAAATCAATCAGAGTACATTCACACATATTATTGTAAAAACAACACCAATGACTTTGATGTCTAACTCAATAACTATAAATTGAGTTAAAATTTCTCTTATATAGTTTTTATTGATGACATTAGAATTTTTCGATGGAGTGATTACGTGTATCAAAAGTATATACACATAATTGGGAGTGGAAATTACCTCCTATGAAAATAAATAGTGACTTCACAAATAATGTTGGAGTAAAGAAATCAATGAGTTTTTCATAAAATCGAATGAGTTGAAATTGAAATTTGAAGTTCCCTTAATGATTTGGTAACTTACTAGAAAAACTACCATTGAAAAAATGATCATCCAATGATGATGTAAATACCCATTTATTAAATTATATTATTTAAACAATACAATCATGGGCAGTACATACAGCACACAAAAGGTAATAGTGGAAAATATAGCTTGAATCTCACAGGAATAAAAGTGAGATGAAAAACATATTACCATGTTGCAATCAATCGAGTCATATAAAAAAATGTTGATAACCTCCGAATGAATCATTGAATACCATTAATATAAAGAAACTCATAATAATATATATATCAAATGACAGTACATAATACACCACATGCAATAAATATATGGCGAACAATAGAAATCTCACCAAATTAAAAGTGAGATAAGAAACCCCTTACATTGTACGTTTCCTTAGTATTTGGTATGTTAACCTCCTTTATAATTTTGAAATCATTGTTATGAAATCATAAAATTACCAAATAAAAATATATTATATCATATATGATCTTATAATATTTATTGGATAATAATATTTCAGTAGTATAATCATTGTGGGTGTTAACTGATTTGTTTTCCTTTATATGTTTGGTTGCGTAAGTAACTTCTGTTATGGATATGCTGTATTTGATAGAAATAAATAATTATATTATGTTCATATGCATTATTATTAATCATAAAATGATAATTATTCATGAATTATTATGATGGGGAATGAATCTCATCGCGTTCGTGGGGATGGTAATCTTTACGTATGCACGAGCGGCAATATCATTATATAAATTGTGAAATATTATGTAATTGGAACGTATATAATATATACAGAATCATTAACATATTATATTTATTATTTAAATCAGTTATAATAATCAGTATACCCATCCAAATAGTGAAGTGTATGAAAAACATAGTACACCACGATGTGGAGACGGTAATCCGTACGTTCACATGAATGGGGATTTTGTCCTTTCTCGGATAGATTTAATAACAACTTTTGTTGTACCATATTAATAATATTAAAAAAATTTGTAGAATGTAATTGATTTATTATTTTGGTATGTAAACAGTAGTCAAATAGGTAGTGAAAGAAGAAATGAACTTAGAAGAGGGTGGTGAAATTATTACCTCTTATTTGGGTGTTTCCTTTTGAGTTGATCAAAGGGCTCCTTATGTTGGAATTGTGATCAATTTATGGACTATAGGTTCATGTGAGGGATGTTTGGAGGATATTTGGGCTAGTTTTGGCCAAGCCAAATGACTTTGGAGGTGTGAAATTAATATAAGGGGATGTACCATTTTATAAGAGAGGTGAGGGTCACATTAGGAAAACCATGGAATATTATTTTATAATAAATTCATTTATGGTTTATAATGGCTCAAAAATGTTTTATTTCCAATCTAAGGTGAGGATGGGTCATAAAAAATCTCAATTAATATGTTTTCTACAATTTTAGTTTAACATTCTAACCTTATCTTATATATTTAAATCTTAGTTAAATTGTTTAATTTTTACCGTGTCTTCCTGTATTCTTACACTACATGGTTAATAAACAAACTATAAACAACCAAGAGAATCTCACGTGTCTAATAAATGACATATATGATATTATTTAATCCATTTTTCAGAACCTTAGATTTTTAAGAATATTATATCAACAATAAATATAGTATTTGTTTTAAAAACTCTTTTATGTCTATTTTGACATTATTTAGTATTTAGTTTTTTTTTGAAAATCATAACATCATTATTACTTCAAAAAACAATTATATAATCAGCCCTAAAATGTCATATTATCCTATAAAATAAGTGTAATTCATCAAAGGACTCAAATTAAATTAATATGAATATTTATAATATTAATTATTTTAATCATTCATTAATAAGGTAATTACTGCATCATCATTATGTTATTAGTAATTTTAATTATCTAATGAATAAAATTTATAAATAATATAACATTATTTAGGAAATCATTTTTTATTTCTAATTAATATTTTTAGTCGAATTTATATTATGTATAAGACTATATTAAAACTGGTTTAGTTATTAAACATTGAATTTATCTCTTCTAACTCTTCTTTAAAATAAATAATAATAAATTTCCTAATCTAATCCAAGTGGAAAAAAGATGTTCATATTTTATTACTATGTCTTTTTGAGGTCGAATTAAACTTATCCAAATTAATTATTTCATGTGTTAGGGTAATTATAATATCATTTTTACCCTTAATTGCATTATTTACTTTAAACCGTGGAAAATAAAAGTCAAAAGTTATTACGGAGGAAAAATTATTTTCATCTTATTGGACCATATTTTACTTATTGATGTTATCCATGTGTGTAGAAATTTAAAAATTCAACTAACATTAGTGGTAAAATTATGTTTTATGCAAATTTAAAAATTCTCCTAGAATGTGGGTAAAATACGGTAAATAGTTCAATAAATTTTTTAAATCTAATTTTATTATAAAATTACTCAAATTAATTACACTGAACTTATATATGTATTATATATCAACTTTTAATTAAATTAAATTGAAAATAAATAAATAAATTTTTGAGTAAAAAATATGTTTTAAATAGTAATGTTGTGTTTTTCATTATTCATCAAAAATTTAATGTCTTCAAAAAATACATAAAATTCACCCGAAGATAATTTTTGTATTCTGAATATAATAATGATATCTATTTTAACAAATTAAAAACATATATGTTTCCTTAATTAATTGAAAATTAATTCGTGAGGTCGAAACCAAAAAGCAGGTTTTTAAAAATTAAAAACTATCAAAATAATGACATGTGTTTATGTCAAATTTAAATATGAAATTACTGATAATATCCTATAATTAATTAGATGATAAAAATATAATCTAATTATACTTCCTAACAATTCAAACGCATAATTTATCACAATAAATTATTTCTATTAAAAATTTTGTTTCAAATAAAAATTTAGTTTCTTTTAGAATTCATCAAAATATTAATGTTATCAAAAAAGTACGAAATGTTTATTCAAAATAAAATTTTATGTCCATATTCTAAAGAATTATTTAATTTCATTAGATTGTATATATAAAAGTGTCAAATATTGATTTTAAAAAGGGTTTTCCATTAGAAGGTTGTAAAATTTAATTTTTTGAAAAATACTTATTTTATCTTAAAAAATGAATTTGTTATAATATTATGTATAAGAAACACATAATATGCATCGTAAAATTATATGGTGTGTATAAAATTCATAATTTATTTAATACTATTCATATCTGGTTTTGGACAACTTGTTTGGTAAGTCGTGGTGTGCTCAAGCTCGGTGTTGTGTGTAGCGGAAGCTATTGAATTAAATTAATGAAAATAACTTACAATGAAATATTATGGCGTTACACTATACCAATATAATTTCCATAACCACCATATATATTTGGAAAAGGATGACAAGATCTCCTGCAACATATAAATCATCTAGTGAAATCCTTGTGGATAGTATGTCGAAAAATACCCCATAGACTAGGTATCCCAACATAGCCTCCCTCACTTGATTGAGTGGGGGAGTCAACAACATCATGTTAAAAAATTTGAAGCCATGTCCTCCACTAGGGGAATCTAAAATATAGCCCACTACCCAACTACATCCTCATCCAATAGAGAATGTTACCCCAAGTGAAGGTAATAATTAATTACATTTCCCTTATTAATAGATTAAAATATCTCAATGTCATTTTCCTATTGAAATCAAAACAAGTACCTCTTTTTTAGTTCAGGATCATTCAAGTAAGGATAAACCTAAGACTGATGCTTTTTTATAAATAAAAAATATATCCAAGAAGTATTTTTCTCATTATATTATGGATAATACTATAACTTATAACTCCATGTGGTGAATTATGTAATTATTATAATTGAGCCTAATGTAACCTGACCTGTATATGATCTCTAAAAAAGTTTTCATTAAGATGAATCCATGTCCAACTCTAGATGATTCAAAATACACTAAATACTCCACTAACATCTCTGGTACACCAAATAGAGGATAATTGGAAACCATAACCTCACCTACTCATCAGATTTAAGAAACATCTTGATTAGGGTAAACAAAAACAAATTCCATATCACATTAATTCATTTTTATAAAATAAATTACAATTAGTCCACAAAACACGTGTAGTATGCTTTAATCAAGAAATAATCATAACTTTATCCTGATATTTGGTGTCTCCCAATAAATATGTGTATCAATATTTTCATGGTCTGAAGAATAACATTTCTCATAACTGACAAGCCAAATAACGATAAACATACATATCTAAAACATGATGTTTTACATATTAGTAGAAGGATAGTTCTCCAATATTCAGTCTAGGATGATACACATTTTAACTATTTTATCCTCCTATAAAAATGATCAAATGTATTTTCATCAATGAAGTGAACAAAAAATCATTCTATAAATGTTAGGAAGATACAATTTGTTAATTTTATAAATTTAATGGGGGAATTCATTGCATCAAAAGGAATCACTACAAAATCATTGTCTTCATAAAAAATTTTATAATTCCATATTCATAATATAATCCCACAGAATGATTAACTAGTGGTAGATAAACTGGGAATTGATATTCCTAAACCCACATATGCCTTAAAACGTCACAATGTGGTTTTTAACTATAGTATTGGGTAAATATCAATTATCTCTTCTTATTTCAGGCTCTGATATTGATCAAAAATCCATAAGATCCCATCTATATATTTATCCACAAAATAAGAGATACACTATTGACACACTATGTCTAATGGGAATGCCATATCAAAATCCCTCTAACTACACCCTCAACTTGTGAATCCTCATAGGGGACATCGAATAAGTCAGAAAAGATATCTGGGAGATATTAGGGTGAATGCATATGTAGTAACATATTACACATTTTTTAGGATGATTTTGAATTAACATTGGAAATATGTCCAAATTTCCTTATAGTACAGACAAAATACAAAATCTAGATGATTTTCTACACCATGGGCCAAACTCAAGATATTTTTGGTTTTGGATTTCAAATTTATACTCAATAAATCAACTCATTATTCCAAAATAGCTATATCACCATTAAAATTAAAATGTTGTCTAATATTTCTATAGGAATCTGACTCATTTCATAATATAATCAAACATGGAAGAGAACATTGAGAACCAATACAGAACCATTATTATTGAATAAGGTATTATTATGATTACCATGTTGTCCCATTTGAGACACTCTCTCCCAATTTATATACCTCACACCCAACTGATATGTGGTAAAGAATATGTTTTCCTATGGCTACCTATGATTTAATCTACTTGGATAATATAATGGTTTAGAGGTCCTCCTTTCATACTAGGTATATCAATATAAAGTAGGGAATAAAAAAGCATTATAATAATACTAATTAAATAGTAGTATAAAAATATATCATACATCATTTAATCTCATGTGTTGCTTGGTGCCTTCAACTACCAACAACATCAGCCGATATCTCCATAAGCATGAAGTGGGAATCATGGTTGTGGAGTTGGTATGAGATAAAAGTATCATACTAGAAAAAATAACCCTCCATACTAATATATTCATAATCCTATGACATTAATATATCCAACCGGGCCACCCTATCCATGTTTGAGAGATCACTCTCTGTGGTGTTTCCTCTTCTAGGGGGTCCATGTATTTACTATTAATCCAGTATATCATGAAAAGTTGGGAAATCATTGGCAATGTAACCTATCCTATAACAGTTATACCATATCACTTATATATGATTTCAAGATCCCCTATGTGATATTTGTTCCTCATATCGTTTTATATATTTTCATGAAATGGAATTACTCTATTAAAGATTCCACATCATCTGATGCCTCATAACTACTAGAGACATCTCATACACCGTATTCCCATATCCAACTCAAACATCCTAACAAAACTATATATAGTTGCTGTGAGTCACCATAACTCCCTCTAGTACTCCAATATTTGTGTGTAGTGAAAATAAGACTAATATAGTAGGGATTTTTTGGATACCACGATCAATAACTCGAAACATGAATAAGAATTCATATATAGTATCAAGGGGTATAGTTAATGGTCATTGAACCTCATGGAATACTTATAAACCATTATACTACCCTTCTATAATAGAAGCTGGTATTTGATCCAAAATAATAATAATATTGAAGGGTAATACTCTTCATGAAACAACATCGGGATGGAAAATAATTATATCCTCATCTAATCATGGGTCATTGAACTAAGAATCAACTATAACACTTTTCCATATGGAGTGAATTGGATAAATGTGATAAGATTCAATCTTTCAGGGTCTGAACCAAAAAAATCTACCAAATCACCGACTCAAAAAAATCCTCCACAGCCTTGGGATATGGATCGTTAGTGAATCTGATCATTCATTGGAACCAAAACTCAAATATAATTTCAAAAATATATGTATCCTTGTCATGATATTTTATTAAAAAATGATTCCCAAAAGGTGTGGGTAATACTTCCTATCTTCATGGAAGAAACACATCCTGATATAGTTTCTTACCTAAAGATTTATTTCTCATATGATGATCATAATAATCCTGGATTTTTATTCTCAAGGGAATTCATGATAGGTGAATTAAAATTATTCATCATTCGCCAAAGGAAAATGAGAATATATATATATAAATATAAAAGGGAGCATATAATAGATGTAAATTAAATGGTTTGAATACTATAGAATA
Organism: Viscum album; assembly: GCA_963277665.1. Lineage (NCBI taxonomy): Eukaryota > Viridiplantae > Streptophyta > Magnoliopsida > Santalales > Viscaceae > Viscum > Viscum album. Next base: position 741,892,839 of record OY728121.1, on the reverse strand, counting down.
CTTATAAAATTATTTATTGAAACATATAACACAGTATTCTGAGTAAAAAACATGACATTAAGAATAATAGTGTTTTGATACATATTTATAGTACTAAACCGATGTTCCAAATAATGAAATTTGAACTCAAAAGCAATCTAATGGAATCCATATTCCCTATCCAACCCCCAAAAGGGTCCACTAATAACATTTTACCAATGAATTAATAGATACTATATTAAGCTATCATATTGCAACCCACATGGGCCAATATAGTAGTTGCAAGGTAGATCCACAACAACCAGAATCCCTCATCCATTTGTCTAGGTGTTGATGAGATGCACCAATAATGAATATTCAAATTGAAGGAATTTTTATAATATACAATTACCAAAAGACACATGACATCACCAAGAAAAAATGATGGTCAATAATAATAAAAATTAAAATATATAATATCATCATGCATATAATAAACACTACAAAAGAACAATAGAGAATTAAAGATTAAAAATTATTTGTAAATCGGAGAAACATACCTTTCCATAAATGAATTCTCAAACTGACAAAAACTAATATATATTAAACTTGTGAGATCATGAATCATGCTATTATTTCCTAAACAATGTTTGTGTTTAATGAACCCAAATATCACTATGCCCCACAAAATTCATTATAAGTATGTATATAATCTATATAAGGAACGACATGTCATGGAAATGTCTGTGAAGTGGTGAGTATATACATACCATATAAAACACTCTAAAATTCAATGTAAGGGTAATATACAGAAATCATGTTATTTAAACCTAATTTAGTATAGAAATGCATCCCACATGATATATATATTTATATATTTATATGATCATATAGAATCCCATATGAGATAAAATTGGAATATTTATCTAGAAGCCTATTAAAATTAGATGAGACATTCTAAAACACTAAAAATCGATCACAAATTCCTACAATAAATTAAAACCTCACCATATTATGTTTAGAGAGGATATATGTTCAACATATCTTTATAGCCAAGGTACAATAAACTCCACAAGAGGCCTCACCCGGTATAGTATCATGAATTCACGACAATAACAATACATATGTTGGGGACCATTTTCATTTAGGTGGGTTTTCATCAATATATGTATAAATTTTATGAGGTTTAATTACTATAGTGTGATAGGATTTTTTATATATTGGAATCTCTATGATGATCCGACCCTGATCACTATCACTATTGAGGGTTTAATAAATAATTTTCATGAAAAGAAAATTTAACATTATATAATGTTTCTCGTAAAGAAGGTCGTTAGGGATATATACATAATGTTTACATTGTATATCCCACTCTTAAGACAAAATATAATTCAAATTATATATATATGATAGGAATAGGTTTCTAACAGTGGTTCATGGTGTTTATGAAGTTCCACACATTGTGTGACCTGACATTGTTGCATGATTGTGTTCTCCTCCTCAAATGGATTGGAATCCATTTCACTGTGTACATTGTGTAATTTTAGTATATTAAATGTATCATCAACTTAAGGTGTACATATTTGATCATATCCATCCAAATTTACATTTGTTCATGCACATATCACTAGATTTAATTTTGTACAGGAATTTTCATCTGTGAAAATAGGGTACACGTCATGTCTTACCACATGTGGTATTAGGAGTTTCCTGGTATAATTTTGTATGAAAACTCATGGAATTTTAAAAGGAATGTTGTTTCATTCAAATTTTATATGTGGATAAACTCTACCAAAATTCATTGTGCTATGACCAATGGACTACATTTTTTGTGTTCTTCCACATCTGTAATCATTATTTATATGGAAATGAAATTATTTAATGACACTTCTTGATCCATTTTCCACCATGGATATAAATATTTAGGTACACAATAGTGATGAAAATGACATAAAATATTGTTTCTCTACATTTCAGGGAATAAAAATGTATTCCAACCATCTTCTTAAATCCAACACACATATGTGTCATGTTCTATCAATAGTATTGATTCATAAATTCCATATCTATGATGTATCACTATTAATAAATCATTATCCATCAATTAATCATCATTCTATTCAACATTAAATCAATACCCTTGTTTATTAGTGGTTTGATCATGCTCAAAACTACCATAGAAATTATATATTATTTCCCTGTGTACAATGATCAAGTACATGATAATCAAGTGGGGAAAATGGTGAAACTATTTTTGTGAAGATTTTTTGAAAAATTATCATTAAGCATTGATACTAAATATGAAATTGAGGAGAAAAAATAAAAAATTAATTTTAATAATTTAATTAGTTTATCAGGTCCATGTTAAGTTTCAAATAATAAAAAATACTTAGAATTTAATAAATAAATTTTAAATCTATTATAAAAAAATGACAAATACACAACTGAGGTCCACTATCATTGGTGGGATTGATAATTTGTTGATTATTAATTCACCAGATATGAAGAATACTTTTTTAGTTTATTTCCTCTCAATCCACCTACATTTGAAAACTTTTCATACCCTGTTCTGATATTCCAATAAAGAACTCATATTCATCCAATTAATTATTTATGGTTCTTCTTGAAATATGGGTGGCACATACTGCACCCTTCATGGGTGGAGGATGGGAGCTCGCGAACTTTTATCGAATGGGCGTCTCCAAATCCTAACCATCGCCGTTGTTTCTCCCCGAGCTTTCATATGGCCGGCTTCGATCCGGAGTGGGAACTTTATTCCCCTCCTATTCTTGTTTCATCAAATTCTGATTCCTCAAAAATCGAAGTAGGAATCTTTCAAATTCATCTTCGATCTCTTCATGTCTCCTTCTGAGATGGGCTAAAAGGTGCTGCTGTTGGTGGCGTGAAGGAATGTATGCATCCTCTCTACAGAATGATGGAAGATTGTGGTTTCTTGGTCGATGTTGATCCGGAAGCCCTGAAGCAAAGAGAACAACTATGCAAGTACTCGTTCCTTGGCTGAATCTCATACAACACATGGGATAGACCCTATCCACTTTCCGAACTAAAGAGTAGGATTTCTAACTACTGGAATTCTTCAAAATGGAAGATGGTCCCCCTTGGTAAAGGCTACTATCACATCCTCTTCATGATCAACAGTAAAAATTTCATGATCAACAGTAAAAATTTCTAATTATTGTACACTAATAGTAATTATTATCATGTAATTGATTGCCATAGATGATTCTATCATCACATTTTCCAATTAAACTATTTTAAAATCATATTTCTGATTGGATAAACATTGGTTTTCTATAGATTGATTATTTATCCATGTAGAGTGATTTTTATTCCCACTTCACATTTATGAATATATTCATGAATCACTATTTATCATGTATCCAAATTGTACAAAGAAAATGAATTATATATCCATTTGAAACCATTTATCAATTTTTAGTGTACATCTATATTATATGGTTGAACACTCTTTGTATTCGATTCATGTATCCTAATGATAAATATATAATATTTTCTATGTATTTGAATCATTGATGTAGACAATTTCTACATTGATTGTTTGTGTACATATTTATATCTCAAAATAGTTAAATGCATCATGTAACTGATTATCTATACATAATTTTTTTTATAAATCATCAATATGTTTAAATTTCAACTAAATAAACTATGATGGTTCTTTCACAACATAATGAGATGAATTATGAAAAGAATTGTGAGTAATATAAGGGGGTATTGGATATCAAGGTAGTTTTAGGTATATATTATATGTTTTAACTAATTTATTAATCCAAAATATTCACTTTTTTAATCTGTTAAATGAATCAAGCACATGGAATTTATTTTATTTTCTAATGTTTTTGTTTATGTTTGATTTGGATGTCAATATACTTTTTAAGAGGTAAAAGAATAAAAATATTTCATTTATGATTGTAAATGTATAACATAGAAAACAATAAGTCTATATAAATAAATCACATAATTTTTCAGTGAGTTATTACATGAGTAGATTATAGAATTAATGAATGTATATCTTCTAAGTCGTAAAATTTATCTCTAAAAATGGTAATGTATAATTCAACTATAATGTGAAGATTTCCATGACTTAACAAAAAAATTGGATTTCATTCCATACAATTGGAACAATAGATGATATTAATATCCCAATTTACACCAAAAGTATTTTTGGCCACGTATCAAATAACATGTGTTTAGGAGAGAAGATGTACATTAATTGTATAAATAGTGAAAAAATTATGATGATTCATAACTATTTTTAATGTGGTTAGAAAATCTATGTTTCCTAGAAACATAAATGATAAAATCATGAAAAAGTTAATTTTTTATGTAAATTAGTACTATAACTTATATAATTAATAAATTAGTACTAATTAGTATTCCATGTATAATAATTTATGTATATCATTGTTAAACATTAGAAAGTTAAATTTATAAAATGGGGTGTGCATCATGGAATATATAACCTTATAACATATATATGTAATGTTAAGATAATTAAAATATTGTTTATATAAATAAATATTTTTGTTTGATAAAATGGGACTGAGATGAATATTCCTCAAATATGTATAGTATTGTTCAAAAAAATTTATTTTTAAGATGAAACAGGATTTATGGTATTATTTTCTACATATTCTAAAGGGTTGGAATATTTTCCCCAACATGTTATTCCGTGGATTTTTTACTGTACGTGTTTGATTTATTAAATGCATTAAAAATATTCATGGATTTTTTTAATGAATAATAAAAACATTAATGTTGTTAAAATATAATATTTAGAAACTATGTTTTTTATTTTTGGTGAATATATACTAATGTCATTGATATGTTTCGGAACATATAATAGAATATGATGATAATTTTTTTTATGAATGAGGATTTATTTAATCTTTTTAGGGGTTTCAAATGATCTCTTATTATTTTCTTTGATGTTAAAAGTCTATATGATATATTTGGAGGAATATAATATTGTTTTGGAGAAATTATGGATAAATATATGTAATATTCATACGTGTTTCAAAATTTTTGGATGATGTTGAGTGAGATAAATGATGATTTCTAGCAGGTCAGTTGTAATTTTTAGAATTTTAAAAATCTCATAGAGATTCCCATGAATGTATAAATTTTTTTAGTTTCATAATATATATATTAATGTTGATTATTAATAAAACATTGAACAACCTATAAGTGTTATGTTATTTTATCATATATAATTTTATATTAAATCATGTAATGTGGAAATTTCATGATGTTCAATTAATATAAATAATATTTATTTTCCTAATCATATGAAACTGTAAAGTGAAATGATTGGAAAAATTATGAATTTATATGTTAAATATAATAATTTTATTCACATGAATTAATTATATATATATATAATATAATATAGGTAACACATAATATATTTCCACAAGAGTTCAAAAAATATTGAAAATAAAAAAACACATTTTATATGTAACATTATTCTTTGATATGGAAAATATTTTTCACTATAAAATTTTAAAATTATTTGACAATACTATATTTTTATAATTATAATTTAATGAATGTTATTTTTATTTGAAAAATTGTTTTTAAAATTTATTTTATTATATAATGATTATTGTTTATGGGGAAGAAATGAACTATTTTTACTTCGATAAGTGTTTTGTGAAATCTTCATGTATCATAAATTTTTTTATATTATCAATCGTAAAATATTATTGATAATTTATATGATGAGATATTAGGATAACATCATGATTAGAGGGATGATGAAATACTATTTAGGACATGAAGAAGGTTAATTTAAATTGAAATATAATCCACAATCATCATAACATTAATTCAATAATTCACCTTGTGATTTCAACCACAACATGGTGAAAAATATGTACAATCAAAACGATTGGATGTTTCACATCACGATACTTATTTATTAAAATAGATGTTATCTAAACAATTTTATAGATCAGAAGACTGATAGAAAAATTTATCATAGGGTAGTGTAATATATAATTATACACATTATGTGTAATTAAACCAAATAATCAATAGAAATTCCATTTCATGAAGAGTTGCTGAAAACATTTTCTAGATATTTCATGTGGAATTTATATGATAGAAACTATATAATAGTATTATTAAATTGAGTCTTTTATTTTGACAAAATGAATGAAATTAATTAAATTGTTAGATGATTAATTATTTTAATAATACAGTGAATTTAATTTAATCTCAACCCTCATAAAATAATTAGTGTAATTGTATATATATATATATTGAAACAATTACATTTTCATTTTGAATTTTCTTCAATAGGGGAATTAGTGTAATTGTATATATATATATATTGAACAAATTTACTAAAAAATATATTTTTTAGTTAATCTATTTATTCATAAAGAATAAGGGTTCAACATATCGATTATAAAAGTATAATATACATACTGATTAATATTAATGTTGTATCTACCACACATACTAATATGGAAGATGTTTTGTGGTCTAAAAAATATTGCAAAATTTTACTATTAAAAATACCACTAATCCTTCACTAAAGTAGTGTATAAAGAAGGATAATAAGGAGTCAGTTTTGGATTTTTAGGGGTTCATTTCTAAACTTTTGTAATAACTACAATGAGTGTTTATAACTTCTTGTACATTTAATCATATTTGGAGACTGCTCCATTTATTAACCCTTTATTGTGACCCTAGAAATGTATTTATGTCAGGTTTACGATATAAATATTTATATTCATTTTATGGATTCATTAAGATGTTATGGATCTTTAATTATCCAGAAAATTGAAATATATTCCTTCTCACTTGGTGAAAAGATCTATAGAGAAAGATTATTGTATCCATTAAAATTTTTTCTTTAGGAAAGTTATTTTTTCATCCCCACCGATTCATGGTGTCATGCATTACCATATCATAACAAACTAAAACTTTATAATTATTTAATATATTAAATTTTTATTTATTTTAATTTGTTAAAAAATTTAATATATTTAGCATTTTATAATGCCAAACATGTTTGGTTGTTTTTAAACTAACTATCTACTAGTTCTAATAATAATAGATATTTTTATTTTCCATTTTTCATATTATCTATAGGGATCATCCTCAAATCTCACAATTCAATGAAATTGTATAGTTTCAAACATAATTATATATAAAAAATTTGAATACTAATATTAATTAAATAAACATTATATGTAATTTATAATACCGACATATTTTCATTAATTATATAACGCTATAAATTAAATAATCCAATATCAATTAATAAATTTTATTTATTATAAATATTTAATACAAATAAAATTTCATTTTATATATATGAAAATATTAAATTAAAAATGGTAATTTTTATATTACAACAATTATGAATTTAGAACGTCTAATATAAATAAAATATGTTGTAAAAAATAATAAAAATATAAATTCCATTAGAAATATATTTAATACTATAATAATTATAGTTATTTGAAATTAATTATATCAAAACCTGTGTCTTACAAAAAATAATTACAAGATAAAATATTCAATAAAATAATAATAAAATATAATTTTTTAAATGTAATTCGAATAATTTTATCATTTAATGGGAATAAAAAGAATAAATAAACACACACCAATACATTAAAGTGAGTCAAGCCTCATCCATCCTATTAATAATTGATATATATAAAATTAAAAAATTTATTACATATAAATTGATTAGTGGACTATATGATTGGGCTCTAAAAGTACCTTGATATAGTATTCTGGAAATCCATGCCTCACAATGGCCAGTATAATGGCTATATATCATAAAACATTATTAAAATCATATTATATTAAATGGCACTTTTCATATCTAATTAAACAATCCATCATATGTTGTTTCATGTCACACCATGTCACTAATAAAATACTATAACATAATCAATATTGTATAAATACTAGATATATATTATATAAAAACCATAACATATAAAATAGTATTAATTATTAAAATTAAGTAAATTATTTTAATTTTTATAGTTAATTAATATTTTGTAAGACAAAATATTCAGAAAAATATAATAATTTAATATAATATATTCCTTAAAAACATAACATCTTATATATTGCATTAAAGCATTTAATCAGTCGGAATGCTAAATTTTATAATCTCTGAACATTTATTTTAAAAAACATTATATGAAAATTAATCTTATATTTTGTAAAAATAATTCCCCCATTATAATTCATTACAATTTCCAAATTATGAAAGCCTCCCACAAAGTAGGTAAATAAAAAACATTGTTCTAGAAGAACTCTAAATTAGGGATATTATATATAGGGATTTATGGGGTTTTCGAGTATTAAAATTTAAAATATATTATCATTTTATGTACTTATAAATTAATTTTATGGTTGTATGAATATTTTATATTTATTTCGGTTTTAATTCATTAAAAATTTATAATTTCATTGGCTACCAAGCAGACACATAGTTTGGTACACATATTGGAAAATGTAAAATAAAATAACGTAGTGGTTTATTAATGTAATAATTTATAAATATTAATGTTTACAATTCGAGTTGAAAATTCCATGTAACCATTAATTTGTATTACTAATGTAGATAAGACTGATTTTTTTTAATATAACATTATATTCTAAAAATGTAAAACTAATAATTATAAGATATGGTGAGTTACTATGTACATGGATTCCAAAATGTTAAAAATTGATTTTTGCAAACACATTGATATTTATACAAAATCTCTAATATATACAAAGATCCCAATTTAATTCCATTAACTATCATTATTATTCTGATTATAATTATTAGGATTAATTTTGGTGGATTTTGGAATATTAATAAAGGATTTTATGGAGATTAGATCAATTTATTATTAGATCAAAAGTTAATTATATATATATAATCCTCATAAATCATTATTTTACTCTATTATTAAATTTAATGAATTTTGAATTGAATTTATAATAAATTGATATATTTTTATATATTGTTATTTAAATTAATACCATTTCCAATATAATTTATCATACGAAACACCAAACTAAAATGAGTGGAAAAATTACTTTATAATGAAATATAAGAATTAATGCATCTTGAGAAGTAAATGTAAATAATTATAATGAAAACTATAATAACTAAAAAACCTCAGGTAATAAATATTATATATTAAGAAAATATATTTTACATCCATGCTTATTTTAATTTTTACTTTAATGATTTTTTTAAATAGTCATATTTTATTAAATGAAATTTTTATAACATATATAATTATATTCAATGATTTATTATTAATATTAATTACTATTTAAATGGCTTATTTTACAATGAAATATTTCTTTCATTGTATTATGTATTTTTATCAACAATAAATAAAAAAAGGTTTTAACTGATTATAAATTTTGAACATAATTTAATAAGTAATATATTAACAATAATTTAATTAGTACATGGAAATTAGGTGAAAAACATCATTAAATGTTTAAAAATTCATTATCTTCAGTAAAAATATATCTCATAATATTATGGGATATCATTTTAAAATTGAATTGTAAAAAATATATATTTTGAATATGATGAAAATGTCATCATTTTTATAGTACTCAAGAGAAAATTTGGGGATAATTTTTCAATATTTTAAAACTGATGTTTTTAATAATGAAATTTAATTTTTTATAATTATTACCTCATAAATGAGATAATCATTATATATGAATGAAAAAAGTTGGTAAAAGATTTTACTTGACCAAATAGCTATTTAATTATTATATTAATTCAATTGAAATAAATATATTGAATTCAGAATCATACGACAACCATTTTGGAACCTATATAATAATTTATTACAATATACAATATTATATCCATTTTCTTTTAAAATTTATTAATGAGAATAAATTTGTGTTGAATAACAATTTATATATTATAAAAATACTAAATTTACTTTTGATTAAATAAATATTAGGATAATATATTTTATTCTCAATCAATCACCAATTTTATTATTTTCATACTTAAATGTTAATATTTATTGAAAATAATTATTTTGTTTTTTAAAAAATATTGGAATTATTATTTATCAAATTAAAAAAAAATTAAAAAATGGTTTCCATATTTGGAATATGGATAATAAAATTATTTTATCACTATAATTTAATTTTAGTGAATAAAGATAAGTTATCATAATAAAATATAGTTAGTTTTTTAAATGATAAAATATAGTAAAATTTTATGATCATGGGATTATGTCACAAATATAATCATTAAATGGGTGGTTTAAGACATTTTCAGCAATAACATATCATTTGATCAATAGTTATCAATTTTTCATGTATGTGACTAAAACAGGATAGTCCTTTTTCAATATATATATTAAAATTTTCAAGAATCCCACTACTCTCACATAAAATTGAAAACCTTCACCACCCCAATATTCCTAAAACCTAAATCCTCATTGATCACAAAATATCAACAAAGAACAATCCTAAAAATCGTATACATTTTATATCATAATTCGTCTCATAAAAAAGACACCCTAAAATGGATTATTATATCGAGAGAATGGGTCTCCCGTATGATTAAGCATTGAACTCGATATCAATCACTTTAAAAAAAATTCCATTTATATTTCTTCTATATCATTTAAATCCATTATAAAGAGACTACTATATTTAATTTTAACCATAAATATACATAAAATTAATTTATTTGGGATAACTATAATCTATATTCCACCTATACATTAAAAAATTGAAAACATATTCCTTGTTTTTGTTAGTAAACAACCTCAATGGATGACAATTTTTTTATTCATTTCCTACTATAGTGACCAATATTTAGGTTCCATTATTTTATTTCCATGTTACAATAGATTATGTATCAATTAATTTAAAATGAATTAATACATGAATATTTATTGATAAATAAATGATATGAAACTATCAAATTATCTTTTATACAAATCTAATGTATCATTATAATGACGGTACATGAAACCATGAATCACATAACATATATTATTATGAATAATTGATGATTAAATCCATAAAAACTACAACTAATCATAATGGGAAAATATATTTAAAAGCCTAACAACTTTAAAATATATATTTTCCACTGACCACAGTTTCCTTTAGTATTTATGATTAGTATTACAAAACATTCAATAAGGAAGAATACCAAAAAAATGAAATCATGTTATCAGACATTAAATTAAAACAATTGAAATTGGATCTGTGAATTATAATCTAAGAATAGAATGGCTGGTTTTACAAAGATTAAATATAGTAATGGAATCCAACTAATGAAAAATTTGAAATTGAAAATATTTTCATATTAAATGGCCATCGGTTATTTATTTAAATGAAATGTCGATTTTAAATAATAACTCGGTGTTTTTCACTATTCATTATAAATTGATAGTTTTTTGAAAAATAACAAAAATCCACCCTAAGATAATTTTGATATAATGAACTCAAAAATGAATTATATATTACCAATTTCGTAGAATTTAAGTTTCATTTAATAATATAAAATTAATTCCCATTGTCAAAACCGAAAAGCGTGTTTTTAAGAAATAATAACTAACAGAAGATTATTACTTGTTTATGTTCAATTTCAAAGTGAAATTATTTCCATCGAATAACATTGTATTAAATACTAAAAATATAATCTAATTATACTTCCAAACCATTAAAATGTATAATTCAACACTATAAATTAGTTTTATTAAAAAAGTTATTTTCAATTAAAATATAGTATTTTTTCACTATTCACCCAAATATGAAAGTTATTAGAATAACACCAAATATTTATTGAAACTAAATTCATATGTAAGAATTTTAAAGAATAATTTTGTTTTTTCAAATTGAAAAATATAAAACTTTAAAATATTGGATTAAAAAATGTTTCTTCATTAATAAGAGGTAAAATTTCTATTTTTAAAAAATAATTTATTTATCTGAAAAATTGAGTTTGTTCTCAAATTATTTATATGAAACTCATAATATGGATTATAAAATTATAAAGATTATATAATGTTCAAAATTCAGTTAATAATATTCATAATCTCTTTTGAATGTCTAGTTTTATTGGTCGCGGTGTGTTAGAATCTTGAAATTGCGTACAATGCATTCTATTAAATTATTCAAAGGGAAACGTATCGTGGAAGATTGGAGTGTTCAATTCTTCCCCCATTTTTTAAATTGTATCCTCGTAATTTTTAAATTTGTTCTTGGGAACATAATTGAAAATCCCACCTTTGAAAAATAGTCAATAAAATTATCTCTTTAAAAGAAAGAAAGAGAAGTACAAAGGCCAGTCAAGATAAATCATACTAAGATTATATATTGGAAAACATGGATATGGAAGACAATCTAAGTTCCATGTTATGATGAAGAGGGATACAAAACATGATCAGGAGAATGTTAACAACAAGAAAACAATAAACATCTGATGGGGAAAATAGTCATTAGTTACCTAGTAGGAAAAGAAAACGGAAAAGGTTTTTTGTTTTATGTTACATTTAATAATGATGAGGAATTTATTTATAAGATTTACTATGAACATAAAGAGATATATATAATTATTAAGTATAGTTTCATTAATTAATAAATTTCTACCTCTAACTCATTATTTTCAAATTATTAGTATTCAAGATGACATGGTCACACCGGAAGAGCTGGAATCATCTTCTATATAATCACATGATCCAAAAAGGATAAACTATATATTTACCTTGTCATTATAGATTAAAAAAACCAAAACTATTAGTACAAGATCAGATGATCCACCAAAAGGATATTCTTTTAGAGGAAGAAAAACTAATCTTAATTTTTAATATTAATCCAACAATTCCCCAAAGATAAATAAATACCATCAAATAAACAATTTTCTATAAAATCCTTAAATATAATCCAAACTAATATTGAAACACAAATCATAGTATAATTTGGTTATTTTGTCTTACAGGTTATATTTTATCTCCAAATGACATTGACTAATCATAATGTCACATACTTAAAAGTAATTACACTAATCACATATTCTCTATTATAGCTTAATCGTTTCCATAAATAACCCAAATCACTATAAATCCACAATAAAAACATAGATAAAAATCAACCATTACTCTTCAAATTAAATCCCATGGTATTTTAATTTCCATATGCATATAATGTTTACAGAAGTATGTACGTCTTCCAAAACAAATTATCACATAATCAAAAATTAATTTTCATTAAATAAGGGTATTAATTTGATAAGACATAATATCCTAAATAAAATTATTATTGATCAATAAATTTAGTTAACTAAAAATAATTAGTCACACTATCCAGGGACTTCACGTAGTCCTATGCTATGCGATAAATCCCAATCACACTCTAGTGGTGGGTTCTATTCCCATAGCTTTCTTCGACTCGACTAGGTTCTCACACGGTCTGCGTATTGTCCTTTTTCAAAAACAATATATTATTACATTACCAAAATGAGAAAAATTCCTCAAAATAACCATAACATAATTATAAAACAAATGTTATCTCATACATTGCTTTTTTATCCCAAAATGAAACAACATGTAACTTCCTCAAAACCAATGATCATATAAACCAAATGGTAATGTATAAATATATCCCCAAGGGAAAAGATACTTCTTCCTCAAATATAATTTTCAAATGAAAAACTACAGGGTTAAAAATACAGAAGAAATTTATTCCGATGTAATCCCATTAACAAGGAGCACTAATACTTTAGACATATTTACAAACATTTATTTCCACATAACATCTTCTTTTACCATGAAAATATCTTATAGAATAGGTAATTCACTCAGTTAATGTCTAGGTCCACTACAGTTACAGAAAATGACTGTAAATGGATTCTTGGGACCATTTTTATTTTCTACCATATTACACTTCATTTTTTTCGGAAATTCATAAATTAATGTCCTTCATTCCCACATGTAAATCATTTCTTTGTTCCATTGAGACAATTTCCTGGGTGTCTCCTTCCATATTTCCTTCTTAATGGAAATTTAGGATTCTTTTCTCCATGGTCTCCACTATTGGAACTCTTATCATTCATCACCTTTCTCTTCATTGTTGAGTCCTAGAGTTGGTTAATATAAATCTTGTTGATCATATTTTTTTAAAACATATTTGGCATGAACACAATATCTTTTACGCCAATCAACATTCCTTTTTGTTGCTAATTTCCACCACCATTCCAACATTTTACATCATGCTCAATGTTACTATGACATCTTTGGAATCCATCCATTGACTAAAACCACCAAACATTGTGTTTGTAACAATATTCATAATATCATTTTGAGAATATCATGACTACATATTTTCAATTTGAAACACCTTAGGATTAACAAAGGTCATTTATTCCCACCTTATATTAAAATCCATGAAATCGGTTTGTATGGAAGTTGTAAATTATCCTAAGAATATATCACAGGAGTGTCGTAACCAAAAGTGTAACAAGGCCCATTTTGTGCACCATTTCACGTTCGTGTCAAGATCAAAGTAGTTTTTTTAGTTATACCCCTTGGTACATTGGTGCTAGAGCCGCCTCTACTTGCTCGTATCCAAACACTAATTTATTGATTGGAAAAATAAAAAAAACCTATAAAAAACCAAAACATTATGAAGTTCTTATATAATAATCCTCAAAGTATATCTTAAGGCTATGTGCTCTAATATTATTTTATCTAAATTTATTTTCCAAATATTTTACTAAACATCATCTAATACCTACTGTAATGCCCCGACCCTAGAAGCCCGAAGTATGAGCATTATTACATATTATTGGCATGATCACAAAAGACCATTTCTCAAAAGACCTATTAGTTTAGTAGCATTGGACATTCTACATTCATTCTTATGGTTTACATGACATCTTAAAATGGAAAACTACAACATCATTGTTTCCATTGAAAACACTATGATCTCATAGACTATCCCTACAGGTCAGTCATAACATACATCTTTGCATCCTTGAACAAATAAAACATAGAAATGGGTGATTACAGATTCATTGTAAGGATAATATTATAGTGGAAACTTTCATGAATACGCATAAACATTTAAGGCAATGAATAAGACTAAAACAAAAGGCTTTTAAACTAAAACATCAGTATAATATGGTAAAGATAAAATCAAATAATTACATTTATTTTTTGACATGGATATTATACCTGTCGAATAATCAAATGCAATATCAAATTCCACTTTCATAATGATGGAATGCCTAATTCCAGACATTTATAACCACATAGTGAAGTCCTTGTGTGAAGACTACAACTAAGATTTTATTAAGGCCTTCTGTCAAGGAAGTAGTTTGTCTCATGAGACCAAACGATGCATCAATGAGATATAGTGGTCTCCACCAATCACATACTATATAAAATGAGTTCCTAAAATGAAAATTTTAAAACATAACATAATCATTCATATAAAAACTAGAAAATGAAATGTCAATACTTTGTCCAAAAACAATGAATGGTATAAAAATATCACTTCCACAGTCAAGCATAACTCATTAAATAAAATATGGAAGATTGTATTGTAATAGATTATCCTCAATCGAAAATAATGAGGTATATTGACATAGTTGAAAATAATCATCGAAAATATTTGAGAGAAATATCCCCCATTCTAATGAAAACATTTAAAAGTCACACTATTTTTCAAGAAACCATTTAAAAATATATTTTTGAATCATAGTGTCTCATACAACATTGAATATTTTTAAATAAATTTTTATTTAAAACATTAATTTCCATATAAATAAAAACATAAAAACATTTTTTTAAACATGGAATCTAATGGGAATGATTTAGAAGAATTTGTTTTTAAAACATTTAAAAATGTATTTTAGTTAGAGTAACTATCCAAATGAGAGATGCTGGAATAAAAATAATTTATGTAATAGAAACATAATACTCCAATGTGAAGAAGGGATTTAATTATATATTCTGTCAAAGTAAATTATATTCACCATGTGAATGATAATTGGTGCATAACAACAAAGAAGTCTCAAAGGAATGTAAACTGAGATTATGTCCCTTATAAAGACAAGATAATTAGGTAAATGATAAATCAATGACATAATAATGTGTCAAAAATATAAATAAACTCAATATGATTTCATATTTAGTGTAAATCAATTAGAGGACATTCACACATGGTCTTGTAAAAACAACACCACTGACATGGATGTTTAACTCAATAAATGGAAATTGATTTTATATCAAGTTTATATAAATGTCTTGAAAAATTATTAATTGAGTGATTACATGTATAAAAATTATATCCATAAAATGGTGAGCTTAAATTACTACATAAACAATAAATATTGATTCCAAACATATTATTGGAGTATAGTAATCAATGAAGTATGCGTAAAGCCAACTGAGTAGAAATTGATATTTGAAATTCCCTTAACGATTTGGTAACATATGAAACAAACCAACCATGAAAGAAGTATAATATAATGAAGATGTAAATACTCATAAATTAATGTATATTACATTAATAATACAAGCATGGATAGTACATATGCCACAAAAAAGTGAATAGTGTCCAATATAACATGAATCTCACGTGAATAGAAAGTGAGATGAAAATCCCTTACTTCGTCGTAATCAATAGAGTCATACGAAAAATATTTAATAACCACCAAATTTATCACATAATACAATGAATATAAATAGAATAATTATAATATATATAATGGAAGTACAAAATACCCCACATGCAATAAATAAGTGGCGAACGATGGAAATCTCAGGGAATTAAAATTAATAAATGAAACCCCTTACATTGTACTTTTTACTTGGTTGAGGGTCGGTTAAACTCATATATAATGGTGAAATAATTGATCATAAATTATACACGAATCATATACATTAATATTATATTATATGTGATCGTTCAACATTTCATTGTAAATTATATCTTAGTATTTTCATCATTTCCAGTGTTGATATATTTGTTTTCCGTTATATACATTGTTACATGAGTAATATTTTTTATGGATGTGATGTATCTTATTCATATCCATAAAGATGTAAAGTCATTAAACATTTTTTTTATTCATCAAATGAAAATCATTCTTGAATGGATATAATGGATAAAGAATCTCATCATGTTCGTGGAGATGGTAATCTTTACCTACGGACGAGTGACAATATCATTCTTTTGATTTTAAAATAATATATAATTGGATGGTATATCATATATAAAATATAATTATCATGTTATATTTATTATTTACATCAATTAAAAATAATAATTATACCCATACAAATAATAACGTATTTAATAAATATTACACCACTACGTGGAGACGGTAAGCCGTACATACACACGTATATTGACATGTCATTCCAAAGATGGATAAAATAATGAATACAGTTGTACCATATTTATAATAACTTAACAGTATATAGATGACACTATAGTTATAATTTTATATTGGAAACAAAAAAAGAATGAGGATGTGGAAGAAGAAAGGAATTTGAAAGAGGTGATGAAATTTTTACCTCTTCTTCGGGTTCTTCATTTTGATTTGATAAAAATGGCTCCTTTGGTTGTATTTTTGACTCAAATAAGGCCTCTAGGATGAATGGAGTACAGTTGAGAGGGTATTTGGGTAGGGTTGGGCCAGGCCAAATTGCTTTGAATGTGTGAATTATACAGAAGGGAGAGTGCCCTTTTTTAAGAGGGGTGAGGGGAACCTTAGGAAAATCTGGAAATATTATTTTATAATAATTTCATTTTCGTTTTCTAATGCCTCAAATATGGATTATTTTAAATATATGGTGTGGATGTTTCTACAAAAACTCAACCAAAAGGTGTAAGATAGGATTGGGTCAGTATATTAACTTTTTAATTTAGATTTAACTATTAGTTAAATAGTTTGACATTTACCATGTCTCATTATATTTTTATATTATATGATTAATTAAATTTCTATATAAATCAAAGAGAACCCAAAGTGGTTCATTAATGAAAAAAATATCATTATTAATGTATTTTAGATGATCCTTATATTTCTAGTAATACAATATCTTTTAATAATATAATATTTGTTTTAAAAACTATTTATGTCAATTTTGAAACTATTTGGTATTTTGTTTTTTATAAATTCGTAACTGCATTATTACTTCTAAAAAATAATCTAGCCAACCCCAATATGTCATGTTAACCTATACAATTATTGGAATTCATAAAAAGTGTCAAATTACATTGATTTATATATTTATAATATCAAATATTTTAATATTTCATTAATTAGATAATTACTCCATCATCATGGTTTCATAAATAAATTAAATTATTTAATATCTATAAAATATAAATAAAATAAAATTATGTAGGAAATAATTTAAACTTTCCAATGAATATTTATAGTCGAAAATATGACTTATATTACACAATGTAAAAATAAATTTTATAAAATAATTTTTTTATGTCATTTTTGCATTCACTTTATGTTATCTAAAATAAAGTCTCATTATCATTTATAAGTGGCTCCATGGGGTCCAAAATCAACCCAAATATGACCATGGCCGGCCATGACTCATTAATTAAGGATAAGATAATTTCTAAGGTATTTTATTATTATTATATTATTATTTTTACCTTGAATTACCTGATTTACCTTTAATCACGGTAAATAAATGTTAAAAGTTACTATTAACAAAATATTATTTTCAACTTATTGAAGCAAATTTTACATTCTAATATCAACCATGTCTCTCCAATTTTTGGAATTCAATTCATAGAAGTGGTAAAAAAATTTCTATGCTAATTTTCAAATTTTCTAAGGAGAGGGTAAAACACGGTAAAAAGTTCGGAAATTTTTTTATATATCTAAAAATATTATATACCGACTCCAATGAATCATATTGAGCTTATATAATTTTTATGTATCTATTTTATCATAATATCAATTTAAATAAAATACATAATTATTTAAATAAAATGTCTATTTTAATCAATAACTCAGTGTTTTTCATTATTCATAAAAAATCGAATGTGTTCAGAAGAATTCTAAAAATCCCACCTATGATAATTTTGATATTACAAATTAAAAAATTAATTCTGTTTTACCAATTTTAAAACATATAAGTTGAATTTATTAATTTAATATAAATTCCCGTTTTCAAAACTGAAAAGGATGTTTTTATGAAAAAATAATTAACAATAGATTGGTACTTGTTTAAGTTCAATTTAAAAGTGAAATTATTTACAATGAATAAAATTGGATTAAATGGTAAAAATATAATATAATTATACCCAAAAACCATTAAAATTTATAATTCAACACTCTAAATTATCTTGATAAAAAAAATTTTGTTTCAGTTAATATGTATTATTTTTCACTATTCACCAAAATATGAATGTTATCAGAAGAACAAAAAAAATGTATTGAAACTAAATTCTAATATCATGATTTTAAAGAAGATTTTTATTTTTCCAAATCATATATATATAATTTTCAAATATTGGATTTAAAAATGGTTCTCCATTAATAGGTGTTAAAATCACAATTTTTGAAAAATAATACCTTTATATGAAAAAATGAATTTGTACTTATATTATATCTAAGAAACTAATAATGTGGATTCTAAAATTATAAGTAATATTTAAAGATCGAAATTCAGTTAATACTATTTAAAAAAACTTTTCAATGTCTCGTTTGATTGGTCATGGTGTGTTAGAATCTCAAAGTTTCATATAATTTAAGCTATTACCTTATTCAAAGTGAAATGTACCGTGGAAGCTTGAGGAGTTACATTCATCCCCCATTATGGAAATTGTGACCTCGAAATTTTTAAAATTGGGATTGGGAACATAATTGAAAGTCCCACATCGGAAAAAAGAGTCAATAAAACTATTACTTTAAAAGATAGAAATAGAAGAACAAAGGTCACCCGAAATAACCCACACTATGATTCCAAGTAAGAATACATTGATATGGAAGATAGACTAAGTTTCCTGTTCTGAAGGGGGGATATAGAAAACATGATCATATTAATGTTAACAACAAGAAAACCACAAAATTGAGATGGTGCAAACGGTCATTAGTTTCCCATTAGGAAAAGTAAACAGTCAATTTTTTTTGATTTAAGTTACATTTCATAAACATATGGAATTTATTTATGAGATTGACTAAGAAAAAAAAGATATATACATAATTTTATAAGTATAGTTTCATTCATTAATAGATTTCTAATACTAAATAATTTTTTTTTCAAATGATTAGTAATCAAGATGGAATGGTCACACCGGAGGCACTGGAATCAACTTCTCGAGAATCACATGATCCATATAGGATAAAATATATTTTTACATTGTCTTTAGTGATGAATCAAAACCAAAATGTTTAGTACATGATTAGATGATCCCCCAAAAGTATATTCCTTTAGAGTAAGAAACTCTAGTCTTAATTTCTAAAATTAAACCAATAATACCCCAATATTAAATAAATACCATTTAATAAACAATTGTCCTTAAATTCCTTCAATATAACCCAAAATATTATTGAAACCCAAAACATAGAGGAATTTGGTTATATAATCTTCCACTTTAAATTGTATCTCCAAATGACATCGACTACTCTTAATATCACATACTTAAATGTAATTAACCTAATAACATATTCTCTATTATAGGTTAATCATTTCTGTAAATAACTGAAATCACTATTAATACATAAAAAAACATAGATAAAAATCCACCATTACTCCATAAATAAAATCCCATAGTATTCTATTTTCCATTTGGAATATAGTGTTCCCAACAAAGAGAACTTCTTCAAAAAAACATTTATCACTTAATCATTAAATAATTTTCCTATACTAAGGGTATTCATTTGATAAGATAGAAGACCCCAAATCAACTTAATATTGATCAATAAAATAATTTAACTAAAAATAATTTGTCAGACTAACATGGGACATCACGTAGTCTAGTGGTAGGCGAAAAATCCAAATTTCAATGTAGTTGTGTGTTCGATTCCCACAGCTTTGTTTTCCACGACGGGATGTCACAAGGTCTATGTGTTGTCCTTTATCAAAAACTATTTTCATAACATTACTAATATGAGATAAATTATTCAAAATAACCAAAACATATTTTAACCACAAATGTTAACTCATACCTTACATTTTCATCCCAAATTGTAATAACATGCAATTTCCTCAAAAACCAATGATCCTATAAAACCAAATGGATATTTATCAATATTTACACAAGAGAAAAGATAAATATTTATCAAATATAATTTTCACATGAAAAACTGTAGTGTTACAAATAAAATAGAAAATAATTCCAATGTAATCTCATAAACAAAGAGCGCTAATACTTGTAGACATTTCTCAAAACATTTATTTCTACATAGCTTCTTCTATGACCAAGAATGTATCCTATAAAATAGGGCATTCACTGAGGTAATGGCTATGTCCCCTACATTAATGGAAAATGTCTGTAAGTGGATTCTTGGGACCATTTTTATTTTCTTCCATAGTTCTCTTCCTTTTTCTTCGGCAATTCTTTACTTTATGTCCTTCGTTCCGACATGTAAAGCATTTCACTGTTCCATTGAGACCTTTCCTAGTTGTCGCCATCCACATTTCCTGCATGATAGAAATTAAGGATTCTATTCTCCATGATCTCCACTACTGGATCTCTTATCATTCATCACCTCTCTCTTATTTATTGATTCTAGGAGTCGGTTAATATATATGTTGCTGATCATATTTTTGGAAAATTGATTTGGCACAAATGCAATATCTTTTACGCCTATCAACATTCAATTTTGTTTCTCGTTTCCACCACCATTCCCAATATGAACATCATTTTCAATGTTACTATGACATCCTTGGAATCCAGCTATTGACTAAAACCACCAAACATTGTGTGATTAAAAATAGTCATAAAATAATTTAGAGAATATCATGACACAATATTTTCAATTTGAAACACCTTACCATTAACCAAGGTCATTTATTCTTATCTTATATTAAAATCCAACAAATTAGTTTGTAAAAAAAATGTAATTTAACCTAAGAATATCCCCTGGGAGTGTCGTAACCAAGAGTTCAGTAAAGCCCTTTGTCGTGCCCCAGTTCGAGTTAGTGTCTATCTCAAAGAGGTTTTTTTAGATTTTACCCTTAGGTACATCTATGTTGGATCTAACTCTACCTGTTTCTATCTATATAGGGATGTATTGGTTGAAAAATCACAAAATACCTACAATACCAAAAATCTATGATGTTCTTCTATACTAATACTCAATGTCTATATTAGGGCTATGTGCTCTAATAAGAGATTATCTAAATCTAGTTTCCATGGATTGTACTAAACATCCACAGATACTAGCAGAAACGCCCCCACCCTAGAAGCCCAGAGTACATAAATTATTATGTATCATTGGCTTTATCACAAAGGATCAAGTCTCTAATGACCATTTAGTTTAGTAGCCTTTGATTTACTAGAAAAATTCTTAAAGTTATATTACATCATAAAATTGAAAACTACAAAAACATTTTTTACATAGACAACACTGAGATCCCATAGACTATCCCTACAGGTGAGTCATAATATAATTCTTCGCATCCTAGAAAAAATAAAACATAGAATGGGGTGAGCTCAGATGCTCAGTAAGGAAAAAAATATATCGAAAACATTCATAAATATGAATATACATTTAAATAAATTCATAATACTATAACAAAATCCTTTTATCAATGAATTTTAGTATAATATAGAAAAGATAAAATCAAATAAATCAATTAACTTATTCACATGGATATTTTTCTAGTTGAATAATCACATTTAATATCAATAGCCACATTCATTATTATGGAATGAAAAATGCGAGACTTTCATAACCACATAGTCCAGGTCGTGTTCCAAGAATACAAATAAAATTTTGTCAAGGCCTTGTGCCAAGACAGTAGTTTGCTTCATGAGACCAAACGATTCATTAGGGAGCTATAGAGGGCTCCACCTTTCTCCTAATAAGTCTGACGCATTCCTCATATTAAATTTTTAAAACATAACATAAACATTCGTATTAAAACTAGAAGAATAAATGTCAATCCATTATCCACAAACCATGAAACATATAAAAATAGTACATCCACATTGAAACATTACTCATTCAATATAATAATGGTGATTGTATTATAACAGATTATCCTAAATTGATGAATTATGAAGGATATTGACATAGATGAACATAATTATCAATAATTTTTTAGAGAAATTTTTCCCTTTATCTTGAAAACATTTCAAAGTCACCCAATTTTTCAAGAATCCGGTAAAAAGTGATTTATGAATCCAAATTTCCCATACCAATTTGAATCATTTAAAATAAATTTAATTTTACAAAAATAATGCCCATATAAATAAAACCATAAAACGATTTTTTAAATCATGGTAATTAATTCGAAAGATTTAGAAGAATAAATTTTTAAAAGATTTAAAATGGTATATCATTTGGACTTACTATCCAAATGAGATACGCTTGAATAAAAATAATTGAGGTGATGAAACCATTATAATAAAATGAGAATAGAGAATTTTATTATATACTATGTCAAAGTATAGTATATACACTATATAAAAGCGATTTGGTTCATTACTTCAAAGAAGTAACAAAGTAATGTAAATTGAGATGAAATCCCTTATAATGACAGGATCATTAGTTAAAGGATAAATAAATGACATAATTATGTGTGAAAAATATAAATACACTCAATATGATTGGATATTCAGTGTAAGTAAATCATAGGACATTAACAAATGTTCTTGTAAAAAACAAGACCAATGACTTGGATGTTTAACTCAATGAATGTATGTTGAGTTAAGATCAAGTTTATATCAATGATATGAGAAATTATCAATGGAGTGATTATGTGTATCCGAATAATATCAACTCAATGGGGAGTGGAAATTATTTCATAAATAATAACCTGTGATTTCACACATAATCTTTGAGTAAAATAATCGATGAAGTATGTGTAAATCCTACAGAATGGAAAATGAAATTTGAATTACCCTTACCGATTTGGTAACATATGAATCATAAAACAAATTAAAGAAGTATAATACAATGAATATGTATATAAAAATAAATTTATTTATATTAAACTAAGAATACAATCATGGATAGTACATACACCACACAAAAATAAATAGTGGCCAATATAGCATTAATGTCACGGGAATAAAAAGTTAGATGAAAAAACCATACATCGTTGTAATCAATCTAGTTATATGAAAAAAATTTAATAACCAACAAATTTATCACATAATTCCATGAATAATATAATAATAATGATATTATATGTCAAATGGAAGAACTGAATACACCAGATGCAATAACTAGGAGTATTTCAATAACTAATTAATAAAAAATAAAAATATATATTTTAGAGCCCAAAAAAACATCAATTTTTTCCCATGTTGGAGCCTCATTATTGTATTCTCAAACAATTTTTATTCAAAACAATATTTCTAAGGGTCATCGTAATCCACTAATATTTTCAACTATGTCATAAAAATGCATCCCTTTTAGAAAAATTGGGTACGATATTTATAATTAATGAACACTTCAATAGTCATCACAACTAAAATTTTCTCTATATCAAAATCATATTCTCTAGAATTATTCCATCATAGATCCCTACCAAACTTTAAAATTACATGGATTATTTATCCAGAATGAAATTCAATAACCAATAATAATCTACTCATTATATTAATAATTAATATAAGATGAATTTATAATAAAATATGATTTAACTAAATGCACATTATTCAATAATTTATATATTCTCATCAATATCCAATATTGTTTTTTAGTACTACCTCACTTTATGATTATACATTTTAGTACAACGCATTATTAATAATTAACAAGGAACATGATGGATTATCCCATCTCACAAAATTCATTTTTCCATTAAGGAATCATCTTCCACTACATTCATTTAATACCTCATCCTTATCCACATTTTAATGAAGGATGAAATCACATGTTTTTCATTAAAATCATCAAGTTGCAATAAATTGTTACGTATATGTGGGAAATGGAATTATAGAAAATTATATTTTATAACCTTGGTGAATAATTTTTTACATAAATATTAATATATAAGATCAAGAACAAATATTATTCAATTGATTATATTTGTAGGTTTCTTAAATTGTCATGTTAGGAAAATACTATAGTAAAAATATATAATACAAAACAAATAAAAATGATAGTATAAGTATTTCGAAAATATGACATCATAGTTCAACATAATTATACACTGGATAAAAATTTTCCAATCATTTAATGTTGGTAATATTTATTATTTGTTAAAACCCACTTATTAATTTTACATTATTATTCAAAAATTCAACATTATCTTTGTATTGAATATTTATCTACATAAGCACATAAATGCTCTCACTCATCGAATAATGGTTGTCAAGCTCACAATATGACTAATATGGAAAATTGATAACATTTTACATAAATTTGTACTAGATGATTAAAATCATTGACTCATTGTAAACTCATGATCCCCACATTTTATACTCGAATATAAGACTAACATGTATGTTTATGATTCATGGAATGAATCCATAATAAAAAATTATCATCATTATAGTGTATATATATATATTGGAATATTGATGGATTTTTTTATTCAAGATTATAATTTATGACGAGTTCTTCTTGTTAGATTGGTAAATTAATGTTTGCAATTATCATTAATGGATGACGTAACATATTTAATCATATAAGTAGTATTTTATTCTGGAAATAAATCAATATTGGAATATAATATTTTTTTTTATAGATATGAAAAAAATATAAAAATACTTCATTAATAAGTATTTATTAATTAATCAAAAATAAAAACAATTTGAAATCAAGTATTAAATTTTGAAAATTATATAAAATAGAAAATCTAAAATGAGAATATATGGATTTCCCGAATCCACTAGAACCATCACCCCTAATACCAATACTATTGAATGTAATTATAATGCTACTAAAGTAATCAAAATAATATAAAATAGAAATATAAATCCATTATTTGAATTTAGTTGAATAATTAATGAAGTATATTATCTGTTTTTATTGTTGGTATGGTTATTGTAGGAATACTAATGTGATCATTGGAATATTAACCATAATTTTAGGAAAATAAACATGTGTCGTTGGAAATGTAATCAGACCATTGGTATAGTAATTTTACATTAAGATAGTAAACTGTGACATAATTAAAATTTATCATCATTAATTTTAAAAATATAAATCTAAAAATTCCCAAAATTAATATAATAATTAATGAACTTAAATGAAATATAAGAACTGTTTTTATAAGATGTATTTTGAAGTGATTTTTAGATGTAATAATGATTATATTAGAATTTAAATTCAACTATTTTGTAAATTTATTTTTATGAAAATATTCTAATTTTTGGAATTAGAAAATATAAATTTTAAAACTATGATATTATTTTAATTTTCATTAATACATAAATTATTGGGTGAATAGTAAACATTTTGGTGTTCGCAAAACATGTGTTACTTGAAAGGAAAAATTAATTTTTAGAAAATGTCCTAATTATATTTTGATCATGATTCTATACTATTAAAATAGATTTTTATAAATGATTCATTGAGGTAAAAAAATTAAAATCTTTTCCTAAAAATAATATTTCAATACCATGAGTAAAAAATGATTCCTTAAAAAATTTTCTTTATTTCCAATTTCTTTTTAAATAAACAAATGAATTTAAATAATGAAGAGTTTTAATGTCATAAATAACATTATTTATTATTTTTATTTTATTTTTATTTTCATAAATTCATCGTTTGATGTGTTATCTTTGATATATTTTTTTCATTAATATTTTACTCTAAAATACCCTTCTCATCAATTTTTATTAACCATACTCCCTCCCCTTGGAAAACCACTCATTTAGAAAATTCCATAAGAATAAAATCTTACAATATACATCATATGCATCTCTAAATATTAATTAGAGACCTTATTTAGTAATCAGACCCCAAACCTCAATGGAATTTTATTATCACTCAATAGATTATACCCTGAGGATTAAATATGTTTCAATCAACTCTTCACATTTTTCATTTCACCATCCTCTTATCAATATTTTTTTACCATCCCATTAATAACAAAATCATATATGAATTAATTAGGATGTAAGGTATAATTATATAGTTGATATTAGACAAATTATTTTACCTTAGATACTATATATATAAATTCAAAACATATGGTTCCTTCTCTCCAAAAAGTTACCATCAATAGTTTGTTATCCTCCAATGGATTAATTTCCAATTCAATACATTTAAAAATCATAGGGGATGGATATTTTGAATTATATGATATATATAAAAATTTAATTATACGTATTATTTTATTATGGAATTAATTTAATTTAATTTTATTATTACATTTATCAAAAGATATGAAATGATGAAAAACATGGAATTTTTATATAACCCATGATATCAAAGTGACTACTATATGATGGTTGAAATTATGTATTATAATTAATTACTATAAATGAATATTTTTTGTGAAGTGAAAATAATTCACTTCTTTATAATTTTTTAATAAATATGAATTTATTATTTAGGAGGGATAAATGAAATATAACAAAAACATAATTAAGGGAACGGTATTCATGAACATGATTCCATTCTTTGTGTTTCCCACTATTAGATGGTATGATTTTTTATATTATGTTCATGAAATGTACATTAAAATTTTTTGGAATATAAATGATCATATAGTGTAAAAAATTAATAATAAATCCTTATTTTCAAGTGGACATCAATTTACACATCATAATATTATACTCCTCTTGAAATTCATCATGTCAAGTCACAAAATATGATGTTAAATTTCCATCAATGATATACCTTTTAAATGTGTCCCCAAAAGGATTATTAATGGAATTATAATTTATGAAATATTCTATCAACCTATTACATTCTATGGATTATTTCATGACTATAATTTCAATATATTATCTGTCACATTTTGGATGATGTAAATTTTATTTTTTGATGGATGGGACTTTAATTATAGTGTACTCTAATGAATTATGTAATTTTATGTATCTATGGATATATTATGTATTATTCATGAACATTATTCTATATTTGGTTAAAAATATAATGATTTATTATGTAAATTTATTATTTTTTATCATAAAGAACTAATTTTTCATAACTGTGTTTTATATTTCACTATAATCACATTATCTTCAATTTTTTCTTGGTTCCCCATTACATGAATTTTTCACTTGTTTCGCTCATGAATATAATGATTATGTTATTATTATGATATTTGGATGATGATTATTCTCACCCATTTTATATTGATTCATGAACTTTTTCATCCACATACTAGGTTTTTGGACCCACTATCATTAATATACTTCTTCAGGTGATTACATTTACTATATAGAAGGTGAGGGAAACTAAAATGATAGGTAATAAGGAAATAAATAATTCACTATGAGGATTATTTATATACAATGTTGAGGCTAATTTATTAATAATGATGATTTTAATTCTTAATTGGTGTTTATATTATATTATTTAGTTTAAATTGATGTAATATTAATTATGTATAAATTTATTTTACTCTTTTTTGGATTAGAAGAAATTTGTTAAAACCCTTAAGATAATATTATATATATATATATCAATGTAACATAACTTATCAAAATTTCAAAAAAAATAGTTATCAATAAAGAAATCATTTATAGATAATTGTTTAAAAGAATAAATTATTCACGATTAGCTAATGTAAATTTTTCTTAAACCAATTATTTTATTTTAGAATATTTTCACAGCCAAGTGAGACCATGAAAATCAACCATGATAGCGACAATGAAACAATTTCACAAATAACAACACTTATTTCATGGTATGTGTAGTTCAAAACATCTTGTCGAGTCATACAATGTTTCCTCAAGAAATTAATAATATCATAGTCCATTTGGAATAGTTTTTTCCACCAATTAATGATTGACTAGCCATTGATTAAATTAAATGGAATCAACTACTAACATTTAGTGGACCAATCCACTTTTCATAGAATAGTGGGTTAACCCTAATATGAAATATCTTCTTTCTGATCATATATTTAGAGAAAGAATAGGTGACTCGATCAATTTATCTATTATATGGAGATGTAGATCAATGATAGTTTTTGACAAAGGAAACTAAGCTGAAGGATGAAACAAAAGATATATAGTGGGAAAACTTTAAAATAATATTTGTTACAATGTATTTATGATAAACACTAAATATTAAGGAAGACAAATTATTCAATGTTATATGAAAAAATGATGTCAAATTGTCTACAACATAATATCAAAATATGATAGGGAATATTAGTCATTCATTTGGGTTTTTATCAATAATGTGAAAATTTTTGATATATTTTATAGGGGATTAAAAGAATAGTTCTGAAAATCTCTAGATACCCATGTTATTAGGTGTTATGAAGAAGTGGATTGAAATTAATTGAATGAAGATATGTGTTTCTGGGAATGGTCCCATGACTATATTGAAACAAATAGAATAATGGATTTTCTAGCGAGTGTGTTAAAATAATATTGAGAAAAAATGGCCCAGCTCTCCACATGAGAAAAATATGGAAAGAAACACAGTAGGAATTTCATAAGGTGGACGGTGAAATTCATGAAATGTGTTATTTTTATCCTCTATGCTCATGAAAGACGATGGTATATATAGAATGTAGCCATCATGAATCCAGCATGGATGGAACCTCAACATTAACCACCCATGGTTTAATTCTTCAATTGTTGGGAGAAACGTCACTATGTACATCAATTCAATGAACCCAAAATCCATTATTGTATTTAAATTTAGAATCTACAAAAGGCATTGAGAATGAAAATTATATTACATCACTACTACTAATATGGAGCATGAAAATGAATTCTTACGAGTTACATTTCAAATTCTCTCATTAATGATTTTTTTATTTACTTCTAGTTCTATGAATTCAATTATATCCTACACATTTTATACAATTATATAATTAAAAACATAATACGTTAATGTAGATATATCTTCAAAAACCATTATTGGTGAGTTCATAGAAAATAAAGTGTTATAATATTCTCCATTAATCATCTTTCGGAGGACTATTCCCAAAAATCATGTAATACATCCCATGGTTGAATTTGATGAATTAGTGGGAATGGAATGGATACAATTTTTTAAAGCACACATCAACATCTTGTAATTTGAAATCTAGTTTACTCTTCTTGTGTGTCCAATGATCCTCTCCAAATGAAGGGAATATAATGAATATAATTTTAAAATACATCATTGATGTGATTTTTGAATAATTATGAAGAATTATAAAGTTTCAAAATGATTAATAAAATAAAATTTGTCATCCTTTGTAGAATTAACAATTTTAGAGAAATGAATAATGTATTTCTTAATGAGTTACATTGAAATTCCATAGATCATTCGGTTTATTTATCAATAAAAATTATACCTATTGATAATACTATCTACAAATTCTCCAGTTTTATTGCTCCGATCGAACTGTAATATTTAATTAATAAGCATTAAAAAAAATTGAAAACGGGTTTAGGAACCCTATTTTATCTACATAGAGTGAACTAGTGGTTTTTATAGGAAAAATGACTCATCAATGTTCATGTGTATCAATTCCTATGTGATCAACATAATCTTCAAAAAGATAATGTATCCTCTATCAACGATTGAATACTTATTCAATAATTATTGCAGAGATTTGTTTTTCTCAATGATTGATCTCCATTTTAGATATCATACACTTATGGACAAGAAGGAATATATTATGAAGATATCCCTCTATACAAGGTATAGAAATTACACATTCAATGTAATGCCCTTAGAACATAAAAATTCCCCTAACATATTCATGGACAAGATTATGGGATTCATCATATACTATATGAAATAATATTTGGTAGTTTTTTTCATTGATATTATCATCTACTCTACGATTAAATAAAACATTGATATCATATATGGATTATTTTGTAGATATTATCTATAGATAAAATGTATCATATGATCATTTAGTGTGACTTCTAGATGCAGCAAGTCTCATTATTTTGGAATATGAACACATGTGAGAGAATTTATATGGATCATTCAAACACCAAGGTATTTGAAAACTTCCTACAGGCACCATTTTTAATGAAATGTGGCATTTTTTCTCTTATATGGGTACAAATAATGGTTTTCATTAAATTAATCACTACTGAATAAACCACTAACTATGTAACCAAATAATAGGGTAAAGCATGTCTAGATATAGGAATTTGAAGAATGATTTTTGGAGCTCATGAAGTGGCTAATCCATCTACTAGTAAAAATATTACAAAAAATGTGGATATATATTTATAATCTAAAGATAAAATTCAATGAAATCATTTAATTACATACTCATGGAGAGTGGAAATGTGATATCATATACCTCAGGACAATTGAAGATCCCCATGAAAAATATTTGAGACTTGATTTGCAGAATTCAACTGTTATATTTTCAATAAATATTTTTCGACACATCCTCTATGGTTAAAAGTGTAGTATATATACTAATCATATTATTCTATGAAATATATTAACATAGATTGATCTCAAACTTCATAAAATTTTTTTTTTGATCTATTCACTAAATAATTTTTCTTTATTATCTGCTATTTGGGTATAGAGAACATGGTTATTGATGCACTTACCAGAAAAGAAGATACATCTATATAATTGATGTAGATAGAGAACCAAGATTTTTTATGTAGATTAAAATGATGTATATTGATAAAATAATGGGTGGGATAACAACCTACATGGGATAAATAATTTCTCAACCATCTATCGAAGTGAATGACATTAATGAATGGAGGGATGATATGAAGAAAAAAATGAAGATGAAAGTATTAAATGAAATGAAGTTACATGAGTACAATATGGATGATGATGGGTTGATTCATTTTGGAATAATTCATTTTTGTTTCTTCATCCCCTATGATAAATAAGTATATATATTACAAATAACATATATCACCATTCTCTCTCCATCTATTAAGTACCTAGAAGAGTAATGATATTCAAGATTAATTATACTTGGAAAACATGATTAAGGTGATTTAAGAGTACATCTCATGATTTTTGGTTCATTAATATGATAATGAATAGTGGTTGTAGTTCAAAAAAATAATGATACCATTTTGGGTACACACATTTAAAACATATAATGTCAATATTGAATTTTTAATTGGTCTCCTATATACATCCACTATATGTAATGGGATATGGGTTGAAGTTGATTGACACACCATGATATATCAATATATCACTATAAGGTATAGTTTTCAATTTGAAAAAAATTCCACATTATATTTGAATATTGTGGTGAGGGAAAACTAGATTACCAAATTCAAACCACTATTCTCATGATCTATTGCAAAACCTATAAATTATAGAGATGTCTTAAACATGATTTGTGTATAGTATTGAGGTTCATCCTTAATTTTCATTCCAAAACTGATGTCTAATCTAAAAGGACTATTCAAATACTCAATGACATCCAAACAACCTATTATGTAAAATTCAATTGTGAATATTTTCAACATAACCCATTGGTTTAGTTATCACATAAAAATAGATTCAAATAGTGTTTTAAAAAGGCTTTGTATGAATCTTTGTTTGTGAAATGTTGTGAAACTCATACTTTTTGGGATAATGTTGGGGGAAAAATATCTTTGAAATGTTCTTTCGAAATAAATTATAGAAAATATTCAACACATCCAAAAACATGTAATGTATTCTCATAGTAAAAAATATATATTTTATTCGAACCATCGATGGGATGTCGAGTTCCAAGTTAGAGACATTATTTTACTTCAAATATCAACTTCAAATAGAATAATTTCATTTGGAATGAAATGTATGATAATTCTATGGTACATTGAGTCGTTTCACATCCTTGATCGCAAATGATAAGTGGAATGATGGAATTCACATACACCATTGAGGGCTCATGATTTTGACATATAACACATATCACTCTTAAGGAAGTACCTACTTAATCCCCCAAAGGTACTGAATATAGTGGTGATACAACTAGAAAAGGGAATCCCATATGAAGATCATCCATTTTAGATCATGGATTGTAGAGACAAAGATTTATGATATTATAAAAATCATCATGAAATTGTATTTTTTGGATGCTATAAGTTTGTAGTGGTGACATGTGAACGAGAGGAAACATTTAAACAGAAGTACCCACATCTTTTCAAAACTACGAATTTGAGTTGAAATTTTAGTGATAAAATTTATAAATGGGGTGACGAATTTAAAAACACAATTTTTATAAATGGTATTTTTATATTGAAATAAATGATTGGTGTAATATACTATAGAGAAATATAATCCAAATGAAACTGAAAAAAATTTATTTCACTAATAAATAAAGTCATATTTTTCAATAATGTAACAAATTTTAATTACAAAAACTAGAAATAAAAAATAATATAAATTTGAAAATATTTAAAGAGTATATATAGATAATACAAATACACAAGAATATTCTACCACACATTCAAAACTATAGAAAGGAAATAAAATTTATGTGGAATAATCAACATTAATGAAAATTAGAATTTATAACCATGAGAGGAATTCATATTTATAATATTAATATTTACAAAAAATAATAAATTCTGAAAAAAATCATATTTATAATAATTCATTTATGTAAATATGTATTTTATAATTCCAATAAATTATTTAATTATTTAAAATGAAATGAAATTATTTGCACATTTTTATAAAATTTTCATTAAACTATATCATAAATGATATATTTCTGATAATGTAAATTAAAAATACGTACTTGGGAATTTTTTTTAAATTATTATTATTATTTTTGAATTCATACTGATAAAATTTTCATAGACTGATTAGATCCTAATTTTATGAAATACCTCAATATTCATTTGAAAAGTAAAAATATATCTTTTATCATAACTATTTTGTCTTAAATTGTTTCATTTATTATGTAATAATGATCTAATATATTATATAACATGAGGAGAAAAAATGATATCTTTAATTTCATAAATTTCTCATTAATATAAAAAATATTCAATGAGAAAATTGGTTTTCCAAATTCTAATATCAAATGTGACTCCGTAAAGAATTTTTTTTCATTCCATCAACTTTACCTTTTAACAAACAAATGAATTCGATTTATATATATGTTTAATGTCATAAAATCCATTATTTTATATTAATATTTTATTTATATTTCAAGAAATCTATGTTTTTAGTTTTACATTTTATATATTATTTTATATGATATATTATTTTAAATACCCCTCTCCTCTAGTATACATATCAAAACTCTATGCCCCAATAAAACCATGCATCAACTGTATTCCTAATCTTATCATGTGCTAAAACCCTTCCAATGAAGCTATGATGAATCATTAGTGATGTCATTGATTAATCTAACACCACACATCATGCGATTTTAAATTTCATGTAATAGAATATAAATTTATGAGTAATAATGATTTGATCAACTATTCTATTTTTTAAATTCTTATAACCATTTTCCATCATTCGTTCATTCCAATATCAAAACAAATACAATTAATAATTAGTTAGACATAAATTATACATTATATTATTGATTTTATCGAATATTATGTGTCTTAATTTCAGTGTATATAAATTTTATACTTCAATTTACCATTATCCCGACAATGTATTATTAATGGTCGGTCAACCACTTACAGAGACAACACAATGTTAATATTTATAACCATTATCATGGATTGATATTATGAATTCATTATAGTATTAAAAATTTATTAATATTTATTATATATTTATGTAATTAGATATACTAATGTATAAATTACATTTATGAAAATAGTGAAATCAAGGGTATATATGAACTTTTTACTTAAAATATTATATTAAAATTAGTACCATATGACGAAAAAAATTAATAAATATATTCATATTAATAAAATTGATAAATAGTGGTAAAATTTACAACAACACACTTCTGAAATATTTTTTTAAAATATAATTTTACTATTCAAGAGGTTAGAAGAATAAAAATAAATCGAGAATTGATGTGGGTGGATTCTCGAACAGAGTTCCTTTCTTTGGGTTAGTTTTTATTCCATGGATTTAATGTTCATATTATGCCCTTCAAATTTAAATTCATATTCCATTCATAAATAGATATTTTCATAGATTTTAAAATTTATTTATATTATTAGAATATTTTTCAATGTGATTTCTATTTCTAAAAACTCATATTTTAAACCTCCCAAAAGGATTCTTGTCCTATCGAGAACAGTGATGTTTAATGTCCATGTTTGATTACTATATTTAATTTTGGAGAAAAAAGGTTTCATTAATATTCATATTATTCTTTTAATCCTTATGAAATCCATAAATTATATAATTTATATCAATACTATTACATTTATACATTTAATGTGGTATACATGATAATGTAAATATAATTACGTGACAGTTGGTATTGGGATTATATATCCTTCAATTAATTGGATAATGTGATATATTTCATAAGATATTGTTTTATATTCATAAATATGAGGTAAAATTTGTTCATAAATAATAGAAAATGATTCACCACATATGTTATTTGTGAGCATATTTCTATATTTTTTTACAACTACATGTGGTATTTGAAAACTATGATAATAATCTTCATTATTATATATTTTCTCATTCCATTCCATTATCATATGATTCCATCATGTAGATGATGGTGAAAACGTTATTATTATATGATGATTATGATTTTTCTCGCCCATGTTATATTGATTCACATCCCTTATTCATCCTTTTAGATAGATTTCATCTAATCAAATTCTATGGACCCGACCCTAGATTCATGGAGCTAGTGCCTTATATTATTAAATTGACATATTAACAAGGAATATGAATCTCGATGGACTGAGTAGTTTATCATATTTTGAAATGGGATACAAACATATGTTAAACATTGAAACATGAAAAGAAATAATATATATAAACTCGTGTGAAAACATAAATAACTCCTATGTTATTTCTGCATTTCATTTATAATATACCTCTATATGTCTTGGTAAAAATAATCATACGAATGTGGTGAGGTCAAACACTCTATAAGCGTAATAATTTCAATAGAATATATCATATATTAAATATTGGTAATGCCGAATAACTAAACTCCCATTCCTTTTATAAAATAATAATGATCATATTATGGAAGGAATAAAAGTTGAATAAATAATTCCATATTAAAAAATAATCAAAGGTATTATACTAGTCTAATTACCACTTGAATGATCCATATAAATTTCATAATGAGGGAATTAATAGTGTATGACATCATAACCATACTGTCAAGGCCTTGTTACAAGACAATAATTATCAATTATGTCAAGGCCTCAAACCAAGACTATAATTTGTCTTATGAGACCTACTGATGCACTGAGGGTCTATAACATTCACTACAAAACACATACTAAATAAAATTAATTTCTCATATGAATGGTTATATACATGACCAACACAAAAAATCATATTTGAACTAATATATTAAATGTAAATAACTTTCCCCAAACTTTATGCATAAACACTAACCATATATAGTAAATTGGTGAATAGTTTTTTTATACGACATCCATATTCAAAATAATGATAACACATTAAATTAAATATGGAAGACAAAGTAATAAAATATTAACTTCAATGATATAGAAGAACATAAAAGTGTATTAAAATAGATGAAAATACTCTTATAAAATCAATGAGTAATTTATGAATAAAATAACCTTTTACATTTAAAAGACGAGGTTTTTTGAAAAATTAAATTTATAAAACTAAATGTGATATAAGTTAAATTTTTTTTCAATATAATATTATTGATTTTAAAATGATAATTTTTTGAAAATACAGAATATATAGTGCCCTAAAAAATATGGTAAAATTTGACAAATTCCCATGAATTAGGCTTGTATTACATTACGAATTTTTTATAGATCCTTTTAAAACATATAAATCCCTATAAATGAAATTAGAATTATTGGTATTACACATATATAGAAAATTATTATAGAATATATGAGGATTAAATATGAAAAATAAGAATTCTTTTTAAGTGCATATATAATAAATGTAACCGTAATGCAAGTGGATTTTTGGGTAGAAAACCATTACATCAATTAGTTTGTGTTCCTTACATTGTATCAATGTAATGAATAATAAAATTTAGTTAAATAAATTAGGTATTCCATAACATCCTCTATCGGTAATTTATTTATAATAACCATATTAGGTTCATTCATCTCCTTTTTGTGTTTAGAGATCCAATTACACTTTTTAGGGGTATTTTTTCCTTTTTCTTGACGATCATTTTACTTATATTCATGTATAGATAAACATTTGGAATAATAATGGGTTTCTAGAATAGATTTATTAAGATATTAGTGAACAAAAATAATGATTTATAATTATAATATTTGTTTGGATATTTGTAGTGGAGAATAATAATTATATAAAACATTCATAAGAATAGTTTCGGTTAATTGTCGGTTCATGATCAAAACAAAAAATTTTTTATTTAAAATAAATATGATTTGTAAATAATGATACCATAATCCCAAATAAGTTATAATATATATATTATATTCTTTTTCAACAATAAAAATTGTTTCATGACTATAATTGAATGTGGTAAAAGAAATTGAAAACCCATCATCCTCAAATGTGATAATTTAACACATATCAGATAGTGTTTTCATTTCTAGTATAAAATAAATGAAATAGAGAGATAATTAAGAAATATTATATTATCATAATAAAATTATAATACATGTATGTTATTTTATTCATCCCAACATTTTGATGAATGGATGTGAGTAAATAAAAAATAAAAGAAAGGAACTTGATATAAATGAAATGAAAAAGCTAAATTTAACTCTTGATAAATCATCCTTCACATATACATAGGGGAGCTGTTTTTTCATTTCTAGGAGACTAGTCGCTTTTGGGAATGGGTGGAGGATGTTGGAGGGTTATTCAGGAAGAATTTAGACGTTTTAGTTTGTTTGAGAGGAGTAAAGGGAAGAGCTTGTGAGGGGGTTTTTTATAGTGGAGGAGAAGATGGTTTCTTTATTATTTTACTCTTTATTTTATTATTTCTCTCAAGATTACATAATTTTTTATTCATTTTACACATAATAGTAATAAATAAATGTTATTTCTAACCTAGTTTTCTTACATCAGTGTTATATCACTTATTTACCAAAAAATAAGGTATTTAATATTTACTGTAAATTATTGTATTTTACTATTAACCCAAAATTCATGTATTTATAAAAAATAAAAAAAAATTATCCCAACTATTTTTTGTTTTATATAATTAAAAAATGAACTCAATATTTTTAAAAAAACTTATAAATTATTTTAATTTAATTTTAAATGAAATAAAAATTTTCTCAAAAAAACAACATTAATACTATAACATGTTTTATAACACCTTGTGAAGTTAATAAAGGTCCCATAAAATAATCTTATAACCACAGAAAAATAAAAAATGTTATATTTACATATTATTAAAATATATTTCCATTTTAAAATAGTAAATTAAAACTATAATTGAAATCCAAATATTTATGACTTACAAAAATACAAATACATATATTATAATCATTATTTCACTTATACGATCTATAAATTGTATTTATACAGTCATTGATGAATTTTATTTTCTTATTATATTTTATATTCATTTCCATTCATAAGAGTAACCTTACTATTACAAGTTTTTGTTACAATTCATATGGGAATGTTAATATTTATAAAAAATTTCATTTTTCTTTTCAGACTCTAAATATATTACAAAAAGTAATCATGTTTGTCAGTTATTTTAAATTCCCATCATAATGGTGGAACAATTATGTTTACTGGATAGGTTATATGTAAAGGGTGTTTTGTAGTGACTCATTTTTTAATGAATTCAATATTAAATTTATTCTCATAATAATGTGGTTTTACATTATACCATCCTTTCAATAATTTCATCCTCTAAATTACTAGAATGTAACCACACAAATAGATTTGGTTTATTGTTCATCATAATATCTTCAGGATCCCATATTGCCTCTTCAATGTTATGATTTATCCAATGTATCATAACTAGTCAAGTCATCTAATTCATCAACACTTTTTCTTTACTATCTAAATGTCGGATTGGCTCTTCGCATTAATGATATGTAATGTTCCAATTCTATAAATTCAGAAGTGATGACATGAATTTGGTCTGGCATGTACATTATCAGTAACGAGACATGGAATAAATTGGGTACTATGTATAGGCTAGGTTGAATATCCAAATGATTTCAATACCAGAAATTTTATCATGAGTACAAATAGTTCATATTTACCTAGGGTTCATTTTTCCTTTCTCAAAAATATTTTAACACCCTTCAATAGAGATACATTGAAGAAAACATGATCTCCCATATGAAACTCAAAATCCATCATATAGTTGTTAGAATTTATATTTTCTATTCTATAAGATTCATTGATATGGCCTTGAATAATCTATGTATTCAATATTGATTCATCCACAAGATCTTGGCTTAATATATTCCATTCACCGACATCATCCATACTTCTTTGAATATGACATATATTTCCATACAATGATTCAAATGGTTCCATTTGAATACTGGAAAGGAAACTATTATTGTAGGAAAAATCCCTCAAGGATAAATAATGAAATATCATATCTTGAAAGTAGAGAGAGAAAGTTTTCAAGACAACTACCAATGTTTGGATTATTCTTTCTGATTGCACATCATATTTAGGATGATAACAACTACTTAAATGAAGCTTAATATCATAAGAATTATGAAGACTTTTCCATAATTTTTATTTAAATAATGGATCATGATCATAAAATATTTATTGTAGTTCTCCATTATTTCTTACAAAATAATTGATATAGAGTCATGAAAGGTGATCCAGTGGAAAATAATTCCTTATTGCTAAGAAATTCGCAGATTCTGTAAGGAGATCAACAATTACACATATTGAATTATTATTTCATTGAGTATTGGGTAATCTAGTAACAAAATCCATTATGATGTCATCTTATTTCAATGATTTAATAAGTTGATGTTGCATAAATCTTCTAGGATTTTGTCGTTTGGCCAACACATATTGATAAACTAAACATCTTGACATATAATCATCAAATTCCCACATCATTTTGTCACACCAAAAATATTCCTTCAATTCTCAATACATTTCTGTGCTACCATGGTTTCTAGAGTATATCGAGATATGGGAATCTTCCAAAAACATCTTTTTTCACATGGGTATAGTGGGAACACATAGACTCTTCCAAAATTTAAAAATTCAATCTTCTCATAATATTTAGAAAACATTCCCCCTTTTATAAAATTAATTCTATTTTAAGATTCTCTTAATCTGGATAAGATATTTCAATGCTATGTAATATTGATGGTATGGAAACTAATTGAAAAAGTATTGATGTTTCACCATCTTGATAATTCCCACATCCATATTCTCAATATCCATTTCTAATGGATCCTTTTCATTCAAATTTATGTAGATAAATCCAAGATCATACATGCTCAATTCCTCAAAAATCATATTTTCCATTACTTGCTGGTAGTATATATTACAATCATTTTACATGAGTAGTAAGAGACATAAATATTTTCTTATGTTGAGATCTTTTTGTGTGAAGATGTAATTCATTCTATTATGATATTTATATATCTCACATCATTCACCATACATATAGAGTATCCATATTTTTTTGAGATAGTAATGCAGAAACTAACTATAGATCATGTGTATGATAGTTTTGATAATAATTTTTTAACTTCCTTGATGCATAGGAAATAAATATATCATTCTGTATAAGGTCAAATACATGTAATTTCTTGGATCCATCATTGTAGATTTTAAATCCATCATTCCCAATGGTAGGTTTAGTATTATTTCATTCACTAAAATCTTCATTGATTAATTTATTCAGTCAAAAAATTAATTAGTTCATATGAACCTAAACTGTTTACATTCAGTCTTGGTCATAAGGATGGATAAATGAGTGATGTTTTGGTTCAAATTTTGATAATAACATACTAAACAAATAAAAATTTGTTCCTTAGTTATGTTCAGCGGAGTAATCCATTCTTGAACAACCTTTGTCTTCAAAGGATCAACAAATATTATATCATTAGAGATAATGTCCACAAGAAAGGAAACTGATTGAATCCAAAATTCATTAATTCTAAACATATCATATAATTAATTTAATTTAAGAGTCCTCAAAATAGTAGGAATGTTATTTTCATTATATTCATATATTTTGGAGTATCCATGTTATCATCAACAAATAAAACCACAAATTAATCCTGATATTCCATGAAAAATCAATTCTTTATATCAATTAAAATATATGGTGCATTAGTTTGATCAAAAGGAGTTACTATAAACTCGTAATTCCCATCTCATGTTTGAAATATACATTTTTTCATGTCTTCCTTCCTCATTGGAAATTGATGGAATAAACATCGATGGGGAATCTATCAAAAAATTTGAGCTCCATGATGCTGATCTAATAAATCATCAATGCAAGGTAGGGAATACATGTTCTTTATTGTTATATCATTGATCTCTATTTATTCATTTCATAGTCTCATGAATAAATCTTTCTTCTTACAAAAATATTATGGGATACCCATGGAGAAACAATATGATGAATAAATTCCTTATCCAACAATTCACCTAGTTGTTAATTTAGTTCCACTAATTCATAGTGGCCATTTTATATGGGGACATTGATATGGTCCTTATATTAGGAATTTTTTTAATGGAAAACTCAATTTCATGATATGGAGGAATTCCCAGTAAATTTTCTTGAAGGACATCAAAATATTCTTCCACAATAGGTACGTACTATATTTGAACATTCCATTCTTCGCCCATATTAATTATGTCCCCTTACTCCCTAATAATTAGATTTAGTAGTGATAGATCTATATAAGAATCAGATAGTGGTTTTTTTACCTAAATATTAGTGATTCCATATCATCCTCAATAATTATATACTCATTCTTTTTGCAATAAATATTTTCATCATGGTTTGAATTCCAATCCATAATGACTATTATATCAAATTTAATCATGGAAATGACAATAAAATCAGTAGATAAACTAAGTATATATGTTATAATAAGGACCGCCTAAAAAACATTGTTTCTATTACACCTCCCATAGGAGTAATTACTAAAAAATACCCTACTAAAACAAATTGTAAATATCAAAATTTCATGTAAAATTGAGATGATATTAACGAATTCAATTATCGAAAATAAAATAAAGCATTTGTTTTTTTCAAGGATATGATTAATGTACCATCCACCAAATCATTTAGAACTTCAACCTATATATTTTTTCATGCATAAGATTAGCTTTTTCCCATCAATTCTTTGTTGAATGTTTCACTGATGCATATGAAGTTAGTTTACATTATTTACTATCAATGTGAACTTGTATCATTGAAAATTGGTATATTTAATCTTCGAAATAAAATCCTGATATGGTTGGATTTTTTCTCCACACTTGTAACAAACTCTCATTCGCTTCAGGAATGATCCATGGTGTCTCATCCCACCATTACTACAGGATAAAAGTTAAAATATTTCCTTCATAACCATTTCCTTATTTTATATTCCATATTTTATTCTAACCCTCTATTTCTCTGATTTTCTTTTAATTTCATAAGACATAGAAAATTACTTTTATATCTTGATAGAAAATGAGACTGTATCTACATATGATAAGAAACATCGGGAGGCCAATTGCCTTTATAATAATATTTTTACACAATCAATGAATCAATAATCCTTTCTCCTAGTATCATGTATGTATTTGGTGACATATCTTGATATCCATGTTATGTTAACATAATATTTTTCAACAAATTCACCCTCCTTTTGCCTCAGATTCAGGAATTTCCATTCCATATCAACTCTTTATTCATGAGCATAATATATTTCCTAGAATATTTACAAAAAATTTGAATATAACATTGTTTCTATCTCTTCCACCTCCTTTGTGTTTCCAATTAACGAAAACCAAAAATATTTATCTGCTGATTGATAATAAAATTACTTGACAAACATCTCTATTTGGATACATCCCAAAGTGTGATATTTTTTATATTGGGATCTTTTCCACTACTCATCAAAAAATATGAATTTAGTACCATTATATTATAGGGTATGTTGTAACATAAATTGTTCCAACATAGCTCCTCCATATTATTGACAAGGAGGCTCCATATGGGTATGGTTTTTTTATTATCTTATATAGTTGTCCTTTTATAGTTGTATGTTTTTCCAAACCAGTCATTACTCCAGAACCAATGTCATTATCTTTTTATCATAATGTAATAACTAAATGGGATACATGTGTTAATGCAGTCTCATTTCCATCCACTGCGTACCATCTCTAAATAATGGCAACTCAAAATTAGGTTATGAATCGAAATGTATTATATCAATGAATACAAATAAATATAATAAATCAAAATTCTATACATATCTAATATCATCATCATAAACAGGGTTTCATTATGGGAAATTTTATATTTACATCCTTCATAATGAATTTTTTAAGAAAATATGAATTATTATGAGCATATATCCAAAGAGTTTCAATTCATTTGTCCAGTAAGTCCCATTGTCATGTACCTGGATACCCTAGTCCATGCCACAAACTCCTTATCAGAGTTTTCACTTCTATGTTCATCTTTACCCAATCTGCGACCACTTAAAGTATCCTGATTGGGATTAATTTTATAGAAATATCCACATAATATTTTCATTACCTAAAATTATAGGATGTTATTATATGTGTATCCTAATATACTATCATAGGATTTTGGTCCATAATATAGTTTTCTAAATATTATTTCTATGTTTTCTACAAATATTTCTTTGATACCAACTGTTAGGACCCAACCCTTGTCACCAGGAGTTGGAGCCTTATTTTTTACATTATAATATAAACAAGGACTATTCATCCAAAATGATTGATTATTTTAGAATATTTTGAAATAAGATACAAATATCAGTTTGACAATAGAATATAAAAATAAATAAAACATAGAAACTCCTTTGGAAACATGCATAACTACATGGTTATTTCGACATGCCATTCATAATATACAACCTCATATCGACGAAAATATAACCATAAGAAAGGGTTGATCTCAAACAACCATTAAGGGTAGGAAATAAAGTTAAAAATATCATAAACATAACTATTAGGCATGGTGAATAACTTAAAACACATTCCTTTAGAAAAATAAACCAGAATACATTATGGTAGGAATAAGATCTGAATAAATAATTCCATAATAAAACATCGCCAAGGGTATTCAAGTAGTAGAATAACCACATGAAATATCAATAATATGTTCATAATGAGGGA
This sequence comes from Viscum album, assembly GCA_963277665.1. Lineage (NCBI taxonomy): Eukaryota > Viridiplantae > Streptophyta > Magnoliopsida > Santalales > Viscaceae > Viscum > Viscum album. The sequence goes on along the minus strand of OY728121.1, from coordinate 741,848,171 downwards.
ATTCATAATACAAGACATCATAAATATACTGTTAAGGCCTCGTGTCATGACCATAAATATCCATTTTGTCATGGCCTTTTGACAAGAACATAGTTTTTCTCATGTGACCTATAGATTCACCGAGGGGATATAGTGGGCCCCAAATAACACATACTAAGGCAAATTAATTCCCCATATTAGAGTGGATAAAAATAAAATATAATAAAATATTCATATTCATATTTAAACTCAAATATGATATGTATATAAATTTCCCAAACATTAATCCTAAACACTAACCATTCTGGGTAAATTACTGAATGGTTTAATTATTGCACAACCATTTTAAAAATAATCATAATCCTATAAATTAATTGCGGTAAAATATATAATAAAACATTAATACCAATAATACATAATAATTAACAAGTGTTATGAAATATATAAACATAATCCTATAAAATCATCAAGTAATTCTTTAGATATTTATTCTTTTACTGGTAGAAGAAGAGTTACTTTGTAAGTTGTTTTTATAAAAACATAATTGATTTAAGAGTGTATTTATAAATAAATTGAGTTATTTTATAAAGGGCGTTTTTTTTAAAATATATTATACTGTAACCTTAAAAATAGGTAATAATTTGGTTAATTCTCTTGAATCATGCTTGTATTATGAGAATAATTATTTAAAGATACTTTTAAAACATATAAATCACAATAAATGAAAGTATTATTCACTATTGTACACATATATAGAAAATTATCTTAGAATATATGGGGATAACAATGAATAAATAGTTATTTAATTGATTTATTTATAGAATAATAGTAACCCAAATGAAGGTGGAGGTTTGGGTAGAAACCCCATACCTTATGTCTGTTGGTGTTCCACATTTGATATTTGTGACATGAATAATAAAATTTTGGTTGTTAATTTAATTATTAATTATCCTTCTATTTATTTAATTTATTTATAAAAATTTAATTAGGATAATTCATTTCATGTTGATGGGTTAAGAGATCCAATTTTATTGTTTGGAAGTGTTTTCTTCCTTGGTTTCCGTAATTGGTTAACATATATTCATTTACAGAGTACCAATTACAATGAAAATAGATATACATAATAGATTTGGTATGTTATTACATAACAATAATAATATTAAATTGTTCAAATATTAATTTGGTTATTGGATGTTATGATTAGTCATTATATAAAACAGTAATGACTGTTATCTAGGGTAATTGGTTGTTTTTTATCACAACCAACACTTTTTAATTTAAAAATTAATATCTTCTGTACCGAAGGATTTCATAACATTAAATAAGTTATAATACATATAATATACTCTTTTCAAAAATAAAAATGTTTAAATGGCCATAATTTATGATGGTAATAAAAATTCAAATGACGTAATCATTTAATGTGATAAATTAACACATCTTGGATGGTGTTTTCATTTCTTGTATAAAAGAAGGGGAAAATTATATGCTGATAAATTATTTCTTTATCATAAAAATTTAATAGTACATATAATGTATTGGAGTAGTCAAAATTTATTTATGAAATTATTTTAGTAATGAAGAAGAAAATAAGGGAACATTAAATAAAAAATGAAAATAGAAATTTACCATGTGAAATAATCTTCATTGAGAGCCACATTAGGGGATAGTTTTTTTTCGTTCTGTGAATCCAAGGGCTTTCGATCATAGGGGAGGAAACATGGAATATAATTGATCGAAATTAAGTCAAGGAACAAAGCATGAGAGAAATTAAGAAAAGAGGGAATAAGGAGGGTTTTCATGGTGGCGGATAGGAGGGTTTTCCTATTATTTTACTCTTTTTATTATTATTTATCTCATGACAACCAATAGTTTTGATTCATGTGAACCATAATAGTAATATGTGAATGTTATTTCCAAAATAGTGGGATTACATCATCCCTACATCACTTATCTACCAACAGGTCAAGTATACAGAATTTATCATAAACTATCATATTTTAATAACAGACCAAAACTCTAGTATTTTAAATTAATCCAAAAAATTTACAGTGACAATTTTTCGATGTATATATTAAAAAATTAAATTAATTTTATGAAATTAAATTTTTTAATATTTTTTACATAGTTATTAAAAAAAATCATAATTTATTCCAAAAAAAACTGGAAAACTAAGACTCATTTCATTACACACTGATAAATAAATCAATGTCCCATAAAGATTTATTATAACCATAATAAAAAAATGTAAAAATTTAAGATTAGAATTTATGAAAATAAATTTCTTTTTTAAGTTATTAACATTATAAAAAAGATTTTATAAAGTATTTATTACATAAATATTACTAATACTTATACTCTAATCATTTATTAATATATAATATGTGTAAATTGTATTTATACACTCATGGTTGAAATTACTAAATTTTTAGCTGATTTAAAATTAGTTACATTTCAGAATAACAACATTAATATTATTAAGGGTTTGTCACTATTCATAAGTGAGTGTCACTATTCAATGAAAAATTATGTTTGTCTTATCAGACATTAAATATCATAAAGAATTTAAACATGTATGTCAGTTTTTCGAAATTAAAATCATAGAGGACGAACATTTATATTTAATAGCTAGGTTATAACAAAGTTTTGTTTTATAAATACTTAGTGTTTCAGGAAGTCAATAATAAATTTTTTGAAATATCATGGGGTGTAACACCATTTCATTAATGTGTATCATCAAGTGATTACATTAACTAAAATTAACATGCGAGACACTAAGAGGATAGAGATAATGGAATAAAATATTTGTATCTGTTTTATTGGATAAATTTAATGTTTAATCCAAATTTATCAATTATAATAATCCTTCTGTTTCCAAACATTATATAATTTATATTTTATTTTTCTTAAATTGATGTTATAGTATAGAAATAAAAAAATTTTGTTTTGATGAATACATTGGATTTATCTTTCAATTTTCATTCTCATTTTATTCTTTGTCTTAATTCATCAATTGATATTATTATATTTTGGGAATACCATTATACACCATATAATGCTAGATTAGAATGATTCTATATCTGTAAAAAAAACACTAAAGCATTATCCTCATTTTATATAGACACTATATTTAAATTTTAATAAGCATGTATTTGAGAATCCACAATTTTTTGATCAAATATAATTTGACAAGAAAAAAAAACATGGAATTATTTCCTAACTCTATCAGTCTTCCAAAAATGAACTAATATATTATAAATATTTTTATATTTTACCTTCATCTTTATAATGTCATCATGAATCAATCCTTTCAGTCTGGTCATGAATATATTATTGTGTGACCATTATACAAACATCTAACAGAATATTAATCGAATAATTCATTTGTGTATTAATTTGATTATTTGATGTATTACTAGTCACAAAATTCATTCTTTCATAACATGTTATCATTTATTTAACATTACCCCAAACCCAATGATTCATTCATTTTTCTTATTGATGAAATGTTATAATTAATATTGAATACCATATATTAATAAATATCACAACATAAGAAAAACCTCTAAACATGAATCTTCTTTATTGATATGTATTATATCGAAATACATTATTATGGTGTACTTCATATATTCAAATAATAAAATTCAATATAAATTGTGGATGTCATAAAATAGTTTATTCTCACATTTATTTTGTTGATGATATAACATGCACTATCATTAAAATGGTTTTTTGATAACATTCTTATTTTTTTCTCATCTAAAGGATCACTATTCATCATATTTTTCATGATTGCACCCCATTATTTGGGGGTATTATATTCAAATTATCATATTATTTTTTAATGAAATGTATAAAACTACACTCATAATAATATTGACTAATTTTATTTGATCACCTATATAAATCATTAAAGTATTAAAATCTATTTTTTAAAATGGATTAATTTTCTATGGATTTTTATTTTATTGTGAATATCATCTATTTTCATAAAAATTTCAACACATTAATACAGAACATATATAATTTCCATGACTTATTAATGTATTTTATAATTACGATTCTTCTATTCCAAATTATTAAAATGACCAACAATAAACAATTATATTTCTCTAATTCATTTTTGTGTAATATTTCTATGTTTAATAGGGTATGTAACAATTTTTTGGAGAACCACCATCCTTTTATACAGAAAATAATGAATATAACATTATAAATATTTTATCATCTAAAAACTTTTGGAGTATTTATGATTATTTTTTATCTTCATTCATTCTGTAGATATTTTTTCAAAAAATATAACTACAATTAAAATAATATAGGTACATATGGAATTATCATGACCGTGTAATTCAATCATCTAGAATGATTATTACATTTAGTATATGTATTATCTAATTCAATTATTATAATTATTACTATCAATAAATTATTTTTAGGTATTATATCTATTTTTACTATTATAGAAATTTTATACATATAGAGATTCATGGTTATTCAATATAACAGAAAATTCAAAAAAATGTAATATTGAGAGACTTCTAATCATCCTCCTTTAATCACAACTTGTCTTCTCAATGATCCATTATCATAATTGGCCATTAATCATGGTTTTGTCAATATTAATTCATATAATATATAATATGCACCACCATTTTAACATTATACATTAGTTTAGAGGAATTAAGAATCCTTTGAACAATAAAAAATCATTCCATTTCGTGGAAACATTTTACAAAATCTATATCAATGAAATATTCCTCAAAATCAATTATTTTCAATTCATACACAACATTAGAAAATATTTTATTTTTATGGTAAATTTTTATCCATTTTTATTACATTTTGTAGAGTTTTTATAAGGCTATACGAGTTAGATGATGTCTCTCTAAGATAATTAGATTCTTTTTCCAGATATATTTTCACTTAACAATGATCTTTGATAGATTTAGTAATAAAATTTATAATTTCATTTCATAGATTATTATTATGATCATTTAGTAGATAATGATTTAATAAATTCATATGTCTCTATAATAAAATCAATTCAATTAAATATAAGAATCATAATGAAATGAATTTTTCAAAATTATAAAACTCTAATTGACATTAGTTTGTGGTTTCAATGGATTTACTATTTGACTATTCTCATCATCAATAAGTGAAAAAAATATAGTCATTTATGTCTTCACATAAATCTCTTGATTATTATCTTATATAGTTACTTCATTTTCTACATTAATGTATGCTCATAAATTTTTAGGAATTATATACTTCATAATATCTATAAAATTACATTAGAGAAAACATATCATCACTTATGACATACTGAAAATTTGGGAATGACCATTGATAAGGGGGATGAGTGGTCTTATTTTTATAAATGTTTTTATACTATTTTTTCCAATGGATCTGGTTAATGTTCATGATCCAATACGTGATATATCATAGGCGCATATCATATAATAAAATAATATGATATGAAGAAACACATGGTATATATAAGGTTTTATATAAAGTCATATTCAATTCCATGTTAAATAGATGATCCAACAAGGATTATCCACTATTATATTACCATAGATTATAATGGTTTAGTTAATAAAATATTACATACCATATTAATCAATAACTACATGGATACAAGTTATACCTCTAAGACATACAACTCTTCCCCATCATTTATATAAAGAAACACCAATTTTCTTCTCCTCATTATGAATATAGATACTTACCATCATTAATACTCATTAGAAATAAGTTAGTTACCCTTTACAAAATATAATTCTTCTTCATAGTGTTAACCATATAAGATAAATTCAACATCATTTTCCTGATTGATATACCACAATAACCATACTGGATATTATATTCTCATATGAAACATCACGATCATCAATATATTCTTGGTATAATTTTGTTAGTTTCAAAAATAATTCCCAATAGATCTTACATACTCATGATCTTTTCATGATACATAATTAATTTAAATTATAGTATTTTTTGTCATGTCAAATTTTTCATCAGTACCTTATATGTTATTCAAAATAATAGGAATGAATTCTTCAGTATTTATATCAATTTATTATATCATTTGAATATGAATGATTGATGCCCAAAAACCAATCAAAATTAATTTTAAAAAATATTATTTGTTAAATCCATCAATAAAAAATCATTGAATATACACAAATACACATCATTTATGTTGGGTACATTTCATTATTTGACACATTTATAAACCACAAAAAATATAAAATATAAATGTATTTATTTTATATTTTCATAATAATTTTATACCAATAATCTATATTCAATTTGGTATCTTCCACACAAACCGATGTAATTAGATGATGTAAGAAAAGACTTGGATTTTCCATTTTGTTTTTTAAATTTTTTGGGATCATAACGAGTTTTTGGAATTTGAAGACTAGTGATTATGAGGCCCAAAGTTCCTGGAATGAATTTCTTAACTTTTTAAAGGAATGTTTAGTAAATTTAGAGACATCATTCTCTATATTTTCAACTGGTACTCAGATTTATAATCTGAGGGCACCATTAAATCCACAATGCCGAGATTCTCTTGAGAGTAGCATCACTCTGACCGCATAAGGACATGAGAAATTTATTTTTTTGTCATTAAATGGAATAATAAAATAACAAATTTATTTTTTTATCATTTTAATTTCTTACAATGGACGAGTGATGGATATGGGACCGACAACATGTCAATCCATTAAATGGATCGACTCTCTATTACATTTAACCAACCCGTTGAGAATTTTGGTGGTCCAGTAATTAAATGAACCTCATAAATTCATTGGATAATTACCCATATCTTCCCCCAATCTGTTTATATGGAGCGTGGGGTGGGGTTTCAGAATGTCTAAACCAAGCGATGCAGCACTGTCAATGTACCACGATGAAAACCACCTGGAGTACAAGACTGGTTTCAGCAAGCGGTGACATGCACCACCGAATCATGAAAGAATGAAAATGAAAAATGAAGATCCATAGATCATCTTTAGTGTACATCTTATCCATGTAGTGGGATTGTTGTGAAATTCATCCTTATGAGATAAATTGTTGACCAGATGATATGATGCTAACGCGGAGGGAATAGGCCAAACAAACAAGTCTCGGACCCTACGCCTCATATGTTTTTCTCTTATTATTATAGAATGCTTTTCGAAACAGAGAAACAAAATGTATCAAGAGGACAGGTATCGGTGGGGGTAACCATAGAGCCTCGTAGGCTTTGATTATACAGAAACAGAAAAATAGTGCATTAGGTGGCCTTTGGAGAAAACTATCAACGCACTATACAGGCGGTGACGAGCGCTAGCTAGAAGAGACTCGCAGCAAGCGGCTAAAGGCTGTGGGAAGCAGTGTACCACTGCACGCCTCGGCGGCCGGCCCGATCTGGCTGCGAGGGAAAAGGGCGGCGACCACGGGCATTGTCAACGGCATAATACATGGCTAGCATGCCTTGATTGGGGGCACATCGTGGCATGGAGATGCCCCACATTGTAAGAAACTAGTGAGCCATTTTTTTGACCATTTGATGTGGTCGGACACCATCCCACCAGCTGGGCTAAATGGCACTACAACCATGGGGCCATGGGAGTTGGTGGTACACCTTCGGGCATAATAGGTCGTGCCCGGGCTGACTGATTGGGTTCAACCCATGACTTTGCGGGCTACTAGGGGTGGGATCAACTCCAACCGGTGAGCAGGGCCAATCATGGCCCAAGCCATAGAACCAATGGGCTGACCCCAACGGGCCGAACCCAGTGAGCCAGTCTGACCCTTTAAGATCCAGACTTAGGTGGGGTTAGGTAGACCCAATGAACCATTTAATTGGGTCTGTCAGACCGAGTCAGACCTAGCCCATACCGAACCGTCCCTTGAATAAATAAACAATAATTACTGATGAACCAGGTGTCTCTATGACACAATGTCAGTTGCATTGGGTACCCTTTTAAAAATGTTCAATTTGACATATTCTGGCAGCCCAACCGAGCAGGGTCGGACTGAGTTTCAATCAACTCCATTTCACAGATATTGATGTTACTAACATGCCATAAGACTAGTCGATGCACTATATGTGGAAATACGATAATTGAGACAAGGAGGTCAATAGAAGATATGTTATTTGTTATTTTATGGAGTTTGACATGTGACTTGGGATGGATAAAATTAACTTAAATTAGTCCCTTTATTCAAAATTTCCTATACCTCATAGACCGGGTGCCCGACCGACACGTAGCCTTTCATGTTGGGACCCCAATGAGGTCCAGTTCCTTAGGAATAATTTTTTTAGTAATTTGTACAATTTGAAATATGACATATGTCTTGAGAAGTGTTTCTCCTTGAATCAACTATGCTAAATGTGGGAATCCTTTGACCGACTGTCTTTGAAGTAATGACCATGTGTGGTTATGCATCGAAGCGATCCTATGTAGATCAGCATCAATTGATCCTATGTGGATCAACATCTTTAAAATCCAGTGTGGATCAGCATCATATAGACCTGGTGTGGATCAGTATCTAGAAATCCTATGTGGATCAGCAATGTGCGACCAAATGAGGATCGACCTTACAGTGGCCCATCCAGGGTCAGTTATATACGACCCTGTGTATATTTAAAATGATAATACTCCCTCATGGACCAGTTCAAGAATAATTTTCATAGAATAAAATGAAATATCTTAAGGCTAATTATTTTAGTTATTGATATATGGGTTCTATAACTTTTTTGAGATTAATATTTTTTTATTCTTTGTTATTTAGGTCATTCTTTGGGGATTTCCTTGGTGAATTTGAATACAATATGGGGCTCGACATCCCTTCTGGGTATGGCTATAATTCCCCCTACATGGGAATTGCCTTCATGTTGTTGTTTCTAGTGCAGACAATGAGCAGATTGGCTGAGAAATGGTTTATCCAGGACCAGGTGATACACAGAGGTGATTAGCTGATGAGGAGAGCAGTGGAGACAAGATGTACTTACCCGTCATGTAAGATTCTCATGGGGATACTCCAGGAGTTGTTTTCTATTATTTAGTTGTAGTTGTATCTTTTAGTTGGTCTTGTATTCTGGCATCATTACATTAAGTACATACATTTAATAATATAGTTATACTTTGTGGTTTTGTCTTGTTGTGTTCTTGGGTAGTGTGTTTGTACTTGTTTGAATTCAATGCCTTCCCATTTTATTGATAGTATTTTTTAGTGATAGTCTCCATCCCAAGGCATATGAAAGGATGACAGGATCAGTTTGCGATATTTCTTACACTGAGAGGGGGATGAATCATTGTTGGGGACTTTTTAAACCAATTCCAACTTTTATCCCTGTACCTCGTGACCTGTTAGGATCTTTATTCTCTTATTATCTTTTCCATGTCGCATGCAATAATAGAAAGCAGTAAAAATATGAACACGATATTTTTACAAGGTTCACCACTAAATAAGAGTATCTACGTCATTGCCATGCATGGGTACGACCACTGCATGGAGTCACCATTATAATGTGCTTTGATTTTACAATGCAGTGGCTAGGAAAGCAATCCTCTAGCCCGTGTAAGTCCCTACACATTAGAGGGGGGTCAGAAACAATCATCTTCCTTGGACTGGTGATGACCTATCCCAACATACATCATCTAGCTGGTTCTTTATACTGTCTATGGAGAAAGTCTTCTTCTTTTTCAAAAGGTATGTTCTGCTCTTGATCTTCATCAGTGCCCTTCACTTGATTACTTGCAAAGCTGTAGGCAAGTAATTCTTCGTGTCCTCTTCTTTTCTTCTTCACTAGTGCAAAACCAGGTGCACTAGGAATTCTTCTTCTTTAGTACACTAACAGAATGCACTAGGAACCCTTCTTTCATAGAAAGAATCACATATTCCAATGTGATTAATTAGGAAATTAAGACCAGCTGACATGGTATCATCAAAGTGAGTTCTACTCTTGTTCATAAATACATGTGATCATGCATATGGAATGTAGGTGAACTATTTTCCTTCTTCTTGTTTCCTCTCCAGAAGATGGCAGGAACTCCTCGAACAAAAACATCATATGTGACCACTTCCACTTGCACGCCCTATACTTGCGTTCCTACAACATGTGTTCCTCTTATTTCACACTGCTACTTGCGTTCCACAACATGCACATAAATAAATTCCCAAAATACATGCATGGAAGACTTGCGCGGAAACACATGCGCTGGAGACATGTTCGAAAAAAAATTCGCACAGACTTTCACGGCAACGCGTAGACTTGCGTGGCAACACATGCGTGTCGTATAAATAACCATCAGCTTTCGCGCCACTTCAGATTGTGTGCCACTTTCTACACTTCCGCTTTCATAGATCAAATATAATTCTTAAGTGTTGAGCCTTAAGAAATGAGGAGGGTAGTTGCCTATTTATAGGAATTTTGGGGACTTGCGCACCCCATACTTTCACGCCTCAACTTGCGTGCCGCTCCATCCCTTGCACACCACCTTATTTTCTTTTACATATTTTGATATCATGATCTTTGAAATATGGCTTGCATGACTCACTTGCGCGCCAATACTTGCGCGACACACTTGTTCCCCAAGACTTTCGCTCCAAATACTTGCGGGCCATTCTTTACTTGCGCTCCACTTTCTTTCCTTTGCCATTTTTCTGAAAATAATTCTCTTTTAAATATGACTTTTGAGCCTCTACATACTTGCATTCCTACTGTATACTTGCGCGACTACTACATACTTGCACGCCTACCGCAGAACTGCGTGCCTACTCATTTCCTTCGCCATATTTTTGATCTGATGATATTTGTGATATGAATTTGGCAGAAACACTTCTTTGTGTCTCCCTTTACTTCATAATACTTGCATCACAAGTTCTCCAAACTTATGATATTTGTGAAATACAAATCAGAAAAGCATCGTCTGGTTTATCCATTCTTTTTGGAATATGAATTCAAAAGTACTTCTTTCATCCTCACTTCAAATCCTCAATTATTCTTCAACCATTCTTATATATATGATACATCACCATTATGATCCAATCATCCTCTAATGGATGATACTTCTCCATTCTTCATTGTTGTAAACAATGCGTCACCTTTGACACATGTTCATTGAACTTAGGATCAGTTCCACAATCATCTGAATTTATATTCATAGAGAATTACTCAAGTATGACATCCAATGCTATGATTTCATAGTAATTCTCCACTCATCCTAACATCAGCCGATCTCCATTAACATTGGATTCCTTCTTTATCACTTTCATCATTTTGTCCCGCATTGACAACTATTGACAAAAAATAAAATCTTCGCACACAAAGTGGTCCCAACAATCTCCCCTCTGTATTTTTTTGTCAATACCACAAAGTCTTCTCAAATGAATGTGTCAATGTCAAAATGATAATCTTATCTCTCAAATAATGTGTCACCTTTGACACAAGTTCTTCAAACTTAGGATTAGTTCAACAATCGTCTGAATTTATCTACTTATAGAATTACTCAAGTATGACATCCAATGCAATGATTTCATAATAATTCTCCATGAATCCTCACTTCAGCCGATCTCTATTAACTTTGGAGTCCTTCTTTATCTCCTTCTTCATTTTGACCAGTATTGACAACTGTTTACAAAAAATACAATCTTCACACACAAAGTGGTCCCAACAATCCCCCCCTTTGTATTTTGTTGTCAATACCACAAAGTATTCTCAAATGAATTTGTCAATGTCAAAATGATAATCTTATCTTTCCCTTTAACTTATGTCTCTTCCCTAGATATTCATTTCATTTCTCTCCCCCTTATAGACAAGAAATACAAATTTAATGGTATAGAGGGTATCATTCTATAATTAATCAATGTGCCATCAATCATTTCACTCTAAGTCTACTTGTGCAATGCTCGGCGTAGAAAACAAGAGGATTTGATTTAGAAAACAAAGATATCCATTACCCACTTAATATGACACCTCATGATATAAGAACTCATACACTTGTCTTTAAGGGGTTTTCACTTTCATTTCAGGCCAAAGATATTGAGTTTGAATGAAATAATCAACCTGAAATTCCTGCCGTCACTTCAAAAAATGGATCAAAAACATTCATGTGCAATTGGCATGATAAGTGGGCTTGGATCACATTAAATCTTCTTATGTCATTGATTATCATTGTTACTCCCCCTTTGTAGAATGATCTTTATTTTGAGTAACCAAGGATGAATGATTTAGAAATAACATACCATTCCCAATTACATGATCTTCATACAATCTTCAGAGTAGTTGAATTTAGTACCAACTGAAATTGATACTTATTGAGATAATGACATTCAAATCTTCATCACGTGTATCCATCTATATAGAACACTTATCATCACTGAATCTCAAGTTATACACTTGATATATTACATCACCTTCAATTCCCTGTATTTAAAGAACAAATACAATACACAAAGATTTAAGGGAATAGGGTGGATCCTCCATGATTCTTAAATGTGAGCAGGAGGGATGAGATGATTTTCTCAACCAGGATGCTCCATTTTCTCCCCTCCTCAAACATTCACATTTGATCATTATTTTTGAATGTAGCTGTCTGGATCTCAATACTTCTTCTATCTCTTTGTGTGTGAGTCGTCTTTCTTCCGGAGAATTCCAAGAACTAGAATCTCTTGGTCCATCATTCATCCTATTCATGAATTCTTGTTGGGATGGAATAAATTCAAAGAACTTTCTAACAGTGTGACCAGCCTTGTTGCACCTCACACAAATATCTTATTTGTCTTCATGTAGAATGTTCTTTTTGGTTTTAGCACTAGCCTTAGCTTGTGCATCTTCCATCTTTCTCATTCTTTCCAAATCTTCTGGCCAAATCACCAAAATATCATTAGGGACTGAGGCATCAAGAATGGATATTCTACATGGATTCTTTTGAGTGGATTCCTTCATAGTAGTTCTTTTGGATGAACCAACCTTCACCTTCTTGTACATCAAATCCAAGGACTTCTCATTTTTCCTCATTGTAATCTTCATGGGATCATTTTATTTTGCAACATACTTATGATTACATCCCAAGATAGATTCTTCATTCTTATCCATCTTTTGTGGTCTTTTGTTCTTATTATCTTTGAATACATTCTGAGATAGGCATCCACCATTCTTATGACCACTCCCATTGCATACAACACATATTTTTTCCAGCATTCCAAATCTATTTGAGGTATACAGATTTTTCTACATCTATGGATTTTTATTATTCTTCTCTAGATTTCTCCCCCTTGAGATGGGCTTTCTCTGTGCTTTTACATTTAAGGTATTGTACCAACAATCCAGTGCACAATGCCTAAACCTGTTGCAGCACCAGCATTGACCAACAAACCTTAACTACTTGTCATCTTCATGATAAGTTTTATGAGTCTTATTCTTCTTGGAATGTTGTGATTTATATGGGGATCTATCTTCCACACTCTTCCCTTATCCACCCTATCCATGGTGATAGGTTTCATGTCACTTTTCTTCATCCAAACTTGTTTATAATTTTGTTTTTCCTACCTGCACTTTTTGTAAGAGAAATTTTAGAATGATTAATACAAGTTGGTATGGATGATACATTTACTTTCATAGCTTCTTGTGATAGATCAATGAGTGATGCCATGATCTATTTATCCCATGTTTCAGGTATTTTGACAGAAGAATCCTCCAGTGAGCATTTAGTAATGGCACCAACTGTTTATTTCTTTTTTGGAGACTCAATATGTGTCTTCTCAAGATTGGTTAGTTCAGCTACAAATTCTCAACATCTCATATTGAGGATGAATTCCTAGTTTTCAATCATAGTCATCTTATATTCACAATCCTTCTTTAATCTTTCAACATCATCTTCATGCATCATTACATTGTTTTTTAACAAAGAGTCATGTTCTTTGATCTTCTTGGAGTTATCTTCCAAATATAACTTCTTTTCTTCATTGCCCCTTTTCAGCTCATATTCTAGGGCATGGATCTTCTCTTCTAGAGTCTTGTTGACTCCCTCCTTTTCTTCAAAATATTTGAGCCACTTTGAAGAACTTTCTTCAAATACCTTCTTTGTTCCTTCAAAGGCTCCATCCTGTCTAGAGAGCTTTAAAAGTTCGACAATTTTTGCTTGTAAGCATTTCTCCAAAACTTCAGTTTCTTCTTCCAGCTGAGTGATATTTTCTTGCATGCATTGAAATACCCCGCAAACCATGGATACACTCTCTTCAAGAATACCATGCAGAATAATTCTTAATCTATCCAATGATATTTCATGAGATGTTTTAGATTGTTCATCACCACTTGTACTAGCATTTTCATCATGAGGGTAATTTCCAAATATACTAACACATACCTCTTGATTAGTTGAGGTAGGAAGGTTGTCCATCTTCATGGTGGGTAGTTGATCCACCTTCTCATTACTTTACAAATCTAGTGTGTCTTCAATGTCATCCAGATATGGATAACCATATGCTTAATCATCCTTAGATAAGAGGGAATTATTCTTCAACATTCTCTTCTCTTTCTTTTTTATGTTCATCATGGTATTGGTAGATATAACTAAATCTTCACTAACACTGATCTTCATTGTTGACTCAAGAACAGAACTCATGTTTTCAAAGGAGAATAACTTAAATTTAGTGAATCCAACAAAGGTTAAAGTCCCTCTGATACCAATTGACAGAACCAGTTTGGGATATGTCTAACACTAAGAGGGGGTGAATCAGTGTTGGGGACTTTTTAAACCAATTCCAACTTTTATTCCTGTACCTCATGACCTGTTAGGATCTTTATTCTCTTATTATATTTTCCCTATCGGATGAAAAAATAGAATGCAGTAAAAATATGTACATGATATTTTTACAAGGTGCACCACTCACTATGAGTAGAAATGTCCTTTCCATGCATGGGTATGACCACTACATGGACTCTCCATTATAATGTGATATGCTATTAGAATGGAGTGGCTAGGATAGCAATCCTCTAGCCTGTGCGAGTCCCTAAACTTTAGAGGGTGGTGGAAAAAAATCATCTTCCCTGGACTGGTGATGACCTAGGCCAACGTGCAGCTCCTAGCTGGTTCTTTATACTCCCTATGGAGATAGTCTTCTTCCTTCTTCAAAAGGTAGGTTCTGCTCTTGATCGTCTTTAGTGCTCTTCATTTGATTACTTGCAAAGAAGTAGGAAAGAAATTATTCATTTCTTCTTCTTTTCTTCTTCACTAGTTCAAAACCAGCTGCACTAGGACTTCTTCTTCTTCTTTAGTACAATAACAGAATGCACTAGGACTCCTTCTTATTTCTTAGAAAGAATCACATATACCAATGTGATTAGATAGGCAACAAAGACAAGCTCACTTGGCATCATCAAAGTGAGTTCTCCTCTTGTTCATAAATTCATGTGATCATGCATATTGAATGTAGTTGAAATATTTTCCTTATTATTCTTTCCTCTATAGAAGATTGAAGGAACTCCTGGAACAATAACAGCTTGCGCTCCCCCTTCCACTTGCTCCCCACCTTCCACTTACGCGCCCAATACTTGCGTGCCTACAACTTGCGCCCCTCTTCTTGCACGCTCCTACTTGCGCGCTACAACTTGAACGGAAAGACTTTCCAAAAAGACTTGCGGGGCAGACTTGTGCGGCAGCACTTGCACGGCAGACTTGCATGGCAACACTTGCGTGGAAAACATGCACGAAAAAACTTGTGCGTCGTATAAATAACCCTCAGCTTGCGCTCAACATTAGCTTGCACACCGCATTCCACACTTGTGCATTCAGAGCTAAAAATTTTCTCTTAAGTGTTGTGCCTTAAGAAATGAGGAGGGTATTCTCCTATTTATAGGAATTTTGGTGACTTGCACAACCCATACATGAGTGCCTCAACTTGCACGACGCTCCAGCACTTGCGCGCCACCTTCTTTCCTTTGTCATATTTTGATATCATTATATATGAAATATGACTTGCGCAACACACTTACACGCCAATACTTGCGCAACACACTTGTGCGCCAATACTTGAGTGCTAAATACATGCACACTATTCTTGACTGGCACACCACTTATGTTCCTTTTCCGTATTTCTAAAATAATTATCATTGAAATATGACTTGCACGCCTCTACATACTTGAGCACCTACTGTATACTTGTGTTCCTACTACATACTTGTGCGACTACTGCATACTTGCACACCTACTCCTTTCCTTTGCCATATTTTTGATCTGATGATATTTGTGATATGACTTTTCCAAAAACACTTCTTTGTCTCTCCCTTTCCTTCATAAGGGATGCATCACAAGTTCTCCAAACTTATGATATTTGTGAAATAAAAATCAGCAAAGCATCATCTGGTTTATCCCTTCTTTTTGGAATATGAATTCCAAAGTACTTCTTTCATCCTCACATCAAATCCTCAATTATTCTACAAACATCCTTAGATAGATGATACATCACCATTATTCTCCAATCATCCTCAAATGGAAGTTACTTATCCATTATTCATTGTTGTAATAAATGTTTCACCTTTGACACAAGTTCTTTGAACTTAGGATTCGTTCAACAATTGTCTGAATTTATCTTCTTAGAGAATTACCCAAGTATGACATCCAATGCTATGATTTCATAATAATTTTCCAAGAATCCTCACTTCAACCGATCTCCATTAACATTGGAGTCCGTCTTTATCTCATTCTTCATTTTAAATAGCATTGACAACTGTTGATAATGAATACTATCTTCACACACAAAGTGGTCCCATCAAAGGAGAGCATGGGGTAGTCAGGACATGAGCCCCGGGGGATGGGACGTGACAAAGTGTTATCAAAGTAGATGGTTTTATCAATGAACTAGGACTCTAATATTATAATAGCGAAATAGTGTTAGGTGTTTTGAGTGTGATATACAGTTTGGGGTGTCATGTTTTGGTGCAGTGGCCAACGTATCCATACACCAGGACCCTAAATTCAAATGTCTAATTCGGTGAACAAAAAAACTGGTTGTTTGTGTTTTGGAAGTGTTTAATTTTTCATAACTTTGAGTCATCTCACTAGGTATAACATATTGATATTGGAAAACCCGTTTTCTTTGAGGATGCATACATGTCGACATCCTTCTAGGAATCCATGGGGAGTTTCTTATGACGGAATAAAGAGTGAGGAGGCTTTCATGTCCGGCCCTCATATAGTGATATTTCCACCAGGTGGTGTACCAGCAGCACCACTACCCATTGGGTAGCTGTTGACACCTTCCGCACTAGCAGATGGTGCATGGAGACTGAGCGTATTGCATGGGTTTCAGCAGATGAAGCCTCTATGGTTCCTATGGGAGATGGAACTACAGGTAGCTGAGGGCTGCCATGAGGTTGTTGCTAGAGTTTTTCAACTTTTTGAGATACCAGCTGACTAGATGGTGATCCTAGATGCTATTCATTTCCATATTGATGCATGGAGATGGTGAAGCATGATTCTATAGACACATGCCTAGGTGACACTCACCTGGGTAGATTTCAATGTCCTTTTCGGTCAGTGTTCATTCCAGTGACTCTATGCTCTATGTGTATACAGGAGATGCTACACGTATAGCAGTGAAGCCGGAATGTGGCCTATTACTAAGAGTGGTTCATTGAATTCTCATTCCACTCTACCGACATGGTGCATGACCCTTTATTTGGGGCATGGAACTTCCTGTATGGACTCATAATAGTGATAAGATCTTATATGGTATCTATCAGTATCCTGACTCTTACTGGAGTGTTGTAGAGAGAACTCCTAGTAGAGAGTTTCCTTATTGAGCAGCCACTGACATTTAGACCCACAACTGAGAAACATATAGCAGAGTCATCTGAGGATAGTAGTAGGAAAATGATAGAGAGATCTCACTAGACCAATCATTCTAGTAGATTACCCCAGGATATAGGGTCAATGGTTCGAGGATCATGAGGTAGTACATGCCAGCAAAGGATGAATCTTTGATTCAAATGCGATGAGCAGGGACACAAGGATCGTGACTCCCCAAAAATACACACTGGCGACCATCATAGGGTAGAGGTACCACTAAGGTAGAGGTAGAGATTTGAGTTACTAGGTATGCAGTGTGGCAGACATGGAAGAAGAGAAGGTTGAGCAACAGGTGGGGGATGGGAACTCGAGGTTATATCGTGACCACCTCTTGGTGTTTTACCCCGACCACAGTGAACATGAGGATAGGGAAGATCTGATTTGTAGGTAGCTGAGGCCTATAAACAAGTAACTCTAGGTATGAATTCAGGTATGATCAGTGTCCACTCCACCTTAGCTACAGTACTTATAGACACTATTTCTAGTCACTCTATCATTTCCCTTATTCTTATTCAGAGCTCTGAAATTACGGTGGAGCCGCTGGCTAGATCCATGTGGTTTGAGACTCCTACGGTAGAGGATATGATGATAACACACTCGTTCCAATAGTAGGAGCTTACTCTAAGAGGCTAGATCATCGCCTGGTATTTTCTAGTAGTGACGTCGAGGTCATACAATGTCATCTTGGGTATGGACTACTTATTCACAGTCCATTCTTAGAATGACGGCATTTGGTGTAGAGTGTGGGGTTTCTGTGATAAAGGGACTTGGTTTCCCATCACCATCAAGAAATTAACCATTGAAGCATAGGATGGAGTTACATGGGAAAAGGTTCAACCAATCACTGATCAGTTAGTTAGCCTTACCGTTGGAGCAGTAAATGTTGACAGTCTGATCTATCCTATAGTAGCGAACCAGTGTGACGATTTCTTCCATGATGATGTTTCAATATTACCTCCTCATGTATTGGTGGAATTATACATCAGTATTTACCCCGATATGGCACTGATATATACACAATCATTTCGGAAGTCTTCCATGGAGAATACTAAGTTATGGGTATAACTAGAGGACATTCATAGGAAGTGGTTCATAAGGCCCAGTGTTTCCCTATGAGCAGCTATAGTACCAACAGTTTTTGTTATGTAACTCTTTCTTGATGCTTTTTATGGTTATAAAGTTAAGGGTCACGAATGGGAGAGTATAGAGAACATGCAATGAGTTTTGGGGAAAAAAGGGAAGTCTCACGGGGGGCACACAATTTTTCTAAACCTTGCAGCCAAACCATGCGGAGTTGGTATTGGAGGGAGTAGATTCCACATGGGCAGTGCACAGTTTGACTAACAGTGCGGCCAAAACCTATGAGGAGGGTGTAAGAGTCATTAGGTAACGCATGGTCAGTGCACAGTTTGTCAAACCGTGCGAACTAATAGTGTGACCACTTAAACACGATCATATACAAGTGGATCTCACACATTTTTTCATCTAAGTGGCTCATATTTTTCTCCTAAGCGGCCCTAACTCTGGATGTTGGTTCTCCTAAGGTCAAATATGGTTCTCCAATCATTAAGGAGGTGATCTGAAGGCTTCTCTTAATGAATCAAAGCCGACATCTTGAGGTATGTGATCGTTCTTGTTTGGTTTTTCATATCTACTTAGATCTACTTCTCCTCTTCACTCGTTTTCATATATATATGCTTGTTATGGGTAGATCTAAGTGTGTGGATTCCAAACATAATTATTGTTGGTCTCGGTTGTATTCAAAGAAGAGATCTAAGGAGGATCCTTGGTGAATCTCCATGGGTTACTTGAGCGTTCTTCATCCATGGGTTGGTTTCGCCTATTTTTTTGAGGTAGGTGGCTTCAATCTCGATTCCACATTCATAGAACATGAATGATTAGTTAAAATTGATTAAATTACATGGTTTTAATTATTATATTTTGGTGAAAAGAATGTTATAAATCTTCTTTACTGATGATTGATGGGTTTTGATGGAATTATGGAAAATAAAAGAATGGTTTGTGAAAAGTGTAATGTTTTCATGTTTTTAAAATGGTGATTTTAAAATATGTATTTTCATGATTTGAAAAATGGTTTGTTGGAAAATGGTTTTTAATAATATGTCATTTTTACTGAAATGGTTTTGGAATGGTTGGAATTGTGTGGTTTTGGGCATACTGGTTGTGTGCATTCATATTTCATTTACGAGGCATGGTTGAAATATGACCTTACGCTGGGTGCCAAAACTGTAATGGCACTTGGGGAATAATTACCTTCTGATGACTTGGTTGATCGACGATAGACCGCTCATGATTATGGAACTGTCAGAACGAAGCACGCATGGTTGATTTCACGGTTTGTGAAATGGTTCGTTGTGTGGATTTATAAAATGGAATGGTTATGCCAAAGTGGAAATGTGAATTTGATTGGAAACATTTCTTGATTAATTTTTTTGAGAAAGATGGGTTTTGTTGGAAAATGGTTTTGACATGGAACATGTTATATTGTGACCTGTTTTGGTATGGTTTTATATAAATTGTTTTATATAAATGTGCTAAAAAAAATTATCCTAGAGGCATGAGTTGGGAAGTCATCAGTTAAAACCTTCTGAGATTCATTACTCACCCCCTTATTTGGCACGTTGGTGCATTTGTAGATGTCATATACCGGGATGTTGGCAAAGTTAATGTGTCACATGTTTATAGAACTACTTCGTGACACATGGGCTGGTTCCAGATGTTGGAGCTTGGAGCTTATGGAGCATGGAGTTGGGTTGTCATCTTGTAGTCTTTTAGTTTGTCTTTCCACTATTTACTCTGTTTTAGTGTTGGTTTCTGTTGTGGTACTCTTAGTTGGGTTATGATAAAATAAATTGTTGAGTTGTTTTAGCTTTTATCATGAATCATTTAGTTGATTAGTATGGTTATGATTGTTAGTTCTGTGTAATGTTCAAAAGGTGTAAATCATCCCCATTTGTTTTGAAACCCTCTGACATATATTGCCAGACTTTGGTTCTGTGGGGATGTTGATTAAGGCCAAGTAATGTCTCATTGCACTCTCAAACCAATGAGAATAAGTGGGTCATTACAAATGTTATCAGCTTGTTCGGTCCATGCCTAACAAGCACTCATCGATGTTCATGGTCTTGTAGCTGAAATAAATTCTTGTATATTCTTTGGGTGGTCATTTTAAGAAAGAGATGGATTGTCTGAACATGGAATGTAGAGCATAAAAAGGCGTAGTTAACCTTTTTATGCAGAACTTCAATTTACCAGGGTGTTGGGTACATAAGTGTTCTGGATACATATCTAGAATGTTGGAAATCTCATTGTCATGGGTAGATCAAATGAGATGAGCATGCCATGCATTTTTGAGGAATGTATTCCCACTAGGATTACATATCTCATTGTGAGGAATGAGTAATGATTTGGTGTAACTTGCCAATTTTTGAGAAATGCATAAATTGTATTCAACTGAAAGTCATTGAAAACATAGTATTTGTTGTATTTTGAAAATGGGTTGATTTTCAAAAACTATGTTGAATGTTATCAGAAATTGTTGAACATGGAAGAAGGTTGTTGTGAGAAATTTATTTTGACAGATGATGTGATATAAATTGAAATGCTAAGCCTACAGTTTCTAAGAAGTGAGACTAACATCGTTCATTGATTGTATATAAAATGGAACCCATTAGCCATCGTAGAAACCAAATTTAAGAGGCAATGGAGAATGTGGTCACACCTAAGCCACATGTGAAACAACAGCTAGTCCAAGGGAAATAATTTGATATGTGTTGTGGATGACCGACTCACCAAGGTGTCCCATTTTATTACTATTCGTGAAGATCTATTGCTTGAACAACTTGAAATGATAAAGGTGAAGGATGCAGTTATACTGCATGGTGTTCTGATACTAATTTTCACTGACTGTGATACAAGGTTCAAATCTATATTCTAGATGAGCATTCAACATGATTTGTGTATTGAATTAAAATTCAGCAGGACCTATCACCCCCAAAATGATGGCCATTCTGAAATTACTATTCAGATGCTTAAAGATGGGCCAAGAGAATTCATGTTAGAATTGAAAGGTTGATGGGATCAAAAACACCAATTGGTTGAGTTATCATACAATAATAGCTTCCACTATAGTATTCAGATGGCCACATATAAATCATTGTATGGAAAGTGATGTAAAACATAACAATTTTTGGATGAATTTAGAGAGATAATGATACATGTAATTAATCTTGTGGTAAATATTAAAGAGAAGGTTCATGTCATCCAGAAACACATCAATTCTTCACAGAGTCAGAAAAAGATATATCCTGAAAATTGTAGAAAGGACTTGGAGTTCGACATTGGAGATAACTTCTTCATTCGAATGTGACAATGGAAGATAGTCATGTGGTTTTTGAAGAATGGGAAGCTAATTCGAAGGTAAATTTTCCCATTTGATATCCATGACAACATAGGAGATATGGCCTTTCATCTTGAACAACCACCAAACATTACTTATGTTGATGTTTTTTTTCATGTATACCTCTTGGGGTAGTACATACATGTTCCATCTCATGTACAGAACTCAAAGATGGTTTAATTGGAAGATGATATCTTTTTTGAGGGGTAGCTAGTGAATATTCTAGACCAGAGAAATAAGGTTCTACATAACAATACAATCTACCATTTCAATTATTTTTCATGGAACTATATGTTTGAATAAGCAACCTGGGAATCATGGGAGGCGATGGAGGAGAAGTAAAACCACCTGTTTATGTAAAATAAAATTTCATGGGAGAAATTTCATAAGGGGGGAGATTTTAAAGACCGAGGTTTTTCAATTTAATTCCTCTATATTAATCATTACATTATGTTTAATAAAATTGAGAAACACAATGCCACATCATTCTAAAATGAAGTATTATGTGACTCTTAAACACAAATTTTCTACTTTTTATGATTTACAAAAATAGGACATATACGTTTGGGATCAGTAATAGGTATAGGGTCCGATAGGACCAACATAATTTTTAGTGAATTTTAACCTACCTGTATGAATATTAAGAGACCCATATTAATATTAAATCCTCTTGATGAATAGTATCTTAACCAAAGAATAATTAAATAAAACGTAGGAATATTATATATGTATTTAGACCACAAAAAAATAATATGTATTTTTGTAAGTAATAAATAAATAATTATAATTAATTAATAAATTTAAAATAAAATTCTTTTATTAAAATGTTTTCATAAATAGAAAACTATAAGTATTATGGTTTATATATAATTTTATTGGACCTTATTATTTTTTTAAAAGCATTATGAAATCTGTTTTAATTTTTAAATCATTATTTTTTTATTAGAAAATGAAAATAATTAATAATTTAATTTATAATATATAGAGACTTATTAATGAAAAATGGAAATTATTCTTGGATTCTACACATCAAAAAATTGGAATAGTTAATTTTTTGGGTATTTCTAAAATTCTAGAATTTTTGTTGAATATTGAAATACAATAATTTACAAAACATGTTAAATTCATTAATTATAGAGACATGGGTGATGTTATAGTGATGTAAGCCTATATATTTCGGATTCAAATGATAAAATTACATTATTAAGTCTTGGATGACTCACTATTCATTTTTTAGGATAAATAAAATATTAATGAATACTATATTGAGAAAATACCTATCTCCACCATTATAAATACGACCCTTTACACCCTCATTTCATCATAACAGTAAATATTAAAACCTTTCATAAACACTAAACAAAAATCATCTCTAGACCCTCTCAACAGAAATGTACATCTGATTCCATCAAAATACTAAGGCTAGGTTCCTTAAGAAGGATCTCAATAAGAGGAATAAAGAGGTAATTTTCCCCGCTCACTTCCATTAATTTCCTTTCAATTTAATGTTCTTTTCTTAATCTCTCCACACCTATCCTAATCAAAATGTTATGGTAACTCAAATATCAATCACATATTGAAATTGTATGTTATTAATGGAATAATATATCATCAAACCCCATTTTCCACATCATTTTATTTTAGAAAAGAAAGTGTTGTTCGTTAGGTGTTAATTTATCACCTTCATGAATAACCTGTTTTATTTTTCTTTTACCACTTTCAATTATGGTCATGAAACCATTTTCATGGATGAACCATATTATATTATATATATTATATCCTATTTAATGTTTTGAATCTAACTTATGTACATATTACTAAAGGATTAAACAAAATAACATTGTTGTCATAGAATAACCGCCTGAATTTACCCAAACCATCATCATTAAGTACTTATATAATGATTAATCAACCCATTATATAACATAATTCATTATAAAATCATTTTAACTCCTATAATATCATTACTAACACGATATATCAGTTATGTATGTTCAACCATGTTCTAAATGATCATCCTTTTAGGAATTCATGTGAAATGCTCTAAAGAATTAAAAAAAACATTCCCAAAAATGTATTTAAACACTATTATTAATCCAATGGCCTATATAATTACATAACAATTACTTAATAAACCATATAATTGTAAAAATTTTATTTTAATTTTATTTAATAAATATAATTTTGTCATATAAAACATTTATGTGAAGAAATTATTCAGATACAAGGTAAGGGAAATTATCGAACCCAACTTTAATTCTTCGTGTTATCCCTCATTCACTCCGTTTTTGTTTTGTTCAATCGATAAAAATAATTTTTTCAAAATTATCTTATAATTTATGTGATATAAACGTTTTACATTTTAGATTCATTCAAACAAATCTTTTCTAAATGAACACTTATTTTAAAAACACACCATTTACTTCTCACTCATGGTTGATGGTTCTGGTATAAAATTTGTTATTCCCTATTTATTTTGTGTACCCAATGTTTCTATCTTCTTTCTATAAGATTAAAATAATTCAATAAAATGGGTTATTTATATTCATTTTTAATATATGATCTATATTTCATAAAAAAATGACAATTTCTGATGGGACGGGTGCACTCAGAATTATATATCATGAAATGAGTGTTATGATGTGACAGGAGTGCCAGAAATTACACAAAACTCCAATGAATTGTGTAATGTGATGAATTCCATGAGTTAAATATAAATGATGTGTGAAAAAGATTCTAGTATTATTCACTACTATGTCTGGTAGATTACCATTAAGGCATGAAGTTTTATTTTTATGCATTTCCACATTTCAAGTATTTTATTAATGTTTCCTTTCATGATTTTGATGTTGATGATTTGATTATTCTCACCAATTATATATTCATCATATGTATTCTCATTCAGGTAATAAAACTGACACATTTTTATGTATATCTATAGGTGACCACATGTACATATGGGATGTGAAGTGACAATAAGAAACATAAGAATAAATAATTAAATAAATATGAATTCTAGATGTTGTAAATGTTATGCTTTGACCTAGTTTTCAAAAGAAACTAAAATAATTGATCCTAATGGTTTAATACAATTATTTTTCTATATTTATATTGATTTAATACTGATGTAAGAAAATTTTGGGTGACTATATTATATGTTCCCACTCACTAGTTACACATGGATGGCCATGTCAACATATCTATTATATGGATGACATTTCTTCAATATGTGGTTTAGTTGGTCATTGGCTATACAAGGCCTGACTCAATTTTGACTATGTTATCCTCAAAAAATGATGAAAATATGTATGGAATTATTTATTATGTATTATTTATGATTATATAAATATATTAGTGATGGATATCCATATAAAAACAACTTTGGAAAAGTATATTTTTGATTTCACACGAAATTACTCTTATACAATCACCATGAAAAAATTATTGTGCATATTCTCCACATCCCTTCAATAAATACAATTATTTCATAAAAAACTAGTTATTGTTAGCTAAATTTTGAAATTATATAACCCTTAATGGCTTCTTCAATAATCATCATTATAAATATTTCCACCTTTTAATAATATTATTATATTTATTTATTCTTTATAATATCCTCAAAACTCATTCAAACATATATTAATTCCTTATCAATAATTTCAGATAATTCTGTGGAATTATAAAATTATCATATAATAAATCATTTTATAATGAAATTATGACATACTAAAAACATATAAAACATTAACTCATCATTCACTCTATTTATCAATTAAATCTCACTATTATATATTTTTTCAATACATTGTCACATAATATTGTCAATATTATTCATTCTTTGTTTATTATAAATAAGTTAAGACCATATTTATTTTCTCGTATAATCTCACTAATCATGGAATTATGAAATTAAATTCTCCTCTAATCATTAAATTCCTCATCCTTATCCACTTCTGATGGAAGGATGGCATCAATGTTTTTCATTATAATGATATATTTTTATGAAACTACAAGCCTACATGTAAAATTCATGGTATAAAAAAAATTTGTATCCAAGGTGATATACAACATCCCTAATTCATGGAATATTTGATATGAAAATATTATGACTGACATATCTAGGGTTTTTAGAATCTCAAAACGTGATATAAGGGGAAAAATATATCTTATATACATATTAATAAATATATAAATATTTAATGTAAAAAATTCAGAATCTCCCACTTTCGAACTCAATATCAACCCCTTGTAATAATTAATAATTATACTACTGTAGTGACATGGGTGTCATTTTCATACCATCTTTATCAATTTTAAATTGTTTTCCAATAAATTTCCCCTTTATAGTGTAGTGACTTTCTATCAACAATAACTCATCAACCCCCCCCCCCCTCACATGAAGTTAATGTATTGAGTATTCATAGTAAATAATAATCTCTAACAGTCTTATCCAGTGAATATTTAATTCCAATTGTAAAAATATATACATTAATTACTTATTAATGACAAATATATCACAATTTTCTACAAAATGGTTATTCATACCAATTTTTAATTAAAAAATTACATCTGATAACTCTATTTTATTATTTGGGTAATTTTTTGTAGGAATGATAAATTTACACTATTAATAATATATAATCCTATAATTACACATACGAACACATCCCAATACATTATTGGGTGAATAACTATAGATTGTGTATCCTTATCCCCTATGGAGATATATAAGCACTATTGTACAAATAAATCAACTCATATGTTCTTCGATTGTGTCCCCACTTTTAACAATAGTGATTAACATGGAACACTTAAAATAGAACATGGATAATGAAGTAACTTATAATGAAACATTTTCTACTATCCATCAATTATATCTAGCTAAACCACGAAAAATATTAAACACATTCACTATAGATATTCTAGGAAACACTTAAAATCCTTCTTCATTTATGGATCAACAAATATAACATTTCATAATATTATATTCCCCAATAATTAAACTTCTTACAACCAAAACCCACACATATTGATTATTTCAAAAAAAAATCTATATATCTAGTCTTTATTTCATTTATCATGTTTCCTTATTTCTATTCCATTTAATCAGTGAAAATAAAAATATCATTTATAAATACTGCCTAAAATTGATGAATGTAATGTCAATGGACTATATTCATTAAATCAGTTACGATTACAGATGTATTAATAACAGAAAGTGTAATAAATATATAATCATATTTTCTATAAATTGTATAAAATATTTTAATTTGTATATCCTCCTCCATGTCCCATAATTGATGATATATTTATATATATATATTGAATTTAAATCTTGTAAATTTATTTATATATTTTATTTTTTTTTCTAAAAAGTCATAAATATGAGGAAAATGATACATGCTTTTGATCATGATAATATTCATATATAGATAATTAAATTAAAGTCAAATAAATTCATAATTATTATTTAAAAAAGAATATTCAAACCCCAAGGGGATATGGATGGCTGAATTATTATCACTTAATGGTTTTCCTAGATTTTTATCATATATTATTGATACTCAATTATTTAAATTCTACAAGGATTCTTTGAAATTAGTTGGGAACTAATAAAGAGTTCTATTGATAAATAAAATAATATTTTTTGGATATCTATAAATTTAAGTGGTGCATACATTAAAAAATCATTCTAAAATGGTATATAAATGATTTCTTATTTCACCAATACCATCTGAGAGAAAATCATGTTAAGAAATGGAAATAAAGACCATATATTTGATTTTATTTTCAACATATATTCTAACATATCCTAAAATTGATATATCAGCATACATTTTTGTTTAATTTCATATGTTATTTCACATCGAAGACACATTTTGTGGAATTTATGTAAATAATGTAATTACTTGTCTAGTATAACATAAAATTCCACCATAAAAAGAATAAATTGAATTGAATGATAAAAATTCCCAATATAATCAACCAAATAGTAATATTATACCTTTGAAGTGATCACCAAGTCATTAGGGTGTTTATCAAATAATACTACTTCTAATTCATTGGGTGTATTTTTGATACCCTTACGAAACAGTATAGATATTAAAAATTTGTCAGATTCAGAGTCGAATAATTAATAAAAGATTAAATGTTATTAGAATGTATACCATTCACCATATCATTATGAAACCCCTAATTCTAAATAGTCCTAAAAAATATTTTTCATTGTTTAATAGTTCACTAACACCAATCAACGTCATTAATCTTCACATTTGGGCATTGGAATGAATTGTTCCTAATGTTATTGTGTAACATCCCTCAATTTTAAAAAATATATTCATTAAAATTAATTTAAATAAATTAGTATATTTTTTTACCAAAAATAAATATTTTATATTTCATTAGACACAAAACCATGTTTTTCATTCATTTCATGTATCATCGTGTCCTGTTGATGACACATGTGACACACAAGTTCTATTAAATATTGAAAACAATATAATAATAATAATATTTGTTTAAATTAATAGTTATCTACAATCCAATAGAATGAAAACAAAGAATATTGTTAATTATATAATGAAATGATACATTACACATGGTTATAAAATGAATTCACCGGTTAACAATTAATGTTTACAGATTATAAATCCCACTTGAATATAAATGTTATGTATTTATGAAAATTAGTTTTATTATCAAAATGTATTTTTTAATTAATAAATTAAATTAAACAATATTAGTGAAATATATTAATGATTTATAAATTATTTTTTGTAAAAAAATTACTTTTAAGTACATATAATATATTTTATATAATTTAGATAATGATATAAGAAATTTTATACATAAAAAAGTATTACATTTTTTAATGGCTTTTTTATTTAATTTTAATGGTGCACATTTTTTAAAAATAATTTTTAAAAACATTAAATATTTTATATGAAAAAATAATAAAAAATATTTCTAAATATCTAAATTTATATTGGTTGAATTTCTGTTATTATTGAGAGAAATTTTATATTTTTATGAACAGTTAGTAGTACTATTTTTTTTCAAAATAACAGACTTCTTTAATTTATTTATACATTTATATTATATATTTGAATGTTTTTAAAGTCTAATAAGACAAATTTTTTATCAATAAATCTAATTTATTTAATTAGAAAGAATTTCATATTGAATTTAGATTAAAATAGAATGAAATTTTTTACATTTTAATTTTCAAACCACTGTTTGTCAACCTGCATTCGAGGATTATTTTAAATTCCTTTCTTCAAATTAAGATTTCATATTTAGTGAAAGGTATTTCAAATATTTAGTAATTTTTTTAAATTTATAATAATTGTAAATGGTTTTTTGAACATAATTATTCATGAAAGTATTAAATATTAATTAATGTGATTTTGGAAAAATAAGCTCAATTATTGGTCAATCATGGAAAATAAGGTATAAATTTTCCCAAACACCTGTCTAAAAATTATTTTCTGGACTTATTTATACATGAAACTAGTAATGATCTATAGAGGTATATTTTGATCTATTTGGGGGGAATGTAAACCTTGGTGATCACTCAAATAGTTTCAACAATACACAATGTTTCCTCTCTTTCCACTTATAAAAAGCCTTATATCCTCCTAATTTAATTACACATATAAGTCCATTTTCTCATCCAAAACCAATCCAAATAACTTACCAACATACCTCCCCTCACCTTGTAGTCCAATATTATTGAATAAATCCATATATGGAATCCCTTCTATGAAATCCCAAATGAGTTATCAAAAAAAAGTAGTGTCATCCATCAACAAATATTTTGGATTTCGTTATTTATCAAACAGTTAAATACCTATTAATAATTAATATATTATAAAATATTAATCCAAAATATAATGATATGTTTTTATGTTATGTGTATTTACTATGAAATCACACGGATCAGTCAAATAGGTAATGATATTTTCGTCAATGTACAAACAACTACCCCTTACTAAATGATGTTATTCATATTTTCCATTTCCATATCTCCTGGTTGGTCAACATGATGAAAATATAATTTTTATATACTATACTCTACAATTATAATTAATAAATAAATATTAAAATTTTATAAAATTCAACCATTTTCTATTTCCATTTTATATAAATATGATATCATCATCGGTGTTTAACTACAACCTCCACAAAGTGATGAGATATATTCACAACATACATAGAATGTATTGAGGAAATGTTTTATTAAATATATGTTACATAAATAATATGAATATAATTTTCATTACATTATGAAATTTGGGGAAATATATTATATCATTTTCTTTATTACCATTCCACACACTATATAAATGATTACATAATTCTAGAATATGTAGACTTTAACCTCATCTTCATGATGTGATTCCTTTTACATCAACATAATTGTATATATATGTATATATAGTTTAATATTAATTTCGTTATAATATTTTTATCTTTATTTAATGATAATTTTTATATTCCTTATTTCAATTAAAATTGTTGATAAATGAGAACTTTACATATCTGTTCATATGACCTGCGATCTACATGATTGCAAAATTGTTTAATTTTTCATAATAATACATCATGACTATTTTTATATAATAATTGATATATAACAATATTTATTATTTTATGATTAATATTTTTTCTGTTTTTGTAATAATAACCCTTGGACAATATTTTACGTAAAGAGGACAATTTGACACAAAAAATTAATATGGTAAAATCAATATACAATAATCATTATTGGTTATGTAATTGAATATAACAAATTCATAAGTGAATTAAGAGTAATAATAGACATGGATAATGGATATATATATTTTATATAATTAATATATGCTTATTTTTTATGATGATAGAGGTCATGAATGACAAAATTTACTCAAGGTATTGGATTTTTCTTAAATTTGATTTCATTGACTCATATTGTAATATTAAGAACCAATTTTCATTTATATGGTGTATTTATTTCACTAGAATTATTTTTATAATTAATATATTTAAATTTATCAGGTATTTAATATATATTTTATTTTCTCACTTTCTTTGGGTTTATGGTTTCTTTGATACAAAATTAGTACTGGTATTTTGTCATAATTTTACATATTTGAGACATATGTTATATTATACTAATGTATTCTTTTACAATATGTATATAACTATCTTATTAAATTATTTATCATAAATATAATAATTATTAAGATCTTATTAGTTTATTTTAATGTTAAAATATCATCGAACTCCTGAATATAATTTTTCGAAGTTATATGAGATGGTTTGGAACGTTTGAAGGCCCTTTAACTCATTAATGGATTTAATAATAATTTAATGTCATTTCCAATAATCAATATCAAAAACCTAATTTGTTACATATCATACACTATGGTTATATTTTATTGATATAGTACTCATTCATTATTTTGATGGATTATGTTTTTCTCAATGTGGTTGTTATTTATACTATTTCATCCCATGGGTTAATCGATTTTGAATTTGATTTTTATTTAACACAATATATTTCATTGGATTATAATATTTTAAAAAGATTGTAATTTTACACATTTAATTCCAATGGGAAACTCATACAATGAAAAGTTTATTATTTGACAATTATATTTCCATGGTTTAATCAATATTCAATTACATTTATATTTGAAAAATTTATTTCCCATGTATTAATAATGTTTCAAGGACATTGTTAATTAATCAATTTCATAACATGGGTAAATCATATCAAATTAAGATTTTTATTTACACATTAATTTCCATTGGATACTCTTGTTTTAATTAATTTTTTATTTAACCAATTTACATTCCATAGATTTATCAACATTCAAAGAGATTTTTATTTACCCAATTTATTTTCCATGGGTTACATATGTTTCAAATAGATTATTTTTATAGAAATTTATTTTCCATTTTTTACTCATGTATCATATATTTTTTAACCCATATATTTTCAAAATTTAATCATGTATAAATATATTATTATTTATCCCATTTTTTCCATCGGTTAATCTTGTTTCAATGATATTTTTATTTAAATTATTTATTTTACATGGGATAGTCAGGTCTAAAATAGATTTATATTTAAACAATTTATTTTCCCTCACTTACTCATGTTTCAACAGGTTTTTATTTATCAAATTTTTATTCCATGGGATAATCATAATTATATTATATTTGTATTTAATCCATTATTTTCCTTTGGTTATTCATATTTCAAGGAGTTTTATATTGAACAGATTTATTTTCTATTCGTTCACCATGATTCAAAGGGTTATTTATTGAACATATTTATTTATAATCTGTTTATAATGTTTCAAATGTCTTTTTTTATCCCACTTATTTTACATGGGTTATAAAAGTATCATTGAAATTGTAGTGGATCCAATTATATTTTCATTTGGTAAAATAAAAAAGGTTGTTACAAAGAGATTTTTGAATTCTATTTTATTTCTTTTCATTGACATTATAAATGATGGGTGCAACTAGATTGACATTGGATTGCCCATTATGGATTATATGATACATTAAACTAGATAACAATCAAATGGATTAAGTAATATCGATACGGAAGTTGACCATATTATTTATTCCATTTGTATGGGTCCTATAATGGTTCAATGAAATGATGTTCCATGAAATCAAACTATTTTATCATTTAGTACTAAGAATTTATAAATTTTCAATTTCATTTTATGATATCACATAGTGCCTTATAATTGATTCAGTTTATTCTCTTATTTTCCATGTTTTTATATTTTATGGTCACGGTATTGATCTGAATTTTTTATTTTTTAATTCTCTCTTTTAAATTATTTATGTCATCAAGACTAGATGAACTATAATGAAAATGATGACATTTAATTTTAAATGATAGGATTGTGATTATTTAGTATCTAGGATCATACTTATAATGTTTCATTTTTACCTTCATATGGAAGATGTTGATAACTGAATATTGGGAAATAAATGTTGGGTTAAATTAGAGAAATGTTCTTTTAACTACTTAGGGGTCCAAGTATAAATGAGTGGTTTATTTAATAGGATTTTTTAAATATCTATAACTGTAGAATAAAAATCTATTTAATAATGATGGTGGCCCATGATTTCCTTCTGGATTTGTAGGGTTTTGATGGAAAAAATTGGGTCACAATTATCAAAATCATGGATAGAAATGTAATGTTACAGACTTAATCATAGGATTAAGTATTGAAGGTTGTGAGTATTTATAGTTACTATAAATATTTGTATTAGAAAAATTTAGAGACTATGATGTTTTCATATGAGTATATCATATGATTCCTGGATGTGATCTTAGGTATAAAACAATAATATTGATTACAATTTCAATGTCTTATGACACAACATTTGTTGTTATTATGTAGTACAAACATTGAGGAAATCATTTATTTTTTTGGAAATAGTAAATAGGGTGACGTATTGGTAATCCCCTGGATCAATATGAAATGTTTTTTGCGAGGATTAATTTTTTATGATTTTATTAAAAATTCTACAACCCGTATGTTGTGTGACAATCCATCACATCCTACTAGTCGGGGGTGGGGGCATGGACCCGTCATTGATGTTCAACGTGGGATTCAAAAACTACCATTAGATAACTTGATGTACTCATTAACATGAATTTTTTATCATGTAATTTTATTTTTAATTAAAAAAAATTAGGCATTTAGGTAATTTCTAAACAATGATTTATCGTAGAAGAAAATATAATAAAATCAATTTAATCCTTTATTTTTCATCATAGTCAGTGAATTATTGTGGAATTTTAATGATAGTTTTTTGGGGGATAATTTAGATTCAATATAAACTATTAATTTTCATTATTACTGTATCATTTTATGGTTGATACATTTTGGGAATTTATATTCAATGTGATTAACATTTTGGTTTTGGTGAATGTTTAATAATAGGTTAAATAGCATGACGATCCATTTCACAGTTATGTGGTCCAAAAAAATTATTTTAAATTATCAATATGGAAAATTATTTTATAATACTCATAATTTGGAGAAAACATTGAGTTTTTTTTTAATTTCATACAAGGATAAAATTATAATCATGATTTCTGTATATTTCATTTCGACTATTGGCCGAGATAATAACATAATAATTTTACTCTAGGAAAATAATATTCAAAAAAATATTATTTTCCTAATATATTGATTTATTAGAATCTAATGTAATTTTTGATAGTAAAATATTATTTTTTTCTTGCCCATTAATTAATAAATTTATCATTCACATTTTAATGATCATTGACCTTAATAAATAACTATAAATATTTCATCATTTTGTATATTCCAAACTATTTTCTTCCTAGATGGAATCCTTATAATGCATAACATACATTTTCCATTATATTATACACAAATCCTTTATATTATGTTTTTTAATAAATTTTATTATGATATGTATTTTAATAGTGAAATAATATAAATTAATATCATTTGATAACGACAATAAATTTTGAGGTTGAAATTAATTTTAATGGGTGTATGATATATCACAATTTTTTTTATGAAATATCTTCATTCATATTTATTTAAATTATTTAACAGACATTGTTACAATATAATCAAATTTCATTTTTCATCAAACAAAAAAAAATTATTTTCTTTCAAGCAACATCATGTCCTTTTGATGAATTACAATATTGTCATTGTTGAGCCTAACTAAACAAAAACATACTATTAAAATTATTTAATTATAATATCACATATGAAATAATAGTAGGAGTGAAATTATTGAATATTTTTTACTAGATTATGATATAAAAATATATACATGGTTGTGAAATGATTTAATTTGATTCCAATCTATTAAATGTGACAATAAATAATAACTGACTATAAAGTATATGTTTTTTTAAAAACTATTTGAATAACCAGAGTGATTGTTTGTCATAATAAAATAAAATAACTTGTTATAGTGAATGTTCATAATTAAATTTATATTATATATATATCATAAATGGGTTCTAAATATAAACAATAAGTGTTATAGGGTTCTGAAAAATATAAATACAATTTTTTCATAAAGAGCAATAAATTTTTAGAAGGTTCTTTTACCTCCTTAATGAAAAAGATTTTATAACTATAAATATTTTATAATTTTATAGTTATTAATCAAGAATATAAAAATAATTTTTTATTTCAGAATATATATATATTCTTTGTGTGATGTTTTTTATATTTTTTATAACTTTCATATTTATAGTATTATATAATATTTTAAAATTTTAGTTCAAAACACCATTTCTGTCTAATTTAATCAAATACATAAATTTCTTATAGAATTTGGAATATAATTAGATAAATAATTTCTAAAAAACCCTTTTTAGTAAATTAGAAATAACATCACATTAAATTTAGATAAAAAATATACAAATTTTTGAATATTTCCCTTATGTAACCCAACATTGTCATCCCACATGTAGGATTAACATTATATTAATTTCCTCAATTTATATTTTGGTAATATGGGAAAATTTATACTATATAAGGAGTTAAAGTAATTTTTAGTGTCTAATAAATATATTTTACTTTTTTTATAAAAATATTAGCCAATGTAATTAAAATTATTTAGAATGATTAATGAAAAATAAGCTTAATTTTTGACGAACCATGGAAAATAAGTTGTAAAAATTACACTAAAAATTTATAAAAAAATATTTTGTAGTGATATTTCCACCATGACACAACGTAGAATCAATATTTTCTAATTTATATCAATTTTGAGACATGAAAATTGTGCAGCGCGATCATATATTTTAAATAATACACAATGTGTCTGGTTCCTCTACATATAAAATCCCCCCTTTCCTCCTCCTCCACTAATAAAAATACTACTTCCACTTGAATCATCTTGAAACACACATCCATAAAATGGGAAATGAAATTACAATTCTTGAATAGATAATTACTACCTAACGAATCAATTTAGGTTTTTTTTTCTTTACCACCTCTCAAGGTTGTGAATTATTATGAAAACAATATGTTTTTTAGATATGTATTATATATATGTTTTATTTATAGTTAAATAATTTTTATATAACACAAACATTTATTCATTACATTTTTTGTAACTACAATTACATCATTTGTGAATGTGTTGACTATTGCCAACTCAATTTTATATGAAGTGTTCATACATTATATGTATTGTATCAAGGAAGTATTGGGATAAATATACTCTAAAATAACAAAATATATATATTATATTGTAGAAATAATTATCTTTATGTTTATATAATATATAATTTTCTTAATTAGGTTATCACACACTAAAGAAGTTATAATGTATTCTGTAGACATATAGACTACTTCCTCCTTGAAGCGATGAGATTTATCTTGAATCACAAGGATTATAGATATAATTATATATTATTAAATAATATTAAAATTACGATATAATATTAATTAAAGATATATTTATGTAACATTAATTAATTCCATATAGATCATTGAAAAATGATAACCTTACACATGTATATGTATGCGTTATCATCTCTATGGTTTTAACATTGGTTCATTTTTAAAAAAAAATCAATCATGATTAGCTTGGATAGAATATTTTAAGTGAATAAATGATAATTGTGTCATTATTATTTTTTAGTTTATTTTTTAAAAATTATAACTTTAACCATAGACGACCTACCAATTTCATTTTTGACACATAAACACAATAGGGTCAAAAACCACAGAAATTAACATTAATGATTATGAAATTGTATATAACATGTTTATAAGTGAATTAAAATTAATAATAAAAATGAACAATTTTATGAATCATTTATTTATTTTATATATGTTTATTATTCATAAATATATATGACAATCATGACAAAACAGATTCATGGTAAGGGATTTATTCTCAATTTCATTACAATGAGGTATATTTTACTTTTATGAACACAACATCATTTACATGTTTTATATAAATCCTCGAAGTTTATTTTAAAAGTATTATCCATAAAAAATTTTGGGTTTGGAATATAATATTTATTTTGTCCCTTCAATTTATTTTCTTTGTTCAATATTATATAAGAGGTAATGAAGGTTTTTTATAATTATTCTTTCATTGAGACATTTTTCATTTTATTCACCTTTCTTATTTAATGATGTGTACATTCCAATAATTTGAAATTATATATCCTTAATATATTTATTATCATGATATTATATCATTATTTGAATGTTATTACTTAATGGGGATCATATTTCAAATGAATCAATGTGGTATAGGGAATATTGATTTTTTATAGATTATTTTCATTATTAATGCATATAATGATATTTTAAAGTCATTATCTTTAACCTATGTAAACAAAAATTGGTTTTCATATAGTAAACTATGGGTTATTTGGTTAATATACCATAATATTTCATTTATTAGATGAATTACATATTCCTTAATGAGATTGTAATTTAACCCATTTCAATTCTATGGTTCAATCATGTATCAAATATATTTTTATTTAACATATTTATTTTCATTAGTTAATCGTGTTTCCAAGAGAATGTTATTTCACCCATTTCTATTTCATGGGTTAATCATGATTCAATGATATTGTTATTAAACTCATTTATTTTCCATGGGTTAATCATATTTAAATTAGATTTTAATTTATCCAATTGGTTTTCCATGGGTAAATCTTGTTTCAAAGAGATAGTTATTTATCCCATTTAATTATATGGGTTAATAATTTTTCAATGATATTATTATTTAACCTTTTTTATTCATTTGTATATCATTTATCTATGATATTTTTATATTAATGAATTATATTATGTGGGTAAATAATGTTTCAGTGTGATTTATATTTAACCTATTTCTTTCCTATATGTTACAAGTGTTCCAAATAGATTGATATTTAAATATATTCTTTTCCATTGGTTACTCATGTTTCAAAGAAAATTATATTTAAACAATTTCATTCCCAATGAATAATAATTATTCAATGATATTTTTATTTATCCCATTAATTTTCCATGGAATAATAATTCTTCCAAGTGATTTTTATTTATCCCATTTATTTTCTATTGGAAATTCATGTTTCAAAGAGTTTGATTTTAAAAAATTTATTTTCAATGGGATACAAAAGTTTCAGAGATATTATTATTTATAAAATCTCATTTCAATGGGGCGTTCTTTTATCATTTACATATCTATATATCCCATTTTATTTCATTTTCCATTCGTCTTTTAATGTGTATTTTATTTAACCAATGTATTTTCTAAAAGTTAATACGGTTTCAAAGAGTTTTTTATTGAACCCAATACCTTTTTTGTTAATCATTTTTCAATGTTATATATTTGGAACTGATTTCTTTTCCACATGTTTATCATTTTTTATTGATGTTGTAGTAGAACCTATTTAATTTTTATTGGTTAGTAATTCATTATGTATTACAAATTTTTTCATATTTTGTTTTGAGGGATTATATATTAATTATATTCATTGGAATTTTAAATGATGGGTGTGCCCATATATATTTGGTTGAGCCTAATACATGTTATTCAATGGCTGCTGCCAGATAGCTCACTAATTCCTTAGGTACTCTAGAGATGGGATTCCTAAATATTGGTTATTTTATTTGTAAGGGACCTATTTGTGTTTAATGTGATGATGATCCAAGAAAAAAATTATTTTATAATTTATGAAAATGATATTATATTGTTTTTAATGATTGATATTAGTATCATATGGGTGAATTTTTTTGATTCAAATGTATCCATTCTTTTATAGATTATGATATTTTATGGTTAATGTATTTACATGTATGATTAATTTTACGATTCTCTCATGCACATTGAATATTTCAAAATAACATTATGAATTGTTATTCTCATAGACTAAATTTAATTATTAAACATTATGTTTACCCTAACTATGAATTTTAACTCACCCTTATTATGTTTCTTTTTCGCTGTATTTTAGGGGATGATGTTGAAATATTTATATATATAAATTTTTTCATATTTATGAATTTGATGACCTATTGTGAAATTTAAAAAGGTGAAATGGGAGAAATGTTTGTTTGATGACATATGGTTCCATGTTGATAACAATTATCTATAGATGTGTTTTTAAAAAATATCAATAATTATAATCC
This sequence comes from Viscum album, assembly GCA_963277665.1. Lineage (NCBI taxonomy): Eukaryota > Viridiplantae > Streptophyta > Magnoliopsida > Santalales > Viscaceae > Viscum > Viscum album. Next base: position 741,808,749 of record OY728121.1, on the reverse strand, counting down.
CAAAAGTTCCCCAATAATATATGTTATCCACCATTTTTTTGTTACTATAATGTTTTTATTGAGTAAATTGGGTAACAATTATTGTCATCATTGTATAAAATTTAATATTATTGATTTATTCACATGATTTTGTAGTTTTGGTCACATTTTGTTTTTCAATGAATTTGATTGACTATTGCGTGGGTGTTGAATTATGTGTATGTTTTTCACTATTCGTGTCATAAGATAACATCTTCATTTAATGTCACCAATCACATTTTTGGTTGAATTTCCTTCAACACATTTATCATTGAATATTAACAATATTTAAATTTACAACATTCTAACTACATCACAATATTAAAAAATGAAATATCATCATCTTATCTCAATGGTTGTTATATTATCCATTGAATCTCATTTTCCACTTCTTATCTACAACATGGTATTGATATGTTACTCCAATCTATATTTCCACTTTGATATCACATAAAAAATATTCATATCTAAAACGTTATTTTAAGGATAATTCACATAGAAGACATGGTTCACAATTACAAAAGAATTGATCATCATTGCTTTTAGGAAGGTTGATAATTCCAAAATTACAAATTTAAAATGTTGTAAAGGATTACTCGTAGGTACCAATGGATTTCACATCCATTTAATTAATCCCATGGAACTCATTCAACATCATCATATGAGAAATATATGAAATTTAACTAATTAAATACATTTTATTTTTTCTTCCTAATCTATTGTGCTAATTTGAAAATGTTAACTTCTATTCTTGAGTAGATTCCAATATTGATCACTTTGAATCAAATTAATGACATCAAAAATGACGTTTTAATGTTCTTAAAAATATATAATGGAAATTTTTTTCAGTGTAGATGATACATTGATCACAATATATAGGATCAAAATACCCAATGATAGTAGATTTAAAATTCCTTATGAAGTACCTAAAAAATGTCATTCCATTGATTTTAATTTGGAAATCCACATTATTCAAAACATGAATTTTTTTGATATCATATCAATGAGAATATTTAATGCTTCTCTAATAATGTATTGGTAATCTAGGAGAAAATAATTTTATATTCTGTCAAACTCAATATTAACATGCTTCTTCCAAGATTTATACATTTAATAAAACTATAAATCATAGTGTAAGAAACGATTATCATGATGGAGACCAACATAGTGATGAAAATTATATTATACAATGTGTCAAAGATGAATTTACATCCAATATAAGACACCATATGTTTATATTTGTTCATTCATGTTAATAAAAGTTTTATATCCTTCATGATGGTTTTAAAGTGTTTATGGATTTCCAAAGAGATTCTCTTAATAGATTCAAAACAGTTGTCCAAAATAAATAGATGAGATGATCTTGGTGATGATAATTTCATGATCAATTCAGTCTCTTAAAATATACTACCCTTAGGTACCTCTATTATAAAACCACATCCTAGTAAAGAATATAATTAGGAATATAAATTCATTGAAACGACACACTCTATCATTAAAAAACATGATATTTTCTTATTATTTTACCTATTGATAGTAATATTCTTATACAAGTACTTAAGTATCACACTATGTGTTTCTCATCCAAGAATCCACTATTTGAATACAAAAATTATATTACAAAACTATTTAAATAGTGGCTTATCTTACATTCTTATTAAATCATTTTTTATGAACATTTATTACCATATTCAATCAAAAATATGTTGACTGTATTTGTATAGAATAATTTTATGCATGGAATCCCAAAAACCATATCAACATTTAAAATTCATCATTTAAAAGTATGGTAATAGAAACAAGAATCCATCATAGATATTTTATATGTGTTATATATTTTTAATACTTTATAAGAGGAAATAGTGGAATTTTTGAGCTCAAAATCTCAAAATTTGTAGAAAAGATGGATACATATGTATAATCGAAACATACATGTTTTAGAACATGAAAAAATAATTTTAAAATAATAAAAATTATATTATATATTATTACCGTGAATCATTGAATAATGATATTATGTTACTAATACAGAAATAAATTTTATTCCAGGAAAATATCTATAAGATAATAACATTGGAAGAAATAGTTTCATGGAACACACATATTCTTTGAAAATAATTTCTAGATTATTATAAGATCACTTCCATGGATACCATACATTCATGGGATCACTCCGAAATTAATACATATATCCATCTTTAAATAGAATGAAGATTATAGCAGATAATGTTCCTTACTAAACCATGTTCACCCCGACATTATAGTACTTTTTATATCATGATATTTAAATCATTACCCATTAAATTGGATGTAGATATAGGTCCCATAAGTCTCATAGTTAAATAAAAATTTATGTCTTCCACAACATCATAATATATTAATAATATCATAACCCCAATAATGAAATTTGTTTCATAAACATTTAAGTATACCATTAACTATACAGAAGAGACATGTTATATAATCATTTATTTGTACCATCATAGCATAAGAAAAAGAAAAATATGTGAGTTAGATATTAATATTTTAATGGTATAACCCATGTAAATAAATAAGTTTCATGAACATCATGCAATAAAAAACATAAACCATTCTATGAATGAATTACAATGATGTATTTTTATCATATACCCAATATATAAGAGGTATCATCAATGTATTTTTATCTTAGATGGAAAATAGTTTTTATTGATCATTTTAAACATTTAATTTCAAATATATCCATTCAACATTGAAATAAAAATTTTAAAAAAATACATATTAAAAATTTTCTTTATTTTGAAAAAATTGTGAAAAAATAATAAGGATGTTTCATGAATATAATATTAATGATTATATGATGTTTTATTTAGTCATTACATGTTAAAATAACCATTTGATCCAATTTTCTAGTAAATATCTAATGTAATTGATTGTAAAATGACATGAAAATTCTGTTCAATTTTTTTTAAATCCAATCGAAGGTGAAATTGTATTTCATAAATTTCAAAAAATAACAAAACATTATTAATATTTTTTTAGAAAACATGGTTTGGGATTAAATTATATTTCTAACCAAAGAGAAAAATATTGTCAGAGATTGTTAAAAACTATTTCAAAAATATTTTTTTGTTCTATAGAGTTGAAAAATAGAAATATTATTTTAAATAATCAAGAGTAGTTGTTGTTTAACAAAAGTAATAAGTTTATTGAATAATGGTAAAACATCCCATGTAAAGAGAGACTATAAAATTTTCATTTTTATTAATGATTTGGAATTAAATAAAAATTTAAATTTAAATTTTATGCTATGTTAGATGACATACATGACACAAAACAATGGGTTTCTGTGAAATCACTTGTTGCACACAAGGCTGAGTCATACTGAAAATTAATAATACAATTTTTTTTAAAAATTGTAGTAAATGCCTAGCCGTTGTATTTTATGGAATGAAAATAAATATATAATATTTTCTTATACATTTTTTCTAAATATTATTATATTTATAAAATAAATTTTATAGTCCTATAATAAAAATGGATCCCATTTTAATTATGAAATACTCTAATATTGTTTTCAAGATTGATTTAACACCTATTTATAGAGAACCATTTTTAAATATAATTTTATTTAACTATTTAATGTTACATTTTATAAAAAAATATTTTTATATAGAATTGGGACATCTAAATTTACTTTTGGTAATTTGTTTGTTTTTTTTCTGATAATGTTCTATATTTTTTGAATAGTGAAAAATAATACAATTTACTTCAAAACTATCTTTTAATGTAAATTCTTTATGTAGTTGGATTGTTATTTTTATAAGTTTTAAAATTTAATATGGTTATATTGTTACCCTTTAATCAAATTTTTTAAATTGGAAGTAATTTAAATTTGAAATTGAACAAAAAAACGTGTCAATCATTCTATATTTATTATTTCATAAAAACACGCTTTTTGTTTTTTGGCAATAGAATTTAATTTTAAATTAATTTCATCAACTTCTATGTATTAAATTTGAAAAAATTTATTACATATTTGGAGTCAACATGTCCACATTTTTTAAATATGTATCTTTTAATTTAAAAAAAATTAATATTATCATCATTAAATATTTTAATTAACATGTTTAAAGGTTAAATCAAGGAAAAAAGGAGAAAACAATTAATATCATAAAAATATTTAATTACCTTAACACATGACATATTAATCATGGATGATAAATTTCCAACCATGGGAATCATTTGGTAGATTTTGGGACCCCATGGAGCAATATGTATATGAAATTTACATTTTATAAAATTTAATGAAAAGTCAATAGAAATTTAACATAAACATATATTATTTTGTTAAAAAATTCATATGAGGATATATAAGTGACATTTTAAACTACAAATATTAATTATATAGATAATAATATTTCCTAAAAAATTATATTTAATTTAATAAGGTTATACAACACATAAAAAAATTAGTTATGACATAATTATGATGTCAGGATTACCTTACTAATGACTATTTTAAATAAATTATATGATAAATATTAAAATAATTTTTTTTGAATATTTCTATTCAATACACTAATTGTATGGATTATTATAACTGGTTATATTTTTAATTAAATTTTTATTTAGAATTTATCAAATTTTTATGGATTTTTAATATGACATGATATGAATAGTATAAAAATTGATATAAAAGAGTTTTTTAATCAATTAATAATTTATTAAATGATAAAATAGTAGAAACAATATTATATTCAGAAAAATGATTTATATTATGTTACAAATATCAGTAATGATCCATTTTCTGTCTCTTGATATTTTATTGTAAATATATTAACCAAATAGTATAAATATACAAGAAGACGTGGTAAAAGTTAAATACGGTAACAATGGGTTAAATAATAAAAATATAATGATTAAAAAAATAACCAAAACATTTAAAATTTGTATTGGATTGTTAGATTTGGACTTATATTCATCTGATTTTATAATTTAATGACTTTTTCACGTTTTTAAACTAAAATTCATTATATAATAAAACAATACTTTCAATATTCCTAAAGTGCCTCTCCTCCAACTTATAAAAGGCCACCACATCTATCCCATTACACATATTTCTCAAGCCCCATGGCTCATAAAAACTATACCCAAATAATTTCCCAAGATACATGTCTTCTTCATAATTTCATTCTACAATGATGAATACAATTTAAGAGAGCCCATTGGCTCAAATCAAAATAAGTTTATAGACTTGAGGTAACGTCTTCTCTCAGGTTTCTTTCTATTATTTTTATTTCTCCACTACATATTATCATAAAATAGATTGTTTATATAAAAAAACACTATCCAAAATATAAAATCTTGATTTTATGATAATTATTATATCTACTCTTACAGACACCTCCATCTAATGGATACAAACATAATGTTTGTGTGTACAGCGAAGTGTTTCCACACGAAACGATGATTGTTTGATTTTCCCCGACCACCTATAATGGTGTACATTATGATGTGAAATTTATTATATATTATATTTATTATACCTCTCTTCATCCATAATTATCATTTATAACATTTCTTTATTCTTTTCAAGTTGTATATATACGATAATTTCATTTGAGGTATTGTGGACTGACGAACCCTCATGTGATATGACTCGTTCGAAAAATAAATGGAACATATAAAGGATATTTTTAATGAACTTATATAACATATTTAAAATATAATATTATACTAGAATAATAATATAACTATTTATAATTTTGATTTAATTTCTTTAAAAATGAAAAAATGATAAGAATGTAGCGTTCATGTGTTTACGTACGGGATACCATCTCCATGAGTGGATCATTTCATTTTAATATATCCAAATAATATGGAATTTTATAAATAATTATATACAGGATATGTATATGATATTTAAATCATTAAGACAAATCAAAATATAATAGTCTTTATACCACATGGAAAATTTGTGATTAAAAGAAGTATATGCTTTACTCATGTTCTGAACATCTAAAAAAGGTCAGTTATGAACTAAAATTATTATCAAATTTTTGTTTCAAGGTAATAAGTGATATAATAGAAAAAAGAAACATTAAATTTTTTTGGAATCATGTAAAAATTAAATTATGTTTTTTTTTCAGGAAGAATCATGAATATATCTGATGAGTTGGACACAAGGCAAGGGAACATCATGACCTATTTTCCATTATTTTTTTTGAACATATACTTCTTGTTTACGCTGTTCTATGATAATATGAGATGTAAAATTTTATATATTTTATTTACACATTATTTATATGTACTAATAATGAATACACACAATAAATTTATATTATTTACAAAATCATTTTTGTAGGGGAACCTTTCACCCACTTAGTTTAGTTAAAGACCTATTTTATGTTATATATTTTAATTTCAATTCATTATTTTGTGAGATGTTTTTCTATAGATTTAATTCCTTATATTTTATGACCATGTGATGAGATACCCTTTTCTCTCTCATCGACTCATTTTTTCAATTTTTATGTAATGTTGTTAGACTGCTGAATTTTCCATAAGAAATTTATATACTAAATTTATTATCATTGGGTTTTAAGAATAATTTTTTGATTATATAATTCCACGATTATGCATGGAATCAATGTTTATTTAATAATGTTATAATTTCTACAAAAAATTGTGTTGATTTACTATTTCTACATATAATCAACCCATTGATGAATTTTTATTACATTTATATGATCATGGTAAGGGTCTTCATATCTATATCCTTTCATTAAGGAATCCTTTGATTTATACAATAATTTACTTTATACAATGCATAACCCCCTTTGACATTTAATTTAAATCAAATTGAATCTTATCTTTATAAAGTGTTTTACTAAAAAACAATGAGAATGATTCATTTTAACATACGTGGTGACTATGATATATACGCCACCATGATAATTATTTGATTTTTGTCTTCATTTACTAGGCATAATGTTTCTTTAATGATATTAAATACCATAAACTCTATTTACATATTTTATTATTGAAATTGGGTTTGATAATGGATTGATTATGCCAATATATTGAAATTTTATATTTTTATTGCAATGTGGAAATGTTATCTTTCCTTTATGCTTGTTAATGTGTTATGATTATGTTATATTTATTGGTCATTGTTTATTTATTTGGGAGGTTCCATGATAAACCTATGGCGGGTGAGCCCATGATAGATCTCCTATGCTTTGGGTATCATGAAAGGGTTAATCATTAATGATTCTCCTAAGAGACTTAGGGAATATTGTAACAACCCAATATTTTATTATAAGTATTATTTTTAATTTATTTTATGTCATGTGTTTTATGCTACTACAAGATGATCTTGTGATATGCGCCACACTGTATTAGCTTGAAGTATACGCAACAATATTCTTAGATTGTGTTACACACAATTTCAAGTTCGTTTTATAATAGTCATTCTACGTAACATTGAGTGTATTTATATATATATTCAATTTATAAATAAAATATCTTTAGATTATGTTATATGAAATAATAAAGTATTCCTGCACAACACGCAACCCTGACTTGTCTGCATTACACACAATCACGACCTTCCTCGATAGCGTGTGTTTTACGCAATACCGTGTTTTACTAAACAACCATATATTATTATAATATTATAATGAACTAGCCATGATGAATATTATTAACTAAAATTTTAATTTTACAACATTATTATTCATCTTACACATTTTCTAGAACATGGTATAAGAACAAAATAAATTTTTCGGCTAAAATCTGTATTTTTAAAAAAATGCAGTTTTGCCGCCTTTTAATGGCGCACCCACTTTAAATCTTGTTCATTACATGTTTATAAATTCAATTTTACAAAATAAACTTCATATTTTTAATCATTATATACAAATATACATTGTATAATGTTTTCATATTATTCTGATAAATTTAATATTTTTAGGAATAGTAAAAACACGCTATATTTTAATTAAAAACAACTTTTTTCATCGTAATAATTTATATGGTTAAATTATAATATTTAATGGTTTGAAAGTATTAATAGAATATATTTTTACTATTTAATATAATGTATGTCATTATCATTGATTTTACCTTGAATTTGTAGGTTTAATCAATTCAATCTTTTGCAATGTTTTAAACAAAAACTTGTTTTCTTTCGACAACGGGACTAATTTTAATTTAATTTCTGCAACTTTTGTGTATTGAATTTAAAATAATGGATTCCATATTTGGAATCATTGGGTCCAAATTATGTTAATAGGATAATTTTTATTTTTGGAAATTATGAATAGTAACTACGGTAAATTTTATTTACCATAGTTAAAGGTAAATTGGGTAATTAAGGTCAAATATGATATTATAAAATTACCCTAACACATGCCAAAATTATATTGGATTACTAAAAGTTGACCCATATAACCTAATGGTCAGATTAGATTCATTTAATGGACTTTTTTCCATGAAAATAATTTAATTATTATTAAAACCAAAGAAAGTGACAACATGTCACTCTCTTAAATCTTATAAGTATAATAATTTTAATTTAGTGATAAACTTCATGAAACGTCGTACATGAATAGTCTCCAGAAATCTAATAAAATTAACTACAACATATTAATTTATATATTTTTTTTAGGGATTATATAATTATCATTAATTATAACACAATAGTGATGGAGAAATTGTTTGTCTAGTGAAAAATCAAAAATATAGTTTTTATTAAACTAATAGTTGCCATAAAATGCAAAAAACACTGACCAAAAATTATTGGTCATATAAATGTAAATAATAATCATCCAATGGTCTAATATTGTACCATTTGAAGCCTTATATAAACGATTATGACACTTATATTATTTTATTTTAAATGTTGCCAAATTTTTCACCTTCATAATTTAATAAATATAAAAATTTAAATATTGTTATTTTAAGATGATAAATTCGAGTAAAAGTATTATTGAGAAATTTAATATATTTATATTCATCATAGGAATTTATTTATAATTTTTATGAAAAAAATAAGTATGTTAAATAATTATACAAAAATGTTTTCGTAATTATTTTAGTAAGAGATAAACAAAATAAATGGTTTTAAAATTAATAAAATAAATATTATATGAAATATTAATGTGATCCAATAATTTTATAGATACATATGACCTTTTATGAATCTATTAAATATTTTAGTTAGAATATATCCTCTGTTGCGATTTTATTTAAATTCAAATAAATGAATAGTGCCAAAATTGACACTATTGTTATTTTATAAAAATAACATATTATTAAATTGTTTAAAATCACAAAAATATTTTAAAATTATAAATTGAAATTTATATTTTCTAAAATTTCATAAATTATACAAATATGGAAAATTAACAACACATAAGTGAATATTTATAACCATTTAAAATTTAAAATTTTATTACCACAAATAAAGTTAAATAGATTAAATAAAGATAAATCAAAATGATAAGGTTTAAAATAAGATCAAAACATGCCTAAATTTATTTTTTTAATTTGATTACAACCCTATCTGATCTAATATTTTAATATAAGTCAGTTTTGTAGGTTTTTAAGTGGGGTTAGAGTTATTATAAATTAATATTTTTAAGAATTCCAAAGGTGCCCCTCTTCTCCCTTATAAAAGGGCACCACCTCCCTCTCCTCATCACCCCAATCTGTGCCTTCAAGCTTGGACAAAACCTGCCCATTTCACTTACCCACTTCCATATAAACATTCTAGATGTCCTGGTATTCTTCAAAGACCAATTTTAGTGCCTAAGAGAAAGTCTAAAAGAGGCGCTTCAAAGAAGAGGTAATGTCTATTACCGATTCTTTCAACTTTATTTCTTCTTATACTTTTTCTTCTTTAGTTGTTTAATTATGAAGTAATAACATCAGTATCAATCATATAATGATATGTTATTATATGTATGAAACAACCATACTTCACCATCTATCAATCCTACGAAAAACAAAATCACCGTGCGTGCGTACGTTCGGAATACCATCTCCAGGCCGTGGTGTAATCTATTTTCCACCACCACCTTACTTGGATGTGTATAATGGTGTAAATAATGACTATATATTATTATTGTAAACTGATATTGATTCTGAAATAGTATACAAACACTCTAATACAATTCTATGGGAATGATATCGTCACTCGTGCGTACGTACGGATTACCGTCTCCACTACGCGATGAGATTCATTTTCCATGTTAAAAATTAAAGAATGATTATAAAGTATATAAAGAATAAATAATAATGAAATATATGAAATAATAATGCTTCAGGATTTATGTACATATATATATTTATGTCATATACTTAATTCTGTTGAATTCAATAAGGAAATGAAAACAGTGTTCATGCGTACGTACGACATTCCGTCTCCATGAACAGTGTATTTCATTCCATTTATCGATCTATTATATATATGTCTATTTGGGATATATATTATATATAAATACTGTTTTATATTCTGGATTTATGTAATCATGATCTAATTAATCATATGAATAATTACAAGTTAAAACACGGACGACAAATGAAACAATTTTACCCAAAACGCTACTTTAACATAAATTTACAAAGGAATAGGTAATATAAAGACATAAGTGAACCATATATGATATAATAACAATGAATATGATTCTGTAATAAGTCAATTACATTATTTAAATCATTATACAAGAGTTTTGGATATGTACGAAGCATATCGGACCTAAGGTAAGGGATAATTTTACAAATCTCATTTTTATCCGAGATTTATTATTCGTAAGTATTTACTGGGGTTATTTATATCATCCATGTCCATGTTCTATAAAAGTGTTGTCATGTATTTTTAATGTCCAATTTACCAGTTTTTTATTTTTACTACATGGTATGTAAGGAATCATTTTTTTACGTTACGATGTACTTTTTTGACTTTTCTGACAAAAGTACCAGGAGAATGATATTTTTAACTTATACGGTGTGAACGGATTTTTAAGGATTCATAATGCCTCATTTTCATGAAGCTTACTCTACATGATTTTATGACTATTTTCAACAAAATACTTTTATTTTAAAAGTGCATTGCATTTTTTGATAAGAAAAGTATTTTGACGATGAAAGGATATTTTCCTCAAGAATTCATTTCAAATGTTTTATCAAAACCATTTTCCATATAAGATGACATTACTTGATATTTGTATGATTCAAGATTAATGTCTCTATGATTTACATGGTTCAGTTTTTTTATAATGAAATGTCCATTTGTTTTATATGGATTATGAAATGATGGGATGATGTTTATGAAACCCATTTTATTCATTGGGTTATGATGATTGTTTTATGTTTATTTTGTGGAACAAATAAGAATTATTTCATTATGATATGGGTGGGACCTATATATCCATCCAATTCATTGGGTAAAGATTTATATCTCATGAGATAGACATGGCTGGAACAGTAAGTTAATCCGGTTCAGTATTACAGGACTGGAATGAGGAGTGAACTCGATTCAGAAAGGGACTTTGTCCACTAAGATGGTCTTGTCAGGAATGCCTTGGCTACTATGGAAATCATTACATTTGCTTAATGGTTTCCACAATTACATGTTTTATTCCCTATATATTTTATCATGATTGATGTTCCCTTATGATATATGCCTTACGTACTTCAAAGATTAATGTCTTTTCTCAAGATTTATATGTTTAGATTTTATGTTCAAGTTTTTTCATTCAAATGTTTATGGATTGTTTTATGTTCTCTATGATTACCCTTACTGGAAATTTGAGCTCACCCCTTTCATTTTTTCTTTTCCGCATGATATAAAGAAAGGTTTTAGGTAAGAAAAAAAGGGAAGATCTTTATTGGGAGATGTTAAAGATCTTTCACCATGATTAGAAGATTTTATTCTGTGTTTCCAAAGAAACTAAACTATTACGATCCTTGTGTGTCTGTTTTTATTATTTATTAAGTATTCTGCAAAAGTAATGTATTGTCCATGTATGTCAATCTTTTGGTCTCTAAAAATATTTTCTGATGGTTATTCCAAATGTAACTCCCTATGTTGTTGTGAAATTTATAATTTATGTATGTTATTAATTCCATAATATAAATTTATGATTTAATATTTCTATGTGTTATTCATCATTATTATGATCTCACAAGGCGTGTTAATGATATTATGTTCCGTATGTATTGAAGGAGTAAGGATTTATTTCGTAATTTTATAACCCTTACTGAGCTTTTTATTCTCATATAACATTTTTGAAATGTGTTTCATATGTTAAAAGGTAGTGTATAAGAGTGTAAGAATTAACGAAGATTTTTATCAGGAAAAAAATTCTTATTTTCTTTTATGAGTTTGTATTTTATGAATAAAATTGATACTGAGTGGAAGTGTCTTCTCTGTAATATATGAGATTTCATGTAATTATTATGGACTAATTCTCTAATTAATAAACCTAAAAAGATTCTAAATGTGAATTCATAACATAATTAATGAACATGTAATGTTTATTGTTGGGGCCTTATAGATGGAGCATAATATTTTATCAACATAATCTTAAAAAAATCATGACAAACGTTGAGAGTGTATAATAAAACTAGTACCACATTGGTAACATTAAATCATTATCACAGTGAAGGAATAACATATATTTTAATATAAAATTTTGTTACAATATTTAAATTCATGATCCAAGAGGTCGAGAGGGAATTATATACACCACATATTTGAATATTGGTGAATATCAAAGTGTTCCTCTCAAAGATGGAATGTTGAGGAAAAAATCTCTTACCCACGGTACCAACTATAGACATAAAATTTCACATATACTATATAATAAATATAATATATATATATATATGTATATATGTATTATAAGAATATTTATATATATCCAAGAATATGGGAGTTTCTTGTTCCTCTTATTACATGTTTATTAACAATGTCTATTTAATGTTATGTTTTGAATATTAACTCCATTGGTGTTTATATATTTTTTGATAAAAATAATTCCTCTTAAATTGAACATGGTTCTGTAATCTCTATTAATTTATAGGTGATATATATATAATATATATAAAATATAAATTTATTTATACAAATATTTAAAATTAAGTGATAAAAAACTAAATACACTATATATGGGGATGGTTTGCCATATGTTTAAAGGAAAGAATTATTTATTTTAATTTGGAATAATATAATGAAAATTAATTGATATTTTATCATTAAATAATAATTACTATGGCATATATTTCACACACATTATTTAAAATCATAATTATTTCCTTCCATAGAATTCTTGAATGAAACATATCTCTTCACAAGGTGGTAGTCCTACATATATATAGGATACATTATCATAGACACAAATGTGGAGATAATAATGTTAAATTTTGAATAATAATTTTAGAATAATAATATATTCAAAATTTCATAAATAAAAAATAAATCCATCATTATTTTCTACCATTATCATGGGAAATTGAAAAATGAAATACATCATTTTGGGAGGTGGTACTCTACCATCCATAAGAAATATGATTTTATAAACCATTTTCTAGATGTGGTGACAATTTATTTGTGATATAAAAAGAAAAAATATAATTACTTCTAGGATACATATTAAAAAATATATTCATGTTATTATAATACATTAATGGGTAGATGGAATAAATAATTCTAAAATTCTTGTTGATGAAAAAAACATCTTCTCTAGGCGGTGTCCTTAGAATTTCACAAAAAGAATTTCATGATTGAATTTACATCAAAAATTTTATTCTAAAATAATTTTCATTAATTTGGGAAGGTATTAGGTTAGGTCATGGTTGGAAAAATGATTTAATGAGTAAATAAGAGAGTACATTTTATACCTTTTAAGAGAATGGTTAGTGGGACACTTTTAACATTTTGAATGATAGAATGACCCCAATATTTTTTATTTTAAAAAGGATAAAATAATTTTCCATTTTATAAAAAGTAAAATATTATTTATAAATATTTTCATAAAATTTGTTTTTGTTAATTTTTGTGATATTTTTAAATCATGTCTTTTTAGTTAACCCCACATGGTAATCCGATTTTTACTAAAGTCAGGGTAAATTATTATTATTAATATTATTCATTGTCAAAAATTAAATATTAATTAAATATGACATAAATTAATCATATTAATAATTTTTAATATGTTTTTTAAAATACATTCATAAAATAGGAAACATCTAAGTTAACATTAATCCCACACACACAAAGACAAAACAACGTTTAAATGATAAATATTTAAATGTTTAGCATGTTTTTAAATCAATATTAAATTTGATATTTAAAAAAAATAAATTGAATAAATGGATGTACAATTGAATTAATTCTACTCTAAAACTAGTTTATCATATATTTTTACTTTGTATATAAATTAATTGAAATCACATTATTAAATAAAAATTCATTAATTTTCAATATCTTTTAAAAAATTAATCTCTTCAAAAAAATGATATAATGTTACCATATGATAACATTGACATGGTTATTTGAATAATTATAGATATTTAATTGAAATATGTTTATACAAGTGTAAGAAATTTAATTTTATGAACTATAATAAAACTATGAGAAAATAAAATTTATGAAACATATAAAAATAAACATATAATAAATTAAACATTTATCAATATGAATCAACTAATATGAAAACTATTACTAATATTTAATAATTTTTTATTACTCAATATATCTCTATGATTAATGGATTTGTTATAATGGTCATTTTTAAATAACTATATTACTAATATATCCTGGTTTTGAAAAAAATCATTGTTATGTGGGACGAAAGATAACAACATGTTGTGTGCAGCCCAATCATGACACAATGTTCATATAATGAATTAATACCAATATTTTTTAATGTGTGATATTAATGAAACATAATTTATTCAATAAAAATTTATTTTTACAAACATTGGGAGTTACAAAAAATGTCCTCCCGTAATTAAATCAGTGTTATCCCATAAGTAATCATTAGGGTTTTGGGAATGATTTTTCATGGCAGATGATTCCATCTATTATGAGGATGATATACTTATATTCTCTGATTCATAACTCTAAATAATTTCCTCCATGGAATTATATCTAATTTACATAATATGGTAGGTTTTATGTTGTAGTGACTTATAAATCATGAATTTCAAAACCAACTCAAAAGACACCATGTTAATCAGGATATTAACATTCCCAACTTATCTTAACATATGTTCACAACCAATATTATCACCTTTATTTTACCATCACGAATGTTTTTTGATTCATGTAAATAATTTTCATTGCACATTTCCTTGTTTAAATTAACATCTATTTGAGATGATTTGATATCCCAGAAATCATTGTTCAATATGTCATGCATATTATTTGATAATATAAAAATATCTCCATGAAATATTTATCACAAAAAGTAATTTGAAATTATACATTTAAAATATATATTTTATCATCCAAAAATATAACTATATTTATTATAGTATTTTCATACACCATAATTCATAGCCAATTCCTCTTCTATAGTGTTTCCCACTTCTTCATTAAAGATTATTCTTCATAAATATCCTTGAATGATTTCAAAATAAATTTAAAAAATTATTGTGAACTATCATCATATTATTATTGAGTATAGAATGTATAAAACAATGTGATACATCGTCAGTAATTCATGAAAAATATTCATAATAACAATCATAATAACAATTCCTTTCAAATTATACTACTCTAATATAGATTTTTTAGTGGAATATCTTCCTTTAGTATAAATTTTTCATCAACTTCCTTTCCTTTCATATCATTATATTATTCTGAGTCTTAGTATATATATCTATATTTTTAACATGATAATTAATATCTTTATTTTGTATATTCGGTATATCACACAATTCATAAATTTTATAAATCATAATATCCTGAATGGATATTTTTATGTAACCTACCATATATTATCACATTTATTCCCCAGTATATTCTGACCAATGATGGGGAAATTGTTTAAATTTGAAAATATTTTATTTTAATTCATTATCCTAAAATAATTAATGATAATTTTTTACTTAGTGGAACCTCTCAGTTTAAAATCATATATATATATATTATAAGATAGTACAAATTGAGAAATATTTATAGGGTTAAATATAAATACATTCTTAATTCCATTTAGATTATACAAATAATCATGTATTCTCAACTATAATCATTTCATTGAGGGAAACTGTTCAAAAAAACATTTATTATACACCATTGTACTCAGTCTTTTTGTTGATCTTCATTTTCCACTAGTATTCCAACTAATCTATCTCATTTGTTTCATCCACCCATCTATATTCTCCTCTCATCATCCAACTAAACACCCATCCTCCAGTTTTATTAGTAATTAGACATTTATAACAATAAGATGATCTTTCTTTATTTTTTAATTATCATAAAATAGATTGTCATCTTCCCCATTCAGTGTGATATTCTACCACATTCATACTGTATTATAACATTTTATATACCACATTAATATCTTTAACACATATTTTGAAATATCATATTTGACATCAATACAATTCAATCAATATCATATATGATTTGGTTCATCCCATATTTATTAATATTCGGGAATTTTTTTCTTATATTGTAGGTAAATTATAAATTATGCCTCACTTCAGTTCTTCCAATTCATATATATGAATTCCACTTTATATTGATGAATTTATAGCCTAAATTGATTTAATTCAACTCATAATAAAAACTCATTATTACTATTTTATGAAAGCTTTCCCATTAAATATATCAATCCAACTTATTTTATTCAACCAAAAATGTACACAATGTAGATAAGATATGTTTTATTTTCTTATCATGTTCCCAAACTATAGAATTTATAAAATATTTTTATTATTTTAGTATGATATATAAATAAATAATTTTCGATTATTTTGAAAACTATAATGTATCTACTTAAATAACTACTATAAATTGGTTTGTATCATAATAAATGTTTCAATATTACATGATAACATGAATGCATCATAAAATTCATTCATTATCAACAGTGTAGAAGCATGAAATTCATCTCTGATTCTAATAAATACCATTTCTGGGACCTGATATATTCCATGAAATTACATTCATCTATTCGTAAAGGAAATATCCTTTATGTGACATGTTTTCAACTCAACACAAATATCACACAAAATTATGAACATTAAATGATCATTATTCATATAATATTAATATAAATATTAGTGGGTTCTTATCATTCACATAACCAATAAACAGTAGATACTATTATATCCCAGATCATCCCATTTTAAATAGGGTGTCTAGTATATTTGTACTCCTCCACATAAGAGGATCATATGGATGAGCTCTACTATGGGGGAATAAATAATTAAACAATCTCATTCAAAAGGAAATGAGAGATTATATCTCAATTATTAGATCATTATTAATAATATATATCCTAATTCATTAGTATTAATATATTTGGGGCCACTCTAATATATCTAATTGTTCTGTACAGTCAAATTATTCATCATTATAATTAAAATATTCACATACGTTCATTAGAACGAATACTAAAGAAATCAAATTACATGAAACAAAAGTAAAGTCAATTAAATACTTAGTCATCTTTTTGGTGGAGTTATTATATTGACATGGTTAATTGAAAATAATATTATGTTTATCATTATATGGATCCTTAGTGGAGAAAAACATAATATATTACTAATGGTTCCCTTTCTGGAGTATTCTTATGTTGGGGAAAACATGTGTACATTTTTCCACATGCATTGTCATATTGATGTTCAGTAATTATTCATTAAATAAATTATTTTTCTTATGATATATAATTTGAAATCTTATAAGATTAAATTTAAGTATCATTGACAAAACAATAGTCATTAAATCATCACATATAATCATGTAAATCATTAGTTTTATACCCTTATGTTCATCATTAACAATGTCAATCCCTGATTTTCTCATTATCATGGTGTGATCACTAATTATAGATGGGGATTATATTTTTCATGATATATCATCTAAAAATTATTTTAAATACTATTATAAATGATCTTGGTTTTTTAAAAATGTCGTAAAAATGGTCAATATGATAGTTGAGTTAACATTGATAAGTCAATTCATTTAATTCCCTCTCTTTTTAAGATAAATTTAAAAAATATAACATTGCATCCTCCAATATATATTTTTTTGTTCTTCCATTGGAAAAAAATTACTTTCATCTTTAGTATTCACTTGAGCATGAATCGATATAAAAAAAATACACAATGATCCATTGATTCCCATCGCAAGTCACATCACTCAATTATGTTTTCCCCATGTCACACATCTAATACCATGACCATATGTTATGAAATCCATAGTGGGAACGATTAATTCCAACAACCCTATAACCATCCACTAGATATTTATACATAATTTCAATGTGTTTGACTTTGCATGTATAAGTGTGTTTTTTGGACAATGTAAGGACCTAGTATAGACCTATTTTTTCAAACGACTGCTCAAAATTCTTACTGAAAACTATGATTACATATATTTTTTATATATTGTTCATGAGAATGATTTTTTCATTACAATAAAAAATACTCAAGAAAATCCAGTCCTTCATGGTATTATCACCAACATATTATTAAAAATAATAATTTAAAATAATATATTTCATCATCATCATAATATAAAAAAATCCCAAAGAATATGGTAATGAATGTGTAATTTTTAACATAATTGAATCATGTATTTGGAATTATTGACAAGTTCATTAATATAAAATAGATATATCCACTATATTCTAATATTTATCTCTTGAATTATTAATTCTATTTTCATAGGAACAATGTTCTTGCATATATATTTTAATCAAAAATTAATTCACATTACCCTGCATCATAAAAAACAGATAGAATAAATACTCATATATGGAATTTATGACATAATAAAACTATAAAATAAATAATTCATTATCTTTTCATATTTTATGATCATATTTATTTTCCTTATGTTCACTAATGTAATTTCATTTTTATATTTTTTTAACCAATAAATATAATTACATTGTAAAATTCTTTTGTTTCAATTTCCCTATTTTATAAATAGTTATAATTATTATGATATTACTTTTTGATGATTATAAATGTGTAATTTTCATGTTTTATGTTAGAGATATTTCCAAATATATGAAATTCATGTTATAGTGTTAAACATGTACATTTGCTGAAAAATAATTTGTTTTTTTAGTAAATTTTTTCTCAGTGAGCTAAAAAGTTATGTATAAATGTTTATGGGTATATTTATTAATATATGTTATTATTGATATTTTTATGAATTTTTTATTCTATTTCATATTATTAATTACCAAATTTATAATTATTTTTTATTTGATTACAAATTCAAATAGTTTAGCTCTAGGGATTATCATTCAGTATCAATGTCAGGTTTAAATAACATTATAGTATATCATGTTATTATAAATGGATAAAATGAAAGTCATGGATTAAAAAATTGGAAAACTAATATACTATTGATCAAAATATTAATGCCCTTGATACGCATTTTTGTGTATTAGGTTATCAGATTTTATTTTCATTACTGATATTCAAATGTTTTTTGTTCAGATGTTTGAATAATACATTATCAAATTATATATATCCATGATGGTTAAAATTTAATTTTATGTCAAGTAAATTCATATGATTTTATGAAATTATCATTATATTATTATTATTATATATGATTATTTTTTATTTATTCATATAAAATTGTATTTTGATTTAATATAAATTTTTTGTTAACATTCATGATAATTGGTTTCCATGAATTTCAAGTTTGATATATAGTTTAAATTTCCTTGAAAAAGGAAGGATTTTTAATATTTGGAATTTACACTATAATAAAACAATGGAATTTATATAGATATTTTTAAATATATAATAACCTAGAGAGTATTTAATGTATAGATTTTATGTTTTCCTATAAATGAAAACATTATCTACATAAAAACATGTCAATGCCATCATGGGCTACGATACACCATGGGGTATTAACACTAAAAAAATGATTGTTGGGTGTTGAAACAATAATTACATAATTCAAAACATAAGTTCATAACATCAAAACAAGCAGGAATATCATATGAGATATAATATGGATTATTTAAAAACAAATTATAAACTATAATTAATTATGTTAAAATATTTCGATATCTATTGTACAGAATCTATTGAAGATACAAATATCACATTTCATTGATCATAGAAATCAAAATTAGGAATAAAAAATACTTATGGGGTACAATATACCTCCATGAGATCGTAGAATGTTCTTCCATTTAAATACATACAATTTCTGTATTGCATATATATTTCTCAACACTAAACAAACTTAATCTATGACACAATTTATAGAAAATGGAAGAAAAAGTAATATTTAATTTGAAAAAATATATAATTTCATTAAGAAAATAAAAACTACTAAAAACCAGAAATATAAAAATTTATAGTTAAACAAATTTATTTTTATTCTTAATATTTATTATTATTTTATAGAATAATTGTAAATATTTTAATAATTATTATTTAATGAAACATAATTTTAAGGTGAAATAAAATTAATTTTTTTGGGATCTGATGAAAATAATTTAGTGCAAAAATTTCAATTTATTTGAATTATAATTTTCTATAAATTTATATACAATAATAATTGTTAATAAAAATGAAAAAAATAATGGATTATGATATTTATTTTCTTTCATTTAACAACAAAAAATATTAACACTAGTGTAATTTTTTAATGATATATAATACAAATAATAACACATAATAATAAATTCATAATATTAACTAATAATATTATGTTAAAGTATTCAAGAATATATATTTATAAAATAATATTTCTATAATTTTATTAATAATATTAGAAAAAAGTATTTTAATGTTTAAATCATAATTTTAATATTAGCATAGTGTTATTTTTGTTGTATTTATGATAACAATTTATTTTTTATGAATATACGGAATAAACATTTATCAATACCATTATATATATAAATTACTCATGATATAATCACGAATAAATTTTTTTGAAAATGTTGGTCACATAATTAGGGTATTTATCAAGTAATATGAAACATTTAATAGTTAATATATTGAAATTAAAAAAATATGATTGTTAATTTTGAATCTATTTCCTATTTCATTGAAATAAAATATATGTTTTCTATTATTTTTTTATGTATATTTATGAAAAAATTTGGTAATTTTTAGGATGGAAAATAATGGATGTTATTTTTTATTGTAAAAATCAATAATTTTTCATTATTATTCATTTTATTCGAAATTATTAGAATAATTAAATTTTAATTAGTATGAAATGATTTTTTTAAAAATAATACTATGAAATTTTCACATGTATTTAATTTAATATTTATCAACATTATATATTAAGAAATATTATATTGGTTTTCTATTTAGAATTAGTATATTGAATAATATAAAATATTCTCAATCATCATTTATGACATTAAATTCTGGTACCATTGTAGAAACTAAACACCGTCATAATAGTTATAATGATATAAAATTTTCAAATATAATAAAATTATAATGTAATTTCACAAAACCCACTTAAAAAATTGGGTATTTTTAATTAAATGACACTATCATATCATATCATTAATATATTTCATTTTTTGATCAACAAACCATGAAGAAAAAAATATTATTCATAATATTAAATTATAATTTTAAATAATACCACCCATCAAAAATATATGAGGACCTTCCCAAAACCTTGAATAATATAAAACATAACTACTCATATTTCAACCACAATATAAATATGTCCATTCCAAAATAAATTATCTATATCAAATGAAATTTGTTTTTAAAATCAAATATTTGCATACTAAAAAAAGTACGGTATGTTGGTACATCACATGGCCTGAAGTGTTCCTCCCCATATGTCAGAGGATGTAGATTAGTAGTGAGTTTCTAAAATAATATTGTGGGAAGTTTACACACTGGTGATTAGAGTTACACAGGGTAATCCGAAATTAATTAATAAGGGGATCCATAATATTCCTCAATGATGGAAGAGGAAGGTATTAAAGAATATAAAATTAAAAATTCTAAAGTAAATCACAAATAATATATGATGATCATATCATGACTATATATAACAATTAATGAAAAACATTTAAATAGTAATGTAGTTCTATACATGTAGAAAGGTACTAAAAAGTGAAAAAAATTATCCTCAGATAGTATCACATTTCTTATCTCGGTCATTTAAGTTACTACACATAAGCATGATCAATAAAGAATAATATTTTGTGTTCATTATTTAGTCCCTCCCAATATCCTTTATATATACATTGGTACCCAATATCGCCCTTAAATTTGTGTAGGACATCACTCAGTCAGTATCCACTAATGGCTTCCATAACAAGTCTTTTCTATTTAACATTGTAAAAAGAAATGTAATGTATATAAAATTTATAATAGTAATAAAACTATGTGTCGTAATAATATATGATATTTTCTTACAAAACATGGAACCCTATGAACAATAGTTAAGAACCCAAAAAAAGGATATTATAAACATGATGAATAAGGTTTGATGCTATCAATTCTATAAACTATAATTAAATTCACATTCCAGGGATATATGTAAAGAATGAAAAACGTCCATTGTGGCATATTATGGGTAATATAGTGTATAAAATCCACAATATCCTATACCATGTAATCTATTATCATACAATGTATACATGAATCCAATTAATAATGACAAATGTGTCCTCTTTGATTCCAAAAAACATCTAGATTGAATCTCATTAATGACTTTGGTGGTATCTAAATAGAATGACATAGAATAATTCTGATGTCCAAGAAATTCATATCCAAAGGGTATAATTTCCCTTGGAATCCTATGGATTAATATTCCTATGAATATAAATTTCATTTCTATCCATAACCTTATTCATTATCCATGAATTATAAATGTTACATGACATCAACTGGATTCTGTTCCATGGATTTGAAAAGTCATTACCATCTTGTACCCTAACAAATTCATCAATAATCATTATAAAATACTATTATTTATTCAATCCCATTCAAAATTTTCCATTAATCACTTTATCCAATTTAGTAATAATAAATCACATTTAAAAGAGGTAATAATAATCTCTTATGAGTTTATATCAATGAATTTATTTTATTTTCAAATAAATAAAAAAAAATTAGATAACCATAAAAATTTCATTAAATTCCCATTATGTGTCACAATTAAATTGTTTAGAACATACATACACAACAGGGTGGTATAACATTCGATAGATATTAAAATAGTTATCTATGATAGAAACTGTTCAGGTTAAGAGCCTCAATCCATATAATGTCACCTTTAATAAACCCTATCTAGATTTAATTCATTAAATTCTCTAATTAAATTATTTTTGGGTGGAAACATGATTTGTTATCATTTATAATAATAGAAAATATTTATATAGAACACAAAACAATATTTGATGTTATTAACAATCTACCATATACACATGGTGGAACACTCATCACGTATCGCCCTCTGATTCAATCATTATTTAGACCATAATGAATAACAGATGATAAAACATATAATTGGTAATGTTAGAATACTCCTTAAAAATCTTTCTATATGTATAAAAGTATGAAATTTCATTATTTTAATAGTGGAATCTCCAACAAGGATCCAATGAGATAGACTGTTCATGAATATGATTCAATTGGAAATTCTTCTCAAGGAAACATACATTATTTAGGTGGAGCTCAGCATTTGAGCGGATCTCCTCCTATCATTGGAAAAATGAAAACATTAAGATGGTTAAAAATTAATCAATTACAGGAAAAGAATAATTTTCCAAATAAATGGGTTCCATTTTTTGGATTCATGGTCAAACAAACCTTGTTCCAAAAATTATAACTCTACAATCCAAAGGGATACCTTTCACATTTCTTGTAAATAATTTACAAAATTCTGTGAAAACATTTTCAAATACCTTTATTAAAAATTAATTTTTTTCCTACATGTGCATGAGGCCCTGGTTGATTTTATTTTTCAACCTGTGCAGAATTGTTCATCCCTATATCCACGCCCCATGTTTACTACTGACAAATTGATTTTGGTCACATGGTTTTTAATAATCATGATGCCCATATACATTTTCAAAATAATTCTACTCCTCATGGATTTGAAAAAATACCAAAAATCACCCAAAAATTGTGTGACCATAGTATACATTCATATTAGGACAATCCCAAAAAAAATATAACTAAAAATATTATTATCCCCTTATGAAAAATCTATATATTATAATATTATCCATTAAAATTTGTTACCTAAAATTTCCAATCTAATAGTGGTTAATAATTTCATGAGATAAACTCTATCCATTAACCATGTACATCAGCATCCCTCTCCAAATTGTAATAATTTACATGTTTGTTCTTCTCTGAAATCTATATGATGGGTACGAACTAATCTTAGATAGTATTTTTTTTCCTTTCAAAGATATGAACATGATTCAATCGAATGAGGCATCAACCAAAAACTCAACCTCATTTGGAATAACTATATGACATATGTCAAATTTATAATGGTGTTGATGAGATATATTATGTGTTTCATTCATGGATCATTACCATATAAGTATCAAATAATTATATGATACTTTCATGAATCACTCTATAATCAGTAAAATACCACTATATCATGGTGAAATCATACTCTATCACATTATTTGTCTGTATCATAGATTTTATGAGACACTCAAATATACCCAACCCCAAAACTCAAACATTATAGGATGTCAATGACTACTTGTTTATATTTTTTCTCAAAAATTTTCAGTATTCAACCACTTTTGAATCAAATGAACATAATGTAATTATTTATAAATGTGATGTGTTAAGATTAAATATACCTTCTCTACCTCTAAACCAGTACAGAGGTGATTCGAATGACCTATAATTTATATTTAAAAATTTCACCATCCTTATAGTCTAATGATATATATTATTCTGGGATTATTCAACCAGGGGTATTTTACTCTCCCACAAACCCCGAAAATTAAGGACACATTCCCTATTCCA
Source organism: Viscum album (assembly GCA_963277665.1). Classification (NCBI taxonomy): domain Eukaryota; kingdom Viridiplantae; phylum Streptophyta; class Magnoliopsida; order Santalales; family Viscaceae; genus Viscum; species Viscum album. The sequence goes on along the minus strand of OY728121.1, from coordinate 741,783,540 downwards.
ATCCTCAAGAACATGTAAAGTGGAATATGACTTGAAATATTTATGTGGTCTATTTACATTTCTTAGGAGGACGTGTGATCCATAACACCCTCTCTATGGTCATAAAAAATTGTTTAGTAAAATCGGTGTCCCTATCCGATTCCACTATTACTGAAACCCCTAAAATGAACACAATTTCATTGATATAATGTCTCCCATTATCATTAATCTAGATGATCTCCCTAATCGTTATGAATTGGGTGATCATCCGGAACATTCCCACAATCACCCACACAACATCACTAATGCGAGGAGACCTCATCAACCATGTCCCCGAGGTTATACATATGTCATCCCATTTCAAATTGTTAATGGAAAATTGATGTAAATGAATACATGGTATCTTTTTTCCTAATTAATAGATATATATTTATCATTTGAGTACAACACCATGTCTAACAGCCCAATAACATCCATCAATTAATTCATAAATTAATTGATCCAATCCATTAATATATTCAGAAACTAATCAACAACATAAATTAACCATCAAATAAATCGACAATTAATTATACATTTAGCATAATAATAGTGAATAATTTATTAACAATTAGTTATTCTTATCAAGATAACTAAATAATAAACTCAATATTTAATTATCAAAATTCTTTAACAAGTCTGAACTTGTCCACTAAATTAGTGATTTGTCCGGGACATTTATAGTTTACAGGAATTTTATAATCATCTCAAAACATGCGGAACTATGTACATATATTAAATACCCATCTCAAATAGCATATCATATTTTTTAAGAACTCCATCCATGAAAAATTAAGTCATGGAAAAATAATACCCATCTAAATGTATACTTGGAAAAAAGTCAGAACAAATAATCAATTCACAATCTTAATTTAATTCATGAAAATTATCTAATTCAATAATTAAATAAATAAATAAATCTTATCTATTTATCCAATGATCAATTAATTAACCATTTACTATTTTACGTTTGAATAATAAATCCATCCATTAATTATTACATATTTCATATATATTTTTCAAACAATTAAAATATTCAATATTCTTAATAATCAGTAAAATACACAATTTAATTACAACAAATCCATTGATATTAATTAAAATATTAATTAACATATTACCCATTCTGGCCATCCAAATCATTTAACGGTTTAATCATATCACATTAATCAAATTTATAAATCATGTTTAAAATAAACAGATGTTAATGACATCATTTATCTCATGTGGGAGGCATCATTTAATAACATGAAAATTGTCATGCATCAACATATATTATTAAAGGAAACTCAAATTCTCAATTTATTTAATGATGTTAAAATTCATAAATAATGTGTTATCGATTTGGGACCCTACCTCAGGGTGGCACCATTTTAAATATGAAGCGGATAAAATACTTGGCGGCAACCAGTCAACAACTGGTTTGCAATCACATGTGCAAAAAGTATATATATATATATATATATATATATATATATATTCACATTCCATTCCTGTAATAATATAAATAAAATTCAAAATATTAAATAGTTACTCAAAATCAAAGTATTAAGGACAAAAAACCACTAACGAGGTACCAGGGACTCATATAAATGATCAAACTCCAAATTAAATGTTTCAAAACAATAACATGATTATGAAACCTAACCTAAAACATGACAGGAAAGAGATAATAAAACCCATCTACCTCACCATTTTCGGCTGATGCCGGAATTTCGTACTAAGTGTCTAGAAGAGCCCCTTGCACATCCATAGAACCGATGAAAGAAGGAAACATAGTAAAACCTGAACCATATGGTTTTGAAAGAGATAACATAGTGAGGGAGGAACCAAATGGCCAATTAAAATTAAAAAAAAGGCAAATGGACTCATATCGGTGAGACTTACAAAATTCCAGAAGACGCCGAGAGGATTAAATCTTGCGAAGTGGAGTCGTTGAGGGGGGTGTAGCGTTCCTCAAAGGAGGATCGTCATGTGTTTTTTTCATCCTGTAATATGGTGGTGTGAAACCCTCATGTTCTATCCCCCAATTATCAATTACATTATAAATTCACTAAAAGTATTACTATAATAATAATAACATTTATTATTCTCATTTAATATATTATTATATCAGTAACTATCCTTTAAATAAATGTTTCACAATTAATTTGGAAATTCCCCATTAATCATCCAATCAAATTATTACATCAATAATAATAATATCCTTATTATTATTATTAAATATTTCATTTATTAAAAAATAAAATAAATAAAAAAATATCATTTTTAAAATCGGGTAACTGCACAACAGAACCACACCATTGGACTAATCATGCACAACCCGATATCAAAATTTAAAATTTTAAATAAAATTAATGACAACTCCAAATTTAATCTCCAATTAATATTAAAATTTAAAATAACCCATCATCGATAATTCTAAACTCCTCATTTACACATTATTTAATTAAATTTATTCTCAAAATGTAAATAATTAATTTCCCCAATTAATGTTTTTTATAATAAAATTATCTCAACAGAATTTAATTAAATTTAAAAACCCTAGATCATCATTATTTAATTATTTATCTCAACACAAATTAATTAAATAAAACATCAACATTGTAAAAATTAATTAAATTCTTATTAACCATTAATTTAATTAAATTAAATCCCAAAAAATCTATTATTATTATAATTCATAAAAAAAATAATAACCACTCATATAACCATAATAATAGTAATTTCATTATTATTATTATTATTATTATTCAAACATAGATAAAACACAACACCTCTTATTAAATAAAAAAATCATTATTAATTTTGAAACTCCATATTTAATTAGACGTTTCTTGGAGATGCACAAAAGCCTAAATAATTTCACATAACTATTACACATCATTAAACATCACATTAAAATCTTTTAACATAAATTTTACACCCCATTTAACAAATATTTTATTTATTTATTATTATCTTAAAAAAATTTCACAATTAATTATGAATCTTCCAATTAAATAAAATATAATTAATGTGATATAAAAATCCAACCAATAACCCCTAATTGTATTTCCATAATAATAATAAAAATAATTACATTCATAAAACTAAAATAATAATAATCTAATTATTATTATTTTTCAAACTCTGGATAATCCCAACAGTACTACATAATAACAACGCTTCATTAAATCTGAAACTCCTCATTTTATTAAATGTTTTTTTGGTAAGATAAAAAGCATATTTAAATTCACCTAAATGATACATTAAATTAACTTGAAATGAAAATATCAAAGTATTAATATAATTTATGACCCCATATAAATAATAATTGCATTATTATTATTTGCACATTCCTCCATTAAATAATAAAAGTTCCATTAATAATTCTAAAACTCTTTATTTAAATATAATGGTTCTTCGATAAACCCCACATCCTAATTTATTTCTTCAAAAGTCATCTAATTAATTATTTATCATTCATTTAATTCAACAACCACAATATTATTAATAATTATATCTACATAATAATAATAATAATAATAATTAAAACTCTCTTTTAATTAATCAAAATATCTCCCATAATCTTCATTAATTAAATTAAATAATTTATTAAAATGGATAAATTGTAATGGCTGGACATTAACCATGTGATTCCCATGCATAATCATTAATGTGGAATTTTCCGGATCCAGTGCTCTAGAGACCCATTGGCACACCCAGTAAAAATTATCGTTTAATTAAGAATGTCCAAAAATGACCTCTTTGGGTGTTCCAACATGTGGAATAAAATTCCCATTATTGGATTAAAAAATAACACTTCTATAATCTTTTTTTATTGAAAACCATTGTATTTTAACACAGTAAAAAAACATTGGATTTATAATATACCCACCAAAAAAAATTCTCATACCCGAGAGGCCATCGAGAACCACTACTAAAACAACCGACCTACCAAGGAAATTAATAAGATCAGTCAATATATTACTCGACAGCAATATTTTAAAAGATCAACATCACCTGAAAACATGTTTATCAAAAAAAATAGTGAGAGTACGTACCTTATGATTTTCCATGATGTCTCAGGAAAAGATCAGATGCTCACCAGTATGTGTTTTTAGAACACATTAAAAAATGCATGTGACATTCCTCGAACCATGATCACCACGTCAAACACTGATCATAAAAGCCAGAACATAATTCTATCAGTGTTCAATAACACTCAAGAACAAATATGTCCTCCCAAATAGTGGAGCGAACATACATTAATGACATGAAAAAATTTAAGGGTATTACCTTCCATGGGTCAGCCCCTAACAAAACATAAACATTAACCCTCTCTCTTGGTCACACAAACCTGTAATCAAAATATCAAAAAAATACTATTTATTTTTATTAATTTTATTTAATTCATCTAATCCATTTATCTATTGAATGAATTTCAACATACACACATGTACATCTACAAAACAAGTCAGTTGGTTCTAAAAATAACTACCTATGAAGAAAAACATGCTATCTCAAACATCATATTTAATAATTTATCATTTAGTGTTATTCAAATTTAAACAGGAAATTCATATTCTAAATTCAATTTTACCAAGAAGGCAGCCTTTCTAGGTTCCCATATTCTCGGTATGGGTTCACCAAAAAGCAAACCAACAACAATTAATTACAATCAAAACTCACAAGTTTTACCTATATAAAAATTTTAAAACAAATTATGGTTGTATAAGGATCAAACACATGGGTGGCCATCTACCAATTTATAAGGTGACCATAAACCATATCACTAGAATTTCTCTCCAATTTATCACAATCAACATTTATTTAACATTTTATATTTAGTACCACTTTCAAATATCTAAAACATTTCTAACATGTTAACATTAGAAGTAACACAACAACATCCCATAACACAGACGAATTGCACAAAAAATTATGGTAATAACTGAGGAATTATGAAATATTATCACCCAATATAGTAAAATCGATCACTAAAACATGCAATCTAGAGAGGTTTGATAAAGGAGATCCAAAACATGGAATCGTACCCAAGGAAAACAAACCAAATTTGCAGGCATCCTACTAATGCAACTACATGGAATGTTATATAAATGGAATTTGAATATCCAAGTGCCTTAGATGATTCATGTACAAAACTTCGATGCCATATTAGGTCAAGACAATTAGTTTTCAAAATTCTAAAATCAATAAACAGATGAAAATACACCATTCACTCAAGGTGAAATCATATCAACTATATCCTCTATTATTACAATCATCATTTCCCATTCCTAGACACTTGGTCATTTCCCATACATGAGATGATCTATCACAATCATGACTAGTAACCCATGCACCGACAGATTCATATTCTTCAGTCTATAATCCCCCAAACAATAAGACAATGGTAAAGAAACCCACTGATACCACTTTGAAATATCCTGAACCAGCTCACCCCTGAGCTGTTGGATGGATCGGTCACCACATTACCACAAGCGCATCTCCACGTATGCCAGAGTCTACTGGCTAGAAGTGAGGATTTACAGATAACAAGATGGGAGTCTATATCCTCTTATTATAGTTTCATGAATTTATATCAGAGTAAATAACAAATAATGGAAATAAATAGCGGATGCGGTACAATAATAGATAATGTAGCAGTTGTTAGATTTTATAATTATTGTACTAACAAATGGCCAATGAAAATTATATAGTGGATGCATGTATGAAATTATAATGATACAAAAAATGGAACACAGTGAACAAAACAGTATTATGAACATTCCATTAAAAAATAAACAATTACTTCAAACCCCGAGGGAAGTCTCCTCGAGTATCTCAACATTCCTCTCCGCCCATTTATCTTATCTTCCAATTCAATGAAAATAGCACAATACTACAACCAAATAGAATCTACTCGGGTACCACAGGGAAATGTCACCCCAATCAGGTTTTGTGATATAAATCTTAGTATGCTGGGACATCAGGTGTCTACTCCAAACCCAAACATCTAATAAATATTTTAAACCATGTGAAATCATGCATAAATGAAGTATGAAGAATAATTTAACTATATAACCAAGTATTAAAATCATCCCTCAACTGGTGTATGTACGTGCATTATACATTTTTTATTTCATAATAAACAATAATTATATAATGATTTTTATTTTTCAATTTATCAAAACTCTTTAAATTATAATAATATCAAGATACATCATAAGCCTGACATCCCTAGTATAAGTCACTGACCATATATGTCTCTAAATTAAATCTATGTAATCAATGTAAAGACTAAATCAAAGCTTATTATTTGTCTTGGATAACACACAATATGTTATTAAATTTAGTTTTCATATACTATGTTTCAACCCATCCAAAAAAAATAGTGATTCACTCCCGGAACCATCCACTTATATTGATTCACCCCAATTAATTAATAATTTTGAACCCTTTATCATATTCAATTCACAAATCATTATGTCAAAATAGTTTTCATTAACCATTATTTCATTTCATGTATGAAAAATTGAACCCAAAGCTCAATGTCAATTAATGGGTGTAGAACATCATGTGTAGCACCCTCCTGATTATTTGGAGTGTTAGTCCTTGTATCACTTCCCATGGGTATATAGAGCATCAATCCCTGACCCTTAAAATACTATTGTTATGCAAGCTGGGTGTATAATTCATTTTCTATCACCCCTTGAGTATTTGGAGCTTCAGTTCTTGTCTCACAACCTGTTTATCAATCATAAATTTATATTTATCATTGTTGTAGAACACCATGCCTATCAACCTGTGAGTATTTGTTTCTTCAATACTTGTCTCCAAAACCATTTATCAATCCTACATATATATTTATCATTGTAGTAGAACACCATGTATATCACCCCAAAACCATCAATTAATAAATTCATAAATTAAATGATCCAATCTATTAATTGATCCAACAACTAATTAAAAACATAAATAACCCATTAAATAAGACAAAAATGATTTATCCATTCAACATAACAATAGTATATAATTAATTAAATATTAAATATTCATATAAAGCTAACTTAATAATTAACTCTACATAAAATTATGAAAAATAATTAACATGTCGGAACACGTCGACTAAATTAGTGATTCTTGATGGACATTAATAAAATACATGAATTTTATAATCATCTCAAAGAATTATATTAAAAGCCCAAATAATTACTAACCATCCCACATAGGATATCATATATTTTTTTAAAACTCTATCTAAGTCAAATTAAGGCAATGAAAAATAACACGCATCAAAAGTAACCCTTTGCCAACAGTCGTAACAAACCACCAATTCACAATCTTAATTCAATGTATGAAAATTAATTAATTCAACAATTAATTAATTATTTAAATATTATCTATTTAACTAATCACCAATTAAATAACAATATACCATTTAACATGTAATAATTAATCCATCCATTAATTATTACTATTTTCCATTATATATTTCGAACACATCAAATATTCAATATTCATAATAATCACTAAAATACAAAAAATTATTACTAATAATGAAATGATAATTAATTATACAATTAATTAACCTATTATGAAATCCGCCCATCCAAATCATTTAACTGTTTAACCATATCACTTTAACCAAATTAGAAAAACATGTTTAAAATCAACACATGTTCAAGATATCATTTATCTTATATGGGTGACATCATTTAATAATATAAAAAGTGTTACGAATAGACATATCATAATCAAGGAAACTAACAATCACAATTTATTAAAAGAAGTTATAATTCTCAAATAAAGTGTTAGGGAATTGGGACCCTACCTCAGGGTGACACCATTTTAAATCTAATGCCCATTAAAATAAATGGTGGCAACAAGCCCTCAACTTGTTCGCAATCAAATGTGAATGAGACATATATATATATATATATATATATATATATATATTTATATATATATATATATCCACACGATCATCCTAAAAATAGATATAAATTTTAAAATATTAAATAGGTACTCAGAATCCATTCATTATGGACTAACACACCTCTAACTAGATACAGGGGACTCATATAAATTGTCAAACCCTTTATTGAATGATTCAAAACAATTCTATGATTATATAACCGAACAATAAGAAATACAAAATAGAAAAAATAAAACCCATATTCCTTGCCATTGTCGGTACATGTAGGTATATGGTCCAAAGGGTCTAGAGGAGCCCCTTGCACATCCTTAGAACTAATGATAATGGAAACACTATAAAAACAGAAGCATATGGTTTTGGTTGAGAAAACAGAGTGATGGAGGAGCCAAATATCCAATGAAAATCACCAAAAATAGGAAGATAGTCTCACCTCGCTGAGACTAAGAATATTAGAGAAGACATAGGAAGGATTTGATCCCATGAAGAGGAGCCAGTGATGGGGGTAGCGATTCTCAATGGAGGGGCCTCGTGATTTTTTTACTCACATATGGTGGTGAGCCACCCTCATGTTATATCCCCAAACTACCTATTACATATTTGATAAACTAATAGTCTTAATATAATAATAATAACATTTTTTTCACATTTAATATAATGTTACTTTACTAACTAACATTTAAATAAAGGATTCACAATTAATACTGAAATCCCTCATTAAAAATCCAATTTAATTAATACAATAATAATAATAATATCATTATTATTATTATTAAAAAATATTTCTTTTATTTTCAAATATAATAAATAAATTAAAAAATTCTTTTTAAAAATTGGGTAACTCCAGAACAGAACCTAACCATTTGAATAACCGTGCACAACCCGATATCAAATATAAAAATTATTTAATTAAATTAATACCAACTCCACAAAAATGGTCATAAAATATTTTAAATTTAAATACTTCTTTCTTTATTCTCATGTGAGTGGAGATTGATTCAATATGAGAAACATAAAAACAGACGTGAAGGCATCTTTAACCTGGTATGAAATTTATAATAATCATTATTTTGTGATCCCGAAATTAAACATTCTTAATTTCTATATAAATATATTTATAATGTCACATATAAACTTCATATTATATTCTTAACCATATTATTTATATCTATTTTCATCTTCGTATGTGGAATCTCTCATACTCCTAAACTAAAAGATTATAGAAAAATTGAAAATGATATATTTAACAATCATGATCCTAACATATTCAATTTCATTAATGTTATATTATCATGAAAACTGGTCATTAATTAATCATTTAGTCTCTTGGTAAGACCATATAATTGTTAATATCATTTCATTTCCACTGAAAAAATAAAAAATAAGAAGTTGTTGAAGGAGTTCGTAGTTAAAAATGAATATTCCCCATCATGAGAAACTGATTAATCCCAAATTACAAATTTAATATTTGGAGAGAATATTTATGATAGATAAATATTATAAATACCCCTCTTGAATCCCAGTTGATGAAGGATGTATACTAATAATATAAAATTACAATACAACATTTCATTATTTTGTAGTTCTCTAGTCAGGATATGTTTACTTCGATAATATGTTTTACACAACTCTATAAAAGTATCATTTAACGAAATTATATAATAATATTGGTAAATTTATCAATATTAGACATTAATAATAATTTTTAGAAAACAAAGTTAATAAACATCATCATAACCAAAAAAATATCTTCAATAAATTAATAAATAAGGTTAATTATACTACTACTTTAAAATAAACAAAATATGATATTAAATTTTTCTCTCAAAAATGATTTTAAATAATTTTAATATTGAATATTTATATCATGATGTTTCAAAAATCATTAGATCATATTTTACATAATTCTACAATTATATGGTATCAAAAGTAACCTTAAAATATTTTGTGAGTTATATGACTCTATTCTGGAACTTTTCCAAACCATTGAATCGAGTAGTAAAAGAAATTTATGATATCCAATTGATATAATATTTAATAAATTATTTTAAATATTTATAATATATAACATATAATTTTATTTTCATATTTTATTCAATGAGTAATAGGTTTTGGTATTACTGAACATTATCCCTATTTTTTCCTCTATATATTAAACCGTTACTATTTATTAAATTGATAAAATATAATATTTTTACAAAAATCATACATTTATGCGGTTAACATTTTGGGAAAATAATTATTTCAAAATATATATCTATAAAATTCTCCATTAACCATGAAAAAAGTAGTATTTATAACGGAGAAACAGATTACAAACATTTAGTTGGAGGGAAAATGATTCATGTCCACAAACATTGAATACAATAACCTCCTCCACCATTATATTTCTCGATGACTGAACTAAAAAAACAAATATTACTATGTGATGTGGGATAACAGTAATTGAAAATATGTAATCATTCTCCAAATTAATTATGTAGTATTATTCTTTTTCATAACATCATGATGATGTAAAACCCATTAATAACTAATGTATTGTCATTATCCTTTTATTAATACAATATTATGAATATTTTCATTCTGAATAATTATAATACAATATTATTTTAAAATACCATTATATATGATAGTGTACCAAACATATAACACTAAGATTAATTGATATATGGAATATTATAATTTAAATATGACTGTAATAACCATTCAATATTGATAGATTATAATAATCGAATTATATAAATTAAAAAATATATAGAGGGGTACTAGTTCATACATATTTAATTATAATTTAATTGGATATATTTTCTCAATTTTAAGTAATTATTTTTTAGGATTTAGATATAGTTTTTTATTTGAAAAATATTTTTTATTCTAATAGTGAGAAAATATTATAACTGAATTTTATAAAATGTGTATATTTTATTTTATATTAGTAATATCATTTTGAATTCATTATATCCAAATAATTTTAGTCTAGTAATTTTAATCTTCTTTAAAATGGTTGATTTTCAAATAAACACTGATGACGTGCATTGTGTTGCATTTGTTGTCAATGAGACATGAAGTTGTCTTGGAATGAATGGATGTCAAGGAGTCAAGATGTGAATGTCAAAGGATGTGATGGTGATGGTGATGAAGGAGAATGGCCATGGTACTAAGATGCATGTCACTTAGGAGATTCACTAAGTGGTATTGGAAATTGTGGTTGAAACATTCTCCATGAAAATCAGACGATTGATGAGCTGATCTTTAAGTTCATAGAACTTGTATCATGATTATACAATGTCACAACATTGTTTGAAGACCATGCATTGTACTGACAATGCATGAGGAGAAGTAAGAGATCCATCCACAACTTCTAAGTGGATGACGTGGATTAAAGAAGTCCATGTGCTAACTTTTAGTGCATGTGAATCAGAAGAAGATCCAATTGATCTCTGATTAGATCAATGAAGAATGTTGAAGAACATGTGTGATTTATGAGATTCAGTTGAAGAAGTCCCTCCTAAGTATTGAGCACATATGGAAGAGGAGATGAAGAAGATTAAGAAGAAACCGTTTGGAATTCCATTCCTAAGTGATGAATACATGTTGAAGATAATGGAGGAATTTCAAATGAAGAAGAAGAGAGGAAGAAGGAGAAATGAGAAAGATAGGCATTTGGCATTTGGCACTTGTCTTATATTCATGGGTTACTTTTTTTTTGACAAAGTAATATTCTGTCCTTTGCCAAAAAATTGGCCAGCCAAGGCCAGCATTAAGGGTTCAACCCCCAAGGCACATGTGGGCCTAAGGCGCCACGCCCAAGGGGGGATCCCATGTGGCCAGCCCGGGCGGCAGAGGCAGAGGGGGACGTGTGTAAGCCCCCGAGGGCACGCGGTGGTGAAGCCCGCGCACCCAGGATGCATAGTGGGCGCTAGGAGCGCGCCCGCAGGGAGAAAGAGTGGGCGCAGAGCGCGCCCGCAGGGAGAACACGGTGCGGGGCGGCACCATGGAGGGAGAGAATTCAATTGAGGAGGCCGGGGCAGCGCTTATTTGATATACCGCGGAAATTCTGCGAGAGACTTCGATGTGGGACGCGCATTTTTCACCGGGAACGAATCCCAACCGCTCATCTGATCTCGCGGACGATCGGCGCCGCACATCTAATCCGCTGCGGCCCATCCTGATCGCGGCCGTCCAAATCTTTAATCCAACAGCTCTCCGCGCGTCTTCTTCCCCGCGCCATGCGAAGCCACCCACGACGTCCCCGCTGAACCAGAGGCCATCCGAGCATGGATTTTGAGATCCCGGCTACCATTTCCGAAGCCGAAGGCTCCAATGAGTTCGTCCGGCCCTACTGATCACAACCATGTATAAAAATGGGAGTGCATGCTATGTTTGGAAGAATTCGAAGAAGGCCGAGGCAAGAGAGTCTGCCGAGGCTTTGAATGGTTCGTGATTTGCATGGATTCGAAGAAAAGAGGCCGTGCATGCGTTCTAAGTCGCATGCATGTGAAGAAGATAATAAATAAAAGAACCCGCGTGCACCGAAGAGAAAACGCAAAAGCATGGAAAGATTTTGAAGATCCTAAATCTTCGGTGATTCAAGATTTTACACGCGGATGAACCAAGGCTCTGCTTCGCCTATAAAAGAAGAGCCCAAGGCTCCAAAGAAGTGCTGCTGAAACCCTGTTTAAAATCCGAGTCCCGCGTGTGCCTCTGCCTCGCGAAGAAGAAGCCGCCGCGCAAAGCACTTGCGCGGCTGTTGTTCTCGGTGCCACCCGAGGCCCGAAGGAGTTCCTTTCGCGCACCCCTTGCGCGAAAGAGGTGAAGGGAAGGAGTCCCCTGCGCGCTATCCCTTTGCGCGGCAGGAAGAACCCGGGGCAGTAGCTCTTGCACGCCCCGTGGTTGAGGTGCCTTGCACCCAAGGTGCTCTTGAACTCTTGAGGCTTGCACACCCGAGGACTTGTGCACTGCCTTGTGCACCCAAGTGCCTGCGCGCTGGAAGAGAGGTTGGTCGCACCCCTTGCGCGACTTCTTTAGTGTTCGGGTGGAATAGTGGAGGAAGGCCGAGCCCTTGCACCCTTTGAGTGCCAAGTGAAGAAGAAGACACCCTACGGGCAGTGTGCGTGAAAAAAGAAGTAGGAGGCCAAGGCTTGAACACTAGTGTATGAAACGTGAAGAACACTTAGTGTGTGCAAAGAAGCAAGGAAGGCCGTGGCTGTTTGTGTGCATAAGGAGTATACCACACTTTGTTTGTGTGAGAGGTGAAGAAGGAAGGCCGAGGCCTTTGTGCCTTTGTGTGCAAAAAGAACTAGAAGAAGGCCGTAGCCTTTGGCATGGGTATGTGCAAAGAAGAATAAAAGAACAAGTCTTGTGTGCAAAGGAAGTGAAAGGCCGTAGCCTTGTGTGGGTGAAGTGAAGACCACACCTCATTTGAGTGTGTGTGTGTGCAAATTGAAGAGGAACACCCTACGGCCATTTAAGGGCATGCAAAATGAAGTGTAGGCCACAACAAAGAAGAACTCATTCAAGTGTGTGTGCAAAGTGAAGAACTTGTGTGTGTACTTAACAAGTGAAGGCCGAGCCTAGTGTGTGCACTAATAGTGTATACACATTAGAAGAAGAAGAAGGAGTGACCCACACTAAAGTAGAACACACTCTAAGTGTGTAAACAAATTGGATAAAGTGTGTGAAGTTCAGTGAAGGTGTGTGCTTAAAGTGACTACACCCTTTGTGGGTCTACTGCACCAAGAGGAAGAAAAGGATAGTGCATGCATGCATGCATGCACGTGCGCACGTGAACAAAGCTAAATCAGGTTGTGGGCATTTGAGGAGTCCAAGACCAGAAAATATTGAAGATATTGTGATGCCATGCATTCAGTGCATGAAGTTGTTTTGAACTGAGACTGGACCAGACCGAAGTTAAAGACATCATTTGTCTGAGTATTCAGTAGTTGGAGGGAAGCCATGTCATCCTTAGAAGAAGGAGATAAATCCTGAGCAAGACGAGAAGACCTGATCATCACAAGTGATCAGAGGTACAGAGCAAGGCCAGCAGTCTTTATCCCAGACTGCTGAGGATACTTGAAGAACTTAAAGTGAAGAAGAGCTACTCGTGCGACTCGAGGAGCCAGGAGAAGACCCTGTGGTACTCAGGGAGAAGAAGTCTTCAGTGGGATTCTGGAGCAGGCCAGTGGGACTCTGGTAACACTGTGGGACGCAGTATAAAGACCCTCATGTGGGACTCAGGAGAGATACGGTGGGCAGCTGTATCGACCATTGTAATACTAACCGATTATAATGGGAGAATCCATGCTGGGAGAGCATGGCAAGGATGTAGGCCTTTGGTGCCGAACCTTGTAAATCCTTGTGTCCTGTGCCTTTTCATTACTGCATCATTCGGGAAAGGTTGAGAGATACAAGAAGACTGGATCGAGGCTTTAACCAGCCATAGAGGTTTAATTAATAAAGAATCAATTAGTAAAAAGTTTTAAAGGATCACTGATTCACCCCCTCCCCCTCTCAGTGATTCACACTGATCTGGGCACTTCAATTGGTATCAAAGGGAGGTTACCTCTAAAAGAACCAAGGGAGTCTTTACTAAGTGCAGATTTGAGGAAATGATCAACCAGCCTCAAATGGAGATATCTGCCAAGACTCTGAAAAACATAATGAAGAAACAGGCCAAGAAGATGAAGAAAGCCTGTCCTAGCTGTGATGAAGTTGAAACAATGAATGATCTTCAGAGTGCACTCAAATATCTTCAGAAGACTGTCCCCATGGAAGTGGAAAAGTGTATAGCTACAGGCATCCATGATCTTCATGAAGAAAAATCACAGTTAGAAGAAGAATCCAATGCTATGGAAGATCAGCTGGCAAAAAGGGTTGGCATAACCAACACTCTCAGAAAGCTGGTGAAGGCTAAGGATGAAACAGTTTCTCTTTGCAATGAAAGATATGAAGACACTGCTGAAGAATTGCAAAGAATCCTTTCTGAGAAAGAAATCTTTATGATAATGATCAAAGAAGTTTTCCATGCACTGGAGAAGTTGCACAAAGTTTCAATGAATGTCAGAGATGCTCAACTTGAAAACAAAGTCAAAATGGTGAAGGAGCTTGACAATTCATTACAAGAATTGAAGAAGGTGCATGATGACCAGATGAAACAACTAGTGGAGAATTGGGAAGGAAAGCTAAGAACTGTTGAGGATGAGAAGAACTCCCTTAACATGAAATGCTTAGAACTAGAGGTGATATTGAAAAATCTTCAATCACCCAAAGCTGAATCCTCCCAGACAGCTGGAAGAAGAAATGTTGCCACTCAAGTGAGCTTTGAGCAGGATGATTCTAAGAGAAAGACATCCTCTAATAAAAGTGCAACATCTTCTAGAAAGAAGGTACCATACATACCATCTTGTACCCATGTTTCTAAATTTGTTTCCACAAAAAGTGCAGGATGGAAGAATGAATCCAAACAAATATGGATGAAGACAGTAAAGAAGCAGAGCTCTCCTGAAACAGCACAACAGGTCAAGAAAAGTACCCTACAATCAGAAGGACTGAAGAGGTCAAGATTCGTGGGACAATGCTGGTGTTGTAACAAGTATGGGCATTGTGCAAAGGATTGTTGGTACAATCCACTGAATGCCAAAGCACAGAGGAAGCCCATGCCTAGGGGGAGCAAGCCAGAAGAAAAGAACCAGCATCCACAGGTCCAGAGACATCTGTTTACTGCTAACAGATATGGATTGCTTGACAACATCTGGGATGTTTGCAAAAGTGGTCAAAATGATACATGTCAATCTCCAACTGTATCCAAAGTTGAAAAGAAGAGAAGATCACTGAACCTGGCTAAAAAGGAATCCTTGGGAAGCAAGAAGAAGAAAGCTGAAAAAGCTCCCAAGAAGATGTTGAAAAAGAAAGAGAAGTCCTTGGAGTCTAAATCCAAGAAGGGTGAGTCATCTAGAAGGACCACCAAGAAAATATGCTTCTACTGTGGAAAGAAAGGTCATACCATGGATCTTTGCAAACAAGCCATGGAAATCAATAGAAGCCAACTGAACTCAAACAGACAATCAATCCAGAAGAAGCAGAAGGGATTGATTGAAAACAAGTTGCCTAAGAGAGGTAGCTTGACAGCATCAAAAGAACCATGTGGAATTTCCAAAACTGAGGCCACACTTCCAAGTGACTTAATAGTCATATGGCCAAATCAGTTGCAACTTGCCAAAGATCTGAAAAGAGCTGAAGATGAAGTTCTGGCAATTGCTAATGCAAGAGGGAAGAAAAATATTTCACATGAAGATGTTTTGAGAACCACACCAGCACAATCATCAATGAAGATCAAATGTGCAAGTGTGAAGACTGGTGAAAATGGGACATCTTAGTTGAGAGAATCTTCTCAACCTTGTTGTTCACATTGATGAACCAAGGAGGTTCCATCTTATTCCCTTATACTATTGGTATTTACATGTGCAGACATTGCAGGGAATTGAAGATGATGATCATTCTCATCTGGAGAGTGGTTTGGAAAGAATGGAGTGCACCCCTTGAGGGGGAGCCAATCAGAAGAAGATGGGATTCTAAGATTTAGTACCATCTTGAGAAAAGTGAAGGTATTCCAATCATACTTTCATCCCTTGTTTCTTAATTGAGAGTATCCTTTCAATTAAGGGGGAGTATGGATTGAAGACAAATAGATGAATGGGGGAGCTTTATCTTTGCACTGAACTTTCTAATGAGTTTTGTGGAGTATGTGCAGGATTTAGCAATTTATTGAATATCTGAAAAATTCAACCCCTAAGCATGATCTCACATGTATTGTGAATGTTGGACAGCATTGAGTACCTTGGTTACATCACTCTTGTTTTCTACACTGGGTTAGCCCAAGTAGACTTAGAGTTGATTTACTAAAGGTTCTTTGCTAAAGAAGAACATGTGGCATCATCCCTCTCTTAGTGATTTTCAAGAAGATACTATTCAAAGGGAGGAAGATATTTTTGAAAGTGAACCACACCACACCTTTGCATTTGATTTCCAATAAGGGGGAGAAATATTGGCACACATATTGACCCATTCATATGTGGTGAAGAAGTGTATTGACAACAAATACAAAGGGGGAGATTGAAGTGCATTGTGTTGCATTTGTTGTCAATGAGACATGATGTTTTCTTGGAATGAATGGATGTCAAGGAGTCAAGATGTGAATGTCAAAGGATGTGATGGTGATGGTGATGAAGGAGAATTGCCATGGTACTAAGATGCATGTCACTTAGGAGATTCACTAAGTGGTATTGGAAATTGTGGTTGAAACATTCTCCATGAAAATCAGACAATTGATGAGCTGATCTTTAAGTTCATAGAACTTGTATAATGATGATACAATGTCACAACATTGTTTGAAGACCATGCATTGTACTGACAATGCATGAGGAGAAGCAAGAGATCCATCCACAACTTCTAAGTGGATGACGTGGATTAAAGAAGTCCATGTGCTAACTTTTAGTGCATGTGAATCAGAAGAAGATCCAATTGATCTCTGATTAGATCAATGAAGAATGTTGAAGAACATGTGTCATTTATGAGATTCAGTTGAAGAAGTCCCTCCTAAGTATTGAACACATATGGAAGAGGAGATGAAGAAGATTAAGAAGAAACCGTTTGGAATTCCATTCCTAAGTGATGAATACATGTTGAAGATAATAGAGGAATTTCAAATGAAGAAGAAGAGAGGAAGAAGGAGAAATGAGAAAGATAGGCATTTGGCATTTGGAACTTGTCTTATATTCATGGGTTACTTTGTTTTTGACAAAGTAATATTCTGTCCTTTGCCAAAAAATTGGCCAGCCAAGGCCAGCCTTAAGGGTTCAACCCCCAAGGCACATGTGGGCCTAAGGCGCCACGCCCAAGGGGGGATCCCATGTGGCCAGCCCGGGCGGCAGAGGCAGAGGGGGCCGTGTGTAAGCCCCAGAGGGCACGCGGTGGTGAAGCCCGCGCACCCAGGATGCATAGTGGGCGCTAGGAGCGCGCCCGCAGGGAGCAAGAGTGGGCGCAGAGCGCGCCCGCAGGGAGAACACGGTGCAGGGCGGCACCGTGGAGGGAGAGAATTCAATTGAGGAGGCTGGGGCAGCGCTTATTTGATATACCGCGGAAATTCCGCGAGAGACTTTGATGTGGGAAGCGCATTTTTCACCGGGAACGAATCCCAGCCGCTCATCTGATCTCGCGGACGATTGGCGCCGCACCTCTAATCCGCCGCGGCCCATCCTGATCGCGGTCGTCCAAATCTTTAATCCAACGGCTCTCCGCGCGTCTTCTTCCCCGCGCCATGCGAAGCCACCCGCGACGTCCCCACTGAACCAGAGGCCATCCGAGCATGGATTTTGAGATCCCGACTACCATTTCCGAAGCCAAAGGCTCCAATGAGTTCGTCCGGCCCTACTGATCACAACCATGTATAAAAATGGTTGTGCATGCTATGTTTGGAAGAATTCGAAGAAGGCCGAGGCAAGAGAGTCTGTCGAGGCTTTGAAGGGTTCGTGATTTGCATGGATTCGAAGAAAAGAGGCCGTGCATGCGTTCTAAGTCACATGCACATGAAGAAGATAATAAATAAAAGAACCCGCGTGCACCGAAGAGAAAACGCAAAAACATGGAAAGATTTTGAAGATCCGAAATCTTCGGTGATTCAAGATTTTACACGCGGATGAACCAAGGCTCTGCTTCGCCTATAAAAGAAGAGCCCAAGGCTCCAAAGAAGTGCTGCTGAAACCCTGTTGAAAATCCTAGTCCCGCGTGTGCCTCTACCTCGCGAAGAAGAAGCCGTCGCGCAAAGCACTTGCGCGGCTGTTGTTCTCGGTGCCACCCGAGGCCCGAAGGAGTTCCTTTCGCGCACCCCTTGCGCGAAAGAGGTGAAGGGAAGGAGTCCCATGCACGCTATCCCTTTGCGCGGCAGGAAGAACCCGGGGCAGTAGCTCTTGCGCGCCCCGTGGTTGAGGTGCCTTGCACCCAAGGTGCTCTTGCACTCTTGAGGCTTGCACACCCGAGGACTTGTGCACTGCCTTGTGCACCCAAGTGCCTGCGCGCTGGAAGAGAGGTTGGTCGCACCCCTTGCGCGACTTCTTTAGTGTTCGGGTGGAATAGTGGAGGAAGGCCGAGCCCTTGCACCCATTGAGTGCCATGTGAAGAAGAAGACACCCTACGGGCAGTGTGTGTGCAAAAAGAAGTAGGAGGCCAAGGCTTGAACACTAGTGTATGAAACGTGAAGAACACTTAGTGTGTGCAAAGAAGCATGGAAGGCCGTGGCTGTTTGTGTGCATAAGGAGTATACCACACTTTGTGTGTGTGAGAGGTGAAGAAGGAAGGCCGAGGCCTTTGTGCCTTTGTGTGCAAAAAGAACTAGAAGAAGGCCGTAGCCTTTGGCTTGGGTATGTGCAAAGAAGAATAAAAGAACAAGTCTTGTGTGCAAAGGAAGTGAAAGGCCGTAGCCTTGTGTGGGTGAAGTGAAGACCACACCTCATTTGAGTGTGTGTGTGTGAAAATTGAAGAGGAACACCCTACAGACATTTAAGGGCATGCAAAATGAAGTGTAGGCCACAACAAAGAAGAACTCATTGAAGTGTGTGTGAAAAGTGAAGAACTTGTGTGTGTGCTTAACAAGTGAAGGTCGAGCCTAGTGTGTGCACTAATAGTGTATAAACATTAGAAGAAGAAGAAGGAGTGACCCACACTAAAGTAGAACACACTCTAAGTGTGTAAACAAATTGGATAAAGTGTGTGAAGTTCAGTGAAGGTGTGTTCTTAAAGTGACTACACCCTTTGTGGGTCTACTGCACCAAGAGGAAGAAAAGGATAGTGCATGCATGCATGCATGCACGTGCGCACGTGAACAAAGCTAAATCAGGTTGTGTGCATTTGAGGAGTCCCAGACCAGAAGATCTTGAAGATATTGTGATGCCATGCATTCAGTGCATGAAGTTGTTTTGAACTGAGACTGGACCAGACCGAAGTTAAAGACATCATTTGTCTGAGTATTCAGTAGTTGGAGGGAAGCCAGGTCATCCTTAGAAGAAGGATATAAATCCTGAGCAAGACGAGAAGACCTGATCATCACAAGTGATCAGAGGTACAGAGCAAGGCCAGCAGTCTTTATCCCAGACTGCTGAGGATACTTGAAGAACTTAAAGTGAAGAAGAGCTACTCGTGCGACTCGAGGAGCCAGGAGAAGACCCTGTGGGACTCAGGGAGAAGAAGTCTTTAGTGGGATTCTGGAGCAGGCCAGTGGGACTCTGGTAACACTGTGGGACGCAGTATAAAGACCCTCCTGTGGGACTCAGGAGAGATACGGTGGGAAGCTGTATCGACCATTGTAATACTAACCGATTATAATGGGAGAATCCATGCTGGGAGAGCATGGCAAGGATGTAGGCCTTTGGTTCCGAACCTTGTAAATCCTTGTGTCTTGTGCCTTTTCATTACTGCATCATTCGGGAAAGGTTGAGAGATACAAGAAGAGTGGATCGAGGCTTTAACCATCCATAGAGGTTTAATTGATAAAGAATCAATTAGTAAAAAGTTTTAAAGGATCACTGATTCACCCCCTCCCCCTCTCAGTGATTCACACTGATCTGGGCACTTCAAGTGATAAAAATAGGTTTTTGTTGATAATTTTATTGTTATTTCAATAATTTAAAAATATAGAGTTTTTATTGAAATGAAATGATCTATTTTATTTAAAAATATTAAATATTTTCATTAGAATAAATTTCATTATTGAGTTTCTGATTAAAAAAAGTCATATATAAAACACATTTTTCTAAAAGACTACACTTGCTCGCATTTATTATGTTTATTTGAATATTAATTCATGACCCTTATATTTTTTTTTATAGTGTATTCTTATTTTTATATTATAATTTTCAAATTTATTATACACGACCCTTATATTTTTAGGAATTATCAATATGATGCTATGTTAAAATTAATCACCATTGTGAAGAGTAAATCAAATAATGAATGTTATTTAGAAAATGATAAGGCTAAAAACAATACCCTAAACTAACCATAATATTATTGAATAATTATAAATAATATATAATCATTCCATGTAAAAATATTTTGATTTTTACATCCATTTGGATGAATTTATTCTCTACATAATATTTTATAAAATGAAAATGAAAAATTGCCATTGTCACGAACCAAATCTGGTTGCCATCAAAACCGACACCAAAACTGGCCTGAGACAAGGCTCGAAGGGAATTCCCGATCCCCACTGTCAGGCACAAGTTCCCGAGTATCAAAACAAGATTTTTGGGAAGGATTTTCCTGAGTTTATAAACATTAAAAATCAAAATAACTCAATAAAATGAATCTGGATTTTTCAACTAAAACAATCTTATACAAAATTCAGAACTAAATTACATATTTTAAAAAAATCATCAAGACTGTAAGACAAGGTAAAAAATAAAAATGAAACAGCCCACGAACCCTCATGGTAAGGGGTGCCTCCCTCAAGACATCTCCACATGACTTCACCACCAAGAACATGCTAGAATCCTGAACCACTAGAACTAAAAACTGTATCCAAACCTGCAACAAAAAAATAACGAAGTACACTTACACACAAGGGTGTATGTAGGGTGTAATACAATACCATGTAGGATACCACCACTAATTTATTCCCTGAAATAAACAATCAATGACAAAAATCTTGCAGGTTTTCATAAACAGAAAATGCTAGTTACAATTTATTAAAGATTAAACAAAAAATATTAAAATATATTTCAAGTGGGTTATCATTAAGAATAAACACTTGTAAAAAATGTCAATAATACTTAAGTTTACAGCCAAACATTCTATATTCTGATGGTAATCACAAAGTAACTAACGATCACAATCAATAGGAAATAACCCCTAGGCACTAGCTTGTTGTGGGTCCTAGGTACCTCGTATCTCGGTGAGAGTAACCATCACAATATCTGTTCTCGTGCATGTTCCACTTGTAGGGAACATACACATAACCTATTGGTCCCCAATCATCATCATCATAGTTTAGTTACAGTTGTAATCGTCAATCATGATAAGTGAAACTAAGGCCAAACCCCTTGGATTCACTAGCATACTAGTACACGTCCATGAACCTAGATACCTGGGTTTTCCACTTATGCTCAGACAAGTTCAACAAGTCAATAAATATACATTTCACTTTAAAATATCATTTTCACATCACAATTTCACCAAAAATCCCACATCTATTCCACAAAAGTCTAAAAAATCAACTTTTTCATTCAAATGAATTTTGAAATCATACTCACACAAAAAATAGACTACAAATGATTTTTTACATCTTCCACAATTCAAAAAATCCATTAAAAATTTTATAAAATCATTCCCAAGATTCTAAACATCACATAACAACCCACTCACATGTTACATAATACCATTTTCCTAAACAATTTATGTTTTGCACATCACACTCACTCAAAAGACCCTCATTACACATTTCACAACCACATCACAATTTCACAAATCACCTGGACAAATTAAAAAACATTACCAAAATGTTTTACAAAATAAATGAGTACTTTATGTTTCAAAAACTCATTTTATGGACATACTATCACAGAAACAGTACACTAGAAACAATTTCACACTTTGTGTAACTCATTAAATCATTTTCAATTTCCATAAAACCAACCAAAGAGGTGCAACCATTGTTTGCATACAAAACCCAATTCAAACCCCTAATTCAGGACCAAAACAATTCCAATAACAATAAAAATTAGAATTTGAAGCCCTAAAACATTTATTAAATCACCCACAAGTTTCATACATACTAGTACTCTGCCCGTGTGATGCATGGAACAATAAAATAATTCTTATTATTAAGTATAGATTACTATTTATAAAATACAATAGTCCATATTAATTTTGAAAATATTTGAAAATAAAATGACACACATAATAAAGGAATAAAAGTTGTATAAATGGAAGAACATAAGTTACAATGTGAGAAGTCTTCTATATAAAATACACCATGAAGGAAAAATATTTCCATAAATGATTAATGTATAAGAATATAAAATACAGAAATTGAGGAATAAACAATGTCCTCTATAGATAGAAGAGCTTCTAATTTCTCAAATATAAGAGCTTTCAAATCCTCCTTGTCAATCAAGAACGCCGTATCTTGGAATAAACGGAAACCCATAGGTAATTGAGGGTTTGAGTGGCATTGAGGTTCATATTTGTCAATGGTTGGGTGCTATAAGACATGAACCTATAACTTTCTCTATCATATAACCTTCTTTTAGTATTCAATTGTCACTTTCTCATATATTTGATAATTTTTTTTAAAACAATTTCCCCTAAAAGAAAAACATTAATCTTGTTTTCTATGGTAAACACTACAAAAAATCTTATACACATACTCATAAATATTATATATCCTCTCGTAGTTCTTAAAAGTTGAACCCTTAAGTAATTTAAATGGGTATAGTGATTAAGTTGATTACATGGGATATGATAAGAACCCCCCCCCCAAACATCTCAAAAAACTCTTTGAAACTAAATATGGTTTCTCTTATTTTTTTGTATGACATATTATTGCAGGATTCATGACCGTATACTTATTATAAAATGTCTGGTATGATCTATATAGATATAAAATTGAAAAAAATTTCAATCAAAATTTCAATCCCATAAATCGTGGTCAAAGTGTTCCAAATATCATCAGTTTATACAATCAATGTAGGGTTATACACATGTAAAAACATACAAAAACATAATAAAAACAAAAGCAGCCTATGCATGCCTCATGGAATTAGAATGCAGTAACATTTCCCATCACCTGAATGTCTACCTTCTTCAATCAATTTAATGAGTGTTGGATTGTGGGTTTTAAACCACACATGATCATAGAAAAATCTAGGTTAAGCGTAGCCTTCAACTACTTAATAAGACCTGTAAAAATGAAATTTAATCAAAAAATAGATGAAAACAAAATGAATCTTGATATATCATGCGTCAGTATTACCATTCTATATAAACTCAAAGAAGTATAATGTATAAGTGAATATAGAACATGAAGTCAAATAAGTGATACAGATTCTGGAAACATTTCTTTGGTGTTCAATAGAAAATAATTAATGGATGGAAGGGGAATAATAAAATTATTAAAAAAATTATTTTATCATTAAAATAAATATTTACAGTGAGGAAAAAACCTTGGTAAATGATAGAGATCCGACTTTTCCTCAGTTATCTATGTATATGGATGTCATGTCCCATATTTGAATAGGAAGTTTGGTTTGGAAAACAAAAGGTAATGTAGTTGAGGTAATAGGAAAACCTATAATGTGGGTGATACGTTAAACCAAAAATATTTCATGCAGAAATGAACATGAAATAAAATTTAAAAATTGATAAGATGCATTCCTATAGATAGGAATGATACTCATCCCAGCATACTCTTGATGGGGAATGCTTTATTGTTGGAAGGTGTGTCTTTCGGCCTAATCTTCTTGAAGAATCAATATCACCAATATATTAAACTAAAGAGATTTATAAATATTAAGTTCATGTTGAATATGAAAATATAAACAGGTGGGTACATTTTCTAAAATCCAAAAATTTCCTTACTAAATGGTTGCAATCATCTATACTAGTGTTTAATGGGTGATCTTCACAGTTGATCGCATGCATTTTTAAAATCTAATGAAAAGTTTAATCAATCATGTTTATGCAATGGGAGGGAAAATTTATTTGATTATTAAATGTTCTATTGGCAATATGAAAACATTTCTATAAAACTATTTTGTTTTGGTACTTACTTTTTTAGTTGTGAGAAGGATTTATAGTGGTTGGAGAATCGGAAATAATGCATGATCTGATCAAAAACACATCCATCCAATTTTCTTACCTGCACATACATTAATGTTTTAGAATAGCAGATTATATGTATGACCAAAAAGGAAACACTAAAATAATCAATCCATAGATATATAGAAGATATATATTGAAACACCATGTTTTTACAATTTGGATATACTTAAATTAGGAATACATAAAAATATATTTTTACCAAATTGGGAAGAACTTACATATAACTAATCTGGAATATGTTATGATTCAAAAACCTATACGATATTCTGTAAACATAAGTCCACTTTGAATGATGGTGCACCAATAAGATTTATAGTGGTTGAAGAATAAGAAATAATCCATGAGATGATCAACTACATATTCATCCAATTTTCTTACATGCACATACATTAATGTTTCAGAATAGCAGATTATATGTATGACCAAAATGGACACACTGAATTATTCAATCCATTGATATATAGAAGATATATGTAGAAACACCATCTTATCACAATTTGGATACACTTAAATAAGGAATACATAAATATATATGTTTAATAAATAGGGAATAACTAAAATACAACTAATCTATAATATTTTAAGAATCAACAACCTGTAAAATATTCAGTAAACTTATGTCCACTTTGAATTATGGTGCACCAATAGGATTTATAGTGGTTGAAGAATGGGAAATAATAAATGTGGTGATCAACTACACATTCATCCAATTTTCTTAACTGCACATACATTAATTTTTTAGGATAGAAAATTATATGTATGACCAAAATGATAACACTGAAATAATCAATCCATAGATATATAGAAGATGTATGTAGAAACACATATGTTTTTACAATTTGGATACACTTAAATAAGGAATACATAAATATTTATCTTTAAATAATAGGGAAGAACATACATATAAATAATCTGGAATATGGAAAGATTCAACAACCGGTAAGATATTCTGTAAAATTATGTCCACTTTGAATGATGGTGCACCAATATGATATTTCCTATAACTTCATTGACATGTTGTCTTGAAAAATATTGAGAATTAAGTGGGGATGTAGACATATAAAATACATTCGGTTCCACTGAATGACATTCCATGAGAGATTTATTTATTGGATAAGATTCATATTTCATAGTACAATATAGTTGGCAACCCAACAATTCCCAAAATATCCAACCATAGTAAAAGGGAAATCAATTTCTGGACATAATAATAGCTCACAGACACTTAGAGTCATGATGAAGTATAACATCATGAAATTAATAAAATAATTGAACATCATTTATTACAAAAAGAACAGAACCATAATTTATAAATCATAAAATTAGATGTATTGTAATAACCCATGTAAAAATTATAAGAAAAAGTCAATATAAAATATTTGAAAGAGGGAAAAATAATTTAGAAGGTATAAATAATGGACATTATGCAGTGTAGAGTACATTTAGGGTACATAGAGTTATTCAAGAACATGTATGAAGGGTATTTTTTCTTGGTAAAATTAAAAATATGATTCGTAGAAATCTACTTAACCAGGGTACCTTGACTATATAACATTGACTGAAATTCACATGGAAAAATTAATAAAATATTATATGATAAATGAAAACCAGCAGCACTCTACTTCTTCTGGTTGATCAACATGAGCTCACCAACTACACATTCCTCCAATTTTCTTACTTTAAAATACATAAATTATTAATAATAGCAGATTATATGTATGACCAAAATGGAAACACTGAAATAATAAATCCATAGATATATAGAAGATATATGTAGAAACACCATGTTTTCACAATTTGGATAAACTTAAATAAGTAAAAAATAAATATATATGTTTAAATAATTGGGAAGAACATACATATATCTAATCTAGAATATGTTAATATTCAACAACATGTAAGATATTCTCTAAACATAAGTCCACTTTGATTGATGGTGCACCAATATGATACTTCCAAGAACATTATTGACATGTTTTCAAGATAAATATAGAGAAGTGGGGATGTAGACATATCAAATACATTCAGTTCCACTGAAGGAGATTCCATGAGAGATTATTTTTTTGGGTAAGATTCATATTTCCCAGTATAGTATAGTTGGCAGCCCTACAATGCCCAAATTATCAACCCATACTAAAAGAGAAATCAATTTATGGACAGAATGATAGCTCACAGACACCTACAGTCAGGATGAAGTATAATAACATGAAAATAATAAAATAATTGAACATCATTTATTACCATAAGCACAGAACCATAGTTGATAAATCATAAAATTAGATGTATTGTAATGAACCATGAAAAAATTATAAGAAAAATTCAATACAGAACATTGACTGCATTTCCCTTAGATAATTTCATAAAATATTATATGATAAAAGCAAACCAGCAGCACTCTATTCATCTTGCCGATGGAGAAAGCACCAATTCAAATTGATTACATGAAAGGCAATAATTTAGCAATATTTTAATGTAAAGATGAATCATTCAGTTGGGAAAAATGTTCATTATATTAGGGTCATGCCATCTCACTTCTAAAACCATATAAATCTTCCATTTGAAAATGAATTGTTCATTATGTAGTGAACAAACATGTTACTTACAAGGACATTATTGAAATTATATGTTGAAAAATATAGATAAGTTAGTGATTATGGATACATATCCAAAATAAAGACATGGTGTAATATTAAACTGAAATACATAATCAACCGAAATTAATAATTTTTTGAGAGAAGGAAAAAAACTTCTTGACATTGAGAAGAACACACATTTTACATACCTTTTGATCTATATGGTCTCTGAAGACTAACAATTATATAAAAATGGTTTATTACCCACTGTCATGGATCCCTATTTTATGATTTGTGAATGTATATGTATCATAGTATGAACAAATACATCCAAAAAAACAGTAAAAATTAAAAGAACCACTTTTTGGTGAGTTTGTTTTTTCTTGACTTCATGAAATGTTCCTCAAAAATCATGGCAATCACATAAGGACTTTTTGAATTAATGAATGAAAATGAATCACAATCATTAGTCTCCATCTTTCCAAATGAATCAGAGAGGTTTGATCTTCAATGCACAAATGATAATATTTGATAATTTCTTAGAATAACAGGACACATATAAAGAGTCATATTTGGATTAGGCATGGAATAAATGGCTAAAAATTAAACTACAAGGACAAAGGACATGTAGCGGGCAGTAATAATAAAAAACTAGGAAGGTCCAATACATTAATAGGGATTAGGGAAGTAATTATTACATAGGATTAAAAATATTCTCATGGATCATATTGAAAAAAATTATGATATTTAAAAACTAATGATTTATGTTATAACAGCTCTTACTGAACATGTAATCTTCTAATCTGCAATCCGTAAACAATATGCAATATGCAATCTTCAAATACATATGTGTATAAAATCTAAAAACAGTTATGTATACGAAAACTCATATTTATATGAAATTTGGAAGAAATTATGTATAAGAAATATGAAATATGTAATGTGAAAACAATTATGTATAAGAATCCGTATAAAGTCTATGTATGGAATAAGTTGCGACCCATCACCGGGAATCATTGATGCCGAAGATTTCACGGAATATGCCATCACATTAAACTAAAAAAAACCAACTACTTTGAAGAGGTCATCACACCACTGTTTTCATAGCCATTAGACTTCGAACCAGAGAAACTCGAGCTTCTCACCGTAACACACCATTCACATCAGCCAAAACCAACAGTATGACATTGATGTATGCGATGCCCACTGGAACCCACCCCTTGTGGAAGTGATCCTCCACTGAGACTGGAGAGGAAATCGAGAAACTAAACAATGAAGCCTTACACTAACGACCAAAATCCAATGTGAACAACCAACAGCAAGAAATACATCAAACTAGAAAAATCCCTAAAAAATTGAAATATCCAAAAAGAACCGGGAATTAAACATTTTAGAAAATAGAAACAAAACCCTAGAAGTTGAAGGAAATGCTTGGATATCCATGACTTCCAGATGCAAAGGCCAAAAACTCACTAATTCTGATGCTCCCAGTCCGACATTTAAAGGAGAAGCTGATCTCCAATTCAGAGCGCATAATAGGTAGTCGGGGAAGAACTAATGCGCCATCTCTGAATCCAGATAGATAATAGAGTAGGGAGAAATACCAGAGAGAAGACCCTAGCGGACCAACCGCGACAGATAAACATTAAAATAAACCGTAGAAGAACCATGCCGAAGGAAGAATATGAAATAGGTTACTCATTGTGCGCTCGATGGCACGAGAACCCTAGGTGGACCGAAGGACCCGGACATGGAAGAGCCGAAGGTGGAGTTTCTAATTGCAGAGGAGCCCAAGGGTGTAAGTAGGGTGTGATCCAATTCCCAGTAGGATACCACCAGTAATAGATTATATGTGATAAACATTCAAAGACAAAAATCTTGCTGGTTTTCATAAACAGAAAATGCTAGTTACAATTTCTAAAAGATTAAACAAAAAATACAAAAATAGTTTTCAAGTGGGTTATCATTAAGAATAAACACTTTTAAAAAAATAATGTCAACACTACTAAATTTTCCATACAACCGATCCATAAGTCTACGGTAATCACAAAGTAACTAATGAGCACAAGAAATAGGAAATACCCCCTAGCACTAGCTCATTGTGGGTCCCATGTACATTGTATCATGATGAGAGTAGCCATCACAATATATGTTCTCGTGCATGAGCCACTAGTATGGAACACAACCATAACCTAGTGGTCCACAATAATAAACATCATAGTTTGTTACAGTTGTAATCATAAAACTAGCTATGTGAAACTGAGGCCAAACCCCACGGATTCACTAGCATAGTACTACACGTCCACCAACCTATATACCTGGGGTTTCCCCTTGTGCTCAGAAAAGTTGAACAAGTAAATGAATATACTTTGCACATGAAAATATCATTCTCACATCACATGTTCACCAAACAGCCCACATGCATTCCGTACAATTCTAAAAAATTACACCTTTTCATTCAAATGAATTTTGAAATCATACTCACACAAAAAATAGCCAACAACTGATTTTTCACAACTTTCAGAATTCAACAAATCCATTAACAATTTTATACAATCATTTCCAAGATTCTAAACATCACATAACATACCACCCACATGTTACATAATACCCTTTTCATAAGCAAAGTCCATTTTTCACATCACACTCACTCTAAACAGCCTGATAACACATTTCACAACCACATCACAATTTCATAAATCACCTTGAAAATTTACCAAACATTACCAAAATGTTTTACAAAATAACTGACCACTTTATGTTTCACAAACACATTTTAGGAACATACTATCATTAAAACAGTACACAAGAAACCATTTCACACTTTGTGTAACTCATTAAATCATTTACAATTTTTATAAAACCAACCCAAGAGGTGGAACCATGGTTTTCATACAAAACCCATTTCAAAACACTAATTCATGACCAAAACAATGCCAATAACAATACAAATAAAATTTGAATCCCTAAAAACATTGATTAAACCACCAACAAGTTTTATACAAACTTGTACTTCACCCGTGCGATGCATGGAACAATAAAATAATAATAATTATTAAGTATATAATACTATTTATAAAAAAGAATAGTTCATATTAATTTTGAAAATATTTGAAAATAAAAAGACACACATAATAAAGTAATAAATGTCATATAAATTAAGGAAAAAAAGTTACATAGTGAGCAGTCTTGTCTATAAAATACATAATGAAGGAACCATATTTACATAAATGATTAATGTATAAGAATAGAAATTCCAAAAATTGAGGAATAAACAATGTCATATACAAATAGAAGAGCTTTTGATTTCTCAAATATAAGAGCTTTCGAATCCTCCTTGGTATACAAGAACGTCGTAGCATAGCATAAATGGAAACCCATCAGGCATTGAGGTTTTGAGTGGCACTAAGGGTAATATTTCTCCATGGATGGGTGCTAGAAGTCATGAACCTCTAACTTTCACTATCATATCACCTTCTATTAGTATTGAATTTTCACATTCTCATATATTCAAAAAAAAAATTAAAATAATTTCTCCTAAAATAAAATCATTACTCTCGTTTTCTAGGGTAAACACTATAAGAAATCCTATAACCCTTCTTATAAATATTTTGTATCTTCTCCTAATTCTTCAAAGTGTAATCCTTATGTCATTTAAATGGGTATAGTGTTTAATTTTATTACATGGGATATGAAAGGTATCCCCCCCCCAAACATCTCAAATAAAACTTTGAAACTAAATATGTTTTCTCTTTTTTATGACATTTTAGTGTAGGATTAATGACCATATACTTATTATAAAATGTATCTTATGATCTATAAAGATATAAAATTAAGAAAAAAATCAAAACGTCAAGCCCATAAATCATGGTCAAAGAGTTCCAAATATCATCACTTATACAATCAATGCAGGGTTATGCACACGTAAAAACATTCAAAATAATAATAAAAACAAAAGCAGCCTATGCATGCCTCATGGAATTATAAAACAGTGACATTTCCCCTCATCCAAATGTCTACCTTCTTCAATCAATGTAATGAGAGTTGGATTGTGGGTTTTAAACCGCACGTGATTATAGACAAATCAAGGTTAAGCGTAGCCTTAAACCACTTTATAAGACATGTAAAAATGAAATTGAATCAAAAAAAATAGATGAAAACAAAATGAATCTTGATATATCATGAGTCAGTATTACCATTCTATATAAACTCGAATATGTTTAAGGTATAAGTGAATATAGAACATGCAGACACATAAGTGATACAGATTCTGGAAACATTTCTTTGATGTTAAACAGAAAACAATGAATGGATGTAAGAGGGATTAGTAAAATGATTAAAATTGTTTTAGTTTAGCATTAAAATAAATATGTACAGTAAGGAAAAAACATTGGTAAATGATAGAGATTCTACTTTTCACCAGTTATCTATGTATATAGATGTCATGTCCCATATTTTAATAGGAATTTTGGTTTGGGAAACATATGGTAAGGTAGTTGAGGTAATAGGAAAACCTGTAATGAGGGTGATACGTTAAACCAAAAATATTTCATGCTGACAGGAACATGAAATAAAATTAAAAAATTAATAAGATGCATACATATAGATAGGAATGATACTCTTTATGGCCTACTCTTCATGGGGAATTCATTATTGTTGGATGGTGTGTCTTCCGGCCTACTCTTCATGAATAATAAATATTACCATTCTATTAAACTACAAAGCTATATAAATAATAAGTGCATATTCAATACGAAAAGATAAATAGCTGGATACATATTCCAGAATCCAAAAATTACCTTACTAAATTGTTGTAATCATCTATAGTCATGTTTAATGGGTAATATTCACAATTGATCACATGCATTATTTGAACATAATGAAAAGATTAATCAATCATGGTTATGGAATTAGAGGGAAAATTGTCTTGATTATTAAATGCTCTATTGACAATATGAAAACATTTCTAGAAAACGTTGTTTTTTTCGTGCATAATTTTTTAGTTGTGATATGGATTTATAGTGGTTGAAGAATAGGAAATAATGCATCAGCTGATCAACTACACATTCATCCAATTTTTCTACCTGCACATACATTAATTTTCTAGAATAGCAGATTATATGTATGAACAAAATGGAAACACTGAAATAATCAATCAATAGATATATAGAAGATATATGTAGAAACACCATGTTTTCACAATTTGGATACACTTAATTTAGGAATAAATAAATATATATGTTTAACAAATAGGGAAGAACTTACATATAACTAATCTAGAATATGTTAAGATTCAACAACTTGTATGATATTCTGTAAACATAATTCTACTTTGAATGATGGTGCACTAATAGGATTTATAGTGGTTGAAGAATAGGAAATAATCCAAGAGCTTACCAACTACACATTCATCCAATTTTCTTACCGGCACATATATTAATGTTTTATAATAGAAGATTATATGTATGAAAAAATGGAAACACTTAAATAATCATTCCATTGATATATAGAATATATATGTAGAAACACCATCTGTTCAAAATTTCGATACACTTAAATAAGGAATACATAAATATATGTGTTTAACAAATATGGAAGAAATTACATATAACTAATATGGAATATGTTAAAATTAAACAACCTATAAGATATTTTGTAAGCTTAAGAACACTTTGAATGACGGTGCACCAATAGGATTTATATTCATTGAAGAATAGGAAATAATACATGAGCTGATAAACTACACATTCATCCAATTTACTTACATGCACATACATTAATGTTTCAGATAGAAAATTATATGTATGATCAAAGTGGAAACACAGAAATAATCAATCCATAGATATATAAAAGATATATGTAAAAACACCGTGTTTTAACAATTTGGATACACTTAAATAAGGAATACATAAATATATATGTTTAACTAATAGGGAAGAACATACATATAACTAATCTGGAATATGTTAAGATTCAACAACATGTAAGATATTCTATAAAATTAAGTCCCCTTTGAATGATGGTGCACCAATATGATACATCCTTGATCTTCATTGACATGTTGTCTAGAAAAATATTGAGAATTAAGTGGGGATGTAGATATTTCAAATACATTCGGTTTAAGTGAATTACATTCCATTAGAGAATAGTTTTTTTGATAAGATTTATATTTCTTAGTACAGTATAGTTGGCAGCCCCACAATGCCCAAAATATCCACCCATTCTAAAATGGAAATCAATTTATGGATAGAATGATAGCTCACCGACACCTAAAGTCAGGATGAAGTATAACAACATGAAAATAATAAAATAATTGAACATAATTCATTACCAAATTCATGGAACCATAATTGATAAATCATAAAATTAGATGTATTGTAATAACCCATGAAAAATTTATAAGAAAAAGTCAATAAAAAATATTTAATATTGGGAAAATTAATTCAGAAGGTATAAAGAATAGACATTATGCAGTGTGGAGTACATTTAGGTTACATAGAGGTAATGAAGAACATGGATAAAGGGTATTTTTTCTTGGTAAAATTTAAAAACATGATTCATAGAAATCTCCATAACCAGGGTACCTTGACTAAAAAACTTTGACTGTATTTCCCTTGTATAATTTAATAAAATATTATATGATAATAGCAATCCACCAACACTCTACATCTTCTTGTTGATCAACATGATCTGATCAACCACACATTCATCGAATTTTCTTACCTTCACTTAAATTAAAGTTTCAGAATAGTATATTATATGTATGGCCAATACGGAAACACTAAAATAATCAATCAATAGATATATAGAAGATATATGTAGAAACAACATGTTTTCACAATTTAGATACAATTAAATAAGGGATACATAAATATATATGTTTAACTAATAGGGAAGAACATACATATAACTAACGTGGAATATTTTAAGATTCACCAACTTGTAAGATATTCTCTAAACATAAGTCCACTTTGAATGATGGTGCACCAATATGAAACATCCAAGAACTTTATTGACATGTTGTCAAGAACAATATAGAGACGTATGTGGGGATGTAGACATATCAAATAAATTCATTTCCACTGAAGGACATTCCCTGAGAGATTATTTTCTTGGATAAGATTCATATTTTCCCGTAGTGTATAGTTGGCAGCCCCACAATTCCCAAAATATCCACCCATACTAAAAGAGAAATCAATTTCGGGAAGAATGATAGCTCACCGACACCTAAAGTTAGAATGAAGTATAACAACATGAAAAAATAAAGTAATTGAACATCATTTATTACCAAAAGCACGGAACCACAATTGATAAATCATAAAATTATATCTATTTTAATGACCCATGAAAAAATGGAAAACTCAATCCAAAACATTGAATGCATTTCCCTCGGATAATTTTATAACAAATAATATGATAAAAGAAAACCAGTAGCACTCTACTTCTTCTTGCCGATGGAGAAATAACCAATTCAAATTGATTTAATGACTGGAAATAATTTATCAATATTTTAATGTAATGATGCATCATTCAGTTGGAAAAAATGTTCATTATATTAGGGGCATGTCGTCTCACTTCTAAAACCATATAAATCTGCTATTTGAAAATGAAATGCTCATTATGAAGAGATCAAACATGTTACTTCTAAGATCATCATTGAAATTATATGTAGAAAAATATAGATAAGTCAGTGAGTATAGATATATATCCAATATAAAGACACAGTGTAATATTAAACCAAACTACATATTCAACCAAAATTTTTAATTTTTGGATAGAAGGAAAAAAACTTCTAGACATTGAGAAGAACACACATTTTGCTTACCTTTTGATCTATAGGGTCTCTAAAGACTCACAATCGTATAAAAATGGTGGATTACCGACCATCATGGATCCATATTTTTTGATTTGTGAATGTAGATGTATCATAGTTTGAACAAAGACATCCAACAAAACACTAAAAATTAAAAGAACCAATTTTCTGTGATTGTGTTTTTTCATGACTTCTTGAAATGTTCCTGAAAAATCAAAGCAATCACATAAGGAATTTTTGAATCAAATATTGAAAATGAATCTCAATCATTAGTCTCCATCATTCAAAATGTATCAGAGAGGTTTGAACATCAACGAACAAATGATAATATTTGATAGTTTCTTAGAAGAACAGGACACATACAAAGGGTAATCTTTGGATTAAGCATGCACTTAAGGGCTTAAAATTAATCTACAATGACAAAGGACATGTAGCATGCAGTAATAAACAAAAACTAGGATGTCCCAATACATTAACATGGAATAGGGAATTAATAATAACATAGGATTAAAAATCTTCTCATCGATCATATTGAAAAAATTTATGATATATAAAAACTAATGATTTATGTTATAATAGCTCTTACTGAACATGAAATATGCTAATCTGCTATCAGAACACAATCTGCAATATGGAATCTTAAAATACTTATGTGTAAGAAATCTGAAAACAGTTATGTATAAGAAAACTAATATGTATTGTCAATCTGTAAATAATTAACTATATGAAATATGAAATCTATAATGTGAAAACAATTACGTATAATCAACCTGAAAAAGTCTACGTATGGAATCCGTTGTGACCCATCACCTGGAACGATCGATGCCGAAGACTACACCGACTTCGACATCACATTCAACTAGAAAACACCAACTACACTGCAGAGGTCATCACGCCACTGTTTTCATGGCCATTAGACATCGAACCAGAGAAACTCGAGATTCTCACGCTAACACGCCATACACATAATCCAAAACCAACATTTTTCAATTGATGTCCGCGATGATCACTGGAACACACCCCTGTGGAAGTGATCCTCCACTGAGACCGGAGAGGCAATTGAGAAACTAAACAATGAAGCCTTAAACTAATGGCCAACATCCAAAGTGAACAACCAACAACAAAAAATACATCAAACTAAACAAATCCCAAAAAATAGAAATATGATAAAGGAACTGGGAATTAAACCTAAGAGAAAATAGAAAAAAATCCCTTGAATATGAAGGAGATTCTTGGATTTCCCCGGATGCTAGATGCAAAGTCCAAAAACTCACTGAATCTGACACTCCCAGTTTGACCTGTAAAGAAGAATCTGATCGCCAATTCAGAGAATATAATAGGTAGGAGAGGAAGAACCAATGTGCCGTCTCGGAATCCAAATATATAATAGAGTAGGAAGAAAGACCCGAGAGAAGACCCGAGAGAAGACCCGAGCAGACCAACCACGAGAGATAAACATGAAAATAAACCTTTGAAGAACCATGTCGAAGAAAGAATATGAAATAGGTTACTCGATGTGTGCTCGAGGGCACGAGAACCCTAGGCGAACCGAAGGACCCAGACAAGAAGAGCCGAAGGCGGAGTTTCTGATTGCGGAAGAGCCCAAGGGTGTAAGTAGGGTGTGAAAAAATACCCAGTAGGATACCACCACTAAGATATTCCATGAGATAAACATTCAAAGACAAAAATCTTAAAGGTTTTCATAAACAGAAAATTCTAGTTACAATTTATAATATATTAAACAAAAAATATTAAAATATTTTTCAAGTGGGTTATAATTAAGAATAAACAATTTTAAAAAAATAATGTCAACACTACTGAATTTTCCAGCACACCATTGCGTATGCTGATAGTAATCACAATGTAACTAATGAGAACAAGAAATATGAGATAACCCCTTGACACTAGATCATTGTGGGTCCGAGGTACCTCGTATCTCGGTAAGAGTAGACATCACAATATATGTTCTCGTGCATTATCCACTAGTAGGGAACATATCCATATACTAGTGGTCATGAATCATCATCATCATATTTTAGTTATAGTTGTAATCATCAATCTTATTAAGTGAAACTGAGGCCAAACCCCACGGATTCATTAGTATACTAGTACACATCCACCAACATAAATACCCGGGTTTTCCCATTGTGTTCAGACAAGTTCAACAAGTCAATAAATATACTTCCCACATGAAATTTTCATTTTAACATCACAAGTTCACCATAAGCCCACATGTATTCCGCACAAGTATAAAAAATACACTTTTTCATTCAAATTAATATTGAAATCATAATCACTCAAAAAATAGCCCACAACAAATTTTGCACATCTTTCACAATTCAACAAATCCATTAAAAATTTTATAAAATATTTCCCAAGACAAAAAAATCACATAATATCCCAATCATGTGTTACATAATACCCTTTTCATAAACAAATTCCATTTTTCACATCACACTCACACAAAACATCCCGAAAACTCATTTCGCACCCACATCCCAATTTCATAAATCACCTTGACAAATTGAAAAACATTAACAAATTTTTTTACAAAATAAATGAACACATTATGATTCAAGAACTCATTTTAGGAACATAATATCACCAAAACAGTACACAAGAAACCATTTCACAGTTTTTGTAACCCATTAAATCATTTACAATTTACATAAAACCAACCCAAGAGGTGAAACCATGGATTGCATAAAAAACCCATTTCAAAACAGTTATTCAAGACCAAAACAATTCCAATGACAAGAAAAATAATAGTTGGAAGCCCTAAAAACATTTATTAAACCACCCACAAGGTTTATACAAATACCTCAAACAATACCACAAAAGGTACACATGAGAAACACATGTTTTCATAAATCACATACAAGAAGTACAACATGGTATCAAACATTAAAACCATTAAAAACACAATTAAATTGACCACATGACATTAATACATCA
Organism: Viscum album; assembly: GCA_963277665.1. Taxonomy (NCBI): domain Eukaryota; kingdom Viridiplantae; phylum Streptophyta; class Magnoliopsida; order Santalales; family Viscaceae; genus Viscum; species Viscum album. Next base: position 741,745,388 of record OY728121.1, on the reverse strand, counting down.
ACAAAACAACAGATTAAAACCCATTTAACATTAATAAATCACTTTTATATGTTATAAAATACACCCAAACATTTCCCCAAGATCCACGCATGAAAAGCACCCAATTCCAATAAAAAATGAAACTACAAAATTAAACACTCAACAAAATCCATAAAAAAATAGTTTTCACACCACACATAACATATTTGAAATATACTAAATTAATAATCCAAGCAAGCTAACTCATCATAAAATGGTTATAAAAGGGATCACTTACCTTATATGTCGAAACACTCAAAACATGGTGTGAAAAATAAACCACACCACCACCGCACCACAAGGATGTGAAATCGAACCTAAAACCCGAAGATTTCACAGAAAAGCCAAAATATCAAACCCTAGGATTGAACCTTAACTTCTGGAAATTAGGAACCTTATGGATTAGGTATGAAACCCTAATCACATTGACTGTAACCCTAAGAAAATTGAAAGAAGAATGAAGAAGACCAAATTACTTGAGCGATCTTGTAGAAATCGCCTCACATACACCAGTAACTGAATTTGAAAACATAAAAAAAAATTTGGGTTGTTTGAACCAGATTTTGGAGGTCATTTAAGAACTTTAATGGAGGGAAAATAGTAATAATTGAAGGAATTAAAAAGGGATGAAGTATCCTATTCAATTCTGGTCGATTTGAGACACCCTATATTGTTCTACCCTCATTAGTGATTTCAAAGAGCTCTAAAGAAGGGGAAAGGCAATGGGTGCGCGCCTGGGATTCATTGCGTCTATAGGGAGGTAGAATCACTGAAAAATTCATTATAATTAATATGATATTAAAACATTTAAAAAATAATTTAAAAATGGAAAATGAGATTTCAGGTTGGCCCAATTCTTAAATAAAAACCCAAATACCCCATTATTATGGATTCCTAAGGGGTCCAAACTACAATTGTGGTTTTAATATGTCATGGGAGACCATTTAGTATTTTGAATAGTGAAAAATATTAAAAAATGAAACATTTATAAAAGAAACAAAATTTATTTTTAAATCTGAAATTAGGCTCACGGTTTGGCCCAATTCACAAAAAATCACCCATTCCACCATAAAAGCTTGAGAAACCCCAAAAACAAAGAATAAATAGAAATTAAAATAAATTTGACATTAAAATAACTGATGTTTGTTACATATACAATATTCTTTTTAGTAAATATAATATTATTAACATGAGGATAACCATAGGATATGAATGGTTGTAAATTGTTTATTTAAATATAAATGATTTATATTCATGAATATATTTTTAAATTTTTCTTAAAATAACTACATTTAATTATTAAAAAACATTGAGAAATTAATAAATTAATTTTTGGTAAAATAAAATATATGATTAAATAATTGTTAAATTTATTATAATTTATATTAGTTAATGTTTCCAAAAAAACAGAACAAAATTACATGTTAGGAAATTATTAACTGACTATATTATAAAAATAGTTTTCATTATATAGTTAATATAATATTAAATTTAAAGTGTTAAAAATGAAATTATTTTTAATTTATATTAAATAAAAATTTATTAAATGTTTTAAAACTCATTGAAGTAAGTAGTTTGGAAAAAAATGTGATATTTTATTAAAAATATTCATGGTACATTTATGGTTGTTTTTTTAATTTTGTAATAAATGCTCACCCTTAGGAAAAAACATATTTACTTGGTAAGAGTGAAAATGGATAAAAAGTGTTTGAACTTGTTTAGGGAAAAATTTCCCCCTATTTTGTAATAAATTTATTTTACAACATTATTTATACACATCCTGATATTAAATTAAATTATTAAAAATTTAATCCATTCATACACCAATAGAATATTATATTTATTTAATATTAAATAAAAAAAAGAACCCTTTAACCCTATTATAAATGGGTAACCCTACAATAATTTTTTTACACAAAATTGGTAAATCCTATAATGGTATGTAAATATACATTCTTTTTATGAACATCATAATTATTGTTTCCGAGGGGTTGAAATATCCAAAAGGATTAACTTTGGTCCATTAATAAGTATCTATAGTAGATTTACCAAATAAAAAGTAATTATTATACAAATTCCATTATGTTTATATAATCATTAATATTCTAGAAATGTTTTGTAACCACTATAAGATATTAAATATTGATTTATAAATATAAAAGTTCATTATATTTATTAACTGAGAATAAAACGTCATCTCATTTATATCATTCTAAAATTTAATTCATAACTTGTTTATATGTACAACTTACCATCTCCACATCATAGGGTTATTTTTTTCATCACCACACAACATTAAAATTATTAATGATGTAAATAGTGATTATAAATGTTATTTATGACATAAATATGACTTTGGAACTATAATGTATATATATATATATATTCCTAAAGTCCAATCTTTTAAAAAACAACAACATTGGTTGTGCATATGTGTTGACTACCACTTCCATGATTTGAAGTAAATCACTTTTAATTTATGATTTATTAAATGGTATTAATGATTTATATAATGAAAATATATAATATTTTTGTATAATAATAATGATATATATATAAATATTATTTAACATTATTTTATTTCATCCATCAAAAGTGAAAAATATATTTATGTGTAAATAAATATTATTGTCACCATGAATATGTAAATAATTTTACTATATATAAATTTTTGTGTTTCTTAAAGTACATATCTAATACATTTATTTAATAATTATATGATAAGAAATATTCTTATAATGGAAGATAATTTTTAAAAATTAACGGACTGAAACTATGAAAACTAAAAGGATATCAAAAAATGATGAATTTATTAACCAAAAAATTGATTTTAACATTGAACAACTAATTTATAAAAGGTAAAAGATTTGGTATATCATATATGGTTTTATATATGTGATTATAATTAAATAATTATCATATATTTTTTATATATTTTTTATAAAATAGTATCATATACATATAAATTAATTTGATTATGAAGTAAGAGTTTATGTCACAATGTCATCATAGTTTATGAATGTTTATAATTACATATCTTTTTGTGGAATTATTTCATAAATTTTTTTTCTTAATATTTATTTATTCCCCTAAATTTATTCTTGAACCATTCAAATAAAATGTACATTTTATTAATACATAAATAAAAAAAATTTAATTTTTTATAATATATTATGTAATAATTTAATTTTTAATCCAAAATATTAATTCATATGTTTCCATATTTTGTAAAAAACATTCAATAATATTTCAATAATATCCAAAATTAATTATTTATAAATATTTTGACATTATTTGACATTTCTCAAAATATATGATATAATCACTCCTATCATTTTCAAAACTAGATAATTTTTTAAATTTTTACAACAATGTGAAATTGATTACTTATATGTGATATAATAAATATAGGTCTAGGATATGGAAAAAGTCTTCTCCTTAATAAAATAATTAAAAATTGAAAAAGTGGTAGCGCAATGTGGTTTACAAAGGAAAAAATGGAACATACCACGTTCATCCAGGTCATCATTATTTGAGTAGAATTCTGGGATGAAGAAGGGCCATCTTGAGGAGACCCCTTTAACATCCCTCTTGGACATAGCATCGTCAAACTAGTTTGCCTAAATATAAACACGACTAAACTCTGATTGAATACACTAATGTGGACGTAAGCTTGTAATCCACAATGGAATAATCCTCCAAGGGGCATCCCTCGACCTTTTCAGCATGTTGTTCAGTGTTGTCCACAAGATGTGCAGTGTTGTATGTGAGTTAGATTCCACCCATATTCACCACCATTATGGACACCATTATTTCATTTTCCATTACTAAATACAAGTATTGTCAAAATCACATTATTTTTTATAAAAAATAATTTAATATTTATATTATTAGTGATGTAATGTTCTGGAACATATTTACAGGCATAACATTATATAAAATTAAACTACTTTTTAACGGTTGGGAAAACCCACCAAAAATGGATCAAATGCTTATCATTAATATTTTCTCCAAAGAGCCACCAAAATAAATAAACAATGTCACATTGTATGATATAAAAATATGTAATCACATCAAAAAAAATTTAATTTCACTTTTGAGTTTTCCTTATATTCAACAAGAAAATTGACAATGAACCAACAATGGAAACCATGAAATAAATTCACTGAAGACAAAAATAATAATAATATATTATTGGTAAATGTGTAGAATGAAAATATAAAAACATAATATAATGTTTTATAAATATGAAATTACTTTTTACATATATTAATAACACATTTTAACCCATTTTAAATATGTTTTGAATATGTTTGAACTAAGGGAGGCCTAATGTAAGGGATGTTCCTTTTAAAATATTATTTAATGTCTATATTTATAGAAATAAAATGGAATGTTTTTATGATAAATATATTCATGGTTTATGAGATTTATTTGGTTATTAGTAATTTTTTATGAAGTGTTTATGGACTTCTATATGCATCTAATTAATTGGTTATGTTTATGTTTGATGTTGATCATAATGGTTATTTTAATAGTATGTGTGATGGTTACAATATAAGGTAGTCGTGAGGACTAAAATATAAAGAATTAGGGTGGGTTAAAAATTAAGTGGTATCCTTGTGGGTTATAATTTTAATTAATTATTTCCCCATGATACCATATAGTTTATTTATATACTCTATGTTGTATCTAATTATCATGTTTTCATAAGATAATGATTTTATTGTTAATATATGAGAAATATATCTTTGTGAGAATGATTCCATATGTTTATACATAATCATGGATTATAGACTTCATTTTTATGTCACTTAATTATATATTTATGCTTATACCAATTATTAAATTTATTCACAGGTTTTATGGATTGACAAGATAAAAGGATAATCTACAATTAATTTTTAGAAGATTATTCTTGAATGTATTTAGTGTTTATTAAATCAATTTTTTCTATGGATGAAATGGGTACTATTTTAATAGTACACACATTGTATGATTGATGGATTATCTATATGAATTATTTTACAATTCACTAAATATATAAATTTTAAATTTCAAATAAAATATAATATGTCTAATATTTTTTAATTATAATTGTTATGTTTTTATTATTATCGGGTCCTTATAGTTGGTATTAGACCACAGCTGAGATAAAAAATTGGGTTATAAAGATATTAATAGAATAAAAATAATTATATTTTACATATTATATTATTAAAATTATATAGTATTTTATTATTTTTAAATATTCTTCTTTTTTTGATATATTTGTTTAGAATGAATTTTTTTGAAGAAATACTGAATCTAAAGTTGGAAGGCACTGAGAGGGTGATATTTTTCTTAATATGCTATTAGGAATGGTGGGAAGTAGAACTTAGTAGTTATTTATAGTAATGGATTAGTTGAAGTATGATATATATGGGAATGGAATCCATCAGGAGAAAAACGAGGCCATCCAAAATGGAATATGATGATATTAGAATATTTGATGAGGCAACACCCTCCATTTATTAGTGTATATTTTTAAATCAAGGTGATTTAAGGGATGAATAATTCCATTGAAATTATATTTTATGTCATGGGATTTTCAATAATTAAATGGATAGTCATTCTACTTATCATATTGATGGTGAAGTGGAGTTGTGGTGGTCAGTGATCGATCTAATTAGGGATAGGGATTTGATATATTCATTGGAATTTGATGAATCTAAGAATTTATTAATTGATATATATTTTCCTAACTTGGTTCAAAATAGGATGGAAAATAATATACTAGAATTGATTAAAAATGAGTAATATTTATGGAATATGATTTGAGAAAATGTGACCATATCAGAAATATAGGCCCCAAATAGTGTTTGAAATCATGATCGTAAAACCAATCGCTTTTTTTTGTGATTTGAAGTCACGATATCATGGGGTATTTTCAAATTATAAATTTAAATGTTATGATAAATATTTTTTGATGTATTGGGGGTGTATAAAATGAGCTTTATGGGGATCATTTCTGCATTAAATCATGTTTACTAAATGGTCTAGAATGAAAGAAATGAGTGTGATTTAACTCTATAAATATGATGGTATGAAAATCAATTTCCCAATTTGAGTAATGTGTGATAAGAATATGATTATGGAATGCCTTAAAAAATACATTATGTGTTTTTCCTGTGTTATGATAGGATATATGGCCCAATATTGTAATGAAAATTAAATAAGTGATGAGAAGATTATTTATAATAAAAAACCTTAAATAAATTTAAATTTTATGAGATTGGGAATTATGAAAATACCAAAAAAATAAAGATTTGAATTATCGAAGGCAGACATAATATAATCATAAAGTTGAAGTGAAATCCATTGTGATAACATCCAAATATGTTGGTAAATATAATAATTGGTACCGTGAATGTTGTTTTTTTAATAAAAAAAATTAATGTTTTTTTATATGTGATCTAAAAATTCTATAAATTTTGAAAATTTCTCTATAATTTTGAAATTTCACCTCAATAAATCAATCAATATCATACGGTAAAAACTAAATGGTAGAAATATTATTGAAAAAAAATAAATTATAAGAATCATCAGAATGTTGTCTTTTGGATGATATTACCTACATACATTGATCATGTTCCATTGTAGAAATGAATGTTATCTTTCACACATTATTGAAGACAAGGGAAATATTCAGATTAACAATATATTGGTGGTAGATTAAAACATGGAGGTTATTTCAAATGAGTTTACCATGGTTAAAACTAGTAGTAATGTTTTATATACCATCAGTATAGTTCTAGATGCTAAGTCTATTTCGTAACCCCCTTATCGAATGGGTCTAGTTGATCTTCAACTATAGAAAAATCAATACAACAAGTTTTGTGATAGTGGTTTCATTCAACATATCACTTCACCATGGGAGGATCCTCCATAAAATAATAAGTATTATTATTGTTCCCTGAGGACTTTAATTAATTACATATCATTGAATAACATTACATATATGAAAATTTTTATGTGGCATCATATTAATGAATTTCTTGATCTTCTCAATAAGGATAAACATTATTCTAAGACTAAATTAATACTTAGTTACCATCATCTGACGGTGATGGAGGATAATCTTCTAAAAATGGTGGTCTGAACTAGATATGGTAATTCTGATTGTTCATTCCATTTAAATTCATAATTTATTTTACTATATTAACAGATCTTTTGGATTAAATTTACAGTGAATATTTGGATAAGTTTGTTTCTAATTTTTTTTAAAATCTTTTGGTGTTTTCAAAATTTTATGATGTTCATGAAAAAACATAGAAGGATTGTACTACAAACACTCAGTGAAAAAAATTTCTATGGGGAATTTATAATATATTGTTTTTGGTTTATTTTTTTTTCAGAAAATTGAAAATAAATACGACATTATTGATTATACTACCAAATCAAAGTATTTGATTAATGTTAGAGACCTAAAAATGATACTAGGATCTATATTTTTATATAATTAGTAGGATATTTACAATTTTTTTAAAATAATTTAATCTTTATGAAGCTTACTAACTAGGTTAAAATGAAAAGCGAATTAATTTTAAAGGACAGAATAATTTGATGTTTTTTTATAAAATGATGTATATATTGACGATTTCTACAATTTTGGACCAATAACCAAAAAATATGGATTTGTTCATCTTTAGTGATTCTTAATTGATGTGACAAGGTTGGGTTTTGATAAATAATGACGTGGTAATTTCATATTCTCATAGAATTCAGAATCCTCAGGAGTTCGACTATCCCACACATGATCAAGAATTGTCATCTATGTTTTTCACTTTAATAATTTGTATATATCATTTATATTGATCCAAATGTGAAATATATATTAACTATGAATGTATTAAGTATTTATTAACATCCAATTAATTGAATATGAAATTGAGAATATTGTTGATAATTATGAAATATTTTGAATACAATTTCAATTTATATCTTGGAATACAATATAATGATGTGGATTCATTTATTTGAAAACAACTTTCATCATTAACCATGTTAAATTTGGAAATTAAACCAATGTATTTTATTTGATGAACACTATATTTTAATTTTTTGTAGTAATCAATTAGATACATTTGTTTCTTATTTTCATTTACTTCTCTCAATAATTTTAAATTAAACAGAAATAAAATTAAAACCATGAGCTATAGAACGAGGTATAATTGGTAAAAAGATTAAGTATTTAGAATTTAAGGTTGATATATATTGTATTTTGAGATATCAGAATATACATATTCACTTTTTATTTATTATTGATTATGGATTTTTTATGTGAAGCTCATAGTTCTTCATTATATGTTCATTTTTAAGCACTATGATATATAATCACCAAGAGGATTATTACTAATGGGACTGAAGGAAAATCGATATTGTTGATTTTTCAATGAAAATTTGGACTTGTCAACATGGTAAAGCATAGTGAAAACTACCAATGAGAATATTTTCTCCTTTTATAGTTCTAGAGTGGAAATAGGAAAATATATACATAGATTACATTATAGTACTACAAAACACATATGGAGGATAAAATTTGATTTGGTGTATAGTTGATCACCTTGCTAAATCTCTATATTTTAATTACATTTGAGATATTATTTATCTATATCAAAATTATCAACTATACATCAATAAAATAGTCACGTTACAAGGGGTTCCTTATTATGTTATATTTGTCTGTGCTACCAAGTTCACATTTAACATTTTTAAAGTCCAATATATGTTATTTGTAAAGTCCAATGTTTGTTAAAAGGGATAAAATACGAACGTTTTTGAAAAAAATAAGTTTATCCAGGGGTCATTCTTTTTAAATCATGCACTATAATTTCATTTCTTGTGTCGAAACACCCAAAGGTGTCATTTTTGGACTTCAGTAATTACCCGATAATTTTTAGTGGGAGTCCCAATTAGTCTCAAGAGCACTGGATCTGGAAAATCCCCATTAATGAATCAGCACGGGCAGCGCACGTTTGCGGTCCAACTCGTGCAGTTTACCCTATTTAATAAATTATATAATTTCATTAAATAAGATTATATAATAGAATTTTGTTAATTAAAATAGAGTTTTAATTATTATTTTAATTATTATTAAGATATTAATATTATTAGTATTGTGGTTGTTTAATGTAATTAATTTTAATGAATTTATTATATCACTGTTGAAGAAATGAATGTGTATAGTTGGTTGATCGAAGAACCATTTTAAATAATTAAATTGTTTTAGAATTATTAAATGGAATTTTATTGAAAAATGGATGAAAGTGCTAATAATAATAATTTTATTATTATTATTATGCTGTCATAATTTTTTATATTACTTTGAGATTTTCATTTCAAGTTAAAGTGGTGTATCATTTAGGATAATTTAATATGTCTTTTGATCATATCAATGAAACATTTAATAAAAAGAAAAGTTTCAGATTTATTGAAGCGTTGTTATTAAGTAGTGTTGTTGATTTTATCAAGAGTTTGAAAAATAATAATAATGAGATTATTATTATTTTATTTTTATGAATATAATAATAATAATAATTATTACAGAAATTAAATTAGAGGTTCTTTGTTGTATTTATTATCATATTAATGATATTTTAATAAATTAGGAGTATTATAATTATTTATGAAATGTTAGTTATGATAATAATGAATGAAAAAGAATTTTTCATAATATAGGGCTTAACATTTAGGTTAAATGATTTTAATAGGATTTTTAATGTGTTTTAATAGTTATGTAAAATTAATTAGGCATTTGGGTATCTCAAAAAATGTCTAATTAAATAAAGTGTTTCGAAAATAATAAAGAAGTGTTTTTATTTATTAAGTGGTGAATGTATTAATATAAGGATTCATAATAATAATAATGAAATTATTAATTTCATTGTTTTATGAGTGGTTGTTATAGTTATTATGAATAAAAATAATAATGAATTTTTTGGAGTTTCACTTAATTAAATTAATGGTCAAAAAAGAATTTAATTAATATCTATGTAGTGGAGGATTTTATTTAATAAATTTTTTATGATATAATTAATTAAATAATGATGAGTTTGATTTTTTAAATTAATGAAAATTTTGTTGATATAATTTAATTTACAAAAATGCTAAGTGGGGAAATTATTTAATTAAATTTTGTGAATGAATTTAATTAAATAATGTGTAAATGGGGAGTTGGATGTTATTGAAGAAGGGTTATTTTAACTGGTAATATTAAATGAGGATTCAATGTTGTGTTGGTTTTAATATAACGAAACTATTTTAATTGTTGATATTGGGTTGTGCAAGGTTAGTCAAATGGTGTGGTTCTGGTATGTGGTTACACGGTTTCCAAATTGCATTTTTTTATTTATTATATTTTTAAATAAAATAAATATTTTTTTAATAATAATAAGGATACTATTATTATTATGGTATTAATTTTATTGGATGATTAATGGGATATTTTAGAATTAATTGTGAACGAATTATTTAAAGGTTAGTTAATGATGTATCATTATATTAAATGAGAATAATAAATATTATTATTATTATAGTAAGACTATTAGATCATCATCTATGTAATTTATTATTGGGGGGTAGAACATGTTGGTGGCACACTACCATATGGGAGGAACATCAAAAACGCCTGAGGCACCTCCATTGTGAAGCACTACCCCTCACCTCACAAGCACCACTTCATGGGATCAAATCCTCCCAGTGACTTCTCGAATCTTGTTAGTCTTAGTGAGGTGAGTCTATCTGCCTTTGTATTTTGATTTTACATGGAAATTTTGGCACCTCCATCAATCTATTTTTTCATCCAAAACCATATAGTTCATATTTTATTGGTTTTCCATCTTTCATCTGTTCTTGGGATGTGCAAAGGGCTTCTCTGAACCCTTTAGACTGTATTCTGGCATGAACCAAAAAAGGCGAGGAGGATGGGTTTAATTTTTTCATATATATCATGTTTTGGGTTCGATTATATAATCATGGTATTTTTTTCACATCATTCAATTAAAGGTTTGAAAATTTATATGAGTCCCCGGTACATAGTTAGGGGTGTGTCGGTCCATACTGCTTTGATTCTAAGTATCTGTTTAATATTATTTATTTTATTTTTATTTTTTTCATGAGTGGGTTGTGAATATATATAGATATATATATATATATATATATATATATATATATATATATATATATATATATGTTGCACGTGCGTGCAATTTTGGACCTAATGAAGACTAGTTTCCACTATTTATTTTAATGCGCTTCAGATTTAAAATGGTGCCACCCCGAGGTAGGGTCCCAAATCCATTACAATTTATATAATAATTATAACTTCCTTAAATAAATTTATTTTTTGGGTTTTCTTGATTGTGACATGTTGATAAATTACACTGTTGATGTTATTAAATGATGTCGGCCCAATGAGATAAATGAGGTCTTTAACATGTGTGGATTTTAATCATGATTTTCGAATTTGGTTAAATTTATATGATTAAACAGTTAAATGATTAGGATGGCAATAATATGTAATAGGTTAAATAATTGTTGAATTAATTATCATGTCATTATTAGTAATAAAATTGTGTATTCTACAAATTATTAAAATTATTAAATATTTGATGTGTTTGAAATATATATTGGAAACTAGTATTAATTAATGGATGGATTAATTATTACATGTTAAAGGGTAAATGATTAATAAATTGATGATTGGTTAAATAGTTATGATTTAATTAATTATTTATCTATAGATTTAATTAATTTGGAGGCATTAAATTATGTTTGTGAATTGATTTTTTCTTACGACTGTTGTCCAAGGGTGCCTTTTGATCCGTATTATTTTCCCGTGCCTTTATTTGTCTTGGATAGAGTTGTTAAAAAATTATGATATATTGTGTGAGATGGTTTCTAAATATCTAGGAATTGATCATCGTGTATTGAGATGAATATAAAATGCATATAAATTGTTAATGTTCAGGACGAATCATTAATTGAGTGGATTGTTTCAGACTTATTAAATAATTTTCATAATTAGATGTTGAGTTTATTATACAGTTGGGTTTCAAAGAATAATTAATTTCTAATTAATTATTTACTATTTTATATTGAATGGATAATTAATTGTTTACTTATTTGAATGTTTATTTATGTTGTTAATTAGTTATGGAAACAATTAGCGGATTGGATTAATTAATTTATGAATTAATTAATTGATGGTTTTGGGTTGTCTGACCATGTGTTCTACTCCAATGATAAATATATATGTATGATTGATAAACAGGATGTCAGACAAGGACTGAAGAAAAAAATAAGCATGAGGTTCTATACGTGGTGTTCTACACCAATGATAGATAAATGGGTTTTGAGACAAGAACTGATGCTCAAAATACCCACAATGTTCTATACATGGCATTATAAACCCATATTTCAAGGCAATATTCTTTTATGGGTCTGGTACTAATGCTCCAAATACTCCTGGGTTGTTAGACAAGGACTGAAGCTCCGAATAGTCATGAGGGTTCTAGAAAAGATGTTCTACCCCCATTAATTCACATTGGATTTTGTGTTCAATTTTTCATACATGAAATGAATTAATGGTCAATGAAAACGATTGTGACATAATGATTTGTGAATTGAATATGAAAAGGGTTGCATAATTATTAATTAATTGGGTGAATCACTATTAGTGGACTGTCCCAAGAGGGAATCATTATTTTTTTGGAGGGGCTCAAACCTAGTATGTGAAATATTAAATTGAAGAACTTTTGATAAATTATCCAAGAAAAATAACAACATTGTATTTAGCCGCATACTCTGTAACAGAGAGACTCTATTGTTTTCGGTTGATGAAGTTCGTCGTTTTCTGGATCTTCAACGTGTGAGGATAGAATTGTTTGTGGAACAATTCTTCAAAATCCTCCCATGTAAGGCCTTCATCCAATTAAGCATGCAACGCTAAATCCCACCATTGTTGTAAAAGATCCTTGAGCATATACGTCACTAAATTTTCCTTGAGCTATGATGGGGTGCTGATGAAATCAAATATATGATTCATTATACTTAGCCACACCTCCACCATTTTGGGTTCAGTATCACCCCAAAAGCTCGGTGGATTTTGCTTCATGAACTAGATGGTATGATCCACATGCCTTGGTACATTCCACCAGTTCCCCATGTCCACAGCATGAAAATCGTGTACAAAACTCTGAATCACCTCTTGGTTCTCAAGTGCTTCTGTTGTAACCTCATGTTCTGCAGCTTATTCGGGTTGGTTCCGACAAGGCCTACCAGGTTCCATTTTCTAAACCAACTACAATCTCCGTTAATCTCTCTCTCTAGAAATTTATGGCATAAAATTTCAAATTATATCACATCATCTCCCACACTATTTTTTTTCCCAAAGCAACCTTTTTCCTTGTTTAACTATTTTGGAAAACATTCAACATACTTTTTGAAAATCATTCCATTCTCAAAATAAACAAAATAACATGTTTTCAAAGTTTTTCAATTGAAAAAAAATATTCCAAAATTTTCAAAAAAATGGGACCATGCGAAAAATTCATTACTCATTCTTCAAAATGAGATATGTAGTCATGGTGGGAAGTCAGTCCTCTATAATTCATGTCATGCTTCTCTCATTGGGTAAACCCATGACAATGAGATTTCCAACATTCAAGAAGTGCATCCAAAACACTTATGTACCCAAGACCCTCGTAACATGAAGTTAATCATAAATGTCTTTGCTATGTCTTTTAATGTTATATATTTTAAGTATCGACAATATTAAACATGTCTAAGATTTCGACCCTTGTAATAGATAAGAATGAATTTCTACTCCAAGACCAAAAACATTGATGACCACTTGTAAGGAAAGGACCAATGTAGTTGATACCATTTGTAATGACCTACCAATTCTCCTTGGCTTGATAGTAAAACATGTCATTACTATGCCTTGAGAGACATCCCCAAGATGAAAAAGGCTGACAATAAATGTCGATGTGTTTCAAATATAATTTGGGAGATTATTTATCCTTTATGAAATAAACCCATTAACAAACCATCACCAATCATTCACTATATGATGCATGAACAAAAGAAAAAAACAACTCATGCATTTCCAAAAGAGAACTACATTGTTCCACAAATCACTATATAACCAACACAAAATTAGGGTACCAAGTGGAAGACTAAACAAAAGACCCATCAAAAGCCAGTACACCTTCCACGTCTCCACACTGAGCTCCATGCACCAAGAACCACCACATCTTCCAAGAATCACAACAAACCACTAATAATGAGATGCCTTACCATTACCTGTGTCCCAGAATACAACATCTACAAAAGCTCCAATGTTCCAAAGCTGGGGTGAGTGTCAAAATCAGTAGGTTTTCCCAGATGAATTTCCTTCTCACACTACTAGGAAATAAGAGTTCGCAAAAATTATATAAAAACATTTTATATAAAACATTTTCTCAAAAGCATTTTTAAATAAGTATAAACAAGTTTCCAAAACCATTCATAACCAAAATCATCCAAGAGAAATTGAAACCAATTTTCTAACAAGTTATTTTTCTAGAAAAATAACCAATCAATCTTTAGAACCATTCCAAAAAATCCATTTTTGGCATACCCAACCATTTCAAAATACCATACAACCAACCATGCATGCTACCTAGAAGAGGGGAGAACCCCTAACCCTTATCCATCCCAACCATGATGGGGGAGACTTCATACACGTATCTAACACAAATGCACATGAATGTTTGATGGGGTAGAGCCCTAACCCTTATCCATCCCAACCCTAATGGGGAGACCCCTTAACCTTATCTGTCCCGAAGGCAATATGAATGTGTAACAAGGGAGAGCCCTAACCCTTATCCATCCCAACACTGATGGGGGAGACTCATAAACCTTATCAATCCTTAATGAAATATGTACACACACCACATCTTCCCTTCAATCATTCCAAAAGACTCTATCAATAAAAACACATTTTAATTGAAAATCATTTCCATCACAACAATTTGAAATCCAAACCAGATCAATTCCAACCCATTTCAATAAAACTAATTTTTTATTAAAAACCCATACTACATAAAACCATTTTTAATTCCAGAAATTTAACAATTTAAAATCATAATTTTAAATTCATGAATCCAAGTCCCTTTTCCCAATAAATCAATAAGATTTCAGAATTTCACAAAAACCCTATATCATCACTAATGAAGAATTATTCCTTGCTTATCACAATCAATTCCATTCAAATAGCCCAATTTGAAACTAAGACAATCAATTCTTGAAAGTGGAGTCTAGATCGATGACACCTACTCAAGGGTTTTGACGGAAAGCCAAACAAACAGAGAATGAACAAGAAAATCGGGTCGATTCAACAAGGATCCTCCTAATATCTATTCTCCTAACACATAAAATACCAAATAACATAATATTTTCAATACACACACTTATAAATACACATAACTGGCATATATATCAGAAACCGATAGAATAGGAGATATAGATCTAAGTAGATCTATGAAAACAAACAAGAACGATCACGTACCTCAAGAATTTGACTTCAATTCACTAAGAGAAGCCTTCGGATCACCTTTGGAACGATGGGAGAACCCTATTTGACCTTAGGAGAATGAAAATCCCGATTGAGGGCCTCTTAAGAGCTTAAACAAGGCACTTAGAGGAAAAAAAGGTGAGATCAACCTTTATAGGATCTCGTTTAAGTGGTCACACGATTAGTTCGCACGGTATGACAAATCGTGCATTAACTACTGCCTCGACCAACCTTCTCACATAGTTTTTCCACGCAGTTAAACAAACCGTGCACTGCCCGTGTGGAACCTACTTTCTCCAATAAAAACTCTGCGCGGTTTGGCCTCACGGTTTAGACAAACCGTGCATCTCCCATACGACTGCCCTTTTTTTCCACAAAACTCATTCCATGTTCTCTCGACTCTCCCATTCGTCACCCTTAACTATATAACCATTAAAAGCATCAAGAAAGGGTTACATACTAGAAAAAGGGGGCACTACAATTCTGTAGCTATATTATCATATAATCTTTATTACTTTCATTTCCATTGGAAAATGATAATTTTCCTCATGCAAACCTATGGACTATCACCTCAATGATGAGATATGATAAATTTTTCTTTTAAAATATCCATTGCTATTAATAGGTATGGATTCAATGAAATTATAGGATATAAAATTAATTCAGCTAAGGTTAATAATTATCTACTATTATTTGATTATATCAATTGACTTGGGAAAACTATTTCTATGCATATGTGTGACCTACCATCTCCATGAATAGTGTCATAAATTTTTAATCATTATCATTAATTAGTTACAATAATAAAATATATGATAAATATATATGATAATAATATCATAGTTAACATTAGAAAAAATTGTATTAATGATATAATTTTTTTTAAACTATAAAAACAAAGAAAACATGAAAATGAAGAAATAATTACTCTTAATAGTCATTTTAAATTTTTTTTTTGATAAACAGGTGATATGTGCTTTTAAATAAATCCTTTAATTTTAGATATATTTTACTATGGTTATGTACTTTGTATATAGTATTTATATTTATATTTTATTATATTTTTGGATACATTCAAGGGACTTCAATCCTAAGGTAATACATTATTTCATAATCTCATCATAATTGAATATTATTTTTTCCTATATGGTCCTTATGGGAAATATATGATATTGAAATAAACAATAAAAAATAATTTATACCTTATGTGAACTCAATTATTTTTTTAGTAATATTTACATTTTATTTTCCTCAATAATTTAAATTTGCGAGGAAATGTTTTTATGAAATTACAACATTATTTCTCTCATCGACAAAACATCATTCACATACATATGTATAATATTTAAATATATTTTCAACAATACTTCCAAAATCTTTAATATATTTATTAAATAAAATTTTTATAATTTTTGATTTATTTATATAATTTATGATTTGAAGGTTCATATTTATTTAAGAATAAGTATACTTTTTTCATCTTAAAATCACGTGGATAAAATTTATTTCTGTCTTATATTGCATGAAAAAATTTTCATACCATCATGACAACTCTATTAATAGAAGATACATGTACATTTTTCCATGAAAATATTAATATAATTTTTTTTCATTGATACTTCAATGGTTATTATATTATAAATATGTGATTCAACATGAAAACGGTATATTTCTATTGAAATTTTTTCATGTAAGATTATTTTGATAATCATCTATGAAAAAATCCATTTGGAATATTATAATTACAATAAAAATTAGTTATATCATCCAATATATTAATCTAGACAGTATATGTTCACTTTTATTAGGGTGATTTATTTTTAAAGCATTCATCATATAATACTAGATAGTTTATGACTATGATTACTGAATGGGGTTGGTATTGAAAATTCATATGATAGTTTTCAATCTGAATAATTAGAATGAATATGATTCACCCCATTCATAGGAATAATTATTTAGACATAGTATACGGATTGGAGGACCTATTATAGCCCCTAGATCCATTAGTAGGATTCAAAAGGCAATCTAGATTCTGTATTTAGCGGATACCTCACTAATCATGTTTGGTTCCTAATAACGATTCCTTGATATTAAGAATTCACACATTATTTTATTATTCATTAATATCGATATAAATAATCTATTATGTAAAATAAACGTGGATAAATCTCAAGATCGTGTTATTATTTATGATGATTTAATTTATCATCATTTATTACTAGTAAATTATTAATAATGTTTCTTTTATTGATTAGATTTAATTATTTTCTCTAATTTATCATTCAAATATGAGTATTTCATAATCATTAATGACAATTTCTATTGTAAAAACACTTAATAATCGAAATAGATTACTTCATTCTTATAATTAATTTATTAATGATTCAATGAAGAGTTTTATTATTGATATACATGGATATGATATAGAGAAATATGTTGTTCTCAATGAAAATTATATTATGTTTTTTTTAATAAATTTCAATTATAGTATATTCTCAGGTTACCAAGACTAGTAAACTATTATATCCTAAACGATTTGAATCATGGAATCTAGTTTCCATGTAATAAATTAACCATGAACTCATTACAACATGGTCATTATTAGTACAAAAATTCACTATAATATATTATAGGTAACAATGTCTTCATATAAAATTTATCATGAATCAATGAACTATAAATTTTCATCCTTAATCAATTTTCATGAATTATTCAGATTCATATTATACATAAAATAATGTGAATGTTCTCTCATTTTAACATTACATTACATGATTTTATGTGACCATCTAATGTAATTGAGTACAAAATTAATGAAAAATCATCCACATAGTTCTTTAAATATGTACCACATTATATTATTCAAAGGAAATTACGTAAAACATTGTAAATTGAAAAAAAATAATTTAATTTATGCACACACTTAGTTTATTTATATAATCCACTAAAAATTTTAGTGAAATAAAATCATTTCAATCAACCATCATTGCAACTCAGGTGAAATCATTGCATTATTTGAACAAATTATTCATAGAGAGAAAATTTATTATATTTTATATAATTTTTAATAATTTTTATTAATAACAAATTGATGATATATTACATATATAACCATCTAATAAATACTTAATAAAATGAATTCATGAACTACACCTATGGGTATTCTCTCAGCACTACATCGCCATCATGGTTGAAATCATTTGTGAATCATTATTTTACGGTGCGTGAAAACATGTGTGACTCAAAAACCACCTTTGGGATATTATTATGGTAATTGAGATATATTATTTATATTTACATCATGTTTCATCATGTTGTGGACATCTGAGGGTAGTTGTTTCTTTGGTGATGGATGCAACACAAAATTGATGTCTTCCCTAGGAGGAATCAACTCTTTTAAATAGATCCACAGCCGAGGAAGGTGATTTAGATTTGAAAAGATCTTTTCCTTGTGAGGCCATCATATTTATAGGGAATGTAGGGATGGTAGATCACAATGATTATTTGGAGAGGCTTCCAGGGATGAACAGCAGCCTCTACAGGTGAGCACTGGTGTTCGTTATTCTCGAGCGACATTGTCTGTTGGTTATAAGATCTGATTCTGTGTTCATGTTGCTTTAATTTTTATTTGATCCACTATTGGGGGTCAGATATTTTCTAGATATGTTACCAATGGAGTTTTTGAGTTGAATTTGTTTGTTGGCTAGTGGCCCTAATCAAAGCAGATGAAAATTTGGGATATGGGGAGACATGATGATTGTCATCTTATTTTTTTGATGTTCTGTCCTTTGAGTTATTGGTGTTTAGATTGAAAGGTGGTACTAGAAGAGTGTGGAGGGAATGGAAAGAATTTTACAAAGAAGAAGAGGTATATTATTATGTCATCTTTCCTAATACCTTATTTGATATGGGTTCACAGATTTATATATCTTTAGATGAAATTGAATTGGATGTGGGTTGCACCGGTGGATACCGGTGGGCTATCAAAATTTTTGGTTGTGTCATTATAATATATTCCCTTTGTAATGGTTCTAATTTGATTTTTTACACTATTCATTCTGGGGAAAAAAAAATTATTGGTCTTGTGCCATTTGGATTTTTAGAAATTATATTTTAAGGCCTCCATTCCAGGGGTGATTATTTTTTTATTAGTGTCCCTCTTTTCCTTAAAAAGGGGATTGTTTGTTTTTCTTTTTTAATAAAGGGGTATTCCCCCAACATTCATATTATATTCATTATCACAATATATTGTATATGTTTTTTTATCATTTCATGGTGGAATATTTAGTTAAAAATTTTTATCATAATTATCCCTCATAATCAACGATATTTATATTTTATTGGTACAAAATAAAACATTAAATGACTATTTTCTTAAAACCCCAAATAAATATTTGAAATCAAAACACGATCCCTCTAAAAAATTTTATCATTTCGATAAAATATGTGTTAATTAAATATAATATTAAAAATTTTAATCACTCAGTTCCCTATAATGATAATCCCATATAAAATTTTAAATGAAAATATCTAACAGAGTATGATATACATCCCTAGATTTATGATTTTTATTTATCCCCTAAAATAAATAATACATCGGTGATAAAATGAATGGATACCATGGTATTACTTATTTTAAAAAAGGAATCATTAAATTGAAATAAATTTATTTTTGGGTCTTCTAAAATGGAAATTTGGTAAAATATTTTTTATCAATTGATATGAATGGATATATATGTTAAATTTAGTTACAATAGTCATTTTAGTACCATGATACTACATAAAAATATTAATTTTTGGACAAATAAACTATACAATTATTGATCTGATCACATTCAAAAAAATTTAAATGCACATGTGTTAATAGGGTAATCATTCTAAACCCACTTTTAATAAATTTCCAGCCACATTCAAACCTCGTATAATGTACCCCCTTTGAGATTTCTATCCATAGGATAATTTATACAATATTTATTATTTCAATGATCACATGATGCTAGTATGTATGTTCAATAAAACAAAAATTTAACATTTATATTCCATTAATTAGATATCAAGAAATCTATATTTTATTTTAGTATTTTGGTTTCAATTCTTTTTGATTCATACATTTTTTTAAATTTATTTTGAAAATTTATAAATTAATAATCTACATATCTTAACCAATATTATTTATCAAACAATGTATTTGTATATATATTTTATAATATGATTTTTTTCAAAAATAATGTTTCTGGTTTTCATTAAATATAACCAATATGGGAGAATTTATACTTCTATGGAGGATATTTTTTCCCTTTCACATCTAACTGGAAGTCTAAGAAGCCATTTTCAAATTCAATATTATCCCCATAATTTATCATTATGTGACCACCATTTAAAAAGATATCAGTTATTTTTTATGGTTTTTCTTTAATGATATGATAATCAACATTTAAATTTAATTATTTGATCATAATAATGGCGTATTCACAAGAAAGAAAATTAGAAGAAACCTATTTTGTTATGTATTTTGGAGTTTATGATTTGACTTGTTTAAATCATAATTCATAAATAAAAATATATAATGAATAAAATGTTTATATAATGATTTTCATCTGTTATTTTTACAATGTGATGACTGATTTAATTAAATTACTCATGGATTTATTATATATAAATTCAATTCAGTGATTTTTCATTAATTTGTATCAAACCACTATTATAGGATCATAATGATATCTGCCTCATTTATAATTTCATTAGTTATATTTTAGAAAATTGTAGTACACATCATTAGTGTTTAATAATTGATCTATAACACAATATTTACCAGAAAATATTATGATATATTATTATAAGGAACAAAATAATATTTCCCCGATAATATAATGAGTATACCTTAAAAATATCATGATTGTACTAGATGATAATTATATAAGGAATTTTAATATTTGAGTTGGTTGGTGGAAAAATATGTATAATATTTTTTCAAGTGGAATTTAGAAGTTTTGGATGTCATGTTGTGATATATCACTATATTATTCAAGGCAAATATGTATTTATGGTTCATGGGTGAGTCATGGAATCATTGGGTTAGGTAAGTGGTGATTTTTATGGTATTTCACAAGGGTGAATAGTTAGTGTTTAGAATTTATGAGAAACCATTTTTCAACATTTTTATTGGGATGATTTAAGATAAATTTCTATAGATAATGATTTTCAATATGTTTTATATTATATTTTTATTAAACAATGATTATTATAATGTAAACCAGAATTCAATTATTGTGAATGGGGTGTGAACCATAGTTTATGAAAAATTGTATAAAACTGTTTTAAAATGATTCAAATCTAGACAATTCAATTCCAATGGTATGAAGATTATATTTCAATCATTAAGAAAAAATATTAGAAATGGATCACCACAATAGTTACAATTACAAATTAAATTAAATTATACCACCAAACCCAGTACATTTTAAAATTTTGAATATTAATTATCCCTCACCCACTAATTTTTATAATAGGGAATCATTATTTTCATTCATCATCATGTGTGCATGAAAGATATATAATACTCCCTTACCCATATTAATCTATAATTAATCCTCTTTCATGGAGAATATTTTCTGAAATTATTAATTATTGAAGAGGAGTTTCCTCCTCTACCCTCCATCCATTATCCTCCCCTAGCTTGTTTATAATACATGGATGGACAATATAAGGTTATTTGTTCTAATTCCACTAGATCAATATAGAATATTCCAAATTCAATTAGAATTACACTCCACCTTCTAAGATGATGTAATAAAAACAAATTTTTTAAATTTTATTTCTTATATTCAAAGATGGTATGTTTTCTTCGGAATTTATTTATGGGTTTTGATTAAATTAAATGAAATTACTAGATGATTTTATTGTTTCATCATTTTTATGATATATATAGTTTAGTGTGTGGATCAAATTTTGTGATTCAGATGGTGGAGTTTTTTATGTTTGGTTATATATTTATTTTTCATTTCTTAACATATTTCAAGTAAATATATTTATTAAATTAAAATTTTTAATTTACATAATTCTGCTAACTAGGTTGGAGTTAAGATAATGAAAAATTGATATATTCATGTTTTTCCGTTGATGAGATAACAATATTCTAGGAAGTAGAAAATTGAAAATTGAATGTAATATGGAAATATTATAAGTGTTAGGTTTCCCATGGGGCATTCCTTATTTTGAATTTAATATTGTTATGATGCATGCATTTCAAAAAAAACCAGTGAAGGTGTTAGAACTTTTATATTAATACATTGATTTCTCTAATATAGATTAAATATTAATATTGTATGAATTTACATAATGAACTAAAAAAATAATCCAAGGATATATATCACATTCCCCACCATTATATCTATATTTACCACGTATGATCTTGTAATTATTTCAAATTATAAATTGTTTATTATTGGACCTATACGGTGAATTTTCCCAAACTAAACCATAATAATTTCAATTATTAAAAATTATATCGGTTCTCGTAACCCCTGAACTATGTGTTGTTGTTATATAGTACATTATGATTGTAGTTGGCCTCTAGGGTCCTTCTTTTCACTTTTAGTTATTAATATTTGATCTATGTTGTCCACGATATGGCCCTTTTATTACTATAGAGTCATTTCCCCTATAGAGAATTACAATTCGTTAATACATCATCCCACATTGATCTGTTTTAGAATTGCTTTTCAGACCTTTTATGAGATTTCATCATGATAGGAGAGTTATCTAACTATGTTAAACATAGGTAAAAATTATAATAGTATTCCATCTAAATATATTTTTTCCGTAAATGATTTACCTGAAAAATATACGATTCTATGAAATGAAAATTAAAATGAATAACAATCATTTTGTAAAATATAAAATACCTAGGATTTTTTGAATTGTTTATTCTAATGAACTATTTTCATATTTATATTATACATAATGATGGTAAAAACAACTTGTTCTTATGATCCTAGTTAATTTTTTTCTTTACAATGATAATTGTAATGTGATATTGGGTTGGCCAATATTTTTGAAATTAAAAATTCTATTTTGGTGGTATGACTTATTGGATATGAAAATGCCCATAAGGGAGGTCAATTATTAATTAAGGTTTTCCCGTTATACATGAAAACACCCATAATAGTGATTTATACTACAAAATGGTCTATGGAATGGTTGAGAAAACCCTCAGAGGTGATATCAATTTCAATTTTGGTATTTTTTCTTAATTATGTAAAATATTATTAGTGATATATATCTTACATATATTTATAATAGGGAGACCCAAGTCTATTTTATTTGTTGGAATACTCAACAAATCATGATCTTAGAAACCCAAACATTGGGCAATGTGTGAAATTGGTATTGGGGATATAGACATGAGTAATTATGATTTTTTTATGCATGGAACATGTTATTAAAAAACTCAATTTCAAAGACATTATTAATAGGTTGGAAAAATTCTATTTCTATTCTCATAAATATTTTATAAATCCAGTTTAATGAAAATGATGATGGTAGTTTTGATAATTTATTTCTATATATCATTTATGTTTTCAAATTATATCACATTCAGATATCAATGAATCGATATTATTGTATGACGTAGTGTGTGTGGTTCCATTATAATTTATGTACATATATATTTCTCAAGATTCCATTTCCCTTGAGTACCCAATGTATCAATCACTTGATACACGTTTTGGTTTTACAGAGTCATAATATTTCCTTATCATGTCATAGTAGCTCACATGGATCATGGATATTGGGATGGGGTGAGGATCTTGGAAATTTGTAAAGCCTCTTATACAGTTGTTTCAGTATTAACCTTATTTATTTTATCATTTATATATGTGATCATCCGGGTGGTATATTGAGCCATTAAGGAGCATTAATATCTTTATAACATTCATAATTATAGTTTTTTCTATGGATTATTATATATGTGTCACATAATTTAATAAATTCTTCATTAATTTATTATGATTTTACATTCACATAACTAGATTATTATATGGCCCCAACATTAAACATTACATAATCTTGAGTTATGTAATGAATTCACATTGAGGATCTTATTAGGTTTAGAGTTTTAGATAATTAGTCCATAACTATTAAATTGCATCTAATAAATTACAAAGTAGAAACTTTTTATCTGTGTAGTTTTTTACACAAAAATAAAACTCCTTAAATAAAAAAATAATTATTTTCGAGATATAAATCTTCATGAATTATTCTTTTCTCCAACCCTTCCTTATACCCAGTGGAATACATTTAAAATCCACAAGAATAAAAAATATACCTAATAAGTAATATAAAATATATAAAGAAAACATTAGTCTATAAATACATATAAATCAATGAAATTATAATTTTCAATCCTAAAATATAATCTCTATAACATACCACATTAAATATAGTGATTTATGAATAACATATAAATATCATAAATAATAAATGTGACTTGTGGAATCAATAACATTATTATATAGTTTCTATCATAGGTACACATGGAGTTTTGTTTAGAATACCCATCACAGAATATTCCTTAAGTCCTATAGGAGAAACATTATTGTTATCCTCTATCAAGTTACCCAATGTATTAGTGTTATCTACAGATCAATTTCCCTAGGTTTATCACATTACTGCATGTATTTGGTTTTTCAGGTAACCACACATCAAATGACCAAATACCATTACATAATCATAATATATAAAATGTTGTAAATATTACCATTTCACTCATTAGTCAAAATAAATCGATTCATTATATTGAAATGTTCTATCTATTTCCAAAAAAACATTTAAATCATTTAATAAATATATTATTTTGAATCAATGTGTCCCATACCATATTGAAAATTTTAAAGGAATTAATATTTAAAAAAATTATTATCCATATAATTAAATCCATAATTCCATATTTAAAACATGGAAATTAATTGAAATGATTTTGAATAATAAATCCTTAAAACATTTAAAATGATGTTTTATTTAAATAGCTCCTTACTACTTGAGAAATGCATGAATAAAATAATTAGAAATGGAATTAATAAAACATTTAATAGCATGAGAATAATGATAATCTAGATATAACATGTGAAAGGGTGCTATATACACCATATAAAATTTAATTGGTGCATAACAAAAAACAAGTCTCAATGGAATGTATATTGAGATGAAATCCCTTACAATGATAATATAAATGACATATGAATTTGTCAATGTGATGATTATGTTTATAAATAGTATATCCAAACAATGGGAGGTGGAAATTAAAACATAAATAAATCAAAATTTATTCAACATATAATCTTGACATTAGAGAATCAACAATGTATGTGTAAAGCCTAATGAGTTGAAATATAGTTTAGAAATTCCGTTAGAAGGACATTTGGTAAATAAAATAGACCGACTATGAGTATTAACTATAATTACACATAAATAATGTATTAATAAAACAATGTATATCAAATTTTATTTCTCAGAATATCAAATCATAACATAATAAGAATGTAGAATATTAACCTAAATAATGTAAATTTGTTCATGAAATTCCCTTACGAAAATTTAGAAGTCAAACAGCATCACCTAGAAATTCCGAAAATAATTTTATGATATCGAATAGGGTCTCTCATTAGTTTTACATAAAATGGAAATAAATAATGATATATATGAACATATACCAACATAACAAAATTGATATTTGAAGTCAAAATCATAAAATAAGTCTTTGACTGAAAGAGGACGGCGAAAGTTCCCTTACTACGAGTCTTACATGAATTGGTTGTACATTATATTCATGAATAATAAACATAGGTTAATTTATACTTGATTTAGAACAATTTTAATTTTTCTTATTTTTTTTATTTCACTTATTACCACTTAATAAAAATTATAAAATTATTTGAGTTAATATCGGTTGTTTTGGGGTTATTCTATACCTGAGTCGAAAATGAACATAGTATCATCACAAATTTCCCATGTTGTCAAAATTAAATTATCTCTATAATATTATTAAATTTTTTAATATCATATATATGTATTATATATAGGTATTTATAATATTCAATAACATTTTAAGATTATAAATTAAATGCTACATTCACGAAGACGATATATCGTATGCATGCATGGACGCTAAATTCATTTATTTTTCATATTAGAGAAATAAAAAATAAATTATACAAAGGTATATTATAATTATATTATAATATAATTTTTTAATATATGTTAAAAAAATTTAAATAACTCCATCTTTTATATATTCCATGTATTGAATGGACGAGTTATATAACTTTGACAGGGCGGTAGTCCAAATTTCTCCAATGAAATTATCTAATTTTCACATCATTGAAAGAATAACGGTGTGATGTAAATGAAAAATACATAAGAATAGAAACAATATAAATATATTATATAGTACATATAAATATTTCTCCACCATAATTTTCACCATTAGAGGTGTTAGGGGAAAATTGAGCAATCGTCATTTCGTTATGTAGATGTTGGGCGTGCACAGATACAATGTGTTCATATATATTAAATGAAGGTGTGTGTAAATGACGTTTGAATACATATAAAAAAAACATCCTAATATATTTTGGATATTGTTGTTGTTCTTTGATACAATAATAATAAATTAATTGTGAGTGAAGAAATAAAATAATGGAATGGAACATTATAGAAGACGATACCACTTAAAACATGTAACTCACATGGATTTGAGCAAAACGATGTCCATTAATTACATTAATACCAATTTAATGCTTATAGTATTAATAGAGATTTTATGGAAGACTATTTTGGTAGTGTTCATAATATCCAAGGGGCTGAGTAGTTGTGAGTTATGTGGGTAGAGGTGGTGGCCTTTTATAAGAGGGAGGGGCATAATATGAATAATTAGAAATAATAATTTCCTTAAAATTTTATTCCTATCGAAAATGGGACCAAATTAAATTAATTTTAATATAATATAAATATATATCGAAATAAAATCATCAAATAATATTATACTTATATTTTCTATTTTTTAATACTTATCTTTTTTATTTAGACCTTTTTTACTCTAACCTCTTTGTTAAACATTTAACACTTTTAGAATCAAAATATTCCCAAAAACATGACAAATGTCTGATTAAAGAGTCATTAATATCATTTTAGACATATAATAACAATTTTTCTATATATTATATTTTTAAAAAAATTTATAATATTTGACAAATTATTTTAAATTTTAAAATATGAATTATGTCAATTTTGACATTATTCATATCATGAAATTTTAAAAATCTATAACAACAAGATTCATTCAAACAAACTACATTAATACAATTATAAGAAGTAAATATCATCCATGAATTTCATGGATGACATCTACATATCCAAATTACATTTATTTGATCATTTATAATATTATTTATTAGAATCCATTATTAGTGAATCAATCACTACATAATCATTGTGTCATTATAATATTTAATTATATCATCTATAAAATTTATAAATTAAATTCCATGATATTTAAAATTGTTTTATTTTTCGAATTAATATTTATAGTTGATGAAATCACACATATAACACCATATAAAATATTTATAGTAAAAGATACATGTATATGTTATATTTTTCCTTACTTTAAATTATTTTATATAAAATTTCATTTTAACATCCATGTGTCTACATGGAGTTAAAATATACACCCATAAATTCCAATGGTGGTACATATCTCATCCAATAGAATTATTACACATGTTCGAGTAGTTTAAAATTATTATAATGAAATTTTATTACCATTATTTTCCAGATTTACCCTTTAAATAAGGTAAAAATAATAATTACTGAATAAACTATTCATAATGTCCAAAATTTAATGGTACCTATACTCACAATATGGAAATATATATTATAAATATAGAATCCAATTTTCCAAATCCAAAACATATAATTTTATGTAATTAATTTAAAATTAATTCTCGTTGTCAAAACCAAAATTTAAGTTTTTATGAAATAATAACTATCAATAGATTTACATTTCTTTATATCCAATTTAAAATTAATATTACATCCAAGGCCCAAAATTGGATTAAATGATAAAAATATAATCCATTTATATTTTAAAATCAATTAAAATTATAATATATCTATATAAATAATTTTTATGAAAATAAATTTTTACTTAAAATGATATATTTTCCACCATTCGTTAAAAAATAAACATTATGGAAAATTTACCGTAAAATTATCCGAATAATATTTTTATTATCCACATATAAATTAAAAATAATAAATTTTCAAACAAAACAAATTTACTTGAGAAAAACTATATTTAAGAGTGTATCTCCATCAAAAGGCAGTAAAATGACCATTTAAAAATATTAGTGTATTTCATTGAAAAAATCGGATTAACTATTATTTTATGCCTCTATAATATTAAAGATATATGTAAAGATATTTTACAAACATATCTAAAATAATTGTATTTAGTTCTATTCATTTCCTCCAATACAAAGGATAGGCGTTAACTACCATTACAATAACTAATATTATTATATTATTATTTTGTATAACTCAAAGTAGTGTTCAACATAAGATATCATAAAAAACCATTATTGAGTGTTGAGTATTCTATAATAAATCATACCATTTATTGTGAAAAAATATATTATTCATAAATATTAATATAAATGAAGAATGTATTATTCTATAAATATCTAGGTCGTCACATCCATCCATTCTTTTGGAAATTGCATCCTCAATATTTTAAATTTGTTCTAGAATACATCATTAAAAATCCAACATTAGAAAATGAGTAAAACAAACATCCACATTAAATTAAATAAATATAATTACAATTTCCACCATAGATATAATATACAAGGATTCCATGAACGAAAACATAAATATGAAAGATAAACTATGTGTCATGTTTTGATGGAGAGTGATAGAAAACATTATATGGATAATTTTAATAACTAGTAAACCATAAACATGTGATCGGTTAAACGGTCATTGATTCCCAAATATGAAAATTGAGCGTAAAATGATTTTTTTATGTTCCTTTTTATAATTTTGGGGAATTTATTTATGAAATTGACAAATAATATAAGGAAATATGCTGAATTTTCAAGTATAATTTCATCCATTAATAAATATCCACCACAACCCATCTTTTCTCCAAACGATAATTACTCAACATGATGTTTTCATACTTGAACCACTAGAAACAACTTATATAAAATAACATAATTCAAAAATGATGAAATATATTCTTACTCTATCATTATTTATTATAAAAACCAAAATTATTGACACATTATCATATAATAACATAAAATGAATAATCCATTAAACTCAAATATTCAACAAATAATACCCACTGTTCAAAAAAGAACATTCAATAAAATCTTCCCCAAAAATTCTATAAAATACTCTAAAATAAAATGGAAACCCCAAATTCATATGGATTTGATCAAATAGTCTTCCAGGATAAATCGTAACACTTATCTCTAAATAACATCAACTACTCTAAAATTCTCATACTGAAATGTAATTAATCTAATCAAATATTCTCTATGATAGGTTAATAATTTCCATACATGAACCAAATCACCATTTTTCAATAATAAATACATCTATTCCTCAAAAATAAAATTCAATCATTACTCCTCAAATAAAATCGCATAGTATTCTATTTTCTATATGTATACAATGTTCCCAAAATAGAAATAGTCTTCCAAAATAACACTTATCACTTAATAATTAAATCATTTTCCTATAAAAAGGATATCTATTTGATTAAAAAAATTTTCCCAAAATGAACATATTAAAAATCCAAAAAATAAGTTAATGGAAAATAATATATCATACTAAAAATGGAATTTATGTAGTATAGTGGTGGGCGATAAATCCTAGTCTCACATTGAATATGGGTTGGATTCCCATAGCTCTGTCTGACAGGATGAGTTGTCACATGATCTATGTGTTTCCCTTTTTAAAAAATGTATAATTTTATAACATCCCCAAAAATGAGAAAAATGTCTATAAAATAGCCATAACATATTTTAACCTCAAATTTTATCTCATACCTCACATTTTTCATCCCAAAAAGTTGAAACATGAAATTTACTCAAATTCAAGGATCATATAAACCCAATTCTGTATTTATAGCAATATCTAGAAATGAAATGATAAATCATCCTTAAATAGAATTTTCATATAACAATCATCAGGGTTACACATACAAGAAAAAATTATTCCAATGTTATGCCATCAATAAAAGATATTTCATTATTTTAAACATATCATTTCCTAGATATATTACATAACTCTTGAATGTTCTCAAATGGATACATCTTAATCATCAATAAATATTCATTATTATTTAACAATTTTTTCCATCATATTTAATAATAATTCATTCCTATAAAAACACATTAATGATATCCAATGATTTAATAATGTCAAAACATCCAAAAATAATAATACATACATTTGAAATGTTATTGTCAATTTCCTCATCAACAATTGGAATTTAATATGGTATTGGTAAATATATATTTGTATGGTCCTACTGATCCCATTACTGAACCTTCCTCATAGGGAAACTATTTTTATAATTACCATGCACAACACATTTAAATCATATAAATGATCCCTTATATATAAATTTTTTCCCATTCTTATTATCAATGGATTAGTTCATTTTTTCCTGGATGGTTATTGATTTTTGACCTTCATTACCATGTCTAGAACATATTACCATCCATTTGAAGTGTTTTTAATGTTTAATTCCGCATCCATGACACATATGATTTTGAATATACTTAACATTATAATTATTACTTAAACATACATTGGGATTTGTATCTTGAATATATGATGCTGTAGAAAAATCACCAAGGTTAAAATGATCAATAATTACTCTAGATAGTTGTTATATTATTAATATAATAGTTCTAATAGTATCTCTAATTTCATCAGGATTATTAATTGAAACCACCACAAAATCCATCACATCCATTCTTACCTTTGTTCCTCATAGATCAAACCATTTACTAAAACAATAAAGGTTAGTGTGAGTATATTTATAAAATCATCATATACTATCTTATGATGAGGGTAAACACTAAGGTATTATTATTCATGTTATATTAAACTCATTAAATTTATCTAAAATAACTATGAATCTTTCTAATATGATATCCATTTTTATTATGACACTTATTCTTAAATAACACCCTAACCTCTAGTGTTATCTAATCCAACCTATGATTCCAACTATAAGTCCATGTCCTAAATCATTACATAATATTCATTTAATTAATTAAATCAAATTTATGATCATTATATGTTTAGTGTTTTTTAGAACTAGACCATAACTATTACATTACATCTCAAAAATTACAATGTATACACTTATTATCTAACCAATTTTATCCACAAAAATTAATATACATAAATAAAACAAGACACTTATTCTTGATATAAATCTTTATTTGTTCCTCCATTCTCTTACCCATCATTATAACCTGTGAAAACATTTAAAAAACAAGGGATGAGAAATGATGCCCACTATGGGATATAAAATAAGGAAAGAAAATTAGTCTATCAATACATAAAATTCAATGAACCCATACTTTTAGTTATAAAACATTGTTATTTAACATACCTCATTAAATCATAAGATTTATGAATAACACATAGATATCATAAATTTTAAAGTTAACTTTTTTTGAATCAATAACATAATTACATTTTAGCATTCAAATCTACAAATGGAATTATGCATGGAATACCAATCAAACAGTATTCCATTAATCCCTTAGGAGAAACATTATCATCTACCTCTGTCACAATACCAAATTTATTGGAGAGCTATCTCGGGATCACCCACCCTAGGTATACCATAGAACCACCAGTATTTTAATTTTCATGTTACTAGCCATCAAATGCCCAAGTAAAATGACAAAATCATAACACATAAAAGATGGAAATTATAAACATTTTACTAATCAATCACAATAAATCAATTCCATTTAATAAATTATATTATCCATTCTGAAAACCATTTAAAACCATTAATAAAAATATTTTTGAATCATGTGTTCCCATACCAAATTGAATCTTTTAATGTAATTAATATTATTTGAAATATTAATATCCTCATAAAAAATCCTTAATACCATATCAAAAACATGTATATTAATGACAATTATTCCAAATAATAAATATTTAAATCTTTTAAAATCATATTTTAGTTAAAGATTCCCTTACTACAGTTGAAATAAATGAATTGAAATAATTTAATATATATATATATATCATGACAATAATGGGATTCATGATATAATATGTCAAAAGAAAATATATAAAACATTTAAAAATTAATTGGCTCATAATTAAAAATAAGACTCAACAGAATGTAAATTGAAAAGAAATCCCCAACAATGATCGTATAAATAAAGTATGAATTTATCATTGTGATGAATCTGTGTATCAATTGTATATCTTAAAAATGGAAAGTGGAAATTAAATAATAAATAAATAAACCATGATTCCAAACATAATCATTTCATTATATAATCAATGAAGTATGTGTAAAGCTCAATGAGTGCAAATTGTGTTTAGAAATTTCCAAAAAAATGTCATTTTGTAAATAAAATAGATTGATTATGTGCATTAAAAATAAGTACACATAATGAAATAATAACTAAAATATTGGATATTAAATATTCTTTCTCTCATAATCATGATAGGATATAATAAAAATGTATAATATTAACCCAAATAGTTTAAATTGTGTAAAGATTTTCTGTTATAAACATTTAGAAGCATAAAAACATCACATTAAAAGACATAAAATGAGTTGTTGAGAAATAAAATGGTGTCACATCACATGGAAATAAAATGTACATAAATAATTATATTTAACATCATAACCCCACATAATAAAATGGAAATTTAAATACATAACAGATAATTATTCTTTGACTAAAAGAGGATACTGAAAGGTTCCCTTACCTTGAACCTGACATGTCTCATTCGTTCTTTATATTAATGAATAATAAAATTAGTTTAATTTATACTTTATAAAGAACATTTTTCATGATTATTTTATCCTTTTATATCACTTATTACAACTTAATAAAAATTATATAATTATTTATGTTAATATTGGCCTTTTTTCAATATTTGGAACTTGAGTATAAAATGATCTTATTATAATTTGAAATTTCCCCTATGGAAAAAAGTCCATTTTTACAAAAATATTATATAGGTTATAAATATCATATATATCCTGTATATATCTGTATTTATAATATACCATAACATTTGGAGATATTAAATGAAATGCACTGTTCATGGAGATGGTTGGTCGTACGTATTCATGAACACTACTTTCATTAATTTGTCATATAAATGAAATGAAATCAAAATTAAATGTAGGTATATTATAATTCCATTATAATATAATATGATATATATATTACATAATTTCAAGAACAATATACTATATATGATATGTTTAAGCTATGAACGGTTCATATCACATTGAGGGGATGGTATTTCGAACTTCCTCAAATGAAATTATTGTATTAAAGCATTATGGAAAGAATAAATGTTCACTATAAATGAAAAATATAAAATCATAGAGAAATTATAAATAAACATATATCTCATATACATATAGTTCAACCACAATGTCCACCAAGAGCGGTGGTAGGGGAAATTGAAAAATCATGGTTTTTTGAGGCAGTAGTTCACTGTCAACAGAAAGAGTATGTTCATATCCATTAGATGGAGGTTTTTGTAAGTTATGTCTTAAACCATCTCATAACATGTTACCAGTAAATTTAGGATACTATTTTTAAATGTAATCAAATAATAATAATATAATATGTAGATAAGATGTAAAATATTTGAATTGAAATTTGGAGAAGACACTAACTATTAAAACGTGTAACACCCTTTGATTTTTCAATAATGCTTTATTAAATTTCCTTATTACAATGATAATAATTATAAAGGAAATAAAGAGATTTTGGAAGCTTATTTTGGCCAAATTTGTACAAGCCAAGTGTTTTGATAGGTGTGAGTTATGTTGGTAGAGGTGTCGGGTTTTAATAGAGGGAATAAGGGATGTTTAGGAGAGTCTATAAATTTTAATTTTTTAGAAATTATATTCTTAAAAGATGAGTCCAAATTAAATTAATTTAAAAATAAGATTTATATAAGTCAAAATAAAATCATCTAATATAACTTACAATGGTTTTCGATTTTCTTCTAATCCTTATCTATTTTATTGTACACTTTTACTCTTACCGTTTTATAAATCATTCAACCCTTTTAGAGTAAAAATATTTATCAAAACATGAAAAATTCACAATGAAAGAGTAATTAATAAAATTTTAGACTTAGAATAACCATTTTGGAAAATTATAGTTTTATATATACATTATTAATATTTCATAAAATATTTTATATTTTCAAATACGAATTCTGTAAATTTTGACACTATTCATATCATGAATTTTTAATAATCCATAACTAGTTGATTTTAAGAAAACATCATTAAAACTAATATAACATGTCCATATAATCCATTAAATCCTTTTATGACATAAAAATAGACACATTAAAGTTATTTTAACATTTATAATATCAGTTATTTGAATCCTTTACTAATGAAGCAATCACTATATTATCATTGTGTAAAATATTTATTAATTTATTTAATATCAAAAAACTAAAACTAAAATATAATTATGTTTGATTTTTTTTTCCTTTTTATAAATATATCTTTCTTAATAGATCACATATACAGACCAATATAAATTTTTTTAGTTACAGATTCATGTTTATGTAATATTTTTATTAACATTAAATTTATTCTATACAATGCCATTTTTTCATCAAAATGGCTCCATGGTCTCCCCAAATCGACCAAATGATTCCCATGGTCAAAAATATGTCATAAAATAGGGTTATGACAAGTGTTAGGGTTGTTCAATAGTATAATAACATTATTTTTACCCATATTTCTAGATTTACCATTTAACCGTGGTAAATAAAATAATTACTGATTTTACTATTCATAATGTCATGAAAATAAATTGTAGTTATTCAAAAAAAAATTAATTATTGTTCCAAATATAGATTCCTTTTTTTCAATTTGAAAACAAATTATTTTTAGTAATTACATTAAAAATAATTCATGTAGTAAAAACTAAATAACAGTTTTTAAGAAGTTATAACTATGACATTATTGAAATGTGTTTATATCCAATTCAAATGTGAAATTACATCCAATATATAACAATGGATTAAATGAAAAAAATAACCCAATTACACAATAAAATCAATTAAATGCACAATATAATATATATAAAGATTAAATGAAAATACAGTTTTCACATAAAATGCTGTATTTTTTCCAATTCATTAATAAATGAACATAATTAGAAAATTAACAAACATTTATTCAAAGTTAATTATGATTTTACACTTATAAATAAAAAAATTATTTTTTCAAATAAAACATATAAATGTAAAAAATCAAGATTTAATAAGGGTTTTCCCTAAAAGGTTATAAAATACCCTTTACAAGTTTTTAGAGTATTTCATGCCTAAATTCATATTCAATCTTATATAATGCCTCTAAATTTTTTGGATAAATGTAATGATATTTAAAAAACATGTATATTTATAATATAGTTAATTCTGTACATTTCCACTAATACAATGTCTAGGCGTTAAATATAATTTAAAATAATAATATTGTTATATTATTTTTCGGTATGAATCAATGTTGTGTGGAATGTAAGATTTAAAAATACTAGTTGTCTTTTGTAGGGTAAGATATGAAAAAATGAATCCCATTTATTTTAATAAGAATATTTTTTTAAAAAAATATTAATAGAAATTAAAATAGTATTATTTAATTAATACTTGTGTCGTTACATTTATAGTCCCCCATGGTACCTCCCAAAACAATATTAGCTAGTTCATAGAAATTTTCACATGTGTAGTAACAACTGATGTCCCATGGAACGTCAAAATAGTTAATGATTAAAGTATATAGATATTGGATGTTGAAAATCTGTATTATTGTTTTTATTTATTTTTTTATAATATTTTTGACAACATATTTAGGATATGCTTGAATCTGTCAGAGACATTGATGATTATTGGAATAGTGAATCTGGAAAATATATTTTTCTGAAAAAAAATATGTATTCCATTTAAATTCCAGGCACTCATGTCAGTAAATGTTTCCCCGACAATGATGGTCACATGGACTCTTGCACACCTCCACATACAATATAGATCACTGACTAGTAGTGATGTCATGTGATGTTATTGTGGGGATAAAATATCCTCGTTATTATAGTAGCACAATGGTATAATACATGAAATTATTGCATAATCATATTATCATCCAATAATTAATGAAATATCAACCAAATTACTATTATAATAATTAATGACATGGGATGTGTCCTATAATAAATGATTAGTATATCATGAAGATATGAAAAATAATTTCATTGCATGGGAAAAAGAATCTAGTAAAATGCATGTATCAAAAGTAATAATTTATAAATTATTATATTAATAAAGAATCGTTAACCATATATTTATCCTATGATCCCCTTCTCTTATGACATAATCAATCAATAAAAAAAATGTTGGAACATGACCATGTCCCAACATGCAACCATACAGTCTACATGTGTACATAATTTATAACCAAATTGGGTGTTAGAAAAAACATATTATAAAACCTCAAAAAGGGTCTATACAAGTTTAGATTGTGAATATAGTATGATTTAGTGTTCATTTATAATAGTAATAAACTAGTTCTATATATAATTGATATAGTTTAATCATAGAAAACTATCAATGATCAAGAAAACATAAATAAGTGATGCCAATAAGCTTGTAAAATAATATAAACTAGACTCTTCTAAGGAATAAATTATCAGACAAGAATGGGAATGGAACAAAGTCTAATGAACTTAAAATACTCTTCAATTCTATGAAGTGTATACACATAAAACTCCATAATGAATTTTTTGGATCCCAATGAGAATATAAAATGTGATCCATAAAAACTGGATCCATGTTTTAAGAACAACATATTCAAATTTTGACATTGGTTTTACTCAAAAATTATCCCACATCGGTTCAATATCATGTATCCTTAAATCAGTTCCACACATTCATTCCGACATCAGTGCCATAGTGTGAGGCCAATGATAGTTCCATAATGTTCCATATATCATAAAAATTATTTATACAATGAAACATGCGTACATATGAACGTATATTTTCTTTATAATTTTATTCATCAAAACTATTTCATAATCACAGAAAATAAAAGTGATTATGTAATTAATTCCCTTCATATATGGACAATATACTATCATAACATGTTTAGAAACAATAAAAATATGCTCGGACCATATATACAACTTTTTTTAATGAAATGTGACATCTACTAACCCCATGGAAAACATATCCATGAAAAAATAAAAGAACCAGCCCAATCAATGCTAAATGTAATGTCCAATAACCTCCTAAATTGTAATTGGGAGTCTTGGTGTGTCTCAAACAAGAAATAAATATTCTATTTAGAGGATTTTTTATTTCAGAAACATGGATCATATTATATAGAAATTCACATTATGGTAATAATTTAAAATCATTGATAATTTAGTCGAAATTTATAGACCTATTACCTTATACATGTTGTAGATTCCTGATCTAGTATCTGCCATTGGATTTTACTGGATGGGATGAAAGTGAATCTATAGATGAAAACTGCGAAAATAGGTCATAATATCTTGTATGAGGATCTCAAAATTGATGTTTAGTGAAATTAATAATAAAATATATTGTGTTTATGGACATATTGGATGAGTCCAATGTGACAGATGGTTTCTTAAACAGAGTCCAAATTGTGGATATATCAAAGAAAATATATTAGATGTGTGGACAGAGATCTCATGATTAAGAGGATTATTCAATATGAATGGAATGTAAATTTTTTTATATCTTCCAAAAATTGTGAAAAAATTAATTATGAAAGAGTTTAAAATGATTCATGGTTTGGTAGCATGGTTGCTCAAATTGAGAGCCAACATTGGGCTAGCTACTGTCCAAGAATATTGGAACCCAGAGTTGTGGAAAAATATCTATCTAACAATTATATTATAGTGTGTACAAAATTTCTATGGGTGAAATCATTATATTAAAAACAAGATGTCATAAAACTTCCATGCCTGGATCATCTTCTCCCCTCCATGGAGCTCTGCATCACCCCACACATTTTTTCCAAACCAAGTA
Organism: Viscum album; assembly: GCA_963277665.1. Lineage (NCBI taxonomy): Eukaryota > Viridiplantae > Streptophyta > Magnoliopsida > Santalales > Viscaceae > Viscum > Viscum album. Next base: position 741,706,396 of record OY728121.1, on the reverse strand, counting down.
AACACTAGTCCATGGATTTTTCAAACTCTAAAACTGCTCTTTTCCATAATAATTTAGAGTTATTTTCACTGAAAAAGAAATCGACATAACTATTCCTCCATAATGTGAAATTGTATTTTAAAAATGATACAAATCAGAATTCAAATTATAATTTAAAACATTATTACCTCATAGAAAATCATGGTGTCTTATAATATGTACCTCTTAAAATACAAATTCTTGAGTTGGATTTAAATAGATGATGTTTCATTTGGAATGAGTTTTTCCACTGGAATATACATATCTCTATAACTCCTAAGACTATCCCTACACGCAAATTTTATTCCAAAGCACCAAAACTCGAGGAAATAACTATCCTTAGAGATATATCATGATACCTTTAATTATGTGAAATTAATTGTCCCCACAATAATCAGTATTTTGAAATCAAGCATCATCAAGATTATATTAATGTGTTGGGTTATCATAGTAAGAGAGATTCTATGAAACATGGAAGATGTCGTTGATATCATTATACATCTTACATTGTAAAAATTTATTGTCCATCAACCTAACAATCTCAAATATCACAATAGTCACAATAAATCGAGATGAGAACTTCGCATTACCATGAATCGATCAATTCCCCATCCTATATAAGATATTTAAAAAATACATGATACCTATCCTAAAACACATGAGGTTTTAAATGGTAATCATTATATGATTTTTTTATCAATTGATTTTTATCCATCCCATTCCTCATCAGATGAACTTTCCATGTAGTCTCCTAAATGATATGAGGCCCAACTAGTGTTTCCTTCAGTAATACTGACTAGTAAAGTGGTTATCGTAGTGGACAACAATATAAGGCCACATGGGTATCCCTATATATATTTTAATGATAAATTATATTGTAGGATATTTCATATAGGGGTATATGGCTATGAGGAACCAGCCTTAAAACATTACATAATTGTGAATTAAATGAATAATTCACATTTATGATCATTTTTAGTTTTACAGTTTTCAAGAATTATGCCAAAACTATTATATATCGACATAAAAATTACATTTAGATAGTACTAATTAGTATCAATTATTTTTATAAAATATTAACTCTTAAAAAGAAACATGTCTAGATCCATGTTTTAGACAACATGACTTTTCCATGATCCCATCCTTGACCATATTAAACTTTATTTCCTATGGAAATAATTTCAAAAAATGTGGGATGAACATAAAATGATCAGTAATGGTTATAAATTAGTGAATGGAATCATTAACCCACTAATAAATACAACTCAATGAAACAATAATTTTTGATCATATCATACCTCATGAAATAATATGATTTATGAAGAATATATAGAAATCATAAATTATAAAGTTAAATTATGGCATCCATGTCATTCATAAATTTTAGTTGTCACAGCTATGTCGGGAGTGATGTTGGAATACCCAACATAGTATATTACCTAAATCTCTTAGGATAAACAGTAACATTTACCTCTATCACATTATCCAATTCATTAAAGAGCTATCTCAGGATCACCCGCCCTAGGTTTATAAAAAAACAACCAATATACGTATGAAATGCCCAATAAAAATTATATAATCATATCAAATGAAACTACACTAATGTAAAGATAAAATTTACACATTCCATTCACAATATATCAAATAATGATATATTAATAAACAATGCATTATCAATACATTTTCAACCCCATTTAAAACATATAATAATGAAATTTTTGAATCAAAGTGTCTCAAGAGACATTGATTCTTTTAAATTAATTATCATTTTAAAACATGAATCACCACATAAACAAATCCTAAAAACCATTTTGAAAACATGTACATTAATGATAAATATTTTGAAGTATAAATCTTAAAATCATTTAAAAAAAAATTTAGATAATGTGTTTTTAACAAAATGAAATATGCTTGAATAAAAATAATTGAGGAATAAAATTTAATAAAATCATTAAAATATCATGAGAATAAATGGATTAATTATTTAATATGCAAATGGATAGTATATACCCCTTATAAGAGTGAATTGTTTCTGAAAAGAAATGAAGTCACAATGGAATGAAAATTGTGACAACATCCATTATAAAAATTATACCATTTGATTAAGGATAAATAAAATACATAATAATATGAGAAAATTTTAAATACACTCATTAATATAGGATAATCAGTACATATAAATCATAAGAAATTCACAACTGTTTTTTTATTACTAAACTAATTACTTTGAGATTTAACTCAATGAATGGACATGGAGTTTAAATTACTCTTATCAAGATCATATTAATGACATTATAATTTTTCAATGGAGTGATTATTTTTATCAAAATTATTCCCAAACTATGGAGAGTAAAAATTACAACATAAATAAACAAACATTGATTCTATATAAAATCATATCACTACATAATTAAGAATTATAATCTTAACCCTTTCAAAAAAAATTGGGTTAAAAAGTTCCATTACCATTTTGGTAACTTACGAAACATACACTGAATGAATGAGGGATCATACAATGAAGATGTAAATTAAAATATGATAAATTATATTATAAAAATAATATAACCATTGGAATTACATACCCCACAAGAAAAGTATATAATGGAAAATTTTTCATGAATCTCACAGGAATAAAATGTGAGACGAAACCCCCTTACCACGTAGTAATCAATCGAGTCGTATGACCAAAAGTTAATGTACACCAAATTTATAAAATAATACCATGAACATAAATATAATAATGATAATATATATCAAATGGTAGTACATAATATACGACATGAAATAAATAATTGGTGGACAATGAAAATCTCATGGAATTAAAAGTTAGATAAGAAACCCCTTACCAGGTGTCTGACTTGACTCGTTCGTTCATTAATCTCCTGAATAACAAGATAATATTATTTTATTCTTTTATATGAATTTTTTGTTTGTTTTTTATTCCATTAAAATAACTTAATATCATTTTTAAACATTATTCTATCATTTAATTTAATAAATGTTGTTTTGTCGATATATTGTACATGATTCAAAAACGAACTTCTTAGAATTACAATTTATTCATGTGGTAAAAATTTAATTATCTCCAGAAATATAATCATGATTTATATAAAATATATATACACATATATAAAATATATTTATGTATTTATAATATTACATAACATTTGGAGATAAGAAATGAAATTCACCGTTCATGGAAGCTGTAAGTCGTATGTACGTATGAATGCTTATTTCATTTATATTTCATATTTAATGGAATGAAAACATAATTATACCTAGGTATATTTTAATTAATGTTTAATATCATATTATATATATGATACAGAATTTCATTAACTCCATCCTTTAGTCATTCCATGTATGCCATGAACGAATTATCTCACCTTGAGGGGCGGTAGTCTGCAATTCCTCAAATGAAATTATAATATTTACCCATATTGGAAAGTATAAGGGTATGTTTTTCAATATAAGTTATAGAAACATAGATAAAAAAATTATATATCATATATAAATATAGTTCCATAATAATAGACACCATGAAAGGAGGTAGGAAATAATTGAATGATCCTAACATTGTGAGGTAGTAGTACGCCATGAACAAAAATAGTATGTTCTTTAACCATAAGAAGGTGGTGTGTGTAAGTGTAGTTAGAATATTTTTCCTAAAAAAAACGTAGTATATTTTTGATACTAGTGTTATAATAAAATTAATCAATAAAAAGTAATTTTGTTATTGAGGAATTAAAATAAAGAAAAAAAACTTAAGAGAAGTCGTTACCTTTAATCAAGTATCTCCCTTTGGATTAAACCAAATTTATTAATTTAATTGCCTTCTTCCTAGGGGAGTAATAATAGGAGGATTAGAATGATTTAAGGTTATTAATTTGTAATATTTTTATCCATCCATGGTGCTTGATAAGTGTGAGGAATGGGGTAGAAGTGAGGGGTTTTTATAAGAGGGATGAGAGCCTCTTTAGGAATGTTTAAAAATATTATTTTATTATATTATGATATTCATTTTTTAAATGTTAAAAACTTATTAAAGTAAAGGATAATATGAATGATGTATGAAATAAATTCATCCATTATTAATTGGATAGGATTAGGATAGTTTTTCATTTTTCATAATATTATTTATTTAAATCATTCATCAATGTGGTGAACACTATATCATTATTGGGTCATAAATATTTTAATATATTTGATATATATAAATTATAAAAATAATTATCATGATTTAGGAAATATGTTTAACTTTTTAATAAATATTTATAAACAATGAGATAACTTATATAACACCATGTAAGAATTTATTTACTATAAGATATATGTTTATGTCATTTTAGTCATGACATTAAATAAATTAATATAAAGTGTCATTATCACTCCCATATGCGACCATGGGGTCCCCAATTCCTCCCATTGTTGAAAATTGATGGAAATGTATCAACCAATATTATTAGGGAACATGTTAGGGTAATTTAATAATATTTTAGTAATATTTTATTTCCCATATTTACTTGATATACCCTTTAACATGTGCCCTAATATTAGGGCTCAATGGTCAAATAATACAATAGATAATAGTATTCCATTAAAACATGGATATGTAATAAAAAATAACTCTTAATTATTTATAGATAGAGATAGAGAACATGATCCCTGAAAGTTAACTACCACAATACCATAAATAGGGGGTTGGGTAAAATTATTATGATTAAAGAGCGATTATAACATTTTTTCTTCAATATCCTTTTCATAGATTTGATGATTTTTTTTAATAACTACAAGTGCTATAATAAACATCTAAAATATCACATAATCAAAAAAATCTGGGCTATATATTTTCCCTATCATTAGATATCAACCAAAACCAAAATTGGATAGTACAAGATCAGATAATCCCCAAAAGAATAATCCTTAGAAAAAATAAATAATACTCTTAATCTGCAAAATTCAACAAAAGTAACACAAAATTAATGAAAGACCATTCAATATACAATTGTCTTTAATATTATTTATAATTATCCTAACTAATATTGAAACCCAATTAATAGAAGGATTTAATCATATAGTCTGCCATAATAAATCTTAAAATTTATCTCCAACAACCTCGACTACTCATAAAGTCTCATATTGAAGTGTAAATAACCTAAACACATATTATCTATAATTTATTAACCATTTAAATAAATACCCCAAATCTTTTTATGTCCAAAATAAAAACCTATACTTTTCAATAATAATATTTCATCCATTACTCAAGAAATTAAATCATATAGTACTTTATTTTCTTTACGAATATTGTGTTCCTGTAAGAGAGAATAGATTCCCAAATAACCTTTATTACATAATTTCCAAATCATTTACATATACTATGAATTTCCATTTTATAAGACATAAGTTCCAAAAATCAATTTATTATTGTTCCATAAAATCATTTAACTAAAAATAAAGTGGCATTCTAACCTAGGACGTCACGTAGTCATGTGGATGGCAATAAATCCCAAACGCACATTGCCTATGGGTTCGATTCCCACATCTATGTACATCATGATGGGTTGTGAAAAGTTATGTGAGTTATCCATTTTAAAAAAATAAAAAATATCCCTAACATGTTATAACCACAATGGGTTTTTATACCATTCATTTTCATCATAAAAACATTAAGACCTCAACATCTTAATTCATGAAACCTTATATATATTGTTCTTTTTTCTTATTTTACCTCTATATGATAAAATTAATCTATTCCAAACTGATAAAACAACATAACATCATCATGTTATCCATATATATTCATGGTCATCTTTTTCATGAACGTAGAAGGTCTATGAATTTCCATAATGATTTAGAGATCATTTGAAATCATTTGCTTCCTTCAATGAAATAAAAACTGTACAACATGGTTCATATGGGTGTTCAAAAAAATAGTTTCGAAAAATAATCATGTATGACATATAATTTCAAAATATATGATAAAACAAGACATCTATAAAATAGTCGGACAGAGTTTGAGTTGAAAAGTCAATTAATGGTTTTTTTAAAATACCATAAGTATGTGATGAGAGAAAATATTATAAAAGGAAATATAAATTGGTTACGCACGGGTCTCTTTTTTAGAACCATTTTCAAAATCATAATATTTTTCAAAATAATTTTATAATACAAAATATTTTAAAATTCATTGATAATATTTTCTTTTCATGAAAATATATAAATTTTGTGAAAATAGGATTTGATTAAATATACCCCAGTATCCATGATGATATCAATGTATAGTGGAGGTTTTTGATATCTCTAAAAACTAATGGCATTTGATTTGTTTGTTAGGTAATGTTTCTCAATCATCTGAACATGACATTACAATAATTATTGCAAGCATGTAATTATTAAGTGGTAGGATTTTTTTTTAGATTCTCTACCATGCATTTGTAAATGAATTTATATAATCTAAAAAGGTAATAAAACAAGGATTTTACTAAAATAATACACATTGAGACTAACAATGTACTTAATGAAAACTCATAATTCCTATAGTAGTCTAAACCGGCCACTGATACCAACTATAAGAAACCAACCATAAAAAATTTCATATTATTGAAATAAATTAATAATTCACATTTTAGGATCTTTTGAGGTTAATATTTTTAGAGAATTAAGACATACCTATTAGATATAAACATTAAAATTACACGTAGACACTACTTCTCATTATATATTTTTTTCAAATAATAAATACAGATAAAAAGAAACATGTCTATTTCAATGTTTTAGGAAAAATGAATTTTACTTTATTCCATCCTTGACCTTATTCATATTTATATATTGGGGAAAACATTTCAAAAACATGGTATGGACATAAATATATTTGTATGTTTATAAAATAAGGAATAAAGACATTAACCCATCAATAAATAAAAATCATTGAATCCGTACTTTTATACAGTAACAAACCTCATGAAATCATAATATTTATGAATAACACATAGAAATCATAAATCAAAAAAGGTAACTTGTAGAACCCATATCATACATAAACATTGGATATCACATATACGTATGAAGTTATGTTTGAATACTCATCACAGTATATTCCCTAAATCTCATTGGAGAAACATTAACGTTTACCTGCATCACATTAACCAATGCATTGAATAGCTATCTCGGGTTCACCCTCCCTAGGTTTATCATAGAGCACCCAGTATAATTAAATATTGCCCAATAACCATAACATAATCATACCACATAACACAAGCATAAAATAAATATAACATTTTCACAATCCAATCACAATATATAAAATCAAGATATTGAAATAAAAAATTATTTATCAAACCATTTTAAAAACTATTAAAAACGTTTAATAATAATATTTGTGAATCAACGTGTTACATTTCACTTTGACAATTTTAAATGAATTATCATTTGAAAAATAATTCATGACAATATAAATAAATCATAATAATTGTTTGGAAAACTTGGACATTAATGATAAATAATTAGAAGAATAATTAATTAATCCATTTAATATGATATATTTTTTAAATAGTTTTTAACAAAATTAAAGATGCTTAAATACAAATAATTGAGGGATAAAATGTAATAAAATAATGTTAATATTTATTGAATAAAGGTATTCATGATTTAATATGCCAAAGGACTGTATACACACCATATAATAGTGAATTAGTGCATTACAACAATGATGTCTCAATGGAATGTAAATTCAGATGAAATCCATTATAAAAATGTTATACTTATATTAATGATATATGAATTACATAATAATGTGTGCCAAATATAAATAAACTCAATATGATTTGATATTTTGGGTAAATAAATAAAATAACATTAACATATATTCTTCTTAAGAAAAAATCAATGACATGGATATTTAACTCAATAAATGGAAATTGAGATAAAATTACTCTTATCAGGTTCATATCGATGAAATGATAATTTATCAATGGAGTGATTATCTGCATAAAATGAATTTCCACACAAAGGGGAGGGGATATTACAATATAAATAAATAAATTGTGATTCCATTCATAATCATTTCATGACATAATTATGAATTAGAAGATTAACTTGTGGAATGGATATTGGGTTAAAAAGGTCACTTACTGATTTGGTAACATGAAAAACATACACTAAATGAATGAAATAACATTAAATGAAGATGTAAATACACATATATTAATGTATATTACAAAATAAAACAATCATTGTCCATAAATACACCACACAAAAGAAGTATTTTCAAATATAGCCTGAATCTAATGGGAAAAAAGTGAGATGAAACCCCCTTACCACATTGTAATCAATCGATCCTTATAACCAAATGTTATTAAACACAAAATTAATAAAACAATAACATGAATATAAATAGAATAAGGATAATATATATCAAATTTAAGTACAAAATACCCCACATTCAATAAATATTATGTGAATAATGGAAATCTCATAGAATTAAATGTGAGATAAGAAACCCCTTAACTCGTGTCCGAATTGACACATTCATTCTATAATTTCCCAAATAATAAGTTGACTTTAATTTATATCTTAATAAAATAACTTTAATAGTTTACTATTCCTTTTATATCACTTATTATCATATTATTAACATTATGCAATAATTTAAGTTTATAATTGTTGTTTTTTCGATATTTCGTACTTTAGTCAGAAATTAACTTCTTATAATTACATGTTGTTCATGCGGTAAAAATTTTATTATCTCTGGAATAATTTTCATGATTTTTATATCATATATATCATGTATATCCATTATATTTTTTTATTTATAATATTACATAACATTTGTAGATAAGAAATGAAAGTCACTGTTCATGGAGACGGACAGACGTACGTACGAATGAATGTTACTTTCATTTCTATTTCATATTTAATGGATTTAAAACATAATGATACATAGGTATATTATATTTTTAGTATAATATCATATGATATATATGTTTCATAATTTCATTAACTCAATATTTTATTAATTTCATGTATGTCATTAATGAATTATATCACGTTAGGTGGGCGGTAGTTTTCACTTCCACAAATGAAATTATAATATTTAACCATATTAGAAAGAATGATGGTGTGTTTATAAATATAAATTACAGAAGCATAGAGACAACCTATTAATATTATATATAATGTATAAATATACTTCCATAATAATGTCCACCAAGAGTGAAGGAAGTTGATAATTGAACAATCATCGTTTCTTGAGGCAGTTGTTCGACGTCCACATAAATTTTATGTTTTTATCCATTATATGGATGTTTTTTATGTGTAGTTAAATTCAATCTCATAAAAACAACCTAGTATATTTATTATACATTTTTTGAAATAAAATAAATGAATAAAAATAGTTTATGGTGTTGGAGAAGTAAAATAAAACAGATGAACATAAGAGAATATATTAACATTTAATGGGGTATCTCTTATTAGGTTGAACCAAAAGGTTTAATTTAATTTCCTTCTTCATAGGGGAATGCATTTAAGAAGAGTAGATGGATGTAAAGAGATTAATTTGGTAGATTGACGATGGGCCTATGGTCTGGAGAAGTGTGAGTAAGGTGTTATTAGTGAGGGAATTATATAAGGGGGAGGAGCGACTCTTTAGAAATGTTTAATAATATTATTTTTTTTATATAATTATTTTCAATTTCTAAAGGTTCCAAACTCGTTATTTTAAAAAATAATATGACTCCTGTTTAAAATAAAATCATCCAATAATAATTGGACCGGTTTTTTATATTTTTTAATATTTCATAATCTTATTTGTTTAAATCAATCATTATTGAGGTAAACACTGCATCATTATGGTGTTATAAATAATTTTATTTATTTGATTTATAAAAACTATAAAAAATATCATGAAATAAAAAAACTTTATTCTTTAAAATTAATATTTATATTCTAAGGGATAACATATATATCCTCTTGTAAGAATTTATTTATTAAAAAATATATGTTTTAGTCATTTTTGACATTACATTAAAATAATTAATATAAAGGGTCATTATCACATCCATGTGGCTCCATGGGGTCCAAAAATAGATCTAAAGATTACCATTGTGGGAAATGTATCAACCAATAAGATTAGGACACATGTTTTGGGTAATTTAATAATATTATAATATTAATTTTTTTTCCTTATTTACTAGATTTACCCTTTAACAATGGTAAATATAGTTTTTACTAAAGTAAATATTCATAATATCTAGAACTAATAGTAACCTATTTACATAATTTTCCCTATATGAATCCAAATATTGAACCCATTTTTCATTTGAAAATACTTACTCTTGGGAAAAAACTATATAAAATTTGGAAATACTTAAACTTTTGATAATGTTATAAATCTATTGATAATACATAAATCTTTGAATTTATAATACTCAATTGAAGGACATATGCTTTTCAAAATGATTTTAAATAATGTTGTTACATCTCATAAAATGTTAAGAATGATTTTGAAATCAACCCAATGTTTCCACCTCAGCCATTATATGATTTATGGGTCTACCCACTTTCATTATGATTGGGTGCACCCCCAACACCACTTTTTAGATTAAAATTGTTGAGTGCTTAATATATTAAGGAAATAATTTTTTATTTTTCTTGAATATATTTAAACGTTTCACTAGATGGTATTCTTTATAAATGAATCCTTTCATTATAAAAATGCACAATTATACTACTATATAAATATATTCAGAACATAATTCTAGGAAAATAATATCTAATACTTTGTACACCCTTATCTCCTGATATTTTGACTGTTAAAAATATATGCATTCCTATTTGAGATCCATTCCAATAAAACATACATTTATAACTCATTAATATCACATTGTTGAAAAAAATAATTTTATTTCTTTTCTCAATTAAAAATCATTCATGAAAATATATATTAATAATTAAATCAGTTAATTGATTTTATACATAAAATAATGTTGTTAATGTATAATTACTTAATACAAAATAAATTATATTGTACATCCCATAATCACATTAAATGATAGTCAATCATTAATTCATTTTAAAATGACACTTTATTAAATGAAATATAATTATAAAAATAAAAATAAATCATCAATGAATATATATATACATTAATTCATAAGTATAATAAACCTTATATAAAAAATATAAATGGGGAATATTTGAAATCCATATTGTGGTATAATTTCATAAAATGAAATTTAGAATCCCAAAATAATATAATCTTACCTGATTATGAAATTTGAAATAAATACTTAATTTAAAATAAAAAGTCATGTAATTAGAAAATACATTCACATGTGTTTTTAAAGAACATATAGGTGAATATATATATTTTAAAAATAATATATTTTAAAATTGAAGTCATATGATCTTGAAAGGTGAAAAATTAATATATGTATATATGTTTAGTTAATATAACTGATTTTTATGTGTAATACACCCAAAAAAAATTAAATAATATAAAATTAAATTATCACAGTGTTTAGAAAATAGTAAATATTTATATATTATAATCCGAAACTACAAAATTAAATACATAAATATTTAAATAAAGACATTACATATTAAAAATATAAACAAATAAAGTATGACTACATATATAACATGGAATTGAAAATACTTATACTTAATATAATTTATTTTAAAATAATTAAATGTTCCCTCACATGAATTATTGGAAAATTAAATAAGGATTCCTCTTTATTATAATGAGAACAAGGGTGATGCCCATGATTTACCACATTTTTAAATGATCTTGAACTAGTGTGTAATAGAGGATGAATCAAAACAAATTCTTCTTATTAAAGGGGATTTCGAACAAGGGTGAGGGTTTCTCCTTAAATGTGTTATATATATATATATTTGTGTGTGTGTGTGGTAGTGTGATGGTTCAGACTGGTGTGATATTATATTCCATGTTAAGTTGAAATTTTTTATGATACACATCGATGGAGGTAATAGAGTGTCTTATGGCCCTATTGAGAATACCTTAGAAACATTTGTGGTTATAAGTTCATGTACTAATACCATGAAATGTAGTTATAAAATGAACTAATTTGACATAAATAAGAATTTAGGGTTTTATTTTTTGATCCAAATAAGAATATATATGTATTTGTTACATTTTTTCTGGAAATTTTTCAATGATATATTAGAATAACTATGGTTGATGGAGTTCATCAGTTAAAATAACTTTAATGTCTATAATAAAAAACCTTCGATAATTTTTCATTGATATGGGAAAACAATAGTGGATTAGGGTAGTCATCATAGGTTGATCCACTTTTGTTAATATAAGGATAATGAACACAAAAGGGAAAACATAAGGATGATGATGGGGGGGAATATAATTATCCAACTTATAGTCATAATGAAATGAATAGCTTGATACGATGATTCTGTAAAGAAGGCGAACAGGTGAATGATGAGATGGTTGAGGTGTGCCTATCCAATAGATGTGATTCATCATGATAGAAAATATATATCCCACATTGAAACTAAATTGGAACATCCAATTTCATGTATGTTATGCATGTAATATCATTGAACAGAATAAAAAAAGTTCATAAATGTAGAACTCCAATCTGACTCCCCTATACAACAAAAAATTTTGTCTACAAACATAGTAATATTTAATCACATGGGATCTCTGTCTAGGTTATGCCTCATATGAGGTTATTGTGTCCTTTTCCTCCACTCGGGATATCCATGGGTTGTGTTCACATTATTGTTGATCAACATGGGTCCCAGGAAAATTTAATGGCTCCTATAGAGTGGAGTAGATGGGATGCATGTTTTGTTTTAAAATTAGTATCATTTTATATTGCAACAATAACGTATAGTAGATTAAACTCATTTGTGATAATATTTTTAGATAAATAGATGCCCTAATTTATTGGTCTGTGAGTTTTTTAAATTTTACATTTATCATTATTTAAATTAAATAATATGAAACTTTTTTATCGAATTTCAATAGTTTGTAATTATTTTATTTGTTGAATCATGTCCATTTATTCTTTAAAATTATTTCAATGGTGATATCATTTTATTCGTATTACTAAATATTTTCTTCTATTTGAATTACTCAAATTAATTTACTCCAATAAACCCCAACATTTTTTTCAATAAATAAACTACATTGATGTGTTTTTAATAATGAGACTATACATTATGGAATTTTTTTCTTGAGCGTGATTCTTTATTTTCATCTTATATTAATTTTGATTGTAATTGTCTATGGATGGATACTTCTAACGATGGATCTATATAATGCAAGCTACAATATTACTTCTGCAAAATTCATTTCTAATTTCTCCCTTTTATTCATAATGGTTATTGTATATTTAAGATATATGAATCCTTTGTCTAATAGTGAATTCATATAATATATCATTAATATTTTAACTAGCTATATTTTTTATTATGTTATTTTTATTTCATCCACTAACAAACATTTTCTTTTGGAAATTTTTTAATGTTTCATTCAACAACATTTAATAAAATTTACCCATTGAAATTGTTGTCCACAGAAACAATGACTATGTCCCAAACTCCATTATTTAGACTATTGATTCTTATAACTAAAAATGGACTTCATTATTATCACCATACATAAGAAATATTAATTTAACCCTTTACTATAAATATATAAATCATTCATCAATTTATTCACTTATATCCTTCTATATGTCACCAGATACTGTATATAGTATAGACAGTTAAATGATTTTCGAATGATCCTTAAATGTTCCTTATTTATATTTTAAATATAGTTATTTTGTAGTATGGGTTGTATTGATCAATGTAATGTAATGGTCATGGAAACATTCATATGAGTTGAAATATAATTTTAAAAAATTATTTTTTATTGGTGTCTTTCAATAATCACATATAATTTTTATTTTAAAACATTTTATTACTTGTACTTCAAAATTTATAATTATTTGGCCAACAAGATTATTATTAATAATTAAATATAGGTATTCTACATGAGTATCCACTTTATCTATAATTGTAGTGAAATCATAATGTTATTTGAATGATTGAAATACTGTAAATTAATTATAAATTCCTTGTGGATAACATCCCTTCTAGGATAGGTGTTCTATATGGGAATATTAGGTTTGGGGTGAAATATCCCATGATTAACAATTATTTAAAATTATAGTGGAGGTATTGGATTTGTCATGAAATTTTTTGTAAGAATTATTAATGTTTTACATTTTATATATACCACAATTACATGATTTTGTGACGATGATGGGAATAATGTCATTAGAAATAGATTAATGAGTTGTTTGATAATTTCAACCACCAATTATAAAAACTGCTCTTTAACTGAAACAGATTTTATGAGTTAGGGGTTTTCTAAAAGAAATTAGACAATAAAAGTGAAAACTATATATATATATATATACATTATTAATAATATTTTTTATACATAAATGTCCTGATATAAAAAATTTTCCAAACCATTAGTCTGAAACCAACTTGAAGGCCCCAAACCAGCGATTGTAGATTTTTAATAAAATATAATTTATACTAATTTTATAAAGATTAACTGAAAATATACAGTCATTTACATATGAGCTTGTTTTCCGATATATGGTTTTTAGGAAAAGGACTATTAATACAAAGTATCTTATTTAAAATGTTAAAAATGTGTTTTGATAAGTATTTTATCACAGTAGCTACAATTTGTAGATAAACATCCGAAATCCATTGAATCATCTCTGAAAAAATTAATAAAAATATAGGTTGAGTAAAAAAATTAGTAACTCCTTTTTAAAAAAATCTATGTGAAAACAAGTTTAAAATTAAATATACATTTTGAAAAAAAAAATTGAAAATTCATTTGAATACACATTTTAGAATAACTTTTTTTGAAAACACATTAAAATTATTGGAAAGAACACATGATTCTAAAAATATAACTGTAACAAATATTTTTAATATATAATATATCTTTTAAATATAATTTGAAAATACTTTGAAAAGAAGATTTTATAATTCATTTGATAATACATTCAATTTCCAAAATACAGTACAGAATATGAAAATATATATGATATTTTAAAATTCATAAATAATTTGAAAATAATTACACCAGTTAAAAAATTAACAATACACATTATAAAATACACATTCTGTTGAATATTAATTAAAATAACCTAGGAATTTTTATGATAATGTTAACTAATATTTATAAAAATAAAATGAGTCCACAGGGTAATAGAAAGGACACGTAGATGGAGGTAGTAGAGTGTCCATTGTTCTTATTTAGATTACTTGAGAAGAATCCATGGACATTGGATAATGTATTCCTATCTGGAAAAACTATTATAAAGTGAACCAATATTACCTAAAAATAAATTATTATTTCAATTTTTTATCATCATATCAATGATTTTGTATTTTCTTCTTCTTTCATGGATATTATTCGTTTTTATGAATTGAATCGTTTTTATGGATTATTTTATATAGACATAATTAGTTTAATTAGTTTATTTCAAAAAATATATCATATTTCATTAATGTAGAAAAATAATTGTGGTGGGTAGGAAGTCATTGGGGGTCGATCAACTTTTTATTTCATGTGGTGATAGAAGACAGAAATGATCATTCGATGATGATGGATGATGGAATAGAATTCTCCTGAAGTTATTCATTTAGTGATCGATGAGGGAAGAAGATTATTCTAGAAAGATGGTGATCAAATGAATGATTGTATAATTGAAGAATAGAGATCCATAAACTGTGAGTGAACCATATATAAAATCATGATCCCACATCGAAATGAAATTGGAATTACAACTTTTAAATATTCAAATCCATGAATTTTATCCACCAGAACAAAAAACCCTTCCTTACAAATGTATGAAGTTCCCAGTCAGGATCCAAGTATCACTGATAGGGGGAGGGGGTGAATCAGGGATATTTTTTTAGTTTTTATGTTTCCCCATTTTGAAACAACGTTCAACTCCTGTTAAAGATTTTATTCTCTACTGAACACACACAACCACAGGTAAACAATATTTACAAGGTTCACTACTCAATAAGAGTTCCTACGTCCTTGGTATTGTATGAAAACAATCCATTACCACACAGTCCACTAGAAAAAAAATCCTTGGAGGTGGAATACAACGAGTAGGATAAACCATTACACTCGTACAACACTTTGAAAATAATCCAATAGTGTATGTGCCCTCTCTTAGCACAAATAGGGTTATAAAATGAATCAGTGCTTCATAATGAGCTCATACAAATCGAATATTTCAAAGAAATTCTTCACTTGCCTACCTAGAAGCTAGCGGGAATTCGTGGAGAAAACAGCATGTGCACCCACTTTTACCTGCGTGACCTATACCTATGCACCTTATACTTGCATGCCTCTTCTTCTTCTTTCCTACCTAGAATCTGGAAGGAACCCCTAGTCCAATGTTTCCTCCACGCCCACTTTAAACTATTCATCCTAGAACTGCACGTCTAGAAATTGCACGCCTCTTCTTGGCGCTGCCCTTCAGACGTGCTGCCATCATGCAGCCTGAACGCCAACTAATACTTGCGTGCCTCAAACTTCTGTGCCCCCAACATGCGCGCCTTCTAATAATCTTCCACTTGGGAGCCCAATTCTCTACATGCGCACCAAGAGCTCAAAAATAATTCTCATGTATTGATCCTTAAGAAATAAAGAGCTAGTCATATATTTATAAGAATTTTGAGGACTTGTGCGACCTAGACTTGCACACCAATACTTGGGCGCCACCACCTGTGCACCACAACCTGCGCGCCACCCCCTGCACACCACCACATGCCTGCCAATATGTGCATGCCACATTATTTCCTTTTCTATATTAATAAAATAATGCTATTTTTGAAATATGACTTGGGTGCCTCTACAGCACTTGCGCGCCTCCACTTATGCACCTTCTTATTGCCTTTGTCATTTTTTGGATATTTATGATGTTGAAATGTGTTTTTCCAAAAACACTAATTTACTCTCTTTATCATTCATAGGGCTTGCACCACATGTTCTCTAAACATTATATGATTGTAAAATACAAATCAGAAAATCATCGTTTGATTTCCATGTTCTTTACAAAGTGAATTGATTTAGCTTTTTGAAAACAATCTCCCCCTTTGGATTTTGTTTCAAACATTGATTCATAAATCACTATACATTGTAACCATAATAAATGGATTACCTATCAACAATTCTATGCCTAAGTGACCTAACTAATTGTAGGAAACAAGAATTATTGTAAGCCAAAACCATTATGTCCAAAAGTAGTGACTATGAATTCTCATGAAAGTACCTCCTCAGCCTTCTTCAGAATATGTTTTATAACATCTTTCAAGCTTAAACATCAGTATTCTTCACTTCTTCATGATTCCTATAATGAAAAAAAATGTTTCCTACAACCACTCCAACAAATAGTTAGAATAGTTCACACACATACATGATGGATTCCTAGCTTAACCAGAACACCCCTTTATGCATGCTTCCATGAGGATAGATTTATGAAATAATTATCCCCCTTGAAAACACTATCCAAATGTAAGATGGGAGAGGGGACCGAAACACATACCTTAACCTTGATTAAAAGGAGGTTGGACATCCATTTTCTACCTCAATTTTGCAAATGGTTTTTTGGTAACGGTTTTGTGAATATATCAACAACTTTTTCAGATGTAGGATAATACTCCAGCCTCAATTCATTATTCTCCACGTTATCTTTAATAAAGTGGTACATTATATCAATATGATTGGAATGAGAATGTTTTACTGGATTTCTTATAAGATTTATTGCACTTTGATTATCACAACCCAAGATAAAGGGTATATTTACTTCAACAAGTAGATCATCTAGCTGAGTCATCATCAATATTAGTTGAGTTGCAGCTTGAGTATCAGGAACATACTCTTCTTCAGATTTGCTAGGAGATACTGAATTCTATATCATGGTATACCAACTAACAAAAATTTTCCCCAAAAAGAAAACTCCACCAGAAGTGGATCTTTGATCATCAACATATCCTGCCCAATAAGCATCAGAATACCCAAATAGATCAATATTTCCCGAGCCATCATACCTGATTCCAAAATTTGTTGTGCCTATGATATATCTTAGAATTCCTTTTCCAGCTATCAAATGTGATTATTTAGGAGCACTCTAAAATATTGCACATAAAGTGACAACATAGAGGATATCGGGTCTTGAGGCAGTCAAATACAAAAGACTTCCAATCATGTTTTGAAACTCTTTCTGATAATCTTCCTTGCCTTCTCCATCATTAAGCAACTTGTTTCCCACTGAAATCGGTGTGGAAACGGGTTTCCAATTTTCCTTTCCAATATTCATCAGAAGTTCCTTAGCATACTTTTCTTGAGACAGAAAAATGTGATTCTTCTTCTGTGAAATTTGTAGCGGAAGAAAGTACTTAATTTCTCCCAGCATGGACATCTCATATAACTTCTTCATCTCCTCATCAAATATTTCACACAATCATTTATCATTTCCAGCTAATATAATATCATTGACATAGACAATAATGATCATTGAAAACTCCTGACATTCCTTGATGTAGAGATTTTTTTCAAGTGTCCCTTGCTTAAAGTTCATCTTATTTAATCAAGTATCTAATTTAGAATACCAATCTCTTGGAGCCTGTTTTAGCCCACATAAATCCTTCTTCAACCTTCACACATAACTTTAATCCTTTACAACAAAAAATACACTAGTTTCTTCAATGTAAACTTCCTCATCAGGGTCACCATTAAATAATGAAGATTTTACATCCATTTGAAAGATTTGGAAACCTTGTTGTGCAGCAATAGAAAGAAAGTTTCTGATTGTTTCTAATCTTGCCAATGGAGAAAATGTTTGATCAAAACATATTCCTTCAATTTTTTAATACCCTTTACAAAACAATTATTCTTTTTTCTTATTAATTTAGCTTCTTCATTCATCTTGTTCTAGAAAACCCCATATGTACCAATAGTGTTACTATTCTCCGATTTTGGTAAAAGATCCCACGTATCATTCTTATCTATCTGAGAAATCTCTTAATTCATAGCATGAACCCATTCTGGATGTTCAAATGCTTCATTTACATCATTCGGTCAACTTTTGAATAAAGGGAATTATGTGATAGATCATTTTCTGTTCTTCTTGTTTAGACCCTCTCATTTTTATCTCTAATAATTTTTTGAGCCTCCACTTGGTTCCTAAAACTAGGATGAGTTATTTGAACTCCGTCCTCATCACTTGAGATTTCTGAGTCTGATTCCTCTTCTTGAGTAATATTAACACAGTCTGAAGAATTATCAGAATTTTTAACAAAATATTCTATATCCTACTCGACTTTGACATCAACATATGAATGATTTTCTTTCTATGCATTTTAATCAACATTTACATATGAAGAATCAATAATTCTTCGTGTGTCTTTATTGATTCATCTATATACTCTTCCTTATGGAGAATAGCCAAGAAAAATTATGTCATCTCATCGTTCATCAGACTTTTCCAGGTTTCCCCCTTTCATCTTTAAAATACATGGACTCCGAATGACTCTCATGTATTTCAGACATGGAGTTTTTCCATAGAACATTTCATATGAAGTCATATCTGAGTTTGGCCTATATAAACATCAGTTCTGAATATACACATCAGTGCTTCTGGCTTGCCTCCAATAATGATGAGAAATAATATCTTCAAGTAACATATTTCTCCACATTTCCACCATACTTTGATTCCTTTATTCAGCCACCCCATTTTTTTGAGGTGTGTATGGTGAACTGAACTCATGCTGAATTCCATGTTTGTCATGATGACATTCAAACTCATCATTCTTATAATGACCACCATTATTAGTTCTCAACTTCTTCACTGAACACTCACATTCCTTCTCTTTTTCCTTCTTAATCTCATAAACATTGTTAGAGAATTTGACTTATGTCTCATGTACATAACACATGTAATGCGCATAAAGTCATCAATGAAATTAATGAAGTACTTATCTCCATTTGAATATTTATTGCTCATTTTTCCACATATATCTGATTGTATGAGTTCTGATGGTCTTTTTGAGTGAATTTCAACTCTCTTGTGCATAGAATTAGTAATCTTCCCTTTTTCACAAATAGTGCAACGCCAATCTCTTTCTCTTGATAAATCAGGCCTATCCCGAACATTCTCTCGCTTTGATAACATGCACATATTTCTCTAACACATGTGACCCAGCCTTTTATGACATAATTTATTTTCATCCACCACACTCATGTAACAAGAGTTCTTCACATCACTATCTTTGAATAGATTCCCTCTTGTATATTGGACTCTTGTAACTATATTTCCATTATTTTCACTTTTGACGAAAATTCCGTTTTTTTAGAATATTATATTGTCTCCATCATCATAGAGTTTTTAAACACTTAATTGGTTGTGTTTCAGCCCATCAACATATAGAGTTTTTCTGGATTTCATCTTTTCATTTCGAATAATGGTCGATCCAACACCTTTGATCCTTCGAGATTCATCATTTCCAAATGTCATTATTCCTTCATTGAAGTCTTTAACATTATTCATATTCTTTAATTCTCCTTTAATATGAGACGAACATCCACTATCAAGAATCCATGGATTTTAACCTATTGTAGTTTTCAAAGCAGTTTCAACAACAAGGGATTTTTGTTATTACTTTTTCTTCACTTTCTGTTGTGCTTCCTCCAATTTACAAGCCATATTAATGTGTTCTGGCAAGATAACCATGCACTCTTTCTTTTCAAACTTATCATACTTTTCCCTTTTAGCTTTTAAAAAAATTGTCTTTTGGGAATTATTAAGAATCATTTGTTGCTCTGGTAACACACAAGGGATCCATTGGAAAGTAGTCCAGGATGATCACATCTTTCACAAATAGTTTCTAGGGATTGAAACCTATTCTAATCTTTCACACCAATATTCTCAAATATCTTCTGAAATTTATTTAGAGACCTTCTATTTTGAACGAATTGACTACCCCTCAATCTGTGTCTTTCAATACTTGTGGTATAGGTGTATTTTTGTTGATTAAACCAACACAAGTTTTCATTTTGTTCGAATCCACCACAATAGTAGAAGTAAACATATAATGGATATCATCCTTTGATACTTCTATATTGACTGTAGTTGTAAACATGATTCTCAACATCCTCCTTAATAGAACTCTGCTGACCATAAACCTTTCTGTTTTCAATCGTAACTTTCTTTTTTCGCACAGATTTCTGTTCAGACTTATAGATAACAAAATTAGTAGAAATCTTTCTAGACCCAGGATTTTTATGTACTTCTGATTTTTCAGCATTACTGACTTTGGCCACATACATATACCTTCCAGATTTTTTCCTATTAGAACCATTTCCATCATTCCTAACAACTTTTGAAGGTAAATTCTATGGAACCTTCAATGGTTCATTCTTACTGGAACATTCACCAACTTATGAGGTAGAATGTTTTAAAATGACATTCATTTCGTTAGGTTTGGACGGTTCCTTTTAGAACAGTTCAAACTCTTCTAATATTCCTTTTAGCTTTAATACAATATGATCATTATTATTATTTTCATTCTAAAGAGAATTATTTAGATCATATATCACTTTTTCCATCTTGATATTCACCTTAGTAAAACATTGTTGATTGTTTAATGTGGAAATTTCATTTATCAAATCTTCCTCAATCATTATTTTAACTCTTTTTTTAAATGATATTCAAGTTGAGTTTCTTCTTCTTCAGAACTATTCCTCTAGTAATCATAATTATTCACTACTGAAATAAAGGTATTCTCTCTATATTTCTCAGCAGATTATTTCTCAGATTCATCATTTCTATATTCTTCTTCATCTCTAGATAAAAGGATTCTTCTTTTTGATTTGAATTTTTTTTATCCTTACCCTTTGAAAAATATTTATCTTTGTCAGTTTGTTTCTTCCATGTCTTTCTTAGTCATCTCTCATCATCATCATTATCTTCTTCTATATTATTTTTAGTACAACTAGCCACAATGTGACCAACAGCTCCACATTCAAAAAAAATCAAGGGAAGTTTCCCTTTGTATTTCCATGTACATATTTTCACATTTTTTTAAAACAAGGAAAAAATTTCATCAAAATTTTGACATACCTCATCTTCAGAATCGAATTCACAAGAATCATATTCATTAAGATTATTCTATGACTTCTATCTCTTTTAATCCTTTAATTAAATTTCTCTATCTACTTCTATTTTTGTCTTCATAGTCTTCTACCTTTTCATTTTTATGTCCAATCATAAGGAAGAGATGGTTTGCATGGATTTTCTTTTATTGATCTTGAGGAAGTTTTCATAAAGGAATGACACCATGAATTTTATAGAATTCGGAAGCATTTAGATTGAAGATTCGTAACCGCGAATATTGAACATTCAGAACCCGAAGTTCGAAGAATTCAGAGTCTGGAATTCGGAGTCTGGAAATTGAGATGTTTGAAACCTAGAAATTGAAAAGTATCGAAATTTGTATGATAAGAGATGTGAATGAACTCATTATGATGATGATTTTCTATTTTGTAACTCTAAATTTGTGAGTATATGCAATTACTCGTGATGCAAGAAAAAGTTGATCAGAGAAGTCGTACCGATAATCGGTGAAGTCGTACCAAAAATTGGTTAATTTGTACCGAGAATCTGTGAAGTCACAGTAAGGACCAGAAGTCCTACAAAGAACAAGAATATCGTACCAAAAATTGATGAAGCCATACCGAGATCCATATGAGTCATACCGAGAATTAAAAATCTTTGGTATCGATGAATAAATAGGAGTCATACCGAGAATGAAGAATTTGTCATACCGAAGAAGAAATGAAAAGAAATACCAAGAAGTGATGAGGATTCATACCGAGAATTGAAATGGTGACATGAGGAAGAAGTGGTGAAGAGTCATTCCGAGGATTGAAGTGATTCCGAAGACTCGAGAATGATGGATCCAAGAAAGTGATGCTGAAGAATCAGGAAGGGTGGATATGAAAATATGATGCCGAGAAGACAGATGAGTGAATCTGAGAAAGTGATGCCGAGAAGATAGATGAGTGGATCTGAGAATGTGATTCCAAGAAACGTGTGTAACAAGGTTAGATCCAGGAAAGAAAAAAGCTCTAAATAATGAGAAGTGGAAGAAGATTCTAGAAGATTCTAGAAGCGTGGACAAAGTATTAATTACTCCGAGATTTTAAGAGAAATTAAGATTTGGGAGAATCTAAGTGAGAGGGAAATTATTTTGGTTTCCTACCTAATCACACTTTAGAGAACCTATAAAAGGATATCAGAGTGAAAAGTAAATGTGTGATGATAATGTAGTTAGAGAAGCTCTAAAAATATAGAGAGAGAGAAAGATGTGTTTGACCCACAGAGTTTCATTGCAGTCTCAATTGAAATGAGAATTTGATATTGGTTGACACTGTATTGAGATTCTCGGATTGAGAAAATTCGGAGTGAAGGAGAAAATTCAGAGTGAAGAATTCTTAGTGGAGATTCAAAATGGGGAATCAGTACTGGCTATCACTGTATTTAGTTTCTCAGACTGAGAAAGACTCGGATGGAAGAATCAGAGTGAAGAAAAAAATTCGAAGTAATGAATTTTGAGTGGAGATAGATAATGGGGAATCAGTATTGGATGTCACCGTATTGAGTTTCTCAGACTGAGGAAGACTGGGATTGATGAATCGGAGTGAAGAATAAAATTTGGAGTGACGAATTCGGAGTGGAGATTTGGAATGGGGAATCAGTACTGGCTGTCACCGTATTGCATTTCTCAAACTGAGGAAGACTCTGATTGAAGATTCGGAGTGATGAAGAATTATTTGGAGTGAAGAATTCAGAGTGGAGATTCGTAATGGGGATTAAGTACTGGCTGTCACCGTATTGAGTTTCTCATACTGAGGATGACTCAGAGTGAAGAATAAATTTCGGAGTGAAGAATTCGGAGTGGAGATTCGGAATGGGAAGTTAGGACTGTAATTGATCTATCACAAGTCCAAGAAGTCCTTGCCTTTCATCTAGGGCAGGAAGTGAATATTTGTGATGAACTTGCTTACAGTTGTGTATTTGAAATGAAGTGCAGGTAACATAAGTTGTTATAAGAAAATATACTTTTCCATATTGTTCTAAGAGGGTTCACACACACTGGACTGATTGTTTCACAGTGCTTCATGAGTGTAAGGGTATATCCTACTCCTTATAATTCAAGGATTGTTTTATTATTGGATTGAATGGTGCTGAATTGTTTCCAACCATACCACGGACGTAGCTATTCTTATTGAATAGTGAACCTTGTAAATTTTTGTGTTCCTTTGGATGTGTGTTTGTTTGTTTATCAGTCGGGAATTATATCTTTAACATGAGTCAAAGGTTGTTCACATTTTGAGGGAACTTAAAAGAAGAGAAAGGGGTACCACTGATTCACCCGCCCTCTAAGTGATTCATTACTCCAACTAGGTCATTACAAGTGGTATTAGAGGATGGTTGCCTTTTTTTTCTTGATGATGGAGAATCTAAATATGTGAACAACAAAGGCATTCTGGGATTCGATGGGAAGAACTATAACATCTGGAATGATAGAATGATAATGTATCTCATGTCTATTATCTATGAAGTTCGTGAAGCAACAACATTTGGGTTTCCCACCATTTAAGACAATGTTCTACTTACACCTATTGACAAGAAGTTTTGTGAGAATGATGGAAGAGCTAAGAATGTTGTATTGTCTTCACCTTCTGAATGTGAATTCCTGAGAGTAAAATGAGTGGCCAAATCCAATGGTATATGGGACAAATTTAAAAATATATACGAAGGAAATAAAAAATTCAAGAAGGAAAACATTCAAATGTGGAGATTTATGTATGAATACTTGAACATGGAAGGGTATAAATCTGTTGGGGATTTATTCACCATGGTAAATTATATTGTTATTATTATCAGATGTATTGGTGAAGTGATGAAAGACACTACTGTGGTGGAATAGATCTTGAGGATTGTTCATGTAAAATTCTATGTGAAGGAATCTTCATTAGAAGACAGAGATTCAGAGACTCTATCTCTTGATGATTTGCATAGAAATATCCTTACTTTTGATATGAGAAGTGAATAGGCTATGTAGACCAAGGAAAAGGTTGATAGATAATTATCTTTCAAATACATGAAGAAGGAAATCTCTATGAAGATCTTTATTGAATAATATGTTGGTGACTCTGACTCTTAAAGAGAGGTATGTAAAAATGATAATGATATTTTCTCCTTGTTTTCAAAAAATGTTAAAAGTGGAACATGGAAATATAAGGTAAAACTTCCCATGAAGTGTTTTAAATGTGGAGGCATTGGCCACTTTGCGGCTAACTGTCCTCAATGGGGGAAAGATGAAGACAATGAAGAAGAAGAAAAATTCCAATAATGTTATTAAAGAAGCATGGTAGCAAAAGAATGTCGGAGAAATAAATGAAGTTCTTCAAATCAAAGAGAAAATTATCTCTATCCCTAAATGACGAAGATGATGAAAGTGATGTTGAATCAGAAAAATAAGTTGAGCATGGTGTGAAAAATACATTCATTGCAATAGTGAATGATGAATTTTTCGGAAGCAGTAGCTTGGAAGAAGAAGAAACTCACCTTGAGATTCATTTGAATGTTGAATTCAAGGAATGTTTAAAGAAGGTTGGAAGGCTGTAGAATCTTTACAAATAGTTGGAAGATGAATGTTTCTCAGAATCCAATCAAGCCAATGATAAAGAATAACATGATAAAGAGCATGAAGACTTTATGAAGTCTCTTGAAGATGAGAAAAATCGAAATGAGCACATGAGAGTTAAGATGAAGGCAAAAGTGGAAGAATTAGAACTAGTTAAAAAGAATCTCTCATGAGTTGAATAAAAAGCAATTTGTTTTCAAAACTCAACTACTGATGTTGGTGAAGGCTCTCAACAAGAAAATTATGAGAAAATTCAACAGAAGAAAAAAAAATATGTGAAGAAGAAAGTTGAGGAAGTTAATTATGTGGCCAAGACCAGCGTTATTGGGAACTCTGAAGTTTCATGGAATCCTAACTCTATCACTGGTGAAAAAAAACCAAAATCAGAGAAGGCATAATTCCAGTAGGACAATCATTCTAACAAAACAATGGATGGTGGGGCAAAAAAAATAGCACCAAAGAAGTATCAGAAAAAAATCATTAGAAGAAGGTACTCCTACTATGGGTACTGTTGGTATTGTGGTGGATTTGGGCATACCATGAATATGTTTTGGTTCAATCAACATTATTACCACCACCCCACAAGTTATAAAAGCCAGAGATTTACGGGGAGTCAATCTCCTCAAACGAAGAAGAGTGAGATGGTTTTCTTAATGAAAGTTGAGAAGAATGAAGTCAAGACAGAAAATAGGTTCCAGCCTATGGAGACCATTTGTGAAAGGTGTGATCAACCTAGACACCTTGAAAAATGATGTCTTGTGCTGTTACCAGCTCAACAAAAAGTTCATATTTCTCAGAAGCTAAAGGTGAAGAAATAAGTGAAAGATGAAAATGCTCCTATTGTTGAAACTGCTCTAAAAGTTACAAAGTAAGAACGACCATGGATACATTATAATGGGTTTTCATCAAATATGATAGGATACTTTATGTTTCAAAAGAATGTGAAGAATTTTAAATATGTCACAGTGACATTTGGCAAAGATAAATTTTTAAAAATCAATGGTTTTGGATCAACCATCATTGGAAAGGAAAGATTAATGTCCAAGAAAACATTGTATGTTGATGGGCTGAAGCACACAATGTTGGGTGTATCACAATTGTGTGATGAGGGTAAAAAAGTTATCTTCATGAAAGATGGATTTATTGTGAAAAGTGAAGAATATGGGAAGATTTTTACAAGAGTCCAACGAACCAAAGGAAATCTGTTTCATATTGGAAATTAACAAAACTCTTGTTACATGTGCGTAGTGGAAGAAAATCAGTTTTGGAAAAAAAGGCATGGACACCTGTGTCAAGGAAATATGAGCATGTTATCTCAGTGGGACAGTGTTCATGATATTCTAGATTTTCCACCAAAAATAGATAGGTGTTGCACTACCTGTCAGAAGTTAATGATAATAAGTGTTGTGCATAAGAAGGTTGACATTTGTTCAAAACAACCCCTTGAACTAATACATTCTCATATATGTGGGCCGATGTTCAAACAATCAATAAAAAAAGACAAGTACTTCATCACCTTCATTGATGATTTTACTCGCATTACATGTGTTATGTTTATTAAGCACAAGTCAGAAGCCCTGAAAATGTTTAAAAGCGTCAGAAGAAAATATGAGAAATAATTTGAGTACTCTGTAATGAAATTGAGAACATATAACAGTTTTGAGTATAGAAGTGATGAATTTTATGACTATATTGAGAAGTATGAGATTTATTATGAATACAGTGATCCATATACAACTCAATAAAATGGGGTTGCTGAAAGAAAATGTATAATCTTGGTGGAAATGGGAAGAACCATGTTACTTGACCATGGCCTTACTCATTATTTTTGGAGGCAAGCTACAAGTACAGCTGTTTATATTCAAAATCGATGTTTCTATAGGCCCCAATCAAACAAGACTCCATATGAAATTTTCTACGTAATTACTCCAAGTATGAAGCATGATAAAGTGTTTCGGAGCCCATGCATCATAATGAACAAAGGAGGAAGTAGTGGAAATTTTGAGCAGAAAGGAGAAGACAGAAATTTTCTTGGTTATGCTCCAGAAGGAAGATGTTATAGATGCATTAACAAAAAAAACATAATGAATGGTTGATACAGTTGATATAAAAGTCATTGAAAATCTGGGGAAAGATATGCATGTCCAGACAGACAAGGAAGATAAGGAAGATGAAGTTGACGATTCTGATAAGGATGCAATGAATTTAAATCCTAATCAAGAAGAAGAATCAGATTCAGCCATATCAAGTAATGATGAAGGAACATGAAAAACTTATCCAAGGATGATGAAACAAGTGCTAGCTTATAATATTATTGGTGATCAACATCACATAGTTCAAACAAGAAGAACAAGTAATTCTATATCACATACTTCCTTGTATTCCAAAGTGGAACCAAATGATGTTAATGAAGCCTCTGAGTCTCTGTAATGGGTTCAAGCAATGAATGATGAATTGGATCAGATTGAAAATAGTGACACATGTGAACTGGTACCCAAGAATGAAAATAAGAACATTATTGGCACCAAAAGGGTCTTCCAGAACAAGTTGAATAAAGAAGGTGAAGTTATTAGAAATAAATAATGATTGGTTTGGAAAGTCTACTCTCATATTGAAGTAATTTAATATGACATAACTTTTTCTCTAGTATCCAAATTAGAATCTATCCAAATATTTGTTGTTATTACTGCACAACGAGGATAGAAAATCTTTCAAATGGATATTAAATCCACATTTCATTATGGTGATCTCAAAGAAGAAGTTTATATTGGGAAACCATGTGGCTTTGTTGTTTGGAATAATGAATGTTATGTGTGGAGGTTGAAGAAAGCCTTGTATGGGATAAATCAAGCTCCAAGAGCATGGTATTCCAAACTAGACACTTTCTTAAAGGATATGAACTTCATTAAAGGATGAGTGGACATCAATCTATACATCAATGAAAGCCAGTATATTTCTCTAATTGTGGTTGTCTATGTTGACGACATTATTTTTGTTGGGAATGATGTAAGAAGATGTGAAAGGTTTGCTGAAGAAATGAAGGATGTCTTTGAGATGTCCACGGTGGGTGAAATTAGATACTTTTTGGCGATAAAAATTTTGCAACATAAAGAATACATTTTTCTCTCCCAATAAAAGTATGCTAAATGAATTCTTAAGATGTTTGTGATAGAAAACTCAAAATCTGTATCAACTCCTATTTTAGTGGGAACAAATCTAAGAAAAGATGATGAAGGAAAAGAAGCTGATCTGAAAGAATATCGAAAGCTGATTGGATGTTTATTATACCTGACTGCATCAAGACCAGATATTGTTCTTGATGTTACCTTATGTGCAAGATTCTAGAGTAGTCCTAAAGAATCACATCTTGTTGCTGGAAAAAGAATTCTCAGATACATAAAAGACACATCAGAATTTAGAATCAAGTATAGTGGCACCAATAACATTTATTTCCTTGGCTATTTAGTTGCATATTGGGCAGGAAATGTTGATAATAGAAGATCCACATCTGGTGGAGTATTACTTATAAGAAAAAGTTGTTTTAGCTAGCACTCGAAGAAGCAAAATTATGTGACACTTAGTATGGATGAAGCTGAATATGTTTCTCTCACCATGGATGCTACTCAACTTATCTGGATGAATACACTGTTGGAAGATTTTTTTATTTGATGTGAATCTTCCCTTGCTTTTGTGCTGTGATAATCAAAGAACAATTAATCTTACCAAGAATCCAGTCCAACATTCCCATTGAAATCATATTGACATCAAATATCATTTCATCAAAGATCATGTTGAAAATAATGAACATAAACTTGAATATGTTTCATCTAGTGAACAAGTTTCTGATATTTTCCTAAAACCTCTGCAAAGGAAGAATTCTCATGATTAAGTTTTAATATGGGTGTACAACATCTTTCTCTTCAAGGCTAAGCTATGTTGTACTGTCCCCTCTCTCTTCTTACCTTTGGATAGTTTTTTCATGGGGATAAGTTGTTTGTATCATAAATCAATTGTTCAAAGAGAAATTTTTGGGTAAGCTCTGAACTCATCATTGTTTGTGTATATAAACTATTCTAATTGATTGTAGGAGTGGTTGTAGGAAATAACTTGAAGTTGTTTACAGGAAGTATGAAGCTGAAGATGTCATTTTCACTACCTATGGACATCATTGTTTTGATGTAAATGATTCTAGTTTCCTATAATGAGTTAGATCATATAGGATTAGAATCATTGATAAGTAATACATTTCTTAAGGTATCCAATTTTGGTGATTTATGAAAACTTTGTTGACAACAAAATTCAAAGGGGGAGACAGTTAGGACCATGTTGAAGGAAGAGATGGTTTGCATGGATTGTATTTTGTTGATCTTGAGAAATTTTTCATTAATTAAAGACAACTTGAAAATCTAAAAATTTTGAATATGGAAGTTTGAAGATTCGGAGCCATGAATTTTGAACATTCAGAACCTGGTGTTCGAAGAATTCGAGGTCTGGAATTCGGTGTATGGAAATTGAGAAGTTCGGAATCAGGAAATAGCAGATTCTCAAAAGCTGGCTGATAGGAGATGTGACGACACTCATTGTAACGATGCTTTGCTGTTTTGTAAATCTAAATTTGTGATTATTTTCATGTACTCATGATGCAAGAAAAATTTTATCATAGAAGTTGTACTGAGAATCGGTGAAGTCTCGGCGAGAACTAGAAGTCGTACCGAGAACCAGAATATTGTAATGAGAACTGGTGAAGCCATACAGATATCCAGAGGAGTCATACCGAGAATTAGATATCCTTGGAATTGATGAAAAAATATAATTCATTATGAGAATGAATAATTTGTCATACTGAGGAATAAATGAACAAGGTTTTCGAAGAATTCATAGTATGGAATTCAGAGTCCGGAAATTGAGAAGATCGAAATTGGGAAATTTAAAATTCTCAAAGGATGGCTGATAGGAGATGTGAAGGCACTCATAGTGATGATGCTTTTTTGTTTTGTAACTCTAAATTTGTGAGTATATGAAATTACTCAAGATTCAAGAAAAACCTTATCAGAGAAGTCATTCCGAGAATCAGTGATGTCGCACTGAGAACCATAAGTCGTACTGAGAATTGGTGAAGTCGTACCAAGAATCTGTGAAGTTGCACCGAGAACCAGAAGACGTACCCAGAACCATAATATCATACTCAGAACTGGTGAAGCCATACCGAGATCTAGATGAGTATTACTGAGATTTCAAAATCTTCGGTATCGATGTATAATAGGAGTCAGACCTAAAATGAATAATTTTTCATACTGAGGAAGCAATGAAAATCTATATCGAGGTGTGATGAAGAGTCATATCGAGAATTGAAATGGTGTCATGCCAAATAATCAGTGAAGATTCATTCCTAGAATTGAAGTGATTCCAAATACTCAATATGTATAGATCTGAGAATGTCATTCCGAACAATCTAGAAGGGTGGATCCGAGAATATGATGTCAAGAAGAACGATGAGTGGATCCAGGAATGTGATGCTGAGAAGACAGACGAGTGGATCCGAGAATGTGATACCAAGAATATTTTGTAACAAGGTCAGATCCGGAAAAGACCAATGTTCTAAATCAATAGAATTGGAAGAAGTTTGTGAAGATTCTAGAAGTGTTCACAAAGTCTTAATTACTCTGAGATTTCAGGAGTAATTAATATTTTGGTGAATCTAAGTGAGCAGGAAAATATTTTGGTATCCCTCCTAAGAACACTTCGGAGAACCTATAAAAGGAGATCAAAGTACAATGTAAAAGTGTGATAATTAAGTAGTGAGAGATTCTCTGTTATTGTAGAGGGAGAAATAAGTGTTTGACCGTCAGTGTTTCATTGTAGTCTTAATTGAAACGAGAGTTTGATACTGGTTGACACTGTATTGAGTTTTTCGGATTGAGAAAATTAGGACTGAAGATGAAAATTCAGAGTGAAGAATTTGGAGTGGTGATTCGGAATGGGAATCTGTACTGGCTATCACCATACTAAGTTTCACAGACTGAGGAAGACTCATATTGAAGAATCAGAGTGTAGAAGAAAATTAGGAGTGAATAATTCGGAGTGGAGATTCGGAATACGGAATCAGTATTGGCTGTCACTGTATTGAGATTCTCAGACTGAGGAAGACTCGTATTGAAGAATCAGAGTGAAGAAGAAAATTCGGAGTGGAGATTTGGAATGGGGAATCAGCACTGGTTGTCACCATATTGAGTTTCTCAGACTGAGGAATACTTAGATTAAAGAATCGAAGTGAAGAAGAAAATTCAGAGTGAAGAATTCGGAGTGGATATTCGGAATGGGAAATTAGTACTAGTTATCACCATTTTGAGTTTCTCAGACTAAGGAAGACTCGGATTGAATAATCGGAGTGAATAACGAATTTTAGAGTGAAGAATTCATAGTGGAGACTCAGAATGGGATGTTCAGGCTGTAATTGATCGATCGCATGTCCAAGAAGTGCTTCCCTTTCTTCTGGGTAAGGAAGTGAATATTTGTGTTGAACTTCCTTACACTTCTGTATTTGAATGGATGTGCAGGTAACATATGTTTTTAAAAGAAAATAGACTTTTCCCTATTCTGCTAAGAGGGTGAACATGCACTGGAGTGATTGTTTCATAGTGCTTCACGAGTGTAAGGGTATATCCTACTCATTGTAATTGAAATATTGATTTCTTAGTGGATTGTATGTTGTTGGATTGTTTCCAACCATACCAATGATGGATCTATTCTTATTGAATAGTGAACAATGTAAATTGATGTGTTCCTTTGGATGTGTTCTTGTTTGTTTCTCATCAAGGAAGTATAACTTTAAAAAGAGACAAGTGTTGTTCTCATTTTAAGGGAACTTACATGAAGAGAAAGGGGTACAACTGAATCACCCCCCCCCCCTCAGTGGATCATTAATCCAACTGTTCCTTACACTCATTTCAAAATTAATGAGAGGGCTATGCAATTCATCCAGAGATAATGTCTCAGGGTATCTATCTTACAATGAAGACATATGGTTGTACTAACAATATCATTTATCCTGGTAAAAAAATCACAAACAGATTCAGATTCTCCTATTTTCAGGTCCTCATACTTCAGTCTCCAGATTTGTAGTTTATCCTTCTTCACTTTTTTATTTCCTTCATAGATGTTCTTAAGTTTGTCCCAGATTCCTTTGCCTGTAGCAACACCTTTCACTCTAAACAATTCTCTCTCATAAAGAGAAGATATTATTGCATTTTTATCTCTTCCATCATTCTCAAGATTAATCTTATCAATATGATTAAGAAGAAACATATCATCAATAGCAGGAAATACATCTATTGTATTTTCAAGAACATTATATCCACTAGACATAAGATAAGGCATCATTCTGTCCTTCCAGATATGATAGTTCTATCCATTAAAAATTGGAATCCCATTATTGTTCACGTAATTTAGTTTCTCCATCACAACATCCCTTCAAACAGCTCAACAAAGAATAAACAAAGGCCACCTATCCATCTAATACCAATTGATGTTCCCATTCAGGCTCCAAGTATCACTGAGAGGGGGAGGGGTGAATCAGTGATATCTTCTTACTTTTTAAGCTTCCCCTTTTTGAAACAACCTTCACATCATGTTAAAGTGTTTCTTCCCTGCTGAACACACACTACCATAGGAACACAATGTTTACAAGGTTCAATACTCAACAAGAGTAGCTACGTCCTTGGTATGGTACAAAAACAATCCAGTACCAAAAATACAATATAAAACAATACTTTGATGTGGAATACAATGAGAATGATATACCCTTGCACTGGTGAAGAAATTAGAAAACAATCCAATAGTACATGTTCTCCCTCTTAGCACAAACTGGGTAATACAATGGATCATTGCTTCTTAATGAGCATATACAAATCGAATCTTTCGAAGTAATTCTTCACTTACCTACCAAGAAGGTGGACAGAACCCCTAGAGTAAAACAGCCTACGTGCCCACATTGACCAGCGCGACCTATACCTGTGTGCCTTATACATGCGCACCACTTCTTCTTCTTTCCCACCAAGAAGCTGCAAGGAACCTCTAGAGAAAAGAATCATGTGTTCCCACATTTACATGTGCATCCTAGACCTATGCGCCGAGAACTTGTGCACATCTTCTTGAATGCTTCCCTTCAGACGTTCTTCCTTCATGTAGCCTTCGCGCCAACTAACACATGTGCGCCTCCAACATGCGCACCCCAACCTGCGTACCTTTGATCAATCTTCCACATGCGCACCTAATTCTCTACATACGCTCCTAGAGCTCAAATATAATTCTCAAAAATTGATCCTTAAAAAATGAGGAGGCTAATCTTCTATTTATATGAATTTTGAGGACTTGCATGACCTAGATTTGCACGCCAATATTTGCGCGACACCACCTGCGCGCCACCACCTACATGCAACCACCTGTGCACCACCATATTCGTGCCAAAACATGTGCACCACTTTCATTCCTTTTCCATATTTTTGAAATATTACTTATGCACCTCTACGGAACTTGCGCTCCACCACTTGCACTCCTTCTTCATGCCTTTGTCATTTTTTTGATATTTATGATATTGAAATGTGTTTTTCCAAAAAAACATTTTTACTCTCTTTATCCTTCATATGGCCTGCACCACAATTTCTCCCAACTTGAGATGATTGTAAAATACAAATCACTAATGAATCGTCTAATTTCCAATTTCTTTACAAAGTGAATTGATTTACCTTTTTGACAAGAAAAGACAACACTCTGTAATGAAATACTTTTCTTAATTCCTTATCCATCCATCTTGGTCCCAAAAATGTGGTTCTTGTTGTACTTTCCCAACTCTCTCACACTCGAATCTATTCTTTTGGAAATCATTTATCACGCATTATTTATTCCCAATCATTTCCAGATGTGATGGGAAATTGTTCTTATCAACACCATGGTCATGGAACGGTAAGATTTGTCCACGTGGTTAACCCACATGGGTCCCATATTTTGTTGAAGGATACCCCACATAGTTTTAGAATGGATGGTTAATTTTTTTTATTTTAATAAAAAAAATTAAATTTTTTATATTACTTATATTTATTTAAAATCATATGAGTAAATTTATAACAACTAAATTTATATCCCAATTTATTCTTCTGTAAATGTTTAGAATTTTCCTTTTAAAATTATTTTTAAATTACTAATATGAATCATTTTATAGTATTTATATTATATAGAATTAGATTTCATGTTGAATGATGTAAATGTATAATTTTTAAACGTATATCTATAGTTATATACTTAATTTATTATTAATAACATATTTATTTTCATTAAAATACAATATGGCTATAAACTAACAGCCGCAAACATTTTTATAAAATTAATATCAAAAAGATATTTTAAAAAGTAGACTATTAATATTTCAATAAATTATTCTTGAAGGTAATTTTTGTTTTTCTAATTAATTATTTTTTATCAACATCACCCAATGAGACCTCTTACAAATGATCATTCTAGATTATGCATGTAATAGTATTGCTACTGGAATGTTCATTTTACATTTCACCATTTCATTCCTAATGATTATTATGTATCTAAAATGCTTGAATCGTAAGTTAAATGTGGTGATCTTAGAATCTATTTTAACATACCATGATTATTTTTACAATTATTTTTTCTTAAGATGACTAATTAAATGAAAAAAATAACAAGAAGGATTATTTTAAAATTATGTAATGTTTGAGAGACTCTTAAAATGAAATGAAAGAATAATAGCTTCCAAAACGATAATGTGCCTCTGGTAATTATATTCATGAAGAAACATCTAGGGAGACTCGTACAACATGAATCCGTACTCCAATCCTAGGATTGATCACAACTTGAAACCTGATTCACTATAATAGACTATATAGACAATTTTAGGCTCTGTAAGAGTTAGGATAGTCATGAAATTCAACCTTCCCTTTATTTTCAAAATATCATTTTCACATGTTTCATACAATAAAAATTTCACACACATTTTTTCATGATCATGAGTGTCATATCTTTATGTGAGAATTCAATGATGTAGATCATGTCAAAACCATCCAAACCTATGAAAATATGGATTTTAAATAAATTATTATGATTTTCTCATTAAACATTTAAACTCATCATATCAAGGTCCATATACAATCCTCCGACCAAGAATATGTGACCTAATAAGTTAACTTTATCTATCTAGAACTATCATTTTTTAGAATTACATATTACTTATTCTCTCTCAGTTTATTTTTAATGATTTAATAGTGATTATAATGATCATTTAATGTATTTTAATCACCATGATGATGCCCAAATATACACCCTGGGATATTCAAAATACATGTGGAAAATGAAATTCATCAGGAATATTCAATTAGTTAGCATGTTTGTGATACTGATTTACACATATTGATACAAATTAATGTAATATCTCATATAGAACATCATTTTATGTAGACCCTTCATCTTAATATCCAACAGGTGGTAAGATTATAAAAAATAAATATTGTAGAATATACAATCTCTTTATAGTTGATCAAATAGGTCTTCTATATGAGGTTATTGATGTAGAGTGTATTCATAATCTTATTAAATTTATGTTAATAAAAAAATTGACCCATCTACATCACTAGTGAAATTAACTAATGAACCCCATAGATAAATACTAGGTTTTATAACCCCCTTTTCTTCCATGTACATAGGTTGCTTCATTTTCTATAGTATATCATTGATTATCATTCAATACAGATAACATGATATCAGAGAAACACCATGAAATAGGTATATAATATAAAAAACCTATGCAACTAGATTTATCTACAACATTTTATTTGGGAAATCATTCTTGTAATGATCAATCAAATTAGGGAAACCAACTTTGATTAATTCCCGGATCCTGCACATAATAGCTATAAGTCTATATCGTCCATCCACCCCATCTATAATGATTAGTCCAATGTGACCTAATTTACCATCACACTAACCATTTGAGACATATCTACCTCTATCTGGAGTTGAAACGGGTACCCTCTAGTGATATAAATTGTCAAAGTCATGTAAAAGAACCATGAATTCCATTGTTAGTATGAAACTAAATCCGTAATGTTGAGGATAAATATATTATTTAGGAAATTATAACCACCAATTTTGAGAGAATTTTTTTATAATGGAATAATATTTATAATGGTTATATAAATAGATTTTCCTTATCACTCATATCATATAACCAATTAATATAATTAAAAAGGATTTCCATAGTAACCCACTATAAAAAATAATATGAGGTAATAATATAAAAAAATATATGATACTATAGTAGTGCATACTAACATCATACATCACACTATGGGAGGAACAGTGAACAACTAATCATGTATATGCTAGGCTAAATACATATATATTGAACCACATCTGATGAAAGTAACATGAATACCCCTTTCATGAACACTCTTCTATTGTGGTACAACTGGTGTCTAAAACCATAGTCATGAAATACCAGTTGTATTCTAGAATCTAGGCTGATGTAGAGCTGTGAATCCCTCTCACAAACCTATTGTCAGTGTCGACCAGTATCATTAACTTCTAGTTGTATGGTCCGAAAAATAAATATAGAGTTTACATTTTCATGTATTCTTGTCACTCAACAAGGATTTATCACATTTACACATTATGTGTCCCTAGATCCAACAATAGTGAAAGAAAACCTAACTACCATAACTCTTGATATAACTGGTATCTTCCATGCAATATGTATCAAAGAGTAGGTTCCTTCAATCATTATATATTCCACCATGAGGAGAAACTCAACTACCATTCTCTATGACCCTACATCCCTCAATATTTATTCAATAACAACTTTTTAATATAATGTTTTAAATATGGTAGCCAATCAGAAATGTTTCTCTTGGAATCCATTGAAATGTTCATGCCATTAATAATTTTTTCATTCCATAAACTCCACATCATCATGATATATTGGTTTAGTGGAATGAATCTTTGTAATGTGAGATGAATATTCCATTATAGGAATAACACCTCGCCCCAAATACATAAATTCAATATCCCATTAATCCCTCAATGTATTAGGGAATATAATTCATCAAAATATGATTTGAAGACCCTCCAAACCATATCCAATTGTATATCCATCTATTTCAAGGATTTGCACCAACTATTAGAAGTTCCACGATGCATATATTTCCGGAGATTAACCTCATTTAAGAATTGTTTCCACTTTCTATACATTAAAATTGGAAATCTCAAACCCCGTCTTAGATACCTAGGGCCCACCATCCCTCAGTAATTTGGGTTGATATTGTAACATCCCATGTAATTAAAGAATAAATAATTTTCATATTTATTAATATTTACGAATTAAATATTAATTTTAATTAAAATGGGTTTCTACGTTCTATAGCGTACTCGGTACGCAACGATGAGTTTCTTTGAAAACTTACGTTGCACACAAGTAATAAAATAATATTATTTTAAATTTTAGTTAACAAGTAGCCGTTGTACTGGAGGGAATGGATATAAATAACTAAAATATGATTATATATGTTTTTAAATGTTTTTACATTTACCCAATAAAATATAAAGGCTTAAAATACGGAAAGAGTTCAATTTTATGCATTTACACCCTTATTTTCACGAAAGGTCCACTTATCACCTTTTGACGGAGAACCGTAATTAAATATAGTTTGGATCGATCTTATAAATTCTATTGGACCAAATATAAATCTTCTTTAGAATCAGGACATCAAAATTTACTTTGTGTAAATTTTTGGTACCTTTCAGATAAAGTTCATTTTTTTAATGAATAGTGTAAACTGTTGTATTTTAATTCAAAACCTCTTTTTAATGTAATTTATTTATATGATTAGATTATATTTTGAATTGGTTTTAAAGTGAAATTAGAAAATATTTTTACCATTAAATCCAATAGTGGTCGTTGGAATTAATTTCACTTTGAAATCGAACTTAAACTAGTGTCAATCTTTTGATACTTATTGTTTCATAAAAACACGCTATTTGCTCTGACAGCGGGAATTAATTATGAAATTAATTAATGTGACTTATATGTTTTTAGTTTTGTAAAATAGACTTCATTTTTTAATTCGTAATATCAAATATAGCTTAGGGTGAATTTTTGGTAATTTTCTGAAAAACTTCAATTTTTGATGAATAGTGAAACCACTAAGTGGTACTTATAAAGACTGATTTTCCGTTTAAATGAAAATATTCCATCATTTTGTTTTGAATTTCAAAAATCCGACATAAATTTTTGTCATTAATAAGTAAAATGTGGTTCAATGAGATTATAATAATTTTTTGGTGAATAGTAACTTATTAAGTTCTTAATCGCGATTAGTGGTAATTAGTGTAATTTAAGGTAAAAATGATATTATAAGAATGTGAAAACACCATGAAACTTGTCCTACACCTATTGGGTGAGTCATGTCCGACCAAGACAAGCCATGGGACAACTTGGGGACCCCATGGAGACACTTTGGTTGGGAAATGACATAAATAACTTTTTATTTAATGTAAAAATTAAATTGACACAAACATGATATGTTTTACTAAAACAATTTTTAAATGGGGTTATACAAGTGAGATTTTTTATTATAAATAGTAATTGGAAAGATAAAGGGATTTCCTACATCATAGTATTTTTTTTTATAATTTTTAGACATTAAATTAATTATATTAGTTATGACATAATAATGATGCAGCGATGACATCATTATTTGACAATTTAAATAAAATGGAAAGATAATGTAAAATATATGAACTACACATGTCCAAATCCAATTGGATGAGTGTATTTAGAACCCTTATCACCTTATCCACGAATTATATCAATGTGGTACCTTTTAAAACCAAAAAACATTTTCAAATAAAGTAATATTTCTTTACTTTCCAAAAGTGCCCCTCTTCTCCTCTTATAAAAGGCCCCCACCTCTACCTCATTTCACACACATATCAAGCCTTTGGCTCGGCCAACCCCTGCCCAATTACTCTCTACACATCCCTCTCCTCATCCTATAGGATTACCTTTGGGCATAATCCTTTTAAAGGAAGCATTTAGGCTCAAATCAAAAGGAGTTAAACTTTTAAAGGTAATTCATTCTCTCTTGTTCATTTGTTTTATTTTGCTTCTCCAACCCTCTAAACTCTTTTTATTTACTTATTTTGTAACAAAACCAGTATCTTAAATATACTAGTATGTTATTATAAGATTTATTCAAGCTACACTCTCACACAACTACATCAAATGGTTAAAGAACATACGGTTTCCGTGGATGGCGAAATTCTGCCTCCCGAAACGATGATTGTTCAATACTCATTTAACACCTTCAAGGGTGTCCATTATGATGTCACTATTTTTATATATGATATATAGTATTTTTATGTTTTCTTTAAGCTTCTGTATTTTTCATTTTTGGAATACTTTCATGGTTTCCATTATGGGTAAACACGATATCTTCATTTAAGGAAGTGCGGACTACCGCCCCCTCAAAGTTATGTGATTCGTTAATGCCATATGTGGGACGTGTAAAGGATTGATTTAAAGTTATTATATATTATGTTATACTGGAATTATAATATACCTCTATATCATTATTATTTCATTCCATTAAAGTATGAGATAGAAATGAAAGTAGCGTTCATGCGTACGTATGGCTTACCGTCTCCATGAACGGTGCATTTCATTTCTTATCCCCAAATGTAATGTACTATTAAAAGTACATGTATATAATGGATATATATAATTAATGATATATATAAATGATGAATATAATTCTGGAATTAAAATATACATACCTCTCATTTAGTTTTAATTCCATAAATATGACAAAGAAATGAATGTAGCGTTCATGCGTACGTACGGCTTACCGTCTCCATGAACGGTGAATTTCATTTCTTACCTCTAAATGATTATGTAATATTATAAATAAATGTATATGCTGGATATATATGATATATATGTTATCCAAATCATTAATATCATTCTGGATATAACGAACCTTTGACAAAATTAACAACATGTAATTGTAAGAAGTCCACTTTCGACTTCAGAACCAAATATCGACAAAACAAACATTATTAACTTAAATGGTTACATAATGTTTATAACATGGAAATAAGTGATATAAAAGGAATAATGAACTTTAAAAAGGTTGTTAATCAAGTATAAATTAACTCAAGTTTATTATTCAGGACGTTAAAGAATGATCGAGTCAAGTCGGACCCGAGGTAAGGGACCTCGTCTAAATCTCCTTTCATTGAGGCATATTTCATTTTATACACAAATTTCTTTTATACGGTGAATAAACCCTTTGACTTTTACTTTTATACAGAGGAAGCTTTTTCTACGAAGCGTTTTACTAAACGACAAAAAGGAATTTTTTTTAACGTACGCGGTGACAACGACCTTTTCCGCCGCCGCGAGTATTATTTGGTCTTTGGCTTTCTCAACAAGACGTAATGTTTTTAGAATAAAATAAATACCATATACGCTTTTATGTATTTTGGTATTGAAAATGGTTTTGAAAAAGTATTCTATTATGTCAATATATTTATGATATATTGTGATTGAAATGTGGAAATGTTATCATTCCTTTATATTGGTTTTATGTTTCATGATTTTATACTGGTACTTGGACATTTTAACAGGTGGTTACATTATAAACCATATGACGGGTGCTGCCCTGAATACCAGGACGGGTGGTCACGTTATAACCTCCAATGCATTGGGTATGGAAGTCGGCCGTATGGCTATTCCATTAAGTATGTATAGAAATTGGCCGTATGGATATTCCATTAAGTGATATGTGTGGAAGTCGACCGTATGGTTATTCCACTTAAGTATGTTTATGTCCCAAGTTACCTTTATATATGTTATGTGTTCTTTTATGGGTTTTATGGTAATCCTTTGGCTACAAAAAGGTAAGTAATGATGCTTTATTTAGTGAAGAGTTTTTACTACTTCATGAAGGTGAAGGTATTACTTTGATAGAGTATATATGGATTACTTGATGTTTGAAAAACTAACTGTTTTCATTCTTTATGTATCCCTTACTGAGCTTTTTATGCTCACCCCAAATTTTTTTGAAATGTTTTTCACAGGACTTAAGGTGGAATAAGGTCAAGGATGGGATCAAGGGAATGACATGCTATATAAAACAAGGAACTAGAAATGTTTCTTTTGAGGTTTTTTTTATTATGGAAACTTAGTAGAAGTGACTACTTTGTAATCTTTTGATATGTAATAGTTATGTTCTAATTCTCTAAAACTCTAAACCTGAAAAGATCCTCAAAGTGAATTATTCTTTTAATTCAATATTAAGTAAGGTTTATGGCCGGTGCCTTATAGATATTATTGATGAATCACAAGGTCAACTGTTATATTTTCGATAACATTAGAGGAATCCCTAATCCTGGTGTATAAATTAAATGATTATCTATCAATATATGTCATCATCACCAATATAAGAAATAATCATATGTACTTCATGTGGAAATTTTAGATGTTTTATTGGTGGCCCAGGGTGACCACTGCAAAAACATGTTCATCGCCACCCACTTGGTACACCACTCGACGATTACATGTTATATTATTTATAAAAATTACAATAACATGCCTCCTAAAATATTTGGTAATGAAAATATCATTGATAGATGAATATAAAATTAATGATACAATCTTTAAAAAAATCATCATTACTCCTTCACATAACTATTGGTCTAGGATAAATAAAAATACTAATAATTTAAGATATACAATCCACTTATTTATCATATGGTTGGCTATATTTGATTTTAATTTTATAATACAACTTATTAGAGTATTACATTTTTTAATTGAATGTTATATGGGAAACACCCTTTAAGTTGAAATTAGAGTCTCCATTTACTAATGAACTCATTTAAGAATTTTAAATCTATTAGATTCATGCATTATTTATGTATTAAATTTTCTTAAATATATGATTTATAAATATTATTTTTTTTAATTTATAACTTCTAATATAAATTAATATTTTTATAATGGATTCTATTTAATCTTAACCACAAACACACACTATCACATGCAACCAAAGTACAATGACTCAACAAACAATTATTGTCTAAATAGGTTTTCAACAATGACATGGCAGGTAAAATAATTTTTGGTTGATGTAAGAAAATTATTTAACTAATTGTTATTGATATTCCCTTATTGGAATTATTAGTCAATTAACAATTATATATCATAAGATACATATAATAAATTTCATGATGTTAAACATTAAGTCATATCTCTTATAGAATATGTATGGAATGTAAATTTAATATGTTCCTAAAATGAAAAAAGGGAATATCCAAAAATCACAATCAACAAGAAATATCATCTGTATCACCCTATGATTAAATGTGATAAACAATAATAAGAGAATACTAGAACATTTTTTATCATTCCCAATTAATTTGTGTTATTTTGTGTATGTGGTTAGTTATTCAAAGGAAAATATCATTAAAAAATCAAAAATATTTTCTAGTTTCATTTCATCTGATCAATAATAGAAAAAATGAAAATAAATCATCATTGATACATCATTTATACATTCTAACCCAATATCCAATTAATGGTTCCCTGGGTCCTATGTCACATGGAATAAATAATACCTTCCTATAAGCAAGAGGTTATCAACTGGTAGTATGTTTCTATATTGTTTTGGTGTAGATTGTATACCCTAATGATTAGGGAAACACACAGATATGATGGTGGAAATATAGGAAGAAGCATCATATAAACTAAAATTAGAATATTATTAATTGAGATAGTTTAAAAATGTAATGTCTAATAGAGTAATCATAAAATATAATAATGTTATGTTTTGGATATATACAAATTATTGGATATACATGGAATTGTCCATATAACAAAATACATGTAAATAAGGTAAAAAAATAGACTTTTTAATGATATAATAACAAACCATATCTCTACATATGATCCCATTATCTTATTTAATAATCAATCATGCACAATTATGAGGTTAATTTCCCAAGGCCCTACATGTATCCCTGATGTTTGTATGGGTACTAAATTGCATCCGAGGTATGGTTTGATAAAAAATTAATATTCCACCAAAAATTTTGTCTAAAATAATTCAATATTGTGCATATAAGATT
This sequence comes from Viscum album, assembly GCA_963277665.1. Lineage (NCBI taxonomy): Eukaryota > Viridiplantae > Streptophyta > Magnoliopsida > Santalales > Viscaceae > Viscum > Viscum album. The sequence goes on along the minus strand of OY728121.1, from coordinate 741,662,383 downwards.
GTGTGGTTGGAATTTATAACTGAAAAAATAGTGATAAAGGATGATGTGACACTCTCAAGTATACTAAATATCATGGTGACCATGCAACCCTAAAAAGGGACAACTATATGAATTATAAATCATCATCAGCAACCTATGATAAATAATCCATTATCGTACTTCTATAGAATGTTAACGAAGGATAGTGAATAGGGTGAACACATATATTAGACAAAATAAAACGATATTTAACAAGATAATGTATTTTTTGGAGGGTAAAGAGAATTTCCATGATAGTCCAGGAAATCTAGTTCAATGGATTGAAACCAATGGAATCCATGTGGTTTGACAATGCCATATTGAGAACCACTGTAATTGAATCCATAATTAGATTCTCAGCAAGGATTTCATAGTTTGTTTCTTACATAGGTTCCATATGGTGTCTCTCACATCAGTTCCATACATTTCCATCAATCATCTAAATAATTTAATAGTGATAATAAGAGACATAATCAATATCTATTCCATTTATCATTTAATTCATCATACATATTTCATTAAAGAATTCATAATCTTATGTAATCCTTATTACTCTCCATTTCATTAATTTCATATATAAATTCCAATGTTCATCATAGTTCATTATTCCATTAACAATCTAATTAGTTAACATATTAAACACCCGATTAAATAATAGGGCACATATCACATGATGGGAGACATGTCTTTGAAAAAAATGAATGAACACATCCATTATTTATTTGGTTAATGGTCCCACAACACCATCCTTGTATAAATCAGTCATGTTCTTCCATGAAAAATAATTCAACATTTTATTTTTGGGTATTTTTAATTTACGATAATATTCATGTAGTATTTTGTGTGAGAAATGAATGAAATAATAAATAAACAAAGAGAATGGTGAGGGATGTTATTAAAAACATATCATTGTATTATATTATAGGTGTATTCTATTAATAGCTATTGGTATGTACTAGATGAAAATAAATTAGTATAATATAATAATTCTGAAAAAATAAGTATTGGTCCCATTATATGGATTGCAGAACTGATGGACAGAGACATTATGAAAAGATGAATGAAGATAGAATCTCATACTAAGAGGATTTAAATGACATAGATAGTGGACCGATTAGAGTTCAAAGGTAGGAAATATTAATTAACATATCTAGGAAGGCATGAGGGATATCATATGTTTGGGAGGAGGCTTCCATTGAATCAAAAAGTAAAATTGTCGAAACCTTATTAATATTTTGGGAAAAAGTTTGTCCACAAAAAAATTCATATTTAGGGTGTCTGTCCATGTGGTAAGTCATATCATGCAACATCAATGCACAATCTATGTCCAAATGACAGTGGACTAGAAATATGGGGATCTTGGGTTCTCAAATCATATTCTACATGTGTTTCCACCTCTTCACAGGGTGCACAAACACCACTACCTCTAGATCATAGTTAGAAAAGTTGTGTACAATCTATGCACACTCCAATTTGGAACCGAAAACCCCAATTAACAGTTCCTACAATCCTTGAGAGCTCCAAATCATGGATAGGTCAAACCATTCGATTAACTAGTTCATCCATAATTTGGAGCTCATGGTTCATAGCAGGAACTATACACACATGATTTTTTATTAAATATATTATTAAAAATTATATGGTTAAAAAAATGGATTCAAATTAAAAATTAAATCATATTCACCAGATATAAAAACCCACGATCTTATAATAACCAGATTTATATATCTATTTTAGGTCAACATCATTTTTTTGATAATATTTTTACATTCAATGACTTACAGTAATGTCTTATGAATGTTTGAATTTTATTGAATTTTTATTCAACTCCCATATTAAAAAGTGGTTTCTCAAGAATCATGATTCATTGATGAGTATTAACATAACTTATAGTCTTATATTTCTTGTTTTTGGAATAGTTGTTTTACATGTCCTCAAAAACTCAAAATATATTTTTCCCATAAAATATATTACTGTCATTTTAAAATAGTCTACCATTTATAAGTATTTATTATAACGGAGGTTCATGTGGATATATTTTTGGTACATTGATATATGACAGTGATGATGCATACCAATTTACCTAAAACTTGTAGTGACACTCCTTGATTGGTATATGCACATTATTCAATGTATTAAACAATATATATATTTATTTTTAGAGATTCATTATTTTATTGTTTCATTTACAACCTATAATTATTTTACCATATATCATGTAACTATATAATACCTAATCAAAAAATGATTTTTATACACTAGATATAGATCTTCATGGGTTGATGCCACTATATATGTGTGCATGTTTTAGTGATATCCCAATTTTTGGTATCCTGACAAATAATACCAAATGTATGGAACCATGGAGCGTACGGTTGGTGATATATTATATTTTTTAGATGTTTTTTTGAAAAAATCCAATTAAATGTAAACTATGTAAATTATTCTAGGTTTGAGATCCAAGGGACCATCAGATTCCACTCAAAAAATAGGGAAATATTGAATTGTATGATTGAAGTAATCCAATAACAGGGGATAACCAAATGATATGAAAATTATATTGAATTGTAAAAGAATCGATAAAATATTTAGTTTCGATCAATGGAAAAAGATTTTATCTAGTATATGTTAATTGTTTTATTAGGCCTAAACATATATATATATTGTTCCTCTTGTGTGATAACTCCTTAGTTTGTGAGGCATATATATAGTATTGATTTCAAGAATATTGTTATGAAAAGAATCATTTATGTGTTTAAAAATTATATTACGAATTTGATTTAGTCTGTCATGTGGGTTTGGGTAGAAAATAATTACATATAAGGGTGTTGGATGAATTCTATGAATGGGAGAGATATTATGATTTTTTTACATGAACATCAAGAATTTTCTGAGAATAATGATTTTACATGTCATAGAGAATCGTTGACCATGTTCAGTAAAGTGCATGAGGTCATGAGTATAGTTTTAATTCTAGGCAATTATAATATTTAAATACTATTATTCATAAACGACTTTGAAAAATATTTTTCTAATAAAAAATAATGCATATGGAATTTAAATGTTTATAGATAATGGAATTGGGTCACAGACTGACGGTTTTTTGTGAATTTAGTATTGCTTATATAACCTTAATATTTTATGTACATTCATTGGAGGTGTGACACACTTATGTTTATAGTGAAATTTGAAATGGTTTTCGGTGAGAAGTTATAAATATAAATTCAATATTTTTGGAGTGATGTATTGTTATACAGTAGTTAGTGAAACATGTTATGATGTTTATATCAATAGTGTATTGGTATGGAATTTTAAAGATAAAAAAATTAGAAATGTAGTTGCTTTTCTCAATTATTCTTAGATGTACTGGTTTATGGCCAAATCCATATAATATTTTGTATGAAGTGAAGGACACATGCTATAGGGATAACAATTTTGATTTGAATTCATGATGATAAGGATAATCATGTAGAAGGGAGGGAGATTTAATCCATGTGGATATAACCCATGTGTGAGGGGGAATTTTTTTTTGTGAGATTATTCGAAGGATGTTCATTTATAAATTTTAATTTCAGTAGGTAAATTAATATAATTATATTTCAAATCCACTATATATTTCTAGATATAAGTTGTGTCACTCTGTCATATGAAGTATAATTATCATAATTGTTTTAGATATGTTTAGATTATTTGAGATTGATAGGATTATTGATGTGGTTGTTCTTGTGGCATGGAAGAAAAAAAAAAGATAATTTTCAATAGAAAAATATTCTAATGTCTAATTTAATTTTATTTCATGTGTCATCCTTAATGGGATTGGTTGTACTATCAATGGTGGTGTTGGTACATATGGGAATCATTATTCAGTTTTTTGGGGGAGTCATGGGTGGTAGAAGATGGGAATTTTATAATAATGTTTTTTTAGATGATGTTCTAATCATTTGTTTTGAATTGAATATAAATTTGATGGTATAGAACCATATATGATTTTTAATGTAATATATGATTGGTGTATTTAAATGATTAGTTGGAGAATTAATTGAAAATTCTAGGTCACTATGATATTTATAAATGATAGAGGCTCCTCTACTCATTTGGAATTTATTAAATAAAATAGAATACTAATTTTTGAAAAATGATATAACATATTATTCCATTTTATTTCAATGAAACTAAAATTGGTGGATTTTTAAAACATTATATATGTTTTTGGATATATGAATATGATGTTGTGAATTATTGTGGCTCAAAATCAATAATTATAAGATGATTCATATAGTGTAAATCATAGTTGACATGATGGTCACATATAAATATATTTGTATGTTTCTCATGATATATGGGGTTGGGTATTTATAGCTCAGGGATCGACTTTGGATATGAGTTACTGATCACAATACCGAGGATTGAGTTCATTAAATTTAAATTGAACATATAAAATCATTCAAAATTAAATAATAGAGAAATAGTATTTGAAATCAAATTGGATATTGAAGAAGTTAAAGATGAATAATTAGATTAAATAATTAATTTTCATGGAAGATATGTATTATAGTTGGGAGATTGAAAATTATGTTGGTTGAATATTATAAATGTTCTTTAAGGTAAATGGTCTATTAATCTCGTGAGATTGTTAATTTATTATATCATTTATTGAATGGCATTTAAAGAGTTTTGATATATTTAGTTGATTATTTTCAACATGCTTCATGATGTAAGATGTAACTTCTATGGTCTAGTGAGTCTCTAGATCATCATGTTATATTTTTTGATTTTTGGGGGTTTTACCTAAAGGGAATGGGGTTTTGGAAAATATTAGAGAAACATTTTGGATCCCTGAGTCGGAGGAGATTTCAATATCAATTTATATATAAATGGATTCTCCAAAATGATTAGAAGATTTTTTATTGGAAATCATTAAAAAATCATGTTTAACTATGGGGCTTGATTTGGCATATGTTTTTAGAGTAATGATTGAATATGATTTAAAACACAACATGAAAATTGATTATATATGAGACAATACAAATTATTATTATTGGAATTGGGTACAATAAATCATGAAAACCAATGAAGTGAGAGTGAGTAAACAAGATATTTTCACCATCATAGTTTTCATTGAGTTCATTAAACAAATAAGTGAAAAGTTTATTCACATTAAATGTCTAAAAATACAGATTTATCCCAATATTGTTTTTTAAAAAAGGTACCTCTATTTTATTTACACCTCATGGATGCACTAAAATACTCCCTTTATCCTCTCATCTATCATTATTACTACTATATATTAAATTTTTTTTATTGTGATAAATTATATTTTATGGTTGTTTTGATACTCTTAAATAAATCCTTTTCCTTTATCAATGGTTTATTCTAATATTTTTATTTGCGAAAAGGGTTTTTGTTTTTATTCCACAAAATCATGGGAGAATTGAAAAAAATGCAATAATGATAATATTTTCCTTATGATAAGAAGTCCTGAGTCATTTCATGAGTATCTTCATTTATATATTCAACATAATTATTTTGACCATTGAATTTATATTTGGATGGTGATTGCATTTAATTAAATTAATAGTTGAATTATTATTAATATTTGGGGGGGCGATTTACCAATAAAATAATTGAGAGTGTGTATAGGTTATATAGTGTCGGGGGATGTTTATCTACTATTATAGGGGTGTAAAATAAATTATCATTGTTATTATTTTATGATAAGGTGATTAATATACTATAAATGGTCAGTAAAATTTTTATTGTTCTGTATCTATATATATGGGATATAATCATTATGAATTTAATGTTTTTTCATGGATGTACCAATTTTTTTTTATGTAACCATCATCACTAATTATAGTGTACTTGGGAAAGATTTATTTTTGGTAGGATTTCAATGATAATTTTCAGTGCTCTAAATCTTTTTTTATATCGAATGTGTTGTAAATAGAGAACAATAATATAATTGGATTGTTTTATTAAATATATTTAATTTTCCAAATCATGATTACATGAATAATTTATATTTATCATCATAATTTATGTTAAAAAATTAATAATAAATGTTGACCTTTTGTGACTAGCTTCTTGTCTCAACAAGCAGTGGATTATGTCCTAATTCCAATTGCATACCCATGATATTATGACCCAATAGATGGTTGTTCCTATAAAAAATTATAATTATTATAAATATTGTCTATTTTTAGTTCCCCTGAAACCCCTTCATAAGGTATTGTATTCATTGAGGTGTGTGATAATGGTTTTTCATAATTAACCTTCATATATAATGTCATTATTATTGATTGGCACATGTATTCCATGATATTACCCTTTAGACAAATTAAATCAATCAATCAAAATTTTTATTCACAACTTGGTGATTTTCCCCAACATTTAAATGTATTAACTAGATTTATCATACTATAGGAAAGGCTAAAATAGAATGGGAGTACGAGATACCATTGAGTGTCCATGACCTTTAAGATGGGTTATGTTCCATCTCCCAAGACATTTTATTTTATTGAATTCCCATGAGATTCCATGAGATCATTGATTAATCCTAGAAAATAGAATCTTTTTGGTAATTGTAAACAAGATAGGATGGTAAGAAGGGGGTTTCCCTTGTCAATCTTTTATTTATTATTTATATCTTCATGGATGATATTTCCACCTGGTTCTTATGCCTTGATATTTTTTTATTTACTCATTATGATGAATGAATAATATATATAGAATGAAATTCATGAATGAAATGAATTAATAACTTGTAGATTTTCGGACTAAATGATAAGTACAATCAAATAGGTTCACTATTTATTAAAAGAGGACTTATGTATTTGATGAAAAAATTCTCACAGTGAAGGTTCATTTCAAATGATGTATTATAAAATTTTTGAGAAAACAATGATATGGTTTGTTTATGTTAGTTGAGGGATTATTCCCTGACTAAGAAAACTTATTTTTGTTTTTAGGAAATAATTATTTTTATAATATATAGAACATAATATACTATGTTGGATGGAATAGAAATCATGATGTGTTAAGTGGCACCCTAACCCTAGAAATACAAATTTCAGTTCAACGTCTATATAGTCCTTATGAAAATTGAGGGTATTATTCATGGACATTGTTATATGTATAATCGCTTGGGTCGTATGTTACATTATGGTTACCATGGTATATGTGACATTTTAATAGAAATAATTTTAATTGATTGAGGTAGAAAATTATGTTTATGTTTATTTTTTTTTCTTATATTGGATTAATTATTCAAGACATGTTATTGAAAAAATAATTCTATTGATGGTAATGCTTGAGATCATGAATATAGTGGCCAACTATGTTATGTTCTCAAAAACATAGTGAAACACCATTTTAATTAGGAAATTGAGTATCCTTTATTTATTATTGTTTCATTTTTTATGAGTCGTGATGTTATATGATAATATTATAGATGATTAGATGGGACTTGGATTTTAGGATGAGATGATGTTCTAGGAATTTAATAGATCCTCCAATATTTCAATCTGTGTCTTTTATATTTTCATTCTATTTTTATTTTTTATATGTTATTTATCCAACTATTTTCCACCATGTATGGTTATATTTAGGTTTCTATATTATAATTGTTTAATGTTTTATCTATTATTTATTATTTATCCATGTTCTGATTTAATTGATGCGTGGTTGTTAAACTATATATATGAATTCTAATATATGGATTAAAATCTCTCAATGGTACCTACCATGAAGACCTCTTCAACTCATTATATATGGTCATATGTTGAGGTACAAGAGTGGTATTGTGGAATCACTTTTCCGGTATCCTCTTATAGTGACCCAACATGAGTTATTACATAATCAAATTTTCAATGTGATATCCTATTTATATTTAACATCATTAGGATTATTTTACAACCGTAGTATATTATCAAATGATTAGGATAATATAATTTTAATGGAAGATAAATCACTTTCATCATTGCATTATATTGTTAAAACAAAATTCACATTATCTTATGTAGAATGAAATTTAAATTTTATATTAGAAATTTCAATAAATTTAATTATATTATCATTCTCATATTCAAACTAGTGTACACCTTGTATCTCACTTATATTTCTATTCAAATCCTATAATGACTCACAAATGTTATTGAGAATTTCATATAATAATCCATTTAATATTTATTCAAAATATTTGAACCTTTTAGTAAAAAAAATCTTTGAGGGTTTATTCTTATTTCTAATGGAAACCTATTTTTTTCGGAATCATAGCCATATTTCCATCCATCCGAACATCCACGATAGACTGGTACATGTCCCAAATGGTGTTCCCGATCCCCAAGGGCTGGAAATTACTACCATACATAATTAAAATCTTTCTAGTGACGATTTGTCCCAATAAACTAGGGTCAAATAAATAAACAGAACAAAAAGGATAACAAAAAAAATGATCACACCAACATTATCTCTTTTTGACCCCTTCCTCATTTAAAACTACACGAAAAAAAGATCCTATGATGAGAACTCAGAGTAAGAAATTGAACACAAAAATATTCTCTATTCTACTACCATGAAAATTTACATGTAGGGTGTGATGTTATACGCATATTGGAAAACCACCTTATAAGACATCCATTTACATTCTCTAAATATTCCACAAACACAACAAATATATATATATATATATATATTGTTTTTTCAAATTTTAATAGTATATTGTGCATACCATTTATGAAAATAATTGACACCACATTTATATATTCAAAACAAATTAAAATTTTAAAACCAAAACTGAAACCCATTTCCAAAAAAATAAGAAAAAATATGTAAAATTATTCACACAATGTATACAAATAAATTGTGAATCAAAATATAAAAAATCAAAGACATATAACAACCATGGGAGTTTCCAATATATTAGTAGACCGATCTGTGGTCACACTCATGTATGACTCACCTTCCATACTATAGTGCAACTAAAAATTCAAAAACCAACAAGATTATCTAAAATATCACATCCAGTGAGACATCAAACCTAAACAAAAAAAATTATATAGGATGATCACCCATCCAATAGGTGTCGACCTGAAACCATCCTTGAAACCACTAAAATATGCATACAAAACACACTATAATTGTATATTATGTACATAGGACACCCTAACATATATGACTCACCATATATATCGAATTCGTTCTTTACTACACCAAGCACTGAAACTAACCATTTATAATAAAAAATATGGAAATCCTCAAAAGTGGTTCTAATAATATAAGAAAACATTCAAAAATTCCAATTGGGTTTTCATGTAACATAATATTTCAAACCATTTCCTCAAAAGAATCATGTTTCTAACAAGGCATTTGTACATCCAAAACTTCAATTAATTTCTCAATGAAAAATATAGTTCCAACTAGGAAATTAACACTATAAACTAAAATATATCACGAAAATTTTCTTAACCATGTCAAAATATTTTTTAAACACCACTTTTATGTTCATAATATAAATTGGTCTTGCAAACACATTATGATTAAAGATACATCAAAAAAATTAAAGGGGTTTTATCATTACAATCTCATTCTATTTCCAATAACAATTTTAATCAAAATGAATAAACACAAAAAGCATAACCATACTAAATGGGATAACTTATCATTTGGAAACAAATGATTTCTCAATGTACCACATGATCCATATCATAAAATAAAATTTTTAAACTGTTATAATGTAATTTTTATTTCTATGAACCATTAGTAAAACATTTGATTTTTCAAATAAGGAAAAAAGAGAGATGGAAAATTGTTTTGAAATATGTGTTTTTAAGTGGATAAAATCCAACCAAGTCCATTTTCATTTTTGATCCCATCCATGTATGCACTTATTGCACACATTTATGTTCCCACAACCAATGGTACTCCACATTTTTCAAAACGTTGCACAAAAATTTATTAAATAAACCAAAAATTCTCTACCATTTTCAAAATAGACATAAAATGGTTAAAATTCATAACCACACTGAAATCAACACATAAATATCATATAAGATTCAACCCATTACATCAAAACATTACAAGACAAATAAAAGATGGAAAATAATCAATTTCATGTAAAAATGCTACTTGAAATTTTATCAATCACTTTTAGTAGATATATATTAAAAAAATTAAATACTCACTTTGGAAACCAATTTTACCAAATTTTAAGATTATTAAAAATCAAAAAAAAAATTTCATACTATATCAAAATCATTAGAAAAATATTTATAAATAAATTGAATTAACCAAAGGATATAATTTAATGAATCAAAATATAAATGAATGGATACACATAACTCAATGGTGTGTAGATGGGACCAAACACAAAAAGTAGTATCAACATATCCAAATAGACCATCCACACAACCTAGATCCAATTAAATTGAACCACACACCATTTTATTGAAATATGATTCATCCATGGGAGAAAACACCACTGTTAGGGGAAATAATCTAATGATGGAGGGGAAAGTATTATCTAATTAGCTAAAAAATTGCTCAAAACATATGTAAATCACATTGAAATATTATAGGATAATCCATGGATGGAGGATAAGAATAGGGATTGGCATGTAGGTTCTCGTCGTGCTTGACATATAACCCATGTGATGGAAATAATGATAGGGTCTAATAATATGGGAGGGTATAAAATGGATTTTTGAGATAATAAAAATTTTGGATGTTCAGAAGGTTTTGTAGAAGATTTAGTAAACTGAGAGGCAACCATGAACCCTCCAAAATATAATATGGAAATATCACATGGGAAAGCTACATGATTAACAAACCATGCACTGACCATTCAGAATACCTCCCCCTTATTACAAAACCAAACCACACTATTTCTAAACAGTTTCCCAAATAGTGTGTAACTTGTGATCCTCTCTAATGTACACAAAAATCAAGCCATACTGTTATCCAGGAAAGGAAGAACATTTTACCCAAACTGTGCACTACCCGTGCCTAGGATAAAAACTATCATGAGACATATAAAAATCTAAAATATAAATCAGAGTTTAACACATTCATCAACAAAAGAACAAAATATAATAATAATATAATATAATATAATTAAAAAGTATAGGGTGTGAATTTAATATCTAGAAACACATTTTCCCTCATAAGTTTCCCCATAAGATAGTAAAAGAATCTCTATTGCATCATCGATGAAAATTGGCAAAAACTATGATCATTAGAGTGACCTCTCACTCCATAAGGCACACCCGATCGATCAAGGGGAATCCAAGAAAAGATGTGAAATTTAAGAACATGAAAGTGTTCTCCCTACCACAATAACTCAACATTCCTAACTAGGTAAAGTAGGACCATGACCTAATAGAGAATCCACATAGTAACCAAATAACACCATTAATGTGACCGATAACTAAATGTCTCCCACACATCCATGTCCCCTAACACTAGGGGAAAAACACGAATGAAACTCAACAAAAATAGTGATCAATATAAAAAATCCATCATGTCAATAACATTCAAGAATCTCCAAGTGATGTAATAATCTATTGACGACAATCCACACTTTCTCTATGATCACACAAAGAAAAAAAATTATTGAAAGAGACACATTAAGATAAACACAACTAATGAAACTACTATAAAAAGTAGATAATAATTTTAAAATTAGAACATGAACAGAAAAAATTGAAAAAGGAAATCAATGTATCTTTGAACATCACTAGCCCAACATTGATTACAATTCGAGGACATGGTTCCCAACTCACCCACATCAATTCCTAACTACAATATATATTTACTCTAAGGCCTATGGTTGGAGCATAGATTGATGAAACATATACCACCTTAGTGTAAGACACTATAATCTTATAATCAAAATAATTTTATATAAATATAACCACCAAACATCTCTATTTGTTCAAAACAAAAAAAATTGATTTCAAGTCTTTTGAGGACTGTAAGATGATGGCATTGGATTCCAGAATTGACCACACTTGTGGAACGTAATCAAATTATATGATGAACTATATTTCTGACCTAATAATTGACACATTTCAAAAATGGTTTCTTATAGATAACCCCACTCTGCATTTGAGAGTAAATAATGAGAACCTACCAACATTAACGACACCCCGAGAATCAACTAATATTTGAATGTCACATCCACCATATTTTTAAAACTTGTTTGACCCATTTAAAAAAAACTTCTTATGATATATGGTTGATAACCAAAAAAATTGTTGATTTCATCTAATAATATTCTACTACCTCTAGAGAGAATTTAATAAACCCTTTGAAATGGTAATCACAATCATTCACTAACAGTGCTCCAAACTAGACGTCATGCAACTCTTCCACCTTCCCCAACTTTACCTACATAGGTATGAACCCTTGTATGAAGTTGGTATTAAATATTTCCAATTTCAACCCATTATAAAATAATAATTGAAAAATAAACTTCTATTTATGAAATGTTAGACAATCAAATAAACCCAGTACAAAACACACTATCACAACATTGATAGTACCTAACAATCTAAAGACAATCAAATTCTCAAAACATCACACTTCCTCAAATAGACCATGATAATCATGAAAGACATCAAACAACCTAGAAAAAGTAGAAAATGGGTGAGTTTATCTAGAAATAATTGGAACCTAGCTCTGTTTCATACTCTAAAACCATATATTTAAAAACTATATTCAACATCCCCAAAAATCATAATGACAAAATCAGCTATGTATAAAAACAATAAGCTCATAGATCAAACGTCATAAAATAAAATAAAAATTATCACTAAAAATAACATTTCCAATTTAGTTTGAAAACCACATTATTCAATGTCCACTAATCAAATAGTGAAATCACTTTTTCAAAATACATGGAACGAATTTTTTAAATAAAAACCCATGCAAAAATCATTTATAATTTTCCAAAATAAATTGTAAAACCCAAGAAATACCATTAATTTAAAACTCTCTCCAATTGAATCCTATAAAAAATAACATATAAATCCAACCCATACCTACATACATCATCTAGAAGTAAAACACAAAATGGAATTTACTAACATATCCACACATATGTGAATTTATATAATGTGTTCAATGGGTCGGAATTATAATTTCATTATCATACGCCATGAACTTTCCAATTTTTCCATCCAAAATCATTTTAACGAAATAATTTTCATTTTAAAATATTTATAACAATAAACATTATATAAATTAAAAAAAAATCAATTTACTACCATAATGAAATACTATTGTCCATATCTAAATTAGTTATATGGTTAGTGGATTATAAACCATATAGAAATTAATAGATAAGATGCCATTGAACTCTGTATACGGACTCAACATGGGTTACAACTCAATTTCAGATGAAACAAAAGCAAAAGATTGCCTTAATTTTCATTATTCAACCAAAACAATCCAAAATAATAATAAAATACCCAAATCCCATAATTTCCATAGTGAGTCGATGATTATAATGAAAATAATTCACGAAACTCTTCTCGTACCTACTTATTGAGTCCATACATTCTTATATATGATCTACTTGACACCCAAATATCCACAACCTCCATAGATACCATTGTTTTCATGATCAAATAACGAATTACATCCAAAATGAAATCCGACTGAGTCCAATACAGGTCCAAAAGGGTGTTCACGATAACCATGTGTTGCATCATGTGTCATGAATCAATATAATCATTTTGGGAATAAGGTATCCCAATAAACCAGGATAAATTAATTAAATAGAACAAAAAGAAAAAATACCATCACCTAAATATCAATACATATAAATTGTTCTAAATAGAACATATGAATAACCAATATATATATTTATATCTAAAGGGAAAAAATATTTAATATAAATTAAAAAAGTGACTGAACATACCAACATGATCTCCATGTGACACCTTTGTCATCTCTAACCACAAGAAAAATGTGGTCCAACAAAGAGCACTTGAATCCAGACCTTAATCCTACAAAATAGATCATGTATACTAACACAAAATGGTATTTATAGGCTGTTAGATTAACATGTTAGTATGCAACCACAATATAATTCCCACATTTCGATTCCTATAAAGTCCAAAATCACCAGTTTGAAATATATATATATATTTGTATATGTATATATATATATATGTATTAGTTTTTCCAAAAAAATTAAAAAATCACATATTACACATCTTCAAAACAATTCACACCATAATTCTGTTCTCAATATGAATTTCCATATAAAATCAAAAACCCAATCCAATTTCCATCCAAATAACAACAAATCCATATTTGAAATAAGTATGTTGTGTAAAAAACCATCCATGTTCAACGTAATTAATCCAAAACATATTGACAGTAATCATGTTTATTTCATAGAAATACCTATGGTGATCCCCGAGGGTACACAAATTATACTCACCTTCTGAAATATGATTAATCTCTATAGTCAATATCCAAATGGCCATTATAAACAATCCAATCCATTGACACGTCTCACCTAGCACTATAATGTCTATGGTGGAATCTCATCTAATATTTTTTTTATATGAAACCATCACTCAACTCTCTAATAGATTCCCGATAAACCCATTGTAATAGTAAACTCTGATAGTTTTTGATCATCGAATATGTAACTCACCATACCTGGCACCACCACACTTTCCTACACAAAAAATAACACCACCCACACAATAACTCTACAAGGGAAATAATACATTAGTGTTCCCATCATATAAAAATCCATTGACCATTTCCAACCATTATATCATGAAAAATATTTTTTTAAAATATATTCTCAAGCATATCATAGTTCTATGAACGAATTTGTATCTCTAAAAACAAAATTCATTTCCAAAATAATTTTAAGGTTCAAATAGGGTCTTAAACACTAGTGATTATTATATGATAAAAAATAATATGTACCATTTCTTGAACAACATTAAACAACACAAATAATTTCATAATAAAAAATCATTCAATCACATTATGTGTAAATATAAATCAATAAATTCCAAACATTCATTTTCCATCATAATCCCATTCCATATCCAATTCCACTTCAAACCAAAAAAATCACACAACATACTTGATGAAAAAAAAATTTCCCTATCATTTGGATTCCATCCTTTTCTAAAATTAACAAATGGACTATAAATTTGAATACAATTTTTAAATGACATTCATGTCATTTTTAAATCTAGGAACAATTAGTAAAGAAGCAAGAGTTCTCAATTATTAATGAAGGAGGAGGGAAATATATTTTCAAATCTGGGTTCGTAAGTTGAGAAAGTCCACTCAAGACAATTATCATTTGTGTTACCATCCATGTATTCACCTAGAGCACACATATTTGTTCTGACATCCAATATCACACCATAAGTACTCATGAAGTTACACAAAAAAATTATTAATTAAACAACTCCTTCTCTACAAACAACAGACATGCCATAGAAATGTTAAAATCTATAAAAATAATAAAAAATACCCAAAAGGGATGATATCACTATAATACCATGCCATCAAAAACATATCAATGTCATACACATGCCAAAAATACCAAAATTTCCTAAATATGATACATAAATTTTTTTCAAACACATTGTCTGCATATCTATAATAATATTTGATGAATCACATTAAAAATAATATTTAGTAAATAATACCAACACCGAAGAACATCATTAAACTAAACATGTGTATCATAGACTAGAGAAACATAATTTTAAATTAATTAAAATAACCATTGAATCAAATGTATTATATGGAAAAGGAAATGAATGCAGATACAAAACCCAATAGAGTGAGGATGTCAGGAAACATCATGAGAAGGAATAACTTATCCAAATGCATAGACATCAAACCCAAGATCCCAATAAATTTGAACAACACATCACACCTTTGATTTATAGTTTTACCAAGGGATAAAACCCTTCCATGATTTAGAAAGATCTGAATAAGTAGAGTAGAAGAGAGGAATAAGATAATATTTTGGAAAAAATATAAGAAACAAGATTTGCAATTTTAGATGAGAATCTATTTGGGGGAGATCAAAAGAGTGAGGGCATAAAGGATCCTTTATTGAGCTGAAAAACGACACAGTAAGAGAAAATCATGAAAGTATCTAAAAAAATTGAAGGTATATAATGAATTTTATGATTTTAAATATCTGGGAAGCTCATATGGTTTGAATGCATAGTTTGATAAAATATACACCCCTATGCACTATCTACTAGACCATAGGGGACCCTCACATGGGAAAAAAACATAGTTAAAAAATCATCCACCAACAATTTTTAATTTCCCTGGTCATGCTATAGAACCAAACAACATGGTTTCCCAAACTGGGTTGAAATTGTGCACCTCATAACTAGACTCAAAAATAAATCCACATGGATACCCTTGAAAGGCGACATGGTATTAAATAAGTGTGTGAAAACCATGAACATAAAAAAAACAAATCACCAGATACTTAATTATTTCAACAATTTTAATCAGGTATCAACCCAAACCATAAGCAAAATGATCCATATCCAAAAAAATAATAAAATAAATTAATTCCAGATTTTGGGTGTGTCAATTTTTATATGAAATCACTTAAATTTGCGTATTGTATTTCTCCATTAAGACTCATAAAAAAATATTGAATACACAAAACACCATAAATATTCAATAAATAAGGGAATCTCCATTATCATGAATTTAGAATCATATATAAATGAATGATATTTATATATATTCCTGTGAGCTAACACTATTTCTTATTCCATGAGAGTAGTCACCATAATTACACAACCTATTTATGATTTATATTTATAATAATAATCATGGTAATGATTTCCACCATTATTATACATGTATTATTGAACATTATTGTTGAATGATCCCCATTTAACAACTAAATTTTTAATCATGACTTATATTATAACAGAAAAAAAGATAATAATTTTACGATTAAAATAAACATTGTAATGTAAATCAAATATGTGAGAAAAAAATAAATTCTAGGTGAATATGTAATCCACATTGAGTAAAAACATAATAAAATTCAATTAATGTCAATCCACACAATTATAATATAGGATAAAAACTCGGAAATACTCCACAAGGTTAACTACTAAGGATACAAACATTTGATTCCCAATAAATTTTTCAATGTAGATTTTGACGACACTATGGTTTTTTATTAATCATTTTTCAATATCTTGTCAAATATTATGCATCCTAAAAATATATAATTTTTTCAAACATTAATTATATTTAGATAATGTTATATCACTATAAAATTTATATAAATTTGACTCACTTTAATAAGAATTGTAAACATATAATGAGACCCGTTAATTTTTTACGTGGTTCACTTCAATTTAGCAGTGTGTACACATTGCTGGGGATTGTCTGATATACCATTTCACATGAATATTGATCATTATATTATTAATTATTTTAATGTAGTGAGATAACCTAATAATGTATATGTATTATAGTGTCTCTATATATAATTCTTTTTATGTTTCATGTTAATTAAAAATATATAAAATATATAAATGAAAATAAATTAAAAAATATCTATTTTATGGTATTATAATGAGGACCCCAATCTCAAGAGTCGGATGGATATATACACTCCCCCAATATCATAGTCATATAGAAAGAGTACCATTAACCATAAAATCTGAAATATATTAAAATTTCATTATAATAATAAATTTGAAATAGAATGAGATTCTATCATTTTAAACATCTATGTACCTACTTTTATCTTCTAATATAGGTGGAGGTGTCTTTAAGTAAAAAAATGTAGTTATATTGTTCTAATCGGGTAGAATTCCAGTATACCACTATATCACAATATATAATATATATTAGAATATTAATATTAAAACAATATATATTTTAAAAATGACAATGAAAATATTTTACATCTATTATAAATAGTATGTAATTTCATCATCATCCATCTTCAAATAATGAAACTCCCTGAATCATTAAATGGACGATTACTAATAAAACATAAAATTATGAATTTGTCCTTAATTTTATCAATTATTAATTTTCATTTAATTCATTTTAGCACCAATAATAGAGTAGGACACATGTTTTATTCTACTATAATTTCGATAATAAATTTCTATGTCATCTAATTTTTATAAAATGAATAATAGCTATCAATTTTATGGAGATTTTCATGGATGAAAATTTATATTCAATATAATAATTAACCTCATTGGTCAGATATTCATCCCCCATTTCTTAATTACTAATTAATATAAAATATGAATGATGAATGTTATTTTAATAGCTTTGCTACTTCGTCTTGAATTGAATAATTATAATAATGAGATCAAGGTAGTACATAACAAGATGGTGAAAATTTATCCTAATGTTGTTGTTTCCTAAAAAAATTTATTTCAACCAAAATTATTTTATTAAAACTCATAGTGATAATATTTTAATTTTATTTATATGATAAAAAATTTACAAATTTTAATAATCTTTATACAATAATTTAATTAGCATCCATCATTATCCAAAATTTAACATATTTTAGTAAAGTTGATCTAATTATTTCATTTCATTAATATAGGATTACCACATTATATTTACAAAAAAATTTATAACAAAAATTAAATGTTTTTATAAATATAATAATATTTATATCATGTTCTAAATGTATAATAATTATATAAAAATTATTAAATTTTTTCATACATAGATTTATAAAAAAAATTAATAGCTTATATGATCTGAATTATGTAATGATTTTCTACATTTTTATGATCACATTATATATAGTAGTATATTCGTGTTTAATGAGTCTCAACTTGAACTAAAATTTAAATGACATTTGAATATTTTTGTTACATATATCATAATTTCTAAAAATATTTCATCATGTAAATAAAATTTGTAATTCAACTAATTATATTTAAAATATCATATGATTTTTATTTTGATATATTTGGGAGTATCATATTGCTGAACTCATAACATTGTACCCAATCATTTAATTATAGTCATTATCCATGACATGGGTAGAATATATAATTCTATATAAATATTTAACTCAATATTAATCCTAAATATTTTCTTTTATGAATGAACAAACAACATAACATATGTAAATATGGAGTATAATATGGGTCATATCCAAATATTTACATTTCATTCATTTAATCCTTTATCAAACATTCTATAAGATATCTTCAATGGTCATTAACGTTGATAAATGATCTAGGATATATTAAAAACTAATATATAAAACCATATTCCTTTAAATTAAACAATAATATGAATTTTTTCAATTATTTTATATTTTAGAACATTAATAAATATTTTCTTATCGGTCTTATTTCTTCCAATTATAAAATTTATATAATTAACAGCAACTGTCATTCAAAATCATTGACTACATTTAACACACAAATATAGAGAATAATTCATAATTAAAATAAATACTCATCACTATCCTCCATTAATTTTATTGTTCATAGATGAATTTTAATATTCAATTTATCATGACCAGAACATGACATGTTTTATATTAATTTTATGTTTGAACATAATCTTCCAAATGTACCATTCATTATTTTTATTTAATCTCATTAACATAGAATATAATAAATACACCCCTTTTATGATTACAATTAAATAAAATGAATCAATGTATATGCAACATATATTTTCTTTTAATCACTACACACATAGAGCATGTATATTTGAACTAGATATATTTTATCTGTACTACATATGTCATCAATCCACCATTGACACATCTCATATGAAATATTATAAACAATTAATATAATGATTCATAAACTAAAAATTAATTTCTTATAAATTATATATAATAATGTATTGTGGATTTACCATGATGATCATTCACTTCTGTTACATCTTCAAGATTTATTAATTATTTTAATCGATAGGAAATACACAAACGGATACACTGAACCCAATCTCACAGAGTTGGACTTATATTTAAACTTTTTTCTACTTCTTAGTGTAGGAGATCCTCTATACCTAACTGATTCTTGATTAATATATTTTTATATATTTTTAATCACTATTATAACTACTTATTTCAAAATAATCAAAAATATTTACATAAAATGATCACTATATGGTTTATAAATTTATAGAAAATGTTAACCAATTAAATTCAATATAAATTCATATTATATAAGTATTTGTTATGAAAATAATATGTTCATTTGAAGTGAATTTTTTACACGCCATTTTTTTAATTAATGTATTGTATAAATTTTTTTTTTCAACTTTTGAAATTTATTTTATTAATTGGAAATGTCCAAAAATGAAAAAAATTTAATATACATGATATAACATAATCGATGATTATATTTATGGAACAAAAACATCAAATAATTATTTATTCATCAATAACCTCAAACATTATTATGGATCGTAGATTTCATGTTCCAAATATATAATATAGAATATGGAAATTAAATTGAAAAATAAATTCTATATGGAACTGATGAAATGTTAAAAAATTATACTGTTTATTATTAAAATTAATTTGTTACACTATATATGAACATATGTTATTTATATTGATTATAGATGAATTTCAATAAATATTTGATTGTAATTTTATTTTTACTACATTATATGAAAATAATACTAACATCCAATATGTAGGATATATCATATTATAATATGTTGATTTGATTTTATTTAAAAAACAATCGTAAATATAGATGGTTTGTTAACATTTAATCTTTTAATGTTTTGTAATAGAGAATGAAAATATTCAGAGGTAGTAATATTAGTTTTTTATATGATAATAAATTTTATCATTCGACTGAGTGTGTCTCTATTGGGTGTATATGTTCTATTTTATAGCACAGTTAATGTCACCATATTATTTTATTATTAATTATAGTTCTATTAAAATTTATATTTTAAATAAAAATAATAATTTACATAATATGAATTACTATCATACATTTCATATGTGCTGAAATTATATTTTAATATATATTTTTAAGCTTTTAATCCTCATTGGTGGTTTATAGTGTTTTCTCCACTAAAAATAAAATTCCAATAATAATATAGACATTTTGAATTCATTAGAATTCCATTTAGATTAAGAAATTATTACGTTGTTTTGTGGGTTTTATAAATTAGATGATTATTTTTTATAAGGATAAATATATTTTTGTTTTCAAGGATATAATATTTTTTAGATTGAGTTTAAATAAAAAGACTATAAAATTTTAATGTAAAAAATTTCAGACATAATTTCCTCCATTAGAAATATAGCATCATGTAAAAGTATCATCGACATATTAATTTCAATTATTTTTTTTCCATTATGTATCTAAATTTGAAATATTTTTTTTGTATCCATTAGAAGTCATATTGGATGTATCATGGGTGGTGACTAGTGTTGATTATTATATATGAATGTTTCAACTAGTTTATTTTTACAATATGAGATTAATTTAAAATGTTTAAACTATTATGTATCAAATGAGTGATCCAATAAAAAACACTAATTCACGGTTAGAAATAAAAAAAATTTCATTTAAATTATAAGTGTTTATTGAAGAAAATTATTAAATAAATTATTCATTTCAAACAATTTAATTTACCTCCCTTTTACCATCACCTAGAGAAAAGATAGTGTTCAGACTTACCCTTGGGTGACAAATTGAAGGCACCAATGGATGGAAACAAATGCTAAATGATGGATCACAATTTAGGGTATCATTTTCAAATTTTAATATTTTCATCCAACAATAAAATAAAGAATCCAAAAAAATCTAATTAATGTATGATAAAAAATAAAAGTCAAAACAAAAGTAATCAAATAACCATATCAATTTTCAAAATGAAACTACAATTCATAATTGAAGGAAAAAATTGACGATTAAAAAACAATTAAACCATACTAGTGTAAACTGTGAAACTCCCAAGGTAATCCAAGGTCCAACCTGATATTCAATGACCTCTTTATCAAACAGAATTTCTATATTAATGATATAAAATGAAATTGCATTTGTCTCTATAGATGGCATATGCAAATGTAAAATATTTCCCTCGAAGGCAGAGAGTCTAAACTCTATAGGATTCCCCCATTGAATTTAGAATTCACTAAGATTAGTCAATACCTCATAGTAATATCATATTAAATAATATTAATAATATTTAGAAACAAATTATAAAAAATCCAGATTTTTTTCTCATGAAATAAAAAAAGAGAAAGGCATTAAAAAATATATACAATCATCTAGAATAATGATTATCACACCACCATATAAAAACCATGAATTCCTATGTGATATTTCCAAACTCATATATATTCTATCATCGATCTACGAAGTCATCATAAGGTAACAAAATCAAGGAACCACTATGGAACAAAACAATTCTATAGGGTCAGGACTAATGAAATTGATCCTACGTGAACCATGATTTCCAAATTCATTGTCAAATAATTCAATATAAATCCTTAAATTCATTATATAATATCAATAATAAATATATGGGAATTAGAATATACTTATCCATTATAAAATCAGAATATTAAATTTAAAATTAAATAATAATTTCCAATAGTTAAACACATTTTTAATTTTGAAAACCCATCTATAATGTGGTTACCATCAAGATCAAATGATGGTTTCAATATAAATTAATATAAATCCTTTAAAAAAAGCTAAAAATCAAACTAATATATTATGTGGTGTTGTTATAGAATCCATGTATGTCATACACATTGGTGGAAGTAAATAATGAAAAAATAAAACATCAATATCTAATCACAAACTAATGAAGGAGGAGGGAAATATATATTGAAATATGGGTTCGTAAGTTGAGAAAGTCATATCAAGACAATTATCATTTGTGGTACCATCCATGTATTCACCTAGAGCACACATATTTGTTCTGACATCCAATATCACACCATAAGTACTCATGACGTTACCCAAAGAAATTATAAATTAAACAACTCCTTCTCTACAAACAATAGACAAGCCAAAGAAATGTTAAAATCTAAAATAATAATAAAAAATCCACAAAAGGGATGATATCACTATAATAAAATGCGATCAAAAACATATCAATGTTAGACACATGCTAAAAATACCAAAATTTCTTAAAAAGGATACATAAATTTTTTTCAAACACATTGTCTGCATATCTATAATAATATTTAATGAATCACATTGAAAATAATTTTTAGCAAATAAAACCAACACCGAAGAACATCATTAAACTAAACATGTGTATCATAGACTAGAGAAACATAATTATAAATTAATTAAAATAACCAATGAATCAAATGTATTAGATGGAAAAGGAAATGAATGTAGATACAAAAACCAATAGAGTGAGGATGTAAGAAACATCAAGAGAAGGAATAACTTATCCAAATGCATAGACAACAAACCCAATATCCCAATAAATTTGAACAACACATCCCACCTATGACTTATAGTTTTACCAAGTGATTAAATCGTACTGTGATTTAAAAAGATCGGAATAAGGAGAGGATAATAGATGAATAAGAGAATAATTTTGAAATAATATAAGAAAAAAGATGTGGAATTTTCGAAGAGAATCCATTTGGGGGAGATCAAAATAGTGTGGGCATAAAGGATCCATTATTGAGTTGAAAAACGACCCAATAAGTGCAAATCATGATAGTATCTAAAAATATTGGAAGGTATATTATAAGGCCCCAGCCATAAACATTACTTAACATTGAATTAAATGAATAATTCCCATTTTGGATCTTTTCAGGTTTAGAGTTTTAGAGAATTAGATCTTAACTATTAAATCTCAAAAGAATACAAAGTAGACACTTCTACTAAGTTTTCATAATATAAAAACTCTTAAAAAGGAACATGTCTACTTCCATGTTTTTTATAGCATGACTTTCCCTTGATCCCATCCTTGACACTATTCCACATTATGTCCTGTGAAAAAAATTTCAAAAAAACTTGGGGTGAGCATAAAAAAGCTCAGTAAGGGAAACACAAAGAATGAAAATTGATAGTTTTTCAAAACAACAAGTAAACCATGTATACATTATCAAAGTAACACTTTTGACCTTTATGAAGTAGTAAAAACTCTTCACCGAAGAAAAGATCAATTCTTACCCTTTTGAAACCAAAATATTACCATAAAACCCATATGAAGAACACGTAACATATAAAGGTAACTTGGGACATAAACATACTTAAATGGAATTACCATACGGTCGACTTCCACACATATCAACCATACGGCCGACTTCCATACCCAATGCATTGAAGGTTATAACGTAACCACCGGTCCTGGTATTCACGGCACCACCCATCATATGGTTTATCACGTAACCACCCGTCAAATGTCCAACTACCATTATAAATGCATAAGACATAAAACAAATATAATGGAAAGATAACATTTCCACACTTTGATCACAATATATCACATAAATATATTGACATAAAAAATCCATTATAAAAAACACTTTTCAATTCCAAAATACATAAAACAGAATATGGTATTTATTTCAAAAAAAACATTACGGCTTGTTGAGGAAGCCAAAGACCAAATAATACTCGCGGCGGTGGAAAAGGTCATTTTCATCGCGTACGTTAAAAGAAACATTATTTTTTGTCGTTTTGTAAACCACTTCGTAGAGAAATATTCCTTTTGTATAAAAGTAAAAGTCAAAGGGGTTTATACACTGTATAAAAGAAAGTTGTGTATAAAATGAAATATGTCTCAATGAAAGGAGATTGAGACGAAGTCCCTTACCTTGTGTCTGACTTGACCCGTTAATTCTTTAATCTCCTAAATAATAATCTAAATTTAATTTCTAATTTCTTAAGAACCTTTTTTAATCTTATTATTCCTTTTATATCACATATTACCATGTTATAATCATTATTTAATCATTTAAGTTAATAATGTTCATTTTGTCGATATTTGGTACTTGAGACAAATATGGACATCTTAAAATTACATGTTGTTCACGTGGTAAAAGGTTCATTATATCCATAATTATAATAATGATTTGGGAATCATATATATCATATATATCCATCATGTACATGTATTTATAATAGTACATAACATTTGGAGGTACGAAAAGAAATGCACTGTTCATGGAGACGGTAAGCCGTACGTACGCATGAACGCTGCTTTCATATCGATTTCTTATTTTAATGGAATTAAAACATAATGATACATAGGTATATTATAATTAAAGTATAATATCATATAAAATATCATTAACTCTATCCTTTATACATCCCACATAGGGAATTACCGAGTCACATCACTTTGAGGGGGCGGTAGTCCGCACTTCCTCAAATGAGATTATCATATTTACCAACCATGGAACCCATAATGTTTTGATATAATTGGGAATTACAGAAGAATAAAGAAATCATAAACATAAAATATATCATATATAAATATAGTTTCATAATAGTGGCCAGCATGAGATGCCATAAGATATAATTGAACAATCATCGTTTCGTGAGGCGTTAGTTTTCCATCCACAGAAACATTATGTACTTCATCCATTAGATGAAGGTGTGTGTAAGTGTAGTTTGATTCCTTACAATAAAAAAATCCTAGTATATTGAGGATATTGGTGTTGTTACAAAAGAAAATAAATAAAAATATTTTAGTGTTTGGAGAAGAAAAATAAAAGAAAACAATTTAAGAGAAACTGTTACCTTTAATTCAGGCAACATCCTTTGGTTTAAACCAAAAAGACGTCTTAAGTGCCTTCTGCCTAAATTAAGGCTTCTAAGAGGATTATAGGGATGTAGGGAGCTTAATTGGGCAATGTTTTGACGAGGAAAATGACTTGAGAGGTGTGAGGAATTTCATAGAAGTGGTCTCTTTTTATAAGGGAGAGGAGGGGCGCTTTAGGAAAGAGTGAAAATATTATTTTATAATATAATGATATTCGGTTTCAAATGGTCCAAAAATCATTATGGTCGAATATAAGATGACTCATAACTGAAATAAAATCATCCAATTATAATTGGAATTTTTTTGGATAATATTTTAATCATTATAATCTTATTTA
The DNA here is from genome assembly GCA_963277665.1 of Viscum album. Classification (NCBI taxonomy): domain Eukaryota; kingdom Viridiplantae; phylum Streptophyta; class Magnoliopsida; order Santalales; family Viscaceae; genus Viscum; species Viscum album. Next base: position 741,636,276 of record OY728121.1, on the reverse strand, counting down.
ATTACATCATCTATTAATGAGGTAAATATTGCATCATTATTGTGTCATTAATAATTTAATTTATTTGATGTCTTAAAATAAAAAAAATGATGTAGGAAATAATTTTATCTTTCCAATTAATATATATAGTCGAACAGATAATTTATATAACCCCTTCAAAAAATTAATTTACTAAAAGATATTTTCATTTGTCATTTTTGTCTTTTCTTTAAGTTAATTATTCTAAATTGTCATTATCACATCCATGTGGCTTAAAGGGGTCCCAAAATCGACCCAAAGATGATAATGTTCGTAAATGAATCAAACAATAATATTTGGACATGTTTTAAGGTAATTTTTAATGATTATAATATTCTTTTAACCTTGATTTCACTATTTACCATTAACCGCGGTAAATAAAAATCAAAAGTTACTATTCACCAAAAATTATTTTCATCTTAATGAACTACATTTTACTTCTTGATAACAACCATATATGTAGGATATTTTAAATTCAATTCACATAAGTGGTAAAATGCCATTTAAATTAAAAAGTCAGTTTATATAACTACCACTAAGTGGTGTCACTATTCATCAAAAATATATGTTTTTCCGAAAAATACCAAAAATTCAGCCTAATCTATATATGATATTACGAATTCATAAATGATTTCTATTTTTCCAATTTCAAAACATAGAAGTATAATTAATTAATTTAAAAATTAATTCCCGCTGTTAAAATAAATAGCGTGTTTTTAAGAAACAATAACCATCAAAAGATTGATACTTGTTTATGTCCAATTTCAAAGTTCAATTAATTCTAATGACCAACATTGGATTAAACGGTAAAAATATATTTTAATTTCAATTTAAAACCAATTAAAATGATAATCTATCCATATAAAAAATTAGATTAAAAAGAACTTTTGATTTAAAATACTATATTTTTCACTATTCATTTAAAAAACACTTTATCAGAAAAATACCATAAAATTACCCAAATTAAAATTTGATGTCCCCATTCTAAAAAGGATTTTATTTGGTCAATTATAATTTATTAAAGTAACAAAAACTATATTTAAAGCGGGTTTTCCATTAAAAGGAGATAAATCGGCATTTTAATGAAAATTATGCTTAAAATTAGATTCATTCTCTTTTTAAGCCTCTAAAATTTATTTGATAAATCTAAATATATTTAACAAACATGTATAATCATATTTTAGTTAGTTTTTTTCATTCCCGCCAATACAACAGCTAGGAGTTAAATACCATTTAAAATAATAATATTATATTATTAGTGTGCAATGTAAGATTCCAAAGAATCCCGTTGTTGTGTATCAGGTATGCTATCGAACATAGAAACCATTTTAAGCTAAAATTAATATTTGATTCACAAATATTAATAAATATAAATATCTCTTATTCTGCATTTACCTAGGATGTTACATCCTTCCCCCCTTTTTAGAATTGCGTCCTCACAATTTTTATCCACTTATCAAAATAATTGGGGGTATTTATCCCTCATAGCATTTTCAGATTCCCATGTTGCCTCTTCAACCATATGGTTTTTCCACAAAACCTTTAACTTGTGATTTACCTTATTTCGCAAGACTTGCTCTCTTCAATCAATAATCTGGACTGGTTGTTCTTCAAAAGAGAGATTCTCTTCCAACTGAACTACCTCTGGGGTAAAAACATGAGATGGATCTGGCATATACTTTCTCAACATCGAAACATGAAAAACATTGTGTACCTGCGATAAACATGGAGGTAATTCCACTCAGTATGCAACTGATCTAACTTTCTCCAGAATTTCATACGTTCCAATGAACCTCAGACTCAACTTTCCATTCCTAAAAAAAAGCATCACACTTTTCCAATGAGAAACATTGAGAAAGACATGGCCACCTAGCTCATAAGAAATATCCATCCTCCGGTTATCCACATAACTTTTTTGTCTGCTCTGAGCTGTTCTCATGTGCTTCCGAATCAACTAATCTTTCTCTGCCATCTCTTCTACCAATTCTGGTCCCATCAGCTTCCTTTCACCTACTTAATCCCAAAAAGCTGGAGTTCGACAACGCTTTCCATACAATGCCTCAAATGGATCCATCTGTATACATGAATGAAAAATATTATTATACGAAAATTCAACAAAAAAAAGATGTTGGTCCTAACTTCCCTTGTAGTCCATCAAGCAAGCCCGTAACATATCCTCCAAGGTATGAATTGTTTATTCTAACTGCCCATCTGATTGCGAATGAAATGTTGTACAAAAATTTAATTCAGTACCCAATGACTTCTGAAGGCCTTTCCAAAAGTTAAGAGTAAACCTGGGATCACGATCAGATACAATGGATAGAGGAACTCCATGCAATATTACTATCTCTTTAAGATACAACCGAGAAAGTTGATCTAGGGAAAAAGTATCTTGAATAGGAAGGATATAAGAAGATTTAGTCAATCGGTAAACTATAACACAAATTGCATTATTACCTCTAGGTGTCTTCGGCAATCCTACAACGAAGTCCATGGATATATTATCCCATTTCCACTCTGGTACAGGTTAAGGCTGCAACATCCCTTTCGGTAAATGCCGCCCTGCTTTAACCTTATGACAAGTCAAACACTTCACAATAAAATCAGTAATATCTCTTTTCATTCCATCCCACCAGTAATACTCCCGCAGATCTCTGTACATCTTAGTACTGCCTGGATGATCTACAAACGGAGAACTATGAGTTTCAAATAAAAACTCTCCCTTCGGCTGTGAATCACAAGGCACACACAATCTCTTCCCAAATCTCAAAACACAATCATTATCAATGTTGAATTCAGGAAACTTACCCTTCTTAACCAGCTCTTACATTTTCTGCAACTCACTGTCTTGCTTTTGTGCTTGCTTGATTCTATTTGATAGAGAAGCTTTCACTGATACCTGAAACAAAATAGAAGGATTTCATACACAAACAACTTCCATGCCAAAACTATATTTAAAGCGGGTTTTCCATTAAAAGGCGATAAATCGGCATTTTAATGAAAATAATGCTTAAAATTAGATTCATTCTCTTTTTAAGCCTCTAAAATTTATTTGATAAATCTAAATATATTTAACAAACATGTATAATCATATTTTAGTTAGTTTTTTTCATTCCCGCCAATACAATGGCTAGGAGTTAAATACCATTTAAAATAATAATATTATATTATTAGTGTGCAATGTAAGATTCCAAAGAATCCCGTTGTTGTGTATCAGGTATGCTATCGAACATAGCAACCCTTTTAAGCTAAAATTAATATTTGATTCACAAATATTAATAAATAAAAATATCTCTTATTCTGCATTTACCTAGGATGTTACATCCTTCACCCCTTTTTAGAATTGCGTCCTCACAATTTTTATCCACTTATCAAAATAATTGGGGGTATTTATCCCTCATAGCATTTTCAGATTCCCATGTTGCCTCTTCAACCATATGGTTTTTCCACAAAACCTTTAACTTGTGATTTACCTTATTTCGCAACACTTGCTCTCTTCAATCAAGAATCTGGACTGGTTGTTCTTCAAAAGAGAGATTCTCTTCCAACTGAACTACCTCTGGGGTAAAAACATGAGATGGATCTGGCATATACTTTCTCAACATCGAAACATGAAAAACATTGTGTACCTGCGATAAACATGGAGGTAAAGCCACTCTGTATGCAACTGATCTAACATTCTCCAGAATTTCATATGTTCCAATGAACCTCAGACTCATCTTTCCATTCCTAAAAAAACGCATCACACTTTTCCAATGAGAAACTTTGAGAAAGACATGGCCACCTAGCTCAAAAGAAATATCCATCCTCCGGTTATCCACATAACTTTTTTGTCTGCTCTGAGATGTTATCATGTGCTTCCAAATCAACTAATCTTTCTCTGCCATCTCTTCTACCAATTCTGGTCCCATCAGCTTCCTTTCACCTACTTAATCCCAAAAAGCTGGAGTTCGACAACGCTTTCCATACAGTGCCTCAAATGGATCCATCTGTATACATGAATGAAAACTATTATTATACGAAAATTCAACAAAAAAAGATGTTGGTCCTAACTTCCCTGGTAGTCCATCAAGCAAGCCCGTAACATATCCTCCAAGGTCTGAATTGTTTATTCTAACTGCCCATCTGATTGCGAATGAAATGTTGTACAAAAATTTAATTTAGTACCAAATGACTTCTGAAGGCCTTTCCAGAAGTTAAGAGTAAACCTGGGATCATGATCAGATACAATGGATAGAGGAACTCCATGCAATATTACTATCTCTTTAAGATACAATCGAGAAAGTTGATCTAGGGGTAAAGTATCTTGAATAGGAAGGATATAAGAAGATTTATTCAATCGGTAAACTATAACACAAATTGCATTATTACCTCGAGGTGTCTTCGGCAATCCTACAATGAAGTCCATCCAAATATTATCCCATTTCCACTCTGGTACAGGTAAAGGCTGCAACATCCCTTTCGGTAAATGCCGCCCTGCTTTAACCTTCTGAAAAGTCAAACACTTCACAATAAAATCAGTAATATCTCTTTTCACTCCATCCCACCAGTAATCCTCCCGCAGATCTCTGTACATCTTAGTACTGCCTGGATGATCTACAAATGGAGAACTATGAGTTTCAAATAAAAACTCTCCCTTCAGCTGTGAATCATAAGGCACACACAATCTCTTCCCAAATATCAAAACACAGTCATTATCAATGTTGAATTCAGGAAACATACCCTTCTTAACCAGCTCTAACATTTTCTGCAACTCACTGTCTTGCTTTTGTGCTTGCTTTATTCTATTTGATAGAGAAGCTTTCACTGATACCGGAAACAAAACAGAAGGATTTCATACACAAACAACTTCCATGCCAAAGTTCATCAAATCATGAGTTTTCAACTAATGTGATGCATATGCAATTACCTGATCATTTTGCATATAGACACAGCCATGTCCTTTCAATGAAGCATCATTGTAGATACCAAACTCACCATTTCTGGAAGGAAGTACAAAAACTAGGGCATGTACCAATCATCTTTTCAAATCCTGAAAACAATCATCACATTCTTTTGTCCAGATAATCTAAACACCCTTCGGAATTAGTTTAGTCATTGGACTAGATAACCATGAAAAATTTCTAACAAACCTTCGGTAATATCCTTCCAAACCATGGAAGCTACAAAACTCTGTTACATTTGTGGGTCTTGGCCATTGTTCCACATCCTTTGTTTTTTCAGGATCAACATTTATGCATTTTTTTGAAACAATGTGACCAAGGAATGAAATTTTTTTAACCAAAACTCACACTTGCTGAATTTTCCATACAGTTTATTTTATTTTATGGTTTTCAAGATATTCCTTAAATGACTATCATGCTCCGAATTTACTTTTCGAAAACACCAAAATATCATCAATAAACACAACCAAAATTTTTCAACTGAGTCAATTGATCCATCACTGCAACAAACTGTTTAGTTCTAATTCTGACCATCTCAGGATACTGATTTGGAAGGTCATTTCCCTCAGTATGCCTTCCCAAAAAATCTTCTCTGTTTCCTCTACGAAAAACCATTCATAACACTGAAATACCTTAGGTGAAGTAACATGGTAATCTTTAAATACTATATCATTTCAATAATAACATAAATTAAATTATAAATTAACAATTTTCTAACTCCTAAATCTTTCTAAACCGACCTCTGATACCAACTATAACGCCCCAGTCGTAAACATTACTTAACATTGAATTAAATGAATAATTCCCATTGAAGATATTTTTAGGATTATTGTTTTATAGAATTAGATCTTAACTATTACATCTCAAATAAATTCAAAGTAGACACTTCTACTATGTTTCCATAAAATAAAAACTCTTAAAAAGAAACATGTCTAGTTCCATGTTTAATATAGCATGACTTTCCCTTGATCACATCCTTGACACTATTCCACATTAAGTCTTGTGAAAAAAATTTCAAAAAACATGGGGTGAGCATAAAAAATATCAGTAAGGGAAACAAAAATAATGAAATCTGTTAGTTTTTCAAAACAACAAGTAAACCATGTATACTTTTTCAATGTAACACTTTTCACCTTTATGAATTAGTAAAAACTCTTCACTGAATAAATGATCAATACTTACCCATTGGTAACCAAAAGATTACTATAAAACCCATATAAAGAACACATAACATATAAAGGTAACTTGGGACATAAACATACTTAAATGGAATAACCATACGATCAACTTCCACACATATCACTTAATAGAATAGCCATACGGCCGACTTCCATACCCAATGCATTGGAGGATATAACATAACCATCCGTCCTACCACTCGTCATATGGTTTATCACGTAACCACCCGTCAAATGTCCAAGTACCATTATAAAATCATAAGACATAAAACAAATATAATGGAAAGAAAACATTTCCATACTTTGATCACAATATATCACTTAAATATATTGACATAACAAACCCATTATAAAAAAACCCTTTTCAATACCAAAATACATAAAACAGTATATGGTATTTATTTCAAAAAAAAACATTATGGCTTGTTGAGGAAGCCAAAGACCAAATAATACTCGTGGCGACAGAAAAGGTTGTTCTCACCGCGTATGTTAAAAGAAACATTCTTTTTTGTCGTTTTGTAAACTACTTCGTAGAAAAAGATTCCTTTTTTACAAAAGTAAATTTAAAAGGGTTTTATACACCATATAAAAGAAAGTTGTTTATAAAACGAAATATTCCTCAATGAAAGGAGATTGATACGAAGTCCCTTACCTAGTGTGCGACTTGACTTGTTCATTCTTTAATCTCATGAATAATAATCTAAAGTTAATTTCTACTTGCTTAAGAACCACTTTTATGTTTTTTTATTCATTTTATATCACTTTTTACCATGTTATAATCATTATTTAATCATTTATGTTAATAAATTTGATTTTGTCGATATTTGGTACTTTAGTCAAAAATGGACTTCTTATAATTTCATGTTGTTCATGTGGTAAAGAGTTCATTATATCCAGAATGATATTCATGATTTGGGTATCATATATAAAATATATATCCATAATGTACATGTATTTATAATAGTACATAACATTTGGAGGTACGAAATGAAATGCACCGTTCATGGAGACAATAAGTCGTACATATGCATGAACGATACTTTCATATCTATTTATTATTTTAATTGAAATAAAACATAATGATAAGTAGGTATATTATAATTCCATTATAATATCATATACAATATCATTAACTCTATCCTTTATAAATCCCACATAGGGCATTAACGAGTCACATCACTTTGAGGGGGTGGTAGTCCGTACTTCCTCAAATGAGATTATCGTATTAACCCACCATGGAAACCATAATGGTTTGGTATAATTGGGAAGTACATAAGCATAAATAAATCATAAACATAATATATATCATATATAAATACAATTCTATCATAATGGCAACCATGAGAGGCGGTAAGATATAATTGAACAATCATCGTTTCGTGAGGAGTTAGTTTGCCATCCACAGAAACATTATGTTCTTCATCCATTAGATGGAGGTGTGTGTAAGTGTAGCTATAATCCTTATAATAAAAACATAGTAGTATATTAAGTATAATGTTGTTGTTAAAAAAGAAAATAAATAAAAATATTTTAGGGGTTGGAGAAGTAAAATAAAAGAAAACAATTTAAGAGAAATTGTTACCTTTAATTTAGGCAACTTCCTTTGGTTTAAACCAAAGGGACTTCTTATGTGACTTCTTCCTAAATTAAGGCTTCCAGAAGGAGGATAGGGATGTAGGGAGCTTAATTGGGTTGAGTTTGGACGAGACAAGTGGCTATAGAGGTGTGAGGAATTTCATAGAAGTGGACTCTTTTTATAAGGGAGAGGTGGGGCTCTTTAGGAAAGAGTGAAAATATTATTTTATAATATGATGATATTCAGTTTCTAATGATCCAAAAATCATTCTGGTCAAAGATAAGATGACTCATAACCGAAAGAAAATCATCCAATCAGAATTGGACATGTTTTGGATAATATGTTAATCATTATAATCTTATTTAATTAAATCATCTATTAATGAGGTAAATACTGCATCATTATTGTGTCATACATAATTTAATTTATTTGATATCTAAAAAATATTAAAAAAAAACCATGATGTAGGAAACCATTTTATATTTCCAATTAATATTTATAGTCTAACAGATAATATATATAACCCCTTCGAAAAATTAATTTTCTAAAAGAAATCTTCTTTTGTCATTTTTGTCTTTTCTTTAAGTTAATTATTCTAAATTGTCATTATCACACCCAAGTTGCTTAAAGGGGTCCCAAAATCGACCAAAAGATTCTAATGGTCGTAAATGACTCAACCAATAATATTTGGACAAGTGTTAAGGTAATTTTGAATGATTATAATATTCTTTTAACCTTGAATTACCCTATTTATCTTTAACCATGGTAAATAAAAGTCAAAAGTTACTATTCACCAAAAATTATTTTCATCTTAATGAACCAAATTTTTCTTCTTGATAAAAACCATGTATGTCATATTTTGGAAATTAAATTCACAGAAGTGGTAAAATTCCATTTAAAAGAAAAAGTCAGTTTTTTTAACTACCACTAAGTGGTGTCACTATTCATAAAAAATTGAAGTTTTTCCGAAAAATACAAAAAATTCAGCATAAGCTATATTTGATATTCCGAATTAAAAAATGATGTCTATTTTTCCAATTTTAAAACATATAAGTGGAATTAATTAATTTAAAAATTAATTCCCGCTATTAAATTAAATAGCCTGTTTTTATGAAACAATAACCATCAAAAGATTGATAATTGTTTATGTCCAATTTCAAAGTGAAATTAATTCCAATGACCAAATTTGGATTAAATGGTAAAAATATATTTTAATTTCACATTAAAACCAATTAAAAATATAATATATCCATATAAATAAATTATATTAAAAATTACTTTTGAATTAAAATACAATATTTTTCACTATTCATTAAAAAAGTACTTTATCAGAGTAATACCAAAAATATACCCAAAGTAAATTTTTATGTCCCCATTCTAATGAAGGATTTTATTTGGTCAATTTTAATGTATTAATGTAACCAAAACTATATTTAAAGAGGGTTCGCCATTAAAAGGCGATAAATCGCCATTTTAATGAAAATTATGCTTAAAATTAGATTCATTCAATTTCTAAGCCTCTAAATTTTATTTGATAAATGTAAATATATTTAACAAACATGTATAATAATATTTTAGTTAGTTTTGTTCATTCCCTCCAATACAACGGCTAGGAGTTAAATACCGTTTAAAATAATAATATTATATTATTAGTTTGCAACGTAAGATTCTAAAGAAATCCATTGTTTTGTATCAGGTACACTATCAAACATAGAATCACTTTTAAGCTAAAATTAATATTTAATTCAAAAATATTAATAAATATAAAAATATCTTATGCTTCATTTACCTGGGATGTTACATATATAATGAATTTTATGATTTTAAATATCTGGGAAGCTCATATGGTTTGGCTGCATAGTTTGAAAAAATATTCACCCACTATGCACTATCTACTAGACCATAGTGGACCCTCACATGGGAAAAAACATAGTTAAAAAATCATCCAGCAACAATTTTTAATTCACTGGTCATGCTATAGAACCAAAAAATATGGTTTCCCAAACTGGGTGGAAATTGTGCACCTCATAACTAGACTCAAAAATAAATCCACATGGATACCCATGAAAGGCGACATGGTATAAAATAACTGTGTGAAAACCATGAACATGAAAACAAAATCACCAGATAATTAATTATATCAACAATTTTAATCAGGTATCAAACCAAACCATAAACAAAATGATCCAAATCCAAAAAAATAATAAAATAAATTAATTCCAGATTTTGGGTGTGTCAATTTTTATATGAAATCATCTAAATCTGCAAATAGGATTTCTCAATTAAGACTCATAAAAAAATATTGAATACAAAAAATACCATAAATATTCAATAAATAAGGGACTCTCCATAATCATGAATTCAGAATCATATATAAATGCATGATATTTTTATATATTCATGAGAGATAACACTATTTCATATTCCATGAGAGTAATCACCATAATTACACAACCTATTTATGATTTATATTTATAATAATCGTCATGGTAATGATTTCCACCATTCTTATACAATTATTATTGAACATTATTGTTGATTGATCCCCATTTAATAACTAAATTTTTAATCATAATTTACTTCATAATAGAAAAAAAGATAATAATATTATGATTCAAATAAACATTGTAATGTAAATCAAATATGTGAGAGAAAAATAAATTCTAGGTGAATATGTAATCCACATTGAGTAAAAACATAATAAAATTAAATTAATGTCAATCCACACAATTATATTGAAGGATAAAAACATGAAAATACTCCACATGGTTAACTAGTAAGGATATAAAAATATGATTCCCAATAAATTTTTCAATGTAGATTTTGATGCCACTAGGGTTTTTTATTAATCAATTTGATATATATTGTCAAAATACTTCCTATAAATATATTATTTTTTCAAACATTAATTATATTTAGATAATATTATACCACTACAAAATTTATATAAATTTGAATCACTTTAATAAGAATAGTAAATATACAATGAGACCCGTTAATTTTTTACATGGTTCACTTCAATTTAGCAGTGTGTACACATTGGTGGGGATTGTGTGATATACCATTTCACATAAATTTTGATCATTATAATATTAATTATTTTAATGTAGTGAGATAACATTATAATGTAAATGTATTATAGTGTCAATATATATAATTCTATTTAAGTTTCATGTTAATTAAAAATATATAAAATAAATAAATGAATATAAACTAAAAAATATCTATTTTATGGTATTATAATGAGAACCCGAATCTCAAATGTTACATGGATATATACACTCCCCAATATCATAGTCATATATATAGAGTACCATTAACCATAACATCTGAAATATATTAAAATTTCATTATAATAATAAATTAGAAATAGAATGAGATTCTATCATTTTAAACATTTATGTACGTACTTTTATCTTCTAATGTGGGTGGAGATGTCTTTAAGTAAAAAAATATAGTTATATTGTTCTAATCGGGTAGAATTCCAGTATACCACTATATCACAATATATAATATATATTATCACTATTCATCTTAAAACAATATATATTTTAATAATGACATTGAAAATATTTTGAATATAATATAAATAGTAAGAAATTTCATCATAATCCTTCTTCAAATAATGAAACTCCCTGAATCATTAAATGGACGACTACTAATAAAAGATAAAATTATGAATTTTTACTTAATTTTATCAATTGTACATTTTAATTTAATTCATTTGATCACCAATAATAGAGTGGAACACATGTTTTATTCTACTATAATTTCAATAATAAATTTCTATGTCATCTAATTTCTTTATAATGAATAATAAATATGAATTGTATGGAGATTTTTATGGATGAAAATTTATATTCAATATAATATTTTAAAATCCTTGCATACTTCGTCTTGAATTGAATAATTATAATAATGATATCAAGGTATTATATATCAAGATGGTGAAAATTTATCCCAATGTTGTTTTTTCCTAAAAACATTTATTTCATCCAAAATTATTTTATTAAAACTCATAGTGATAATATTAAAATGTTAATCATATGATAAAAAATTTAGAAATTTTAATAATATTTATACAATAATTGAATTGGCATCCATCATTATCCCAAATTTAACATATTTTAGTAAAGGTAATCTAATGATTTCATTTCACTAATATTGGATTACCACATTATATTTACGAAAAAAATTCTAAAAAAATTAAATGTTTTTATGAATATATAAATATATATATCATGTTATAAATGGAAAATAATTATATAAAAATTATTAAATTTTTTCATACATATATTTATAAAAAAATTAATAGATCATATGATCTGAATTATGTAATGATTTTCTACATTTTTTTGAAAACCTTATATATAGTAGTATATTCGTGTTTAATGAGTCTAAACTTGAACTAAAATTTAAATGACATTTGAATATTTTTGTTACATATATCATAATTTCTAAAAATATTTCATCATGTAAATAAAATTTCAAATTCAACTAATTATATTTCAAATATCATATAATTTGTATTCTGATATATTTTGGACTATCATATTGCTGAACTCATAACATCATTCCCAATCATTGAATTATATTCATTATCCATGAGATGGGTAGAATATATAGTTTTATATAAATATTTAATTCAATATTAATCCTAAATGTTTTCTTTTATGAATGAACAAACAACATAACATATGTAAATATGGAGTATAATATGGGTCATATCCAAATATTTACAAATCATTCATTTCATCCTTCACCAAACATTCTATAAGATAACTTCAATGGTCATTAGCGTTGATAAATGATGTTGGGTATATTAAAAACTAATATATAAAACCATATTCCTTTAAATTAAACAATAATATGAATTTTTTCAATAATTGTATATTTTAGAACATTAATAAATCTTTTCTTATCGATCTTATTTCTTCCAATTATAAAATTTATATAATTAACAAAAATTGTCCTTCAAAATCATTCACTACATTTAACACACAAATATAAAGAATAATTCATAATTCAAATAAATACTCATCACTATCCTCCATTAATTTTATTGTTCATAGATGAATTGTAATATTCTATTTTTCATGACCAAAACATGACATGTTTTATATTAAATTCATGTTTTAACATAATCTTCCAAATGTACCCTTCATTATTTTTATTTAAACTCATTAACATAGAATATAATAAATACACCCCTTTTATGATTAAATATAAATAAAAAGAATCAATGTATATGCAACATATATTTTATTTTAATCACTACACACATAGAGCTTGTATATTTGAACTAGATATATTTTATCTATACTACATATGTCATCAATCCACCCTTGACTCATCTCATGCGAAATATTATAAACATTTAATATAATGATTCAATGACTAAAAAATAATTTCTTATAAATTATATATAATAATGTATTGTGGATTTACCGTGATAATCATTCACTTCTGTTACATATTTAAGATTTATTATTTATTTTAATCGATAGGCAATACACAAAGGCATACACTGACCCCCATCTCACTAAGATGGACTTATATTTAAACTTTTTTCTAGTTCTTATTTTATGAGATCCTCTATACCTAACTGATTCTTGATTGAGATATTTTTATATATTTTTAATCACTATTATAACTACTTATTTCATAATTATCACAAATATTTACATAAAATGATCACTAGATGGTTTTTAAATTCATAGAAAATGTTAACCAAATAAATTCAATATAAATTCATATTATATAAGTATTTATTATGAAACTAATATGTTTATTTGAAGTGAATTTTTTTCTCATCATTTTTTTAATTAATGTAGTGTATAAAATTGTTTTTTCAACATTTTAAATTTATTTAATTAATTGGAAAAGTCAAAAAATTAAAAAAAATCAATATACATGATATCACATAATAGATGATTATATTTATGGAACAAAAGACATAAAATAATTATTTATTCATCAATAACATGAAACATTATTATGGATCTTATATTTCATGTTCCAAATATATACTATAGAATATACACATTAAATTGAAAAATAAATTCTATATGGAATTGATGCAATGTTAAAAAAATATACAATTTACTATTAAAATGAATATGTTATACTATATATGAACATATGTTATTTATATTGATTAAAGATGAATTTCAATAAATATTGGAAGGTAATATTATTTTTACTACTTTATATGAAAATAATACTAACATCCAATATGTAGGATATATCATATTATAATATATTGATTTGATTGTATTTACAATATAATCATAAATATAGATGGTTTATTTTCATTTAATCATTCATTGTTTTGTAATAGAGAATGAAAATATTCACAGGTAATAATATTAGTTTTTTGATTTGATAATAAATTTTGTCATTCCACTGAGTGTGTCTCTGTTGGGTGTATATGTTCTATTTTATAGCACAGTTAATGTCACCATATTATTTCATTATTAATTATGGTTCTATTAACCTTTAGATTTTAAATAAAAATAATAATTTACATAATATGAAATACTGTCATACATTTCATATGTGTTGTAATTATATTTTAATATATATTTTTAAAATTTGAATCTGCATTTGTGGTTTATAGTGTTTTCTCCACTACAAATAAAATTCCAATAATAATATAGACATTTTGAATTCATTAGAATTTCATTTAGATTAAAAAATTATTATGTTATTTTGTGGGTTTTATAAATTAGTTGATTAATTTTTATAAGGATAAATATATTTTTGTTTTCAACGATATAATATTTTTTAGATTGTGTTTAAATAAAGAGACTATAAAATTCTAATGTAAAAAATTTTAGACCTAATTTCCTCCGTTAGGAATATTGCATCATGTAAAAGTATCATCGACATATTAATTTCAATTACTTTCTTTCCATTATGTATCTAAATTTAAAATATTTTTTTGGATCCTTTAGAAGTCATATTGGATGTATCATGGGTGGTGACTAGTTTTTATTATTATATATGAATATTTCAACTAGTTTATTTTTACTATATGAGATTAATTTAAAAGGTTTAAACTATTATGTATCAAATGAGTGATCTAATAAAAAAAAATTATTCATGGTTATAAATAAAAAAATTCATTTAAATTATAAGTGTGTAATGAAGAAAATGACTAAATACATTATTCATTTTGAATAATTTAATTTACCTCCCTTTTCCCATCAGCTAGCGAAAAGATGATGTTCAGGCTTACCCTTGGGTGACAAATTGAAGGCTCCAATGGATGAAAAAACATGATAAATATTGGATCAAAATTTAGGGTATCATTTTCAAATTTTAATATTTTCATCCAACAATAAAATAAATAATCCAAAAAAATCTAATTAATGTATGATGAAAAATAAAAGTCAAAAAAAAGAAATCAAATAACCATATCAATTTTCAAAAGGAAACTAGAATTCATAATTGAAGGAAAAAAAGGAAGATTAAAAAACAATTATACCATACTAGTGTCAACCTAGAAACTCCCAAGGTAATCCAAGGTCCAACCTGATATTCAATGACTTCTTTATCAAAAAGAATTACTATATTAATGATATAACATGAAATTGCATCTGTCTCTATAGATGAAATATGCAAATGTAATATATTTCCCTCGAAGGCAGAGAGTCTAAACTCTATAAGATTTCCCCATTGAATTTAGAATTCACTACGATTAGTCAATACCTCTTAGTAATACCATATTTAATAATATTAATAATATTTAAAAACAAATTTTAAAAAATACAAAATTGGATTTTTTGAAATAATAAAAGAGAAAGCCATTAAAAAATATATACAATCATCCGGCATAATGATTATCACAACACCACATAAAAACCATGAATTCCCATGTGATATTTCCAAACTCATATATATTCTATCATAAATCTACGAAGTCATCATAAGGTAACAAAATCAATGAACCTCTATGAAACACACCACTTCTATAGTGTCATGACTAATGAAATTGATCCCACGTGAACCATGATTACCAAATTCATTGTCAAATAATTCAATATAAATCCTTCCATTCATTATATAATTTCAATAATAAATATCTGGGAATTATAATATTCTTATCCATTATAAAATCATATTATTAAATTTAAAATTAAATAATAATTTCCAATAGCTAAACACATTTTTAATTTTGAAAACCCATCTATAATGTGGTTACCATCAAGGATCAAATGATGGTTTCAATATCAATTAATATAAATCCTTTAAAAAAAGATAAAAATCAATGTAATATATTATGTGTTATTTTTAGAGAATCAATGTATGTCATACACATTGGTGGAATTTAATAATGAAAAAATAAAACATAAATATCTAATCACAAACTACCTCCCCCTAACTACATCCAAAACAATTTATTATAAAAAATCATGATTCTTTAATTTTTTGATAATTCAATTTATCTATAGATCCATGAAATATTAAAATCACTAATATATGATGTACATAGAATAATTTGAAACTTCCATTGAATTTTGTCCTCTAAAACATTTTGATTATTCAATAGATCAATCTGAGATAAAAGGACATCATATATAATGTCTTAGATATTTTATTAATTTTAGTTATGGGAGCATTTGTGTAAAATTGAGATCCTGAAAGAGATAATTTGGATTATATCCACATTTTATATAGGGCCACTTATACACCTCATGGTTAGGTCAAATGAATTTGAGACCATGTAGCGAACATGAAAGGTTAAAGACTTAATAAAACCCCTAAACTAGATAACACACATAGTTAGACAATTACAAAAACAAGTATACTTATCCCCTATTTATAGACATGAATTATTTCCCATCAACATCCAAATGATATTCCAAATTACATCAACCACAATGTGGATCTACTTCCTATCCCACAACATGACAAACAATGTTGTGGATGGGGTTTAGAGTTTTATCTAATGGTGCTCCAACCCCACACCTCTAAATAAGATTCATAATCATGAAAAACCACTCCAACCCTCAATAATTAGAACATGATCATTATACATACAAAAAATATAAAAAAATGGTTTTGTATAGCAATCGGGATTTTATCTAGTCCCCCAACATTATTCTTTCAGTCATCAAAATGTAGAAATCACATTTTCTCCTTGATGATTTTAGGGCATTACTCCACCAATTCTCTTACAGTCACTGACATTTCTTCCTCAATCCGAACATGTTTACCAAAAATCAAAAATTTATTGATGATTTTTCATTAAAATATATTCTTATTTCATCCCCCATTGCATATCATCAAATGAATCGAAAGAAAATCTATCTGAAGGTCAATGTGTCCCATCAAATGAAGTGGTTATTATTATGATTGTATATCATTAATTATGAATCATGAAACAGTTTGTTCACCCATCTGATCCATTTGTGAATTTCATGATATTATTGCTCCGCATGTTTTTCTTGTTTCTAATAAGGTCATATATATCAAATATAAGACATTCCCTACTTACCAAAAATGTTATTCCCAATCAATGTAGATATTTTCATGAACACAATTTAACTCTCCTAAAAATAAAATGAAAAAAATTATGATATAATTATTAATTAAGATGAATATGAGCCATCCCCATTACCTTTTTTATCAACAGATTCAAATATAATGTTCCATATATAGGGAAGTGTCTAATTAATGAATACTCACTTATTTCCCATCTTAAATTTGAATAATGAAAATGATTCATGTACACTAAATCAAATGGAGACATATGTATCAATGGATGATAAATATTATTGTATTAGAACACCTCTAACGATATATTACCATCCAATAATTCCTAAATATCTAATACAAAATTTCAATGCATGCCCAAAAACTTTTGGAATATATGTTCAAATGATATATCTATTTGAGGATGATAACCCGTACTCAAATTCAACTATGTTCGAGGTTCATGGTGTATGTATCTCATTAAAAATACATAAAACATGGATATTTGATCTATATAATCAAGACAAGGACATTGTGAATTATTATAATTTTTCAAATGTATAATTTAGAAATGTATTCCACATTATTTTATTCACAAATGGGAATGAAATTATCCTACGTCATGTTTGATCCACAACACCCATATTCCATTGTGTATTCTTATAACTCTTTGTAAAAAATTTACAAAATCCATGGATATTTAATCATATTTATACTATGGAATTTTTCAAAAAAAATCTTAATTCCATATGGACATTGTTGCTCAACCATGATAAACTAATAGGCGAGGCATCAGAAAGAAAACTATGTAATATATAATTTATTTCTATTTTAAAAATTTTCTTTTAAGGAATTATACATTTTATGAATCCTAGGGTGAACATCACATATCAAATAGTGGTTGGAACTAATATTTTGTACCAGAAAAGACAAATATTTTACCATCCTATTTGTAACCAATATTACTAAAAACAATCTACATTGAAACCATAAATAGACACCCAACCATTGTTTTTTGACCACATAGTAATACTATCAGTATCATATATGTCAGATTATGTAACATTATTATCTAAATTATGAAACAAAATGAAATAAAAATACAACTCTATCATTTTTTGGGAATTTTGGAATAATTATTTCTATAAATGATATTATTTTATGCTATTTTGAACACTCCATTGAAAAATTAGAAAATTTCTACCTTCTCAATGTATCCTCCACTGATTTTCCATTACATGGATTATATAATATGCCAAATTCAAACATCTATAGAAACTCTATCCATATACTACACATTAAATTTTAATATCCTTGTATGATTTTTAAAAAAATATTCTGATTTTAAACACAATAAATTTCAATATAAAAAAAAGATGACAGGTCTTCGATGCATGCACCACAACAACTAAATCCAAATTCTATGTTGGTTAGTTATTCACAAGTAATAATAAATGTCATAAACTATAAATAAAAAAACAAATTATATCCTGATAACACATCCCAAAAAACATCATAATGCATCAAAATATTATTCACAACATTTTACTGTCATTATAAGAATGAATATAGATGGTAGTTTAATTATAAATGTGTGTTTATTAAATAATTTCTATAAATTTTCATTTCATTTTAATGGAACTCCATTCATCATCAATGAATTCGTTGGTGATTCCAAACTTGAAAACCCACATAAAAATATGTTTATTTATTCTAGGAAAAGGAAACTATTTGTATCAAAAACATTATACTATTGGTAAAAATAAATATTTTCTTTCAGCATTTACAAATGTATAGAATATATGATTTCATCAATGTCATGGACTTGAAAAAGTACCACATTTTTAAAAAAAAATATCCACTAATAACATACAATACAAATGTTCTTCATACATGATACCCCAAAATATTTCAATGTGTTTCTAATGATTCACTTATTAAATAATACTAAATTATATCATAAACAAAAACCAATACAAATGAATGTAGATATCGCTGAAATATTCAATTCATTAACACCACCAAGACTGTTGGTGAATTTTTTGTGAAATATGAATTACATTATCTTCATAATCTCTATATATACTTATAAAAAAATATTTTTGTAATATTTTACCATCTAAACTACAATTTTTGAAATCACAAACATATATAAATTTTAGATAACCACTAAAAACTCATCAGTTGATTAAATAGATCATTAATGAATGGAATATGATTTTAATTAATTATCATAACATGGTAAATCATATGATAATAATCAAAAAGTCTAAAAGTAAAATTTTATTATTATATAAAAAACTATTTTTCTCATTGATATGTACGTTGATGAATAATCCTATTAATATCAAATTATTGAAACTAAATGTTTAATTCACTTAACTTATTTGTTTAATATTATATGATGGAAGGGACATAGGACTATTCCCAAATATGATATCAATAAAAAGACCTAATTCTATTTTGTGTGGAATTCGATATAAATATTTTAGGAAAATTTCATTAAACTGGTCAAATATAGATTTAATATTAACATTAAAAATTTCATCCACATATTTCGTTTTATGTGCATCTAAATGATATGTCATGGTTTAAAATAGTGGTTCCAAAAGTTCAAGATTTCAAACCATTACACCCTAATATCATCTAAATAGATGTGTTATCCATTTAATGGATTGGGAGTAACCATCCAGGAATAAAAGATGATGTCATATATTAAAAATATCTGCCAATCCATACCCAAAATTATTTCAAATAAGTCCAGGTTACGAAATTATTTATCCCAAATAAATTCATCCCCATTGATTATAACATTTTATTTTCATATAATGTCTTGACATAACCTTTGGAGAAGTAGTTATTTTGTGTTAAGGATAGATAGAAAAATAACAGCATTAAAAAAATTGTTACCAACAACATGAGAAGAAATAAACATGTAAGATATTGTAATATAAAATAATTCAATAATAATGATTGGATTTAAAATAATCATACCTTTCAATATTAATGGACTAGATTGATAATGTTTGACCATTTTCCATAATCATCAGATATTAAAAATAAATATATATTTCTCTTCATTTCATTTTATTAGGTTGAACTCGTTTATATTTCTAGGGGTTTAAAGAATCACATTGGATTACTTTATTCTGATGATCATATTTATTATTTTTCAGTCATCCTGCCGAATCATACAATGAATGTGAAGCCATTGATATATATCTAAAACCCTACCAAATGGAATTGGGACAATAACTCTGGTTATTTCATACCCCTAGGAAATAGTGACATAATCAAACTGGTACGATAAATTTTCTTTCCATATAACCCAAAAATCCATGATAAATAAAAACATGATTACTCATTGGTAAAGGAAAAAATAAATCAACCCCCTGTGATGATTTTGATATATACCACTTCCCTAGGAATATATGTCCCTCCTATAATTTTCTCAAGCACTTCAGTTCCCACTTATTCCCATATGAATAAACTAGCTCCCTCAAATCATGTTTCTTATGATTTCTATTTATAACACATTCTATCTATTTAGTATTTATGAATAATACCTAATATATATAATGGAAGTCATTTAATGAATTTCTAGTTTCAAACATAAAAATTTTTCATTGCATTGAGGAATAATTTTTAACCACAAACTACAAATTATAGACTAAATTGATACATTTTTTCACAATACCTATAATTTATATTTCCTCTCTCTTAAAATAGAAAAATTAAATATTTCATTACAATTAGAAAATTTGAGGAGAGGGTTGTTCATTGAATTATTCTTCAATGTCTACAAATGAAAATCATTGATAATATTTAGCATAAAATTATATGTCCCATAACTAACTTGAATTATCATCCATAATAGATGTTTTCAATGGACTATTTATCTCTTATAATTTCCAATGGAAATAAATTTTTATATTTATCATATAAAACTAGAATTCTAGTTTATTTAGTTGGGAATCCCCTTGAAATATTGGTTGTGTATATTTTTTTAACTATCCCATGTGGTATTATTTATATGTTTCATCATCAATATTACACTAATAAATGGTATATAAATACTTGAAAATTTATTTAACTATATATGGGTTCACATGTCGCATTGGTGCAAGCACAGATTTAGTAGTCATCACTAGTTGGTTTCAACAATTCTTACCTGGTTATATTCACAATAACTAGAATAAAAATCTTTTTTATATAACTCATTTCAAACATTAAGTCTTATTAATTTAAATTTTACACATTTACAAATATAATAAAAGGTTCATCATCAATTTGGACTTTATAAATAGAAAAACAGTTTATTAGATCAATGCACCCATAATTTTCAATTCTTCTATTCTCTCATATTGAAAAATCTCAATTATCTAAATTTCATAATGTTTTTTGATCAAAATGATCAAGGAATTACTATTATTAATCATTAATTTAAATGAATTTCATGGAACTATAATATGTTAAACACGTGATGATTAGTTGACAACTCGCCTAAATGGTTCCAGAAACACTCATGTTCTGAAACTCTATTGGAATGTGAAGTTAAACATAGTGAATTTGGTTATGCCTTTTTATGCTCTAAATTTCATGTTCTGAAAATGATATCTCCATTATAGAATCAATTATATAAAATAAATCTATTTCAAAATCCACGATAAAATAAAACATACAAAATTCCCTATATCATGTACTGAACAATGATAATACAGTTTTTTTAGAAAGTATTATTTGTAATGACCATGAAAAATTCCATATTCAAAATCCCCCACATTAGCAATAGGAAATGGATGTGGAAGTTGAGTCACAAGGACATAAGGTAAATCCCAATGACACAAGTTTATATAAATAAATTCTAAAGTCCCTATTAACACTTGGGGATTATTTTCTCATTACATGATAAAAATACAAGTGATAATGAATGTGAATAAAATATCTATATGATGCATGTTTATAATTTACAAATGAGAACATGAAAAATAGACAACCATGTTATTTTAAAATTGGAATCCAAAATACTTAATCAATGGAATCCAAAAGGACCAATAAAACATTAGGAAAATAATGTGACATCAACCTAGGTACTCTAAAAATCCTCTAATCTCCAACATGATAATCCATTCTGAAATTATCAAGATACATCACTAAATAACCTTGATAACATTATTTTTTATATTTCTAAACATATAACATATGAAAAAGTTCAATTCTTACTATGAATGGGGTGAGTCTAAAATCAATAATATTACCATAGCAACTTCGCAACTCATGCCAGAGGGACACATATTGTTATCACATTTATAATAAATAATTAATGAAATTTAAAAGGATTATATATCAAATAAAAAAAAATTCCCACGTAATTAAATAAAAAAATAATTTATACCAATTATATATTTATTTCGAATAAAAATTACAAAATATCTATTCACACACACACATAATGAATTCCATGGTTATATATTAATATCCATGAATGTTCCTCATAGATCTCCCAAGCCAATAGAAGGTAAACAATACCAGGTTCTCCAAGGGCATGAACCCATTTCACTTGGTAACATAAAATGAAAATAAATATACTAAAAACATATTTTCCAAATTTAATGTCGTCCCATTCCTCATAAATCCATTAATTATTTAAAAAAATACATAATAATTTTCTAATATTCATAACGTAATCCATATTATTAAAATCATTATTTTAAAAAAATTATTCAAAAATATTTCAAAAAAACATAAAATATTATAAATTAAAAATACATCTGTAATGTGCAACCAATCATTAATAATATAAGTTTTTAAAATTATTTTTAAATATTTAGTTTAATAATATAACGGTTGAAATGTATTTTCAAATAATATAATCCTTTGATATATTTACTTAGAAAAAATAATTTATTCTAATCTCTGATGTATCACATTACCAAATACATATTATGTTTCTCATGAATTTCATGAGTTCATATATTTTTAATTAATCAACTATATTATACACTATAACCACAAAATATTAATAAAAATCATCACTAATAGTTATTATATTTGTGAAATTGTACTTATGAAGGAATTGGTTTGTTCGAGAGTTTGTTTGATATTCAAAAAAATAAACAATATAAAAATTATAATAATAATAAATCAATTTTAATGTTTTTTAGAGTATCCATTGTAGGATTAATAAGTTACATCTTTATTTGAATAGAATCTATAGTATCACGAAATGCCGTTATGTACTCTACCTCTTCTCAAAATACCACTATGATGGATTCACTAAATAAATTCTATAATACATAGAAACTCTTGAGGGAAAACAATAAACTAAATTTACAGATTCTAATTTCATTAATTTTTTTGGTAACTCTCATAAATGTTACCCCTAAAATATTGTTCAATATCACCTTTAAAATATAATATATACCTACATGATCATAATTACAAAGTGATATTCATTATGAAAAATTATTTACTCTCAAAATAATGAAATCAATATCATCTATTTAACTCATTGTATAAGGGAAAATGGGATGAGTACAGAAAATGTAATTTATGTTCGATAATATATTTGATTGATAATGAATATTAAACATGTGACTTTATTCTATATGAAAATTATGTCCTTGAATCTATATCGTACTCATGTTAAAAAGATGTATTTAAATTCACATTTTTATTGTAGTCCTTAAGAGATAACCTTACATATTTAGATATTTTTTTTAATAAACCCATAATATTCTATCATATCTATCTCTATTATAATTCATTTCACATATATATCCTTCATAACACATATAATTCATTGAAATGTATTTACACAATGATACTGTTATAAAATGAAATTTTCAGACTAAATTAATGTTGAGTATATTTTCTAAACTAAAACATTATAAATAAAATAACATTCCCACTAATGTGGGTGTATAAAAAGGTCTTATGTGCATTCATTATGAAATAAAAATATATCAAAACATCACCAAACATAATGGTATAACTCTTAAAAGATTTATATGATATATAAATGGTCTTATAAAATATACACTAGGAGATGCATTATGAAATTAGAAACATTCATGATGTGTCCTATACATGTCCTTAATTTAATTATAAATGAGGGAAGAAATATTGTAATACATATTATATAAATTATAATCAATATTTATTTTTAATAAAAAAAATATACATATTTTTATTTTTCTTCAATTCCAATGAATGTGTATCTACATAATAAAAATAATGTTTTTCATTGTATCATTTTTCATAAAATTAGATTTTTATAGGTATACCATCTATTATCAAACTCAGTTTTCATTCATAAAACCCACTTACACAAATTATATATCACACATGTTTTTCCATCTACCCAATTTCATATATTTGTACTATATACAAAAATAATATCAAATATCATTAACTAAAATTAATTATATGAAAGAACAAATGATTTCAATTTATTAAGAACATAGATTACCTATATAACAAACAATAATGGTCATTTTAGGTTATTATTTTACATGATTTTCTTATACATCCATAACATTTTAAAACAAGAATAAAATTCATCTTAAGAATCATTCATACTTATTAGAAATGAACGTCTCAATTTTTATCTTTTCACTCAACATAAACATTTAAATATGATCATTCTCATGAAATAACCTATTTAAAATTCTAAAATTTATATTATTAGAACATAAATTTAAAAAAAAAATTAATTTGTTTTTCAAATAAAAATGTGTTCCAATCATTTAAATAAATGTTATAATATTGACATTTTATAAATATATCACAACCCAAAATTATCACAATGGGAAAATATAGGCCATGCATATTTCATTTTTATATGATGCTATTTTGAATTGAATTGATGGATGATTGTTTACTATCAATGAAAAAGACTCAATTTAGTTTCTCCAAACTGATATAAATTATCCCATTGGAAACAAATTATTCATCAAATTAAATCTATATGAATAATTATTCCTATCTAATGCATATTAACATTGTGGAATTATATGATGAGTGATTTTTCCTACTATTATAGAGTCTCTCAAATTGTTGGAAACATATATACACGTTTTTTCACATCCTAGAATATATTAAGAAATATGAATAATTTTTCATTCATTTTTATGGAAATAAGTAATAAAATATTTTAAATTTACAAGGATTTGAACCTTTTTTCACATAGGAATACATTTTTGTATCATTTAAATTCAAAATTAAAGTTACAAAACAATACACATACTATATAATTTGGTATTAATTATTATAAATATAACAAGATGTATTATATCAAATAATTCATTATCCCCATCCTATTATCCAATTATTTTTTTACTATCTGTTATGAAAAACAATTCAAATATTTTATTATTGAATGATTTTCTTAACTTGTCACATAGAGACCATTTTGGGACTACACCAAGATTTCCTCTGATAGGTTAGGTTCTTGTGACTAGCTCTTAGTAGGAATATCTCATAAAATGGGAGGTAATTTTTTTTGTACTTCTATACATACACACAACTCCAAGACAAAGGTACTAGAATGTCAATTGGCAGGGAATCTATGCATGATGGTCATTATGTGTAACAGAACTAATGTGGAACAGAAAGAGATATAAAAGCTATAGTACTGGGATAGTATACAATACCACCAGAAGAACTTCATAACACTTGTAAAAATCCAATTACCTAAAGCACATCCACCTAAATTCCTACCTAAAGTGTAGGTTGTGGTTCGCTACCTCTAGGCATAGGAGTACGCCTCGTCTGTCTGATCACACAGAGCACCATCTTCTCCAAGTCCTCCATGGACATCAACAAAGGGTGGATCATCTACATAAGACACATCATGTGTGAGAAAAACCCATCCAGTGGTGACAAAAGCAATACTCAGTAGGACCCCTAGAAACAACAAAGGTAAAACAAAAGTGTAAAACCAACTGAAATGTAGTGTCTGATCGACACAGTTATATGACCATACATATTCAAAGAGCATAAAAATATATTAATTTTAGACACAAAGAATATAAGGTTCGAACCACATATCCACCATTAAGATTCTCATCATATGTTTGAGTAGAAACACATGAATCTAAAAGATCACATTCCATGAGCTCATCCATCCTCGATGGATCATCTGTGAGTTGTAAAATCCAATAGAAACAAATCTACTATCCCAAATCATATATCTGAGAGAATGTTCTTCATCGGGAACATTTTATTATTTCTATATTTAGTGACCAATACTAGGGGATATATAATAGCTTTCTTTCACCCAATGCAATAATAAGGAACCCCATTAGGAGAGGATCTCCCTCTCCACTTTACGAAAAATTGGGATCCTTGTTCATAAAAATTTCATGACTCATCTGTCAGTCCTATAAAGACTTACCGGCACCACTATCCACTGAGGGAGAATTATCTCTTTTCTGGGCACCGTTTTCATCATGTGTATGGTGCCAGTCCTCGATACTATGTATGTAGCCGATGGAGCTCCTCCTATAATTAATGACCCCAACCCTCCTCAGTAGGAGAGTACTACTCAGTGACAAGAGACCATACTCTTTGATTCTACAGGGGAGTAACAACTCCCTCATTTCACATGGGGAGGACCTACCCCTGGGAACCATATAGGAGTAATGACTCATATCATAGAGTACATGTTCCATACCTAGTAGGGGAGTACCTAATCTATTAGATAATGTCTGGATGGACCATTCCTTGTAACAACAACAGAGTACTGATTCCTTTAATAGATGGCCCATAACCCACACATTAGGGGAGTACCAACACTTTATATGATAGAGGTGGACAAATTGCACCCTAGTCATATTAGTGTGTACCGACTCCATATATAGCAGACCTTCTCTCATTTCCCATTATTGTGTAACTACTATACATTCACGAACATCTCCAGGAACATAGACCCTAATCCATCAGAGGAGTTACACCCTATGAGGAAGATAACCAATGTAAATGAACCCTCTCTTATGACCATGCGAGTTCCATCATTATGAAATATGATGATTCCCTATTATGCATGCTTGTACATGATGGAAATATGTCTCAAACCATTAGAAAATCATAAAACGTTCAAAAATACTAATTGGATTGTCTCAAAAGGGTTGTCTTCTTAAAAGGGCTCGAATACCATAGACGAGTCATCCAACATGGACTTTATTTGAGAATTATGGACGTTTGAATGAAAAGTCGTTTGGTAGGGTATGAGTCTTCTCAAAGACAGTCTCAATTAACTGAAATGGGACAATACCAAGCTAGAACCCATCATATTTGACGTAGCCCATTGGGCCCGCCCTGGACCATTTCGGCCTGATCCGGCCTAATGCCAGCTCGGCCGGCACGCCTCTGCTCAACCTACTGGCTTCAGCCTAGCCCGCATCAAAGTGGGTCGATGAGACTCACCTATGATACAGAAACTGACGACCTTCCGCCCTTGGTGAAATGTTGTCTTCCATTGTTCGCTACCAGATCAGCAAGCCAACCACATTGAACCACTGGACTATGTCAAAACTGGTTCTATAGCTATGGAGGCACACCACCTATGCTACTTGGAACGTGAATTCTGCAACTGCACACCTCCACATTCGTCTGGCATGTAACTGCTGCTGCATGTTTCTTACACTTAATACCAGCACCTGCACACCATTGGGTTTTTTGCGGGCCACCATGTTCGCTCCAGTGGTCATTTTTCAATTCAGAAGTAATTTCAGATCCTTTGGGAGACCCTCATATCTGTTGTGGGATCATAATTTTTTCTTTAATCGTTCCTATATAAATCGATCAATAAATGGTATATCTCGCACCGCTTCGAGACACAGGTCATAATCTTCACCACACTACCTTCATGCCTTGTCTGTCTATGATCCACAATAGAGGATCGTTTCATCGTAAGATGAATGGGTAATGATCATTCATTCATATCCCTGAAAAGAAAGAAGAATTTGTGTGGATTAAATGGTGTGGAAATTCCATCCAAAAATTTGAGGAACGAACCTCCTCTATCATTCATCACAATTTTATGCTACTACCATTAGAAGGATCAATAATGTTTTGGGGAAAATAAGAACCCAATTTCCCCAAAATATCCCATAGTTAAGAACCTCCTACAAATGATAGAACTGTGGGTCAACAGATTCATGTGTTAATCCACGTTCGATGATTAAATCCATGGTCGGGAAAATATATAATTTAAATATTGACCCCTATTAGGATAAAAAGTATGATCAATAGTGGGATTTTTCATCGATAGTGATTTGTCTACAGAAGCGTTTGATCCGACGCAAAAGGCAGAATAACTCATAGAGAAGGGGGAAGGGGTTAATATCCTTAGATATCATCTCTTTTCATTCATCATTCATCAATAATGATCATCCATAGATTCAGAGAATTTATCCAACTTCAATGAATTACCCTTGCTTAAAACATTAAAAGAGGTAATTTCATTCTCTAACATCTATGTTGAAGCATTGTTACAAAGATTCATTTATGATGCTGAGTAATGAGATTTAGTTTCTCAACATTACTACAATACTGTGATGATTTTCCACTCCTTAATGGTGATGAAAACAAAAAATAAAAAAACTTAGGTTATCTTATTTTTCTTCCAAAAAAAACAAAAAACTCATTTTTTTGGTCGACCCTCGCTGGTTGATGTTAAGACATTTCTGGAAAATCCTGATGTTTCATGATGATCATGGCCATAAAATTTTGTATAAGAAAAAAGTATTCCTTTTTATAAAAACACACTCTATTGTTTATTCAAATGTTCTTTAAATTATTTCGAAGATTATCTTTTTCCCCCAACCTACACCAGTCAAGGATAAGACCTTCTTAAGGAGAATATCACATTATGAATGTATTGGTGGTGTCATATTTTAGTTGATGCTTCCATTTGTCAGTAATTTGGATAAAAATATAATATTAATTTTATATTAATTATTTTATTTTCGGTTACATCCCAAAAACCAACATTCATAGCCATCCCGTTTCGACCGATGTTAATCTCTTCTTAAGGGATGCATACACTCTCAAACTCAACAGTACTCTACGATTCCAATATGAGTTACATATTATGATTTATAAATTTTTTAAAATAAAATTACATTATTCAATTATTTTATTTATGTATAAAATCTAATTTCCATTATTGACCCACGCTGGCCAATTTTAGGCTCTTCCTAAGAAAATCATACCCTCATGAGCTCATGTGCGTTCTCATTTTTTCAATCTGTGTCACCCTTCATGAGTTATAAGAATTAAAATAATAAAATGATTTTGTTTACTTATTTTAATTACTGATATTTCATTAAATATTTTTTTCAAGGAGGCCCACATCGACTAAACCCAAGACGCTCTTAGGATAGGCATGCCATCATGAATGCAACTGTGAAATGAGATTCAGATCTGGGCACCTGTTTGAGTGTTATTCCACATTTTCAGGATAACAAATCATGTACACTTTATAAATCATAACATTTTTCGTTTGATCATTATAGAAACAAAAATAATTGGAATCACATTCCATATCAGTACCTGGTTATGGAATATTCCAATTTAATTTTAAAAAAAACTAATCCATGGAATTCTAGTGTAATATATTACTCCCAATTTTGGGATTTATGTTCTCATAATCCAAAACAAGGGTAATCATACAAACGGGGTACTAAGAACGAATCTGAGCCTCCCACTACCACCTACTCCAATGGATATCCAAATGCTACCAAAAAACATAGCAATGTAATCGACAAACAATGAAGGATTCTCCCCATCTGGTCCTATATGTCCACTACAAACTCAACGACTATACCCATACCAAATCATTATATCCCTCTTTGAGTAAGGACCCATTGGAATTTGTCCCCCCCCCCCCCCCACTTCGAACTCTAAGGGTCTTATTCACCTATTATCAACAAAATATATTCAGATCTATGTTGTCTTTATCCACTCTCGGATGACCTACTCCTTCTCAGTTATAGAATGTACCATCAATGGACTCATGAGTGCTGACTTTCATGGGTCTGTCTAGCATAATAATGACGTTCAAGGATTCCCATATAGTAACATGAATGGTTCCATACCAATTACCACATGCAGTTGTCCTCACCCATGTTCTCCAGCTCCCCATGCCCGGTGCAGACCACATGTCACTCTTCCCACTCCACTAATATTCCCTTCATATTAGGGAACTTTTGCTCCAAGAGATGTATCTGCCAAGGAGTCTCATCAGCTTGCACCCTATTAGTTGAACAGTGGGATAGAAAATCTCTAGTAAGATTCCCCTGACCATTGCAACCATAACATGACCTCTCATTTGGGGATATGTCCATCAGCGCTGCTCCTGCAACACAGTCCCACACGTCTGAGATCAGGCAAGGGTAGGCCCCCTACACCATAATCTCATCACCTATCTTCTTCCAACTCATATATATGACTCTACATTGTTCCCTACACTATTTCTAACATCTATTTATTCCTCATCCAAAAAACTATCGACCATTAGGGATCACTCCACCACCCCATAATAGGTAGGAATATTCAGTGGAACTACCAACACACTGATCTTTCACTATAATACCTGCTCGATGTTTCCGCCTCTTAAAAAATTTTCATGTACCATGGGTAGGGAGTAGAAAAAAAAAATTTCTCGCATATTTTAATTTATATTATATTTTGAAAATATCTCCAAATTTGATCTTTCAATGATGTGAGGGAAATTTTGAGATATAAATAGTTAATATCACATTTTCACTTCATTAAAAGGATAATATATTACAATATCATAGAAATTATTATTTTTCATTTATTTATCCAGAATATTGATCTCATTTTTTTCAAATTTAGTCAATATTTGTTGTAGAATTATCCTCAAAATGAAATATAAATGGATATAATTTAATAGAAAAATTGTTTTAGAGTAAAAAATATCAGTACAGTAATAAATATTCCTCTAAAACAATCCAATATTTATTCAACATAGCATAATATAGATTCCACCACACATTAATCCAAATAGATCATTCATTATTAACATCTAGAGTAGGTTGGATAGAGAAAAATGGGTTTTAATGTGGAAAAATAATACCACATTTAAGATAGTATGTTATATCAAAGTAAATTTATTAGGATGGAAACCATAATAATGAATTCTCTTCATAATGAAGGAATTAATAATAATGTCATAACTCGATCATTTTCAATATTTTTTAGAACATTTCATACAACTTTTGATATAAAATTATCAAATTTTAGTTCAACGACTATGCCTCATTATCTTAAGAAATGATATGCATTTAAAAATTATTTCAATAATATTCATATGATTTAAAATAAGGTGATATCAAACAATTTTGGGAATTAATTAAAGGAATTTCCTCACAAAATTAGGGGTTTTATTTTTGAATTTACTCAAATACATTACAATAGAGAAATGTTCATTTATACTTAAATTTAAATTATATTTCATGGATGAAATAATTCACTTCTTTGAAAATGGGGTAAAATTTTTATAATGGATTTAATTTTTATTTTAATGCTTTTCAAATTTAAGAATCTATCAAAATAAATACACTCATAATATTAATAAAACAATGAAATAAAGAACAAAAAATCTGAAATATAATCACATAAAATCTTAAAGAATAAAAATATATTCCTATCCACCTCAACTATATACGAAAAATATATTTTCTATAGACTATATATTTTCAAATTCATTATATAATAATATACATAATGAAAAAATTACACATCAAATATGACATGTTTGGAGGGACATTGCATACTATTTTGTTTTATATAGCTTCATGAATGTTATCTTTCACTTTCAATGGATCATGGATACTACAAAAAAAAAGTCAATGTATTCCAATATATTTTGAAATATTATTCATTATTTTAAAAATTTATGATGATGAAACCAATAGAAAGTAAATGAGTATCATAGAATGTTTTGACCTGTTTTAGATAAAATGTACAATGAAACATATTAAAAAATATCCATGTGTACATTATAACTTTCATTTAACCCATTATTAATGTTTAGTCCTAAATTAATATCTATGGATTTAACCTTCTATAATATCAATCCAAAATCTCCATTTTTCTATTCTATCCAACTCCTAAAAAATAAAATTTAATTTCTACTTGAATACTAATTTATTCAGGAAGTTTTAACAACTAAAAAGTCAATTTTTTGAAGCACAAAGGAAATTTGAAAATTACATTCATAATAAAATTTAAATGGTGACCAAAAATATTATAATTAAAAATAGTTATATATCACCATATAGAAATATCAATTATTGAAAACATATAATTTCTATTTGGGTGATCAATTATTCTCAAAAAAACAATTTGATTTCACTATTTGAACATTTAATAATTATTTGTTTTTTGGTTATAGGGAATAGTAAACCTATAATAGGATACATATATAAATAAAATATATTTTAATATCTTCATATAGAAGACAATTCAAATATTTTTGATTCGAATAATTGAAAGAAAATTTAAAAAAAAATTCACTTTAAAAAATTGATATTTGATCTTAGTTCTAGAAGCACATCAAAACGTATGAATTGTTGTTACCGATTTTCTTTCCTCCTAAAAAATTATTCCATATAGTTAGTATTTTTTTCAATTTAGAAAAACTAATAGAAATATAGTAAAATATGGGGAATTAAAATATAATTATGTTATTCATAACAGTTATATATTTTCCCATATGTTCTCCATATATTAAGCTCTGAGAAAAACTGAAATAAATAAATCATTATAATTTGTGACAAATATCTTTATTATTCGATCCGAGACAACATACCAAAACTTAGGCTCATCCCAAGTGTATATTCCAAAATCAATAACATTCAATGAAATTATTTTCCCTGATGAAAAATGGGGATCACCATTAGAATAAATGAGTTTCAATAAAATATACCCATGTTCTCACTATATAAGCATAAAAAAAATTTATTTGAAGACTTGTCATTAACGTGTTGCATGATATAATATATATCGTAAATAATATTTTGAAAAATGGATTTAATGATACGAAATATGATTTTTAATTCCATTATTATCCTTTATTTCATTATCAAACACTTTTAAAAATATGATCCATCTCAGCTACCAATATTATAAAATGAGTTTTTATTAAAAAAATTCAGAATAGTCATTCAGAAACATAAATTTAGATCCTATAAAGATTAATCTAAAGATAATTAATAGAAATTAAATATTTATAATATTCATCTCAAAAAAATATATAAATATACATAAAATTTTAAATTTATAGTGTCATAATCTATGAAATTAGATTTATTATCTACTTTTAAACGTCAAACTACTACAATTAAATAATCAAGGGAATCTAGAATCAACTAAATGGCATGTTACATTTAGGTGGGTGGATATTGGATATAGATATAAACATTCAGTTTACAACCATAATATCATATATAAATCACTCATTAATGAAATATAAAGTAATTTTTAAAATTAATATCTGTATTGAATTTTTTTTCATTCATATTTACATATTATATAAAAAACAATATAAAATAAATTGTATTATATATATAGCATTCCATGGAAATGGGTGTGATGATATTTATCAAACTGGGATTGATCAACTAGAATTATATATTTTTACATTATATAGACATTTATAATTACCCAATAAAATGTGAATTAAATTTTATCATAATTTAGAAAAATATAATTGTAAATTCAGGATTCAATTTTTCAAATTTCTCTCAGATTAGGATCCATAAATAAGGAAATAATCCCTAATAAAATTCATATATCATTCCAGATACATTTTCATAATAGTTATGATACATATTTTAAACTTTTCTCCACGAATTAAAAAAAACATAAGGTAGTCTTTAATGAGAAAATGAATAAAAAGAACAATGGAATGTGGGATTCTATAAAAAATGTAATATTACGATAAAAGAGTCTAGAGACCCATCAAACAATTAATATTCTGTTTTTCTAAAAAAATAAATCAATAACATAGTCATCAAATGGAATGAAAAAGTTTCCTTTCTTATTGACAATGATTTTTTCTCTAAATAATGCATTCAATAAATTTATTTCCCAATATTACAAGAATTCTAACTGTAAATTAATTCATTGAATACTAAATAAACACTTTTTAGGGACAACATTGATGTTATACTCCAATTTTATATAAGATATAATAAATTATTCCCAATCATATTAATGTGTATAACCAATCACATTATAACCACTAACAGTGTTACGTGTAATCTCTATTAATGTTTCATTAATGTTTCATTGTTATTTTAAAACAAAATGATATAGACCAATAAATATGGTTTTACTACAATCATGCCAATTTGATTCAATGTTAATATCTATTTTCAGGATCTATGGATTATTATGTGTTTTCCCTTGATATTATGACTTTTTTTAGACTTGGGTGTATCAAATCATTCATTCTCACAAATGTTGGAATATTTTAGGATTTTTGTAACTAGTTTAAAATCTATTATTACTTATTATTTTCCATTTTGTAAATGGAAGTTCATGTTCTTCATCCGCATAAATATCAGGTCCAAGTTAATATACACGATATATATTCCGAAATTCATATTAGGTTCAATGGGTAATTTGTCAGATTATTACAAATTTTTTGATAATTAGTATATAAAAAATTATCCTGATACTCAATGTTATAGATTTATCTTCAAATTTTAGCTATAATAAATATTTCATGTTTTTTTAACATAGATAATTAATAATTTATTCCATCACACTAAAAAAGTGTAAAAAAACATCTATTTTATACCTAAATTTTATTAAATTAGTTTCAAATCAAGTAAAATCCGAATGTTCAAAACTAAAAATATTTATATTCAATATTTTTTTCAAAATATTTCTCTCATATATGTATGGAAATCAATAAATAAATAAAAAAATTATTTTTATATTACAAAAATGAAAACATGTAAAATCAAGAAAACATATATGTGCAAGATGAAGTTATCTTATTTACATGAGTGGATAAAATCTTATCACAAAAATATTTATTGTACAAAAAATTTACTATAATAAATTATTTCATTGTAAATTTAAACAAAAATGGATCTATTGTGGACACTATTGATTGCATTGAGAGTTTAAAAAATGTTTCTCGTATAAAATATTTGAATTGATAATGAATCAACCATGATCATTACAAAAAAATTAATTAAAAATGGTAAAATATGGAATTAAACTATTATAAATACATTTTTAATAACAACAAAATGTTTTTTATGATATAGTTATTTATTTAGATATCATTTCTAGTATGTTTTAAATTTTTAATATGAATTTTTTAGTAGATTGAATATGCAATTAAATTATCATAATATTACATAACATATAAGTCAACATTGAACTCTGATTATCAAATCGATCAAGAAATTGTAAATTTCCTTTGATCATTTGATTTCAAAAGCATGGAATGCTGCATCATGGGGGGAAAATTCATTCAAATTGGAATATTTCAAATCCAATTTTTCCAAAGAACACATGTCTTTTGATAAATATTCATTCAATTTTTTACATTATCATGGAACCAAATTTTTAAATTAATATTTCTATATTTTTCAAAATTTTATTTTCTTATTCGACGACACCCGAAATCATTATTATGGTTGTACACTGAGGATTAAGTAATGGGGTTTTATATTCATATTCAATAATAAGACAAATTTTTTTGGGAGAAAATTTATTTTCATTCCTCTCTTATATTTATTTTCATATTAATAAAATCCACAATTTTATAAATTGTTTTCATGTTGATGTAATATTTAGAATATTCTATGTGTTACATCTCAGTTTATAAATAATTACTAAGACGTAATGTTGGTTATTTTTTTGGTATCTTGAAAACATGTTTGGGTATAAGTAATCAATTTGAGTAATTAGTTTTGGGTTGTACCATTTATTATTACACATAAGTCACACTGAATAGACATTTTACATCTCTTTATCTTTGGTATTCATATATGGTTTTAAAGGTAATCAGTCTCTAATATGAATTTTTATTCTAAATATACCATTATCTAGATATTTCATTTAGTTAATGATAGTAATAATTAAATAAATTTATTTCCTCATAGATTCATGTTTTTTTCATAGTGATTCCTGTTATTCAATAAAAAATATTTTTTATACATAAAATTATATTAATTAATAGTTTATGTCTCTTGAGTTTATAGAGTAAGTAGGAATTCATTCTCTGTTGATGAATTATTTTTTCATTTATGTGACATGGTTTTTAGAAAAAAATGATTTTCCTTGAAAAAAATCATCTCGGATGTTCAGGTTTTCTAAATCAATATTGAGGATAGTAATTCAATTTTACAGATTAAATGGATATTTTATGTTGGGATGCGAAGGATCTATTTGGAGAGAAAATATTTTAGTTTTTAGAAACATCATGAATTTTTTAGAAATTATTCATCAATATAGTCTTTAAATGAACAAATTATAAAACAAAATATATTAGAAAACATGTTTTAATGTTTATAATTGGATTAATATGTTTTTTGAAGGAATAAATAATCTCACAAATTTTTTTAGATCACATATTTTAATCATAATTATGTTTTTTTATTTTGAAATATGCTGATATATTTGTTGGATTTAATATATTAAATTCATCTTGTTGAAAATTTTTCTAATTTGGGAAATTTTTCACAATTATTATCCTATAACCATTTTTATCTACTATGTATTCTCCATTATTATAATTAATATAATTAATAATTGGAAGAATTAATCCTACAAAAA
The DNA here is from genome assembly GCA_963277665.1 of Viscum album. Lineage (NCBI taxonomy): Eukaryota > Viridiplantae > Streptophyta > Magnoliopsida > Santalales > Viscaceae > Viscum > Viscum album. The sequence goes on along the minus strand of OY728121.1, from coordinate 741,599,248 downwards.
AATTAATAATTATATATTATTCACACATCTGATGGTGGGGAAATAAAAAATATTAATTCTTAGTTTTAATTAATGGTTTCTCCTTTATTTCCCCAAATAAATAATAATAATTTATAGTAGAATTAGTAATTCATACATGTAATAATTATTCAACGAAATGTATTATTCATATAATTAGTGATTATAATCTATGTTGAGTGTGAATAAAAGAACCACTACATAACCAAATAAATAAAATAAAATGAAAAGGTATTGGTTTGGAATAATTTTTCATGAATTATAGAACGAGAAGATTAATATAAACAAAACGTAAAAGATATATTTAATAATACATTGTTATTTTTGGAGTTCACTATTGTATGGTTTGTATATTTATTAATTTTTTATTTTGAAATGACATGGTCTAAAACATTTTATGTGTTATGTAATATTTATATTTTGGGTTTTTCATTTTTATATTTCTGAGTTGATTATGTGTTTTAATTTTGTTATAGTTATAACAAAATATTTATTTATCCCATCATTTTTAGTGTTTTAATTATTTTAAAAACCATACATTCAAATCATGGAGTGATGATTTTAATAATGATAAGATTGATCTTATTGGTTATTGGTTTGAAGATCATTGAAGGGTAACCATGAAATTGTTTTGAAGTGTTAAAATAATTATATGTTAAGGGTGTGTCTCGGAATGTTAGGAAGGTCAAATCATGTTTCCATGGTTTTTATTGTTATGTTAATGATTTGGGAAATCATTAAAAATAAACATACATGTTAATATATATTATGTATTCTTGAATAATTCAATAATGACTCAAACATTTAACTTTATTATGACCCCAAAATGTCCCATTTACCATATAGGTGTTCCCTATCATAGATTTGGATAGATGATGAAATTTCTATATTTATTCTAAAGATGACCACAATTTCTATCTCTCATGAAAACATAAAAATTGTGGAATTGATCCTTGAAATTGAGGATTTTAAATAACATTTATTTTATTTCTTCCATGGATCATGGGACAACATTCTATAATAATTATTTTTAAATTGTAGATATCTAAAAAATTACATCATTGAATTACAAAAGAGAATATATTTAATCATGGAAGTTTCTGTTAAAATCTTAAAAAAATGAATTTAAGCCATTAGTATATTTAATTTTTAATTATAATAATAATATTCTTTTTAACTCTTATATGTATGGGAAAAATTTTATTGACATTAATTTGTATAATTAATATAATTAACAGGGAATAAAATCAAAAAATAATGTTTTAAATTCTAAAATAATTCATTGATATTATTGTGTCATTAATTGTTCACATATTTTAAATGATATAATTGTAAATTTTGAAGTACATAAAAATTTATTTCGAAATTTTTAATTTGATATATTATTTTAAGATGGAAAATAAAATTTATTTTTCCATTTGACATGGCTTTTGTTGGCATTGTCCCTGATAATTTATAAAATATTTTTTTCAAAAATTATGACATTTCTTGATTTCATATTTAACTTGATACCACTAAAAAAATGTGATTAAATATTTTATATTAACAATTTTAATGATATTTAATAATTAAAAGCACTTTTTTAATAAATTTTCTTATATTTAAATTTAAAAATTAAATCTAATAACACATAATGTTTGTAAAGTCCATTTCTCAAAAAAATTGTTTTCCATTATATTAATTTTATATTAATTTAAAATATTAAATTATAATTTTTATAATAATAATTTTTAATAATAAAATGAATTTAATAATTAATATTTTCAAAATTATCCTATGATGAATTTTCATGACAATTTATAAATTATTGTTTTAGTAAAATATTGAAAAATACATTTTCAACCAAAAAATAACTTTTATTACATTTTTAAGACATATATTATCATATAAATTTTAATATTATCATATATCTATTTGAGTAACGTTAAATATTTTAGAATAATAATTTAATGATATAAATCAACTCTTCACTATTTGTTTATACAAGTAAACATTTCTATAAAATATGTTTCCATTAATTAAATTTTTTATACTTATGATGGAATTTTTTGTGTATTTCATGAAAGACTAATGGTTTTAAATTTTTCCTAATATACCAATTTATACCACTAATTTAAATTATAATGATAAATATATTTTATATAATAAGTTCCATCTCAAAACATATTTTCCCAAATAACAGTTTAAATGTGTTATATGATCTATTGTTAAAATAAAAATATCAAACCAATCAAAATTTTAGGAGATAAAATATTTTTCATAATAGAAACCATAATATTAAAATTTTGTAATATAGTCACTTTAATTTGGTTCAGTAAAATTAATTGTTCATGTCGAAGAATTTTAAAATAGTAAAAATAAAATAAAAATTTTAAATATAATATTCCATGGTGTTAAATTTATATAAATGTATAAAAAACATTTACCTATGTTTTTGATGGAAAAGTTTCTCTAGAAAATATCCATCCATACATTATTTTAAACCTTTTGATTCGTTGAAATATTAATATTGTCATGTACTTATTGAAATCAAATTACTGAATATATCATTTCCATTCTCATCATGTATCCAATTCTATCAATTTATTGACATCATGGTACACATATCAATTTAAAAATAATTTTCCTAATCTTAAACAAAACTGTCCCAAGGATCCTTTATAATTATCATGGTCCTATAGTATCAATTACTTATCATATGGCCTCTATTTCCAGGAATATTTCATTATGATTTCTTATATTCCATGTTTAATTATTTCTAAATCCTTATTATATTCTTCCCTATAAGTATTTTATAATCATTTTCAATTAATAATAATTTCATAAATATATTATTATTATTATAAATTGTAGTTATAATATTATTTTACTCACCATCATTCTATCATCTACATTCAATATGATAAATAAAACAATAATGATTATTATTATGAGCAGACTATAGGCTCCAAAAATTAATGAGGTTCATCATCTAACACTTCAAATAATTATTACTAGAGTTGTGTAATTTTATATATAATATTATTATTAGTTCAAAATTAAAATTATGTACTACTAGTTTTTTATATTTCACCATTAAATCATATTCATGTTGAAATGAATTTGATATTCATGTGTATATGCATACTATGGACACTATAAACAATGAATTTTCTATTTAAAAACCAAAACATCTATAATTTTAGAATAATTTATGTAATAAAGATAAATTATAATTATGAAATATTTATTTTTGTGTAAAATTATTATTGAATATTTCTAAAAATATGTAAATAATCGTTAAATCATTCTTTCATACTATCAATTGGTAACGTTCTACCACCCAAATTAATATTTTTATAATTTCAATATAATGATTGATTAATGAATTTTAGATAATGAAAATATCATTTTATAATAATGTGTTTGACAATTTTATAAAATTATTGAAATGAATTTTTATAATACAATATATTTTTTAATATATAAACATTCGATTGTTAAAAGCACCAAAAAAAAGTTCACCACATTTTAGTTTTTCATGAACCCTAATATTTTCATTCAAGTAATGAAATGGTAGTCGACCAATAACTGAACATAAATTGTAATAAATTTTTTACAAAATCGTATTTATCAACATTTAAATGAGGAAAAACAATCTGCAATTTCACCATAAACTCTCTCAATAAAAAATTAAAAAAAACTAAAATTAAATGATTAAAACAAAATATAATTACATAATATATTTTTGATATATTGATTTGAATATTATTCATAAATATAAAATAATTTTTTAATATACATATTTTTTTATATTTTATTGTTCATTGATACAATGATTTTAAAATTTTTTCCCAAGAAGGATTTAACGTAAGTGGGTTTTCATGACACAATATCACTTTTGTGAGATTATAATTACATTACAAGTTTAATTTTGTCAAATAGAATTAATCTAATACATGTTAATTAAATAATTTTCCACTATATTTTAAATGTGAAATTTTTAATTCAAATAATTAGAATCATGAATTTATTTCGCACAATTATATTGTTGATGTGGTTGTTTCGATACTCAATAACAATGGTTTCTCATCCGGGTAAAAGTTTTCAATATACCATAATATATCTCATTTATATTTGGATGTATACGTATATTTATGTCATATGAACCCCATCTTTCCAATAGCCTATTTTAAAATTTTAATTACATTTATACATTTTAAGATGGAGGATTCAAAAAATGTATTTTAAAATATTCTCAATGTGTTATTATTTATTATATAGTTTATCATCCACTCTAAATTTTACACAAAGAATCATCTATTACATGTACGTATAAATTGACATGTAAAATATATTTTATGCTTTCTATCTATATATATTCATATTCATTCTAAATATTCTATTACATATTTCAACATTGTTTTCCAAATGATTTATTGACTTAATAATTTTTAATATAGAAGTAATTTTTTTATATGTTTCATATTTTTAAGATCTATTTTGTAATGACCTAGACCAGTCTGGTCTAGCCAGTGGAAAACATCTTGTACTGGTGGTGTTCTTGGTGGTCAATGGCAGTTATTTCAACAAATTTCAGAAATTTCATCTTTTTTGAATAGTTTTTTTATAATGTTGAGTCATCCAATGGGGACATGAAATGGCGTCTCAAGTGTAGTGGCTCACCTAGTAGTATATCAGTGAATGATGACTCACAGAATGGTGACTCACTGAACGTTAGCTCAGTGAATGGACACTCATCAAAGGGTGAGTCGTCCAACGGTGAGTCATCCAATAGAGACTCATCCAATAATGAGTAACCCAATAGGTAATCATTCAATGGTTAATCATCCAAAGAATACAGTTATATTGGGGAATCTTCAAACATTGAGTCATACAATAGTGACTCGTCCAATTTTGACTCAGCCAATAGTGAGTCATTCAATGGTGAATCATCAAATGGTGAGTCATAAACAGTGTTTCTTGTTTCATATGGTTTTTCCACATTGAAATTATCTTTGATGTAAAATTTATTCAAAAACAATTTAAGGTATTTCTATTATATTCAAATCCCATAAATCAAATTTAAATTTTCCTGTGGGTCTGGGTGATTACTCAGTCAAAACACATAATCTTGAATAGATAGTCCGTTAATGGAAAATATATTCCATATCAAAATATATTATTTTTTTAATATTTTATAGATGTCGAGATAATATATTTGTTAATATTTCTTCTGATTTTCCATTAGTACTGGTATACCAGAGTTCATCCTTATATAAGAGTTATATGATCAAACTACAATCCTTGGATCGTGATTCTGTTGTAATTTTCCTAATTCATCCACTCCCCCAAATTTAGTCCAACTAGGAAGTGTCGACCCACATTTGATATAATTTCTGTTATACATCTATTATTTTTTCTTATTAAATGTTTTTTCTCTGATTTCAACTTTCCATGTGATGGAATGTGATATAAATGAATCTAATAACGCTCTCCCGCATGTTGGTTGGTGTCGTTGTGTCATGACTTCCTCAGGTAGATACAATGTTTGAGGGATAGGTGATTTTTTTCCATTATTCATTCATGTTATCATGCTAAAATGATGATGACCGTTTTATGAGGGTGATTAAATTCTTATATATTTTCCAATTTTTAATCATTTATCTTGAATGATATAGTCATTTAGATAATTATGAACTACATATAATAAATATTCTGAATGGATTATTGAATCTCTATTGATCACATAGTGATGTTGTTTCATTATACCAAAATAATTATTTACCAATTATATTTCTAGATTTTTTGATATATATGCCTTCCTATAATTATAATTTCTCTCTTGATGGAAATTGCTAATGAATGTAATTCATGAATTAGTTTTTTATTTTTTGGAAAATAGTTTAATGGGGTATGTTAAAGAAATCTGTTTGTCGTTGTTATTTTCTTATAATAAAATGGAAGAAGATATGAAATTTCAAATTAATTTTTTGTTGTTCCTAAATAATTTTTATTCATGTTGACGAGTTTTTTAAATGTAAGATAAATAAATTTTTGATAGCTTGATAATTTGGTTTCTTGAGATTCAATTGTAAGAACCTGTGATAATGAAATAGTATGTTCAAAATTTAATAGGAATCGATTTTCTGAATAAAATATACTTCCATTGTCGGCACTGTGTTTCCAACTTGTTATAAAGGCCATGTGAAATGTTCATTCTATCCATGAGATCACATTGTGTATGAAGTATGGGTTCCATTTTTAGGTCCAAATCCATTTATCAATGATTTTTTTTACTTATTGTGATGTGAAGTGAGCATGGTATTCTTGATCATGGACGGATGTTTTGGTATGTGGGGGTAGGGATGCCTAGTGTTTGTGGTAGCAACTAACACCTAAAGTGGAATGATGTATTGGTTTATGCGTGTGGATGTTGGGGGGGGGGGGGACAGATGATAATATTGAACATGTTGATGTTGATATTTCCTTTTGTTATGAAAGTCAATTGATTGTTGAATCTGTAATTGGTTTTTCAAATTTACATTTTACACTACATGAGGAATATTTTTTTTCTTAGGCACGTCCATATTGTTTATTAAAACTGAAACCTTAAAGATTTTGTTCCTTGGGGGTATTTTCCCAAACGTCTTTGTGGGAGGATGGATGGATGACTACCCCATTTGACTACACATTATTCTCATGGCTGTTACTTATTATTATATTAATGGTGCTTAGATATCGCTATATATTTGTGTATATATATTTTTTGACTTCAGCTTATTTCACAAAAATTTATTCTAGATATTTTTTCCTATGGAATACTATATGTGTAATGTTAATAGGTTATGATAGCTTCAATATCCTTACATTGGGTATGGATTGTAATGGTTTGTGTTATAATACCAGATGTATGATATGTGATATATGAGATATGTTGGATCATGGATACTACGTGGTTACATTTTCATATGTTTAAGTAGTTTTTGTGTTGCAAGAGGAGCATTATTGAGGTTTATCAAATGTTTCATTGAGCAAGCTTTTTTTGGATGGATATTGATTTTATGTGAGACATTGGGGAAAACTGTGAAACTAGTAGGGAAGCTATACCAATGTCCACATGATATTGTTTATTACATCATATTCTCATTTATGTGATAATTAATGAGGGGATCCATGGTAATAATGGAAACATAGTTTATCAAATTAGTTGATGAGTTAGTTTCACTTGTTGTTCACTTTTCATTAGTATGTATTCATTATTTTTGCACTAGATTCTCAAGGGATGAACCTAATGAGTATACTATAATACTCACCTTATGTTAGATAAACTATTTTTAGGGCAGTTGGTGAAGTATGGAGATCAAAATGTTTACTAATTACTCATGGTTTTGCAAGAGCTGTATGGGATTTATGGCCACTACTATTTTAGATTCTTTTGATACATGTAGTTATCAAATTTATTTGTAGTAATACCTATCTGAAATTACATATTTGTACATGGGGTTATTTTACATTGTTTACTAAGTAGGATTTTGTTGATTCCTTTCTTATATCCCCATTTTCTATCTGTTTTATTAGAGGGTAAATCCTCTAATATTTGTCATTAGTATACCCTTAGTGAAATTCACTAACTCGTGGACTATAGGAGGCCATAATTTGGTGTCATTATATTTATTGAAATATTTTCATCAAAGGGGTAGAAATATAGTGGGGAGGCGGTTGTGAAGGAGTTGTATCTGAGGACTCGTTGAGTGATTGGATGGAGTTTGGAGATATTCATGGTGAGGTTTCATGGGTTGGTAGGGAAATAGTGTGAGACAAAATTAGAAATTGGTGTAAACAATAGAGACAGTCTAAGGCACATGAATTTATTACATTGGTGACATTATTAATTTACAATTATGTATACAATGTAATTTTAATGTGTTGATACGTTTTTCATAGTAGATTCCTCCTAAAAGATAATGTCGCATTCTTCTTCGCACCAGTGTCTGAATGCGTAAATCTTGGGATATGATAACCTAAAATAAATACATAAAAAATTCAATAATGTCAATGTCTTCCATATTCTAGTTATAGGAGCACTAACTATTTTTCCTTTTTCATGTAGTTCACTAGGTCGACGTACTTATCTGATTCATGTAGAAGTTGTCTAGTAGGTTGCACATGCAAAACACAACAAAATAGGGGATAAGGATGAAAAATCATATAAAAAACACTCTACGAGTTTTAGCACTATAGTTTGCAGAAATATGAGGGATCTATATCAGATGTTTTCATAGAATACAGGTTAGAATATTTTATTATATCATTCTATTAAATTCATTTATAGAAATATAATTAGGTATCATTGGTTTTGAGGATTATGTGTGTGGTAGAGTGGAATCAGAGGTTCATGTTCCTCATGGAGAAAGTGGATTCAATAGTCTCATTGGAAATTTTATGACACCATTTCAGGTTGATATTTATTCTCTGACTGTGAAGGATGATAGTTGTGATGAGCTTATTAAAGTTCAGCAGTGATGCTCCAATGTGTGAGTGTTAGGATCCATTTTAGGAACATTCTCTATTATGTTTCAGAACTATCTATAGATTATAATGGAAATTTACAGAATTTCAAGGAGGAATTACATCCAGAGATCTCCCACTAAGTAATCCCATTTATGATGATCACATGTCTCAAGGTTTTGGTGAAGGAATAGGTTAAAGAGAGGTTGTTATACTAATCCATATTGTTAAGAGTGGGGGGCACCTAGATTATTTACGATGTAGAGATGTGCTCATGGGTTCTCATTAATCTAGGAAGAAGATTTTTTGATCTGTCAGGGGTATGTAATAGCTCCCTTTATCACATATTTCTATGGGAGGTGTTTCTCAAGACAATTCCAAGGGATTAGGTGAATTTTTTGGTAGAGTATGAGGTTATCTGCGATGAGAGTGGCTGAAAATTCTGAGTAGACTATGTTTGTTGGGGTTCCACTACATGTTCCTCTATTGTGGAATTTCTAGAAGAGGTGGTAGTAGAATTGTGAATCATCTTGGGATTGGTAGAGAGAATATTTTCAATCCCATGGATAGCCTAGGGACTCTCCCCACCATCATAGTGTAGTGTGAATGCAAATATTTGGATGATTTTAGGTCATAGAGGTCATGGTATAGATCATGGTTGGTTTTATGTGTAAGGGATGCCTATGATAGGCGAGTTAGTTTTCATTAGAGATACCATATAATTTTTTTATTCATGGTTTCCTATAATGTTTGATTCAAGAATGATACAATCCATCATATAACTGACACATTTCCATGCCTTAGTGCTATAGGTGGAGAGGCTTCCAGGGCCCTGGAAATTGATTACGCTAGTTGGAGTTCGAGCTGACATGATTGAATAATGTGGAGACTATGAGATAGTAATGGGATATCAATGATAATGAAATAATTTCATGTATTTATATATAATACTATCTGATTTCATCCTCAGTCGGGATTACTTTTACTCAGTGTAAGATATTATGGATCGCTTCTAGAGGATGGTGGTTTTATTTGAGGCTGCTGGAGAGCCACCATTGTTTAATGGATTTTGAGACCCTTGGATGGCTATGAGTCATGTTTCATCCTTAACATACACTATGGTATAGATGATTATGAGTTCATGATAGGATCATAAGTTGTCATTTTCTAGGGTCTTTATATAGTACCATGATGTATTTCTATATGAGTTTGAAGAAAAACCCCAATGATGGGAGATCGAGTTTAGGATTGATCAATAGAAAAGGAATCTCATATCTAGATGTCTCCATATGTGATGGAACATTACTATAATTGAGGGATATGCATGCAGTTCATTGGCCCAATTTAGTATGACTTTACTCAGCTAAGTATATCAGCATGGGGTGAACATGTTTTGTTCGTGAAAAAAGATGATGGAATTCTGTCATTGTGTATCGATTACCATCGCACAAACAAGGTGATAGTGATGAAACAATATCATCTTCCATGGATTGGTGAATTATTAGATTAACAGTAGGATATATGTTGGTTTTAAAAAATTCAATTTACAGTCATAATATATCATCAAATATTGGTAAAAGGTTATGATATCTCGATGGCTACATTCATTTGCCTTCATGTGCATTATGAGTTTTTTGTGACATCTTATGGTGTGACAAATGTTGTAGCTGGGTAAATGGGGTTGATGCATATTATTTTCTTGGAAATCCTAGATAGGTTAATGGTGGTTTTCATCAATAACATTCCTATGTAATCCACATCCATTGAGAAAAATTCCGGACAACTGGGTGATGTTTTTAGGGTTATTCGCCCTAATATTTTGTTTGGGATGTTGTCTAAGTGTGATTATTAGATAAAAAATTACATTTCATTTGGCTTGTTGTACCCTATTAGGATGTATCTATGGATATATAATATATAGATGTAGTTGTGTCATGGGTATCTCCAATGAAATATGTAGAATGATTCCTTTGTATTAAAGGCTACTACGAGATGTTTGGTTTTCTATTTTTCTCTTTTCTAAATCCTGTAACAGCATTGAAAAAAATGAATTACGTGTTCATGATGGACTCATTAGTTTCATGCATTTTTTCATATATAATGGATAATTCATTTATTGCTCTAGTTCATTGTCTTCTAGTAAAAGGAGTTATGTTTTATATTTAATTTGATGTGATGCATCATGGGTTATGCTATGTTCTGATGCAACATATATCCACTATATTTATGGTTATCATTAGTTATGTCCCTACAAACATAACTATTCAAACAAAATTCTCATGTTATTATAAGTGGTGTTTTCCATAATGTTGTAGTCAAATTTCTTACTAGGAGAGCGTCTTGTTGTTTTCAATGATAATAAAGTCTTGACATATGTTTTCTCCCAACGTGACAAGAAATTGTGAGAGCCTCAGAGGATTGAGTTCATAAATGATTACAACAATGAAATTTCATATACCATTGTAAAGGGGAATATTGTATCTAATTCTCTAAATAGGACATCACATAGTGATGACGTTCATGAATCAGGTGATTCATAGAAAGTGATGGAATAAATTTCAATACAACACTAGGATATGGGAGATGTTGTAGGAAGATGTTTTCTTTTTTAGATGATGGTAAAATCATATGTAGATAAATATAAGGAGGAATTCCAGTTGTGGAAACATGAGTTGAAGGATTGGAGGGATCAATTTTTGGTTGTGAGGCCCAATATGGGTTGTCTGAGGATAAAAAATAATCAGTGTTGTTTCAAGGAGGGATTATAATTCCATTTGAGATGTTTGATAGGCTTATCATAGAGTTCCATAGTTCACCCATAAAGCTACATGTATGAATTAAAAATATGAATTGTGATTTTAGAGGTCAGTTTTGGTGGTCTGGGATGAATCATGCAGTTCTAGAGATTTTGTCTCGATGATGGGTATGACCAATGTTGAAAGACGAACACTGCATTCTCAATGGTTTGCTACAAGTGTTATATGTTCCTCAGTGGATGTGTGATGACATATCAATGGATATTTCCATTAGTTAAACTAAATCATAAGAAGTCAATTAAGATATATGGTTAGTATTAGATCATTTAATGGAATCATCCAATATTATTCGGATCAAAGAGTTGATCATTGTGGAGGATTCATCAAGGTAGTATCGGCAGGAGGTTTTGGGACTCCGTGGAGTTCGGAGGTCGATCATTTCTGATTGAGATCCTTGTATTACCTCTAGTTTTCTAAGAGGTCGCTATTATTCTTCCGAATCTCAACTATGACTTACCACTACATTTTATCTATTGATGGATGGTCAAGTATAGTACAATATCCAAACTCTTAATGACATGCCACACTCTTATGTTCATGATTTTTGAGATTTTTGGATGAGGTACTTGCATTTGGTAGAATTCATGAACTATAATAAATTAATCTCCACCATTATTAGGGGACCAATTGAAGTGTTTTATGTACAAACATGCCATTGTACGTTGTACTGGATTAGAGTTAAAGAGTAATGTATTCTCATGACGTAACTAGTATATAATATGATAAATATGGTTCTTTTTATTCACAAGTAAATTATTGTAGTACAAGATTATTAGAATTAATATACTCATTATATGAGGAGACTACTGAATATTGATGTTGTGGATCACTTGGGATTCAAGTTGACTCCATGTCCGGGAAAGTGATGGTTTGGTCATTTAAATAAGTGGCATCCCTTCATTTGTTTGTTTTTGAAGTGTTGGATTCTGTTGGAGATGTGGCATATCATATAGCACTTCCACCACATATTGACTCGATACATGATGTTTTCCATTTGTTTCATCTCCTTAATTATCATCATGATAAACCTAATGTCATCGATTGGTGTGTGGTCAACTTTTCTAATGACACAGCGCTCAGGGTGGGGCATATAGAGATTTTGGACTATAAGGAGACTGTTTTTTCTAGGCATGTTATGCCCACAATTCGTGTATATTGTTGGAAATTTGTCCCGGAGGATATCACCTAGTAACATGATTCATATATATGCTTACAATAAGGCATTATTTTTTTATGTTTGCCTCATATCAAGTAACATTGTTCAGTTATTGTTTATAGGCTTCTTTATGTTAGTAGATGGATTTCTATTTTTTTTATTTCATTATTTTTAGTGGTATCTACTCCGAGAGAGTGTTTAAGAGCTGGTTCTAGTGGTCACATAGTTTAGCATTTTTCCTTGATGATTCATAAGATCTCTTGTGGTGGAAAAAACATTGAGAGTTATCTCGTAGGGTGTTTAATCAAACATCATATTTTATTTCCTGTCTAGGATTGTTTTGTATTAATGAAGGATATAATAGATTACAATGAATCTGATTTAATGTTCTAGGCCTCAGAGTTCCAATAATTTATGAAAATATGGTGTTTGAGGTGTTTGGGTAGGTGAATCTAACATATTTCCACACTTTTCCAATAAATCTAGTATTTTGAATAGTGTTTTGAGAATGATGAGTAATTCAATGGTGACTCAAAATGATGTCTTGTGAATTATGGCTCACTAAATGGATTCTCACTGAAAGGTGACTCACTAAATTGACAATCATTGAAGGATAACTCACCAAACATTCATTCTTCAATTGGTGGGTTTTCTAACTATGGGTCTTCCAATGGTGAATCGTCCAATGATGAGTCATCCAACGGTCTCTCGTCTAATGATGACTCATCCAATGGTGTTTCATCCTATATTTTTTAACCAATAGTGTCTCTTCCGAGGGTTATTCATCGAATAGTGACTCTTCCAATGGTGACTAAACAAATGATGACTCTTCAATATGTTAGTAATGAGTAGTGTTTATACATTCATATTGTTCCACCACTTTGTAATTAACATTGAAGTAAAAAAGATTTAAATATTTATTTTTTTCGATTTAAGACCAATTAAAATACCATAACACCAATATACATTTTCATATGGGACATGGTTCTTTATTTGGTCATAACATATAATTGTGACCCGATAATCCATTAGTGAAAAATAAAAACCATATCTAAATGGAAACACCATTAATATTTTCTGGAGGTTGAGATAACTTCATCCTTGTATGTTCTCCTTGTTTTTCCATGTTATGATAGACCCATAGTTCATCTTTCCATAGGATTCGTATGATCAAGATGAAATCCTTGGATCTTGTTTCTATTGGAGGTGTTCCTACATCATGAACACCCCCAATTTTAGTGCTACCATGAAGTGTCAACCCATCGTCTATATAAGGTATGTTCTACCACAATTCTTCTAAGTTACACATTTTGTTTCCTCCCAATACACCATTTAATGATGATAAATGGGATCTATATGATTGTAATGGAGATTTATTAGTTTTTTACAGGTGTATGGGGGGTAGGTTAGCATTCTCTAGTAGATTTAGTCATTTAGTGAGAGGTGATTGTGATATTTTATGTTGGAACATACTCATACAATTAATGTATAAAACCATTTGAGGATGGGGATTTAATTATTATCTAAATACTGACGTAAATTCAAATATTTTCCATGATTAGTCCATTTACATCATGATTAAATCATCATAATACATATTTGAACAAGATGAACGAATTGTATTGATCACATAACAAAGTAGGTGAGTTATACCATGATAATGCTATTCCGAATGATTCTCTAGATAGTGTGATAGAAATGAATATATTCCATTACCAGATTTCCCTTGATGGAAATTTATAGTGAATTTAATGATGAAATTATGTGAGAAAAAATTTATAATTGATTAGAGATGAATCTTAAAGAATCTGGTTACTATTTTAATTTGATAATAATCAAATTTTTGCAGATACACATGTTTAACTAAATTGGTCGATGAACCAGAATCATGGTGATTAAATTTGAAAAATGTATTATATGAATTTTAAATTAATTTTTTTATTAATTCGTGATAGCATGATAATCTTGTTTCTTAGGTTACCAATTGTTGGAAAATGTGAAAATGAATCAGTTAATTCAATATAGAATAAGAACTGGTTGTATGAATAAAATATAATTTCCCTATATGGTATGAGTTTTTTATTTTTTTTAATGGACTTGTTCATTTTCTTTGCAGTAGGGAGTGATTTTTGTTTTTTATGGATGCATTTCTTTTTTAGGACCAAGATCCCAATTGATATGTTTATTTCCCGGTACTTTTTATGTGATGCAAACTTGGGATGGATGATACTAGATGATTGTTATAGTAGGTTGGGGTCGGTATTCCCAATCGTTGTGGAAATAGATGTTTCCTATAATGGTGAAATACAATCGATTATCCATGTTGTTTTGGGAAGACACCAGAAATGATAGAACATGTAGATGGTGGGATTATCTGTTGATATGAATATTGGATTTTCCTTGAGTCGATTTTTTGGTTTATATTGGTTATTTCTCCATTGATTGATGCATTTGGTTTTTCCAACAATTATTCCATAATATGCATTGATGTTTATTATATAAAACATGATTTTATTATCTATCTTCATGAGGATGGATGGGTCTACACTCTATCTATTGGGGGAAAACATTTAATGGGAATCCCATCAACATACATTGTAGGGTCCCATGTGTTTGGAAGCTTATAATTTCATCATGTAATACATGGAAATATGGAAGTATGTAAGGTGGTTATGTTTTTAATATATTAATAATTTATTTACCCATGGGGTTAGAGCTTGTTGGGATACAATGTTGAGGTTGTGGTCATGAGAAGCTGTAGAATAGATTTGGTTATTCTTAGTGGTAATGGAAACTTATTGAAATAAGCATGGTAATGGAATGATATGTATAATTAAAAATGAATAACTAATGGTTAATAATAATTAATTAAATGTTAAACTAATGAAAACTATGATAATGTTACTTAATGTAGATCTATAAATGGTTGTATTCTTATAGGATATCTATTCATAGTTGTGGCAGTCGGGTGTCTGATGTACATTAGCAACATTCAAGTCTATGAATGGGTTTACCACCTAGGGTGGTTGTGATATATATTATACCATGTACATTATGTGTTTTTATATGCTACTCAACTCAATTGGTTTGAAAAAATGACACCTAGGGGATTATGTGCCATGTGGTCATTTTTTCAATCTTCATGATGGGAAGATGGATGAATGACTACCCCTTTCACCCCACAGTATTCTCTTGGATGTTATTTGTGTTGGAACACAAATAACATTTTTTCCAATATTTTTATGTACATGTATATAATTGATTATTGTTTTATGACACACACATTCTGGATATATTGTTATGTTTTCTATTATAGGTGTAAAATGTATAGGCATGGATGGATTGACGATATTTACTTAGTATATGGGATATAAGGGTATGAGGTACAATACCTGATATATGACACACACTATGAGAGATGTTTTGTCTCCGGGGAAAAACATGGTTACCTTTTTCTATGTGGACATGGTGGTTGTCTTTCATAATGTGCATGTTGTGGTGCTTTTCTTGGGTGTCTTCAGGGCACCCATTTGTGTGAGATATGGTAATGACATGTGACTTTTGTGAAAAGAAGAAAAATATTTGGGAATTTGTAGTGGGTACCCATGATATTATTTATTAGATTATATTATATTGTATAAAATTAATGGTGACAATATACATGGGGAGGCTAGGAACATAGTATAACTGTTTAGATGATGTGTTAGTTTCAGTTGTTGTTCAATGGATTTTAGCACACATTCATTATTTTTGCACACAAGGCTTTAGGGATGATCCTATAGAGTATACTGTTATACTCAACCTATGTTTAATAAACAATTTTTTTATGTCATTATAAGTAGGTCATAGATTAGGCTTCTTACTAATAGTTTGAGGTTTTTCCATTGTAGTACGAACATTATGGTTACTGACATTTTTCATTCATTTGGTACTTTTAGTTTTCCATTTCAATTGTATTAGTCTATATATGACATTAAATTTTCACACATGGGTTTATTTTACATTGTTTAATGAGATAAAGATGAGTGATGTCTATATTATCTCTATATTTCACATGTTTTCTCTTAGAGGGTAATGCATCTTATCTGTGTGTATATTATACCCTCACTATTATTCAACAACCTGGGGTATACTAGATGCGGGGAATATGTTTCTTTATTTCTCATCGAATTATACTAGTCTAGGGGGGATCAATTTGTGTTTTGGATGTTGTGACTTATTTCAAAAACATAATAATGATTTTTAAAAGCATTATTAAGGAATCTTATTTTCAAAGTATAGGAATGATTATATTATTTATCTCTTATTGAAGAATTTTTTTAATGATTCATTTAGGACTAAAATATTATTTCTTATGAACCCATTCTATTTTTTGGAGGATAATTTTTACATTTTTACGAAGCACAGAAATTTCATTTTGATGATATCATTATTAAAAAATTTAAATCCTTTAAAAAAGAGAAATCATTAGGACACAACCATAATAATTACATATTCTAGTGTTTTTACATGATATTACATTCTTGGATATTTTTAGATTAGAGTTTTAAATAATTAAATCAATAATATATAATCGTAACTCTCAAATTATATTGGGACACGAATAATAAATATCCATTTATTCTACTAATGGAACCCCTTATATAATAACACATAATTTCATTTCATTAAACAGAACAAATATTATAATCATTACTTATTCATTAACATTAACAATTTTAAAACCTATGAAAAATTAATTAAAACATGGTATTAGATAAAAAATAAAATATTGGGGCATAGATAAATTTAATCGTTATTTTAGTGAAAACATGATCACGTTTTAATAAAATTTTATTAAAAATCATTGGAAATCATTGAAAAACATATAGGCTCCTTGTGACAACATTGTCATATAATTCATATATTATAACTTGTAAATCAAATAACCCTTTGGTAAATTTACATCACTAAAGTACACATTTAATTGGAGAGCTATAGTGTGGTTCATACTTCATATATGTTATATGATGTATCTCATTTGTCATGAGTAATAATGGAGATTATATGTTTGTAAAAGATAAATTGATTCTACCAAGGAGCCATAATGGGGCTCAAACCTTCCAATATAACATAAAATAACAAAATATTGAATGAAAACAATCAAACATATATTAAACCCATCAAAAAAAACATTTAAACATCTAAGTAAAATTTTCATTATCATCACAATTTTTAATAACAACAGACCTTTTTAATTGAATAACAATTTTTAACAACAAATACCCACGAAATAAATATAGTTACATTAAATCAATATAACATGTAATAATAAAAAGGAATATAATACTCAAATAGTACTTAACATTGTGGAAATTAATTTTCATAGTTTTTGTTAATAATAGGATATTCCTTTTGTCATATTTAATAATGTTCCTCATAAAACAAATAATAATATTGCTTTTGAAATCCTTTTATAGAATTTAGAAATAGATATGAAATTACATTAATAATTCTTACATATATATATATATATAAATAAAATTTTAAATTCATATAATTTTAATTGACATTAAAGTATTTTTTATAATTTTATCTCTAAATATTCATAGTTACCCATAAAACATTGAACATTGAAATAAAAAACACCATGAAATAATAAAATTTCACAAAAATATAAATAAAATTATAATAAATAAATTATTATATGATATGTAAAGGTGTTATATATATATACTCATCAAAAAATATGGTTGATGAATAAAATAAAAAAAATCCTTACTGAAAAAAGATTGAGACGAAATCCCTTACCATGAGTCTAACTCGCCATATACAATATTTATATAATGAAAAAATAGTCATATGGTATTTGATTACTAAAAGTAGATACATTTTTAGTTTTATTATTCATTTTATATCAGTTATTACCATGTTAAAAAAATTAAATAATTATTTAGTTCCACATCGGATGTTTTGACGTTATTCATTATAAGAGTCAAAGATGACATTTGTATGTTGTCAATATAGAAAGTGGTTATTATTCAATCATTTCCTGAATAATATTCATTAAATATTAGTAATATTTTTTTTTCAATTATAATTATATATATTAATTAAATATGGATATGAAAAATGGATTCCATTACAATAATGGAAATGGTAAATAGTATGTACACATAAGTAACGTTTCTAATTTTCAATTGTAATTTTGGAATTAATATACATATTATTTTATCCGTAAATAATGATTATAATATCAGTAATATCATTTAAATTATTTAATGGATTATATATTTATTATACATGTTATGTGGTGATGAGAAATAAATCACATGGCTTCATGTTCATGATAGTTCACAATTACGCAAAAAATGACATTATCAGTTTTATATTATTGTATTGATATGAAACTAATTGATATATTATAATATAATAATGATAAATATTAATTAATGTAATATATTAATAATATTTCATTCATTATAATTATTCTTGAGGGACAATGAAAGAAAACATATTATATCATTTTGTGAGGAGGTAGTTCGCTGCAAAAACACACGATAATTATTTCCCATTTTTATAGATGTGGAAGTGGATTTTTGTGATGGAAATATCATATTAAAATTTCAATTAATTTATTATTTTAGTTTTATAATTTAATAGTTTTTTATAAATATTCTATTTATGTGGAAGAATAAATAAAATATAAATAATTAATTACAAACGAAACACTTCTTCATATTATCTCTTTTGAATAACGACATAACACCTCTAATGAGTTCTTTATTACTAAAATAAGAATAAATTATTTGATGAGGTATTAAAATAATGGATTTTCATAATGATTTTCCAAAAACAATTTTCCTTTTTAGTGTGAGGAAATGTGAAAAATATGTTATCTATATAGGAGAGGAGGGGGATCATTGTTAATTATTCACAATAATTGATTAATACACGTTAGTTTTCTATACCAAAGGATCAAATGTGACATCCCAGATAAATAAATAATAAGAAATTTTCATATTTATTAATATTTGTGAATTAAGTATTAATTTTAAATTAATGGTGATTTTATGTTTGATGGAGAACCAGATATCCAGCGATGGGTTTATCTGAAATCTCATGTGGCACACAAGGATGAGTCATACTAAAAATAATAATATATTAATATTTTAGATGGTAGATAATGCATAAATGTTTTATAGGTGAGCATGAAGAAATCTAACTAAAATATGATTATACATGTATGTTAAATGACTTTCCATTTACCAAATAAATTTAATAGGATAAAAATAATAATTGAACAAATTTTAAACAAGAAAAAATCCAATATTCATTAAACATTCGACTAACTGCCATTTGATGGGGAACGATTTTATATTAATTTTCTATCACATATAAATTTTTTATTTTACAAAATAATCTTCTTCTTTTGAACCCAGATATCAATATTTACTGTCGGTAAATGTTTTGAGTTATTCTGATAATGTACATTTTTTAGGAATGGTTAAAAATACTAAATTTTAATTTAAAACTTCTTTTTAAATTAATTTATCTATTAAGATAATTTGTTCATTTTATTTTTTTTAAAGTGTAATTGGATTATATTTTGAATATTTAATCCAATTTAGGACATTGTATGTAATTTAACTTTGAAATTGAACTTAAACAAGTGTCAATCTATTGATAGTTATTATTTCAAAAAAACACGCATTTTGGTTTTCACAACCAAAAGTAATTTTAAATTAATAATTGGAAAATATGTTTTTTAAATTGTAAAAGTTGATTCCATATACGGAATTATGAGTTCCAAATTTTGTAAATAAGTTTCTTTTATTTTTAGACATTATGAATTGTATCCTTAGTAAATAATTTATTTACCATTGTTAAAGGATAAATCAGGTATATAATGGGTCAAATTAATGATATAATAATAATAAATTGCCCTAAAACATGTCCTAATACTATCTTCTGATACATGTACAACCATTCAAATCATTGGGTCGATAATGGGACCTCATGGAGACACGAGTAAGTGAAAAAGACACTTTATAGTAACAAATTATTGTCAAGGAAAATGTTACATAAAATAATATCTCTTTGTAAGAAATTTTTTTATAGGTGTATATAAGTGATATTATCTTCTATATTAGTCTTTAGTAAGATAAATTTATTTCCTACATTGTGGTATTTTATTATTTATTTTTAGACATTAAATAAATTAAATTATTTATGACAAATGATGATGTAGTGATTACCATTATAGGAAATGTATTAAACAAATAAGATTATAAATTAAAAAATAAATTCATTTTTAATATTTTTATGCCCTAAAAGAATATTGTGTAAAATAATGACTTGATATATTTGAAATAATGATTTTATGTTTAAATAATATTTTTGTTATAAATTTTTTTAAAATCCTTGATATGAATAGATTATAAATTAACATAATTTCGTTTTTTAAACAATTATTATTTTATTATATGATAAAATAATACTAAAAATATAATATTTGTAAAAAAAACATGTATGTTGTTAAAAATTTATTTAATGATTAATTTTTGGCCTCTTGGAAATGTATTGATAATATATTTACCTTATTGTATAAATATAGAAGAGGACATTGTAAAAATTAAAATTAGTTAACTAAGAGTTAATGCTAAAAATAAGGTTTAAAAAATATCCATAACCTGAAAAAAATTTATTTAATGATTTTATTTCATCATATATGTATATTATCTTTGAATTTAATGATTTTTTTTCCTTTTGATGCTGAAAGAAATTTTATAATAAAATAATACTTCCAAACATTCCTAATGATCACATCCTCCCTCTTATTAAAGGCCACCACATCAAACCCATTAATCACACATCTCAAAACCCGTCTCTCATAAAAAATATTCCAAAAGATGCTCCCAAAATCCGTTTATTCCTCATGTAATCTTTACCTTAATTAAAAAAAAGGAATTCATGAAATCCCATTGGATCAAATCAAATGAAGTTACATGATTTCAAGTATCATCTTCTCTCAAATTCATATCATTTATTTTCCATCTCCAACCCCATGAAATATATTTATTCCATTATGTTATGAAAATTAATGTATCATAAATATACTATGATGTTGTTATATGTAGTATTATATTTATAAATCCATACTCCTCCATCTAATGGATATGAACATACCGTTTCTGTGGACAACGAACTACTAGCTCCTGAATTGATGATTGTTCAATTATCTCCTAAAAAATATCATGGAGGCCTTTATGATGGGAAAATATTTATATATGATATATATTTTATTTATATTGTATCTATGCTTCTGTATTTGTCATTTATCTAATACCTTTTAGAATTCCATAATTGCTAAAAATGATGATTTATTTAAAGGAAGTGCATACTACATACCCATTAAAGTTGTATGACATGTTCATGCCATATGTGGAATGTATAGAAGATGGAGCAAATAAAATTATATAAGATAATATTCTATAATTATAATATACCTATGTATCATTTTGTATTCAATCCTTTATATTTAAAAAAGAAACGGAAGTAACGTTCATGCATACATATGAGATACCATCTCCATGAACTGTGCATTTCATTTTCATATATCCTAATGATATTTACAATTATAAATACATATATAATGGATATAGATACATATATACTATATATATATAATATTTAAATCATGAATATAAATTTGGAGATAATGGACTTTTAACTTCATGGACAATGTGTAATTATAAGAAGTTTATTTTTGACTCATTGTCCAAACATCGACAACATGTTCGATATAAATTCAAATAATTAACTAATTGTTGTAGAATCATAATATGGGATATAAAAGGAATAATAATAATTAAAATGTATCTAATGTAAGTATAAATTATCTTAACTTTACTATTCCAGAAGAATAAGGAACATACGTGGTGAGTCGGACTCAAGGTAAGGGAATTCTTAACCCAAATTACATTTGTTGTGTTGATATTATATTTCGTGTTTATGTAGTACTTTTATTATTTAAGAAACGAATTTATATATCATATCATGTGTTTTAACATTATTTAAATGTTTTAATAGTTAAAATTTATATATTTTATTTACAAAATGATCTTTGTAAGTGAAATGTTCTCCCTCCTCTTTTAGTTAATGATATCTTTTATGTTATGTATTTTAATTTACATTTTCATATTTTTGGATATGTATTTACATATATTTATTTAAATAAAATTTATGTACATGTGATGAGATACCCTTTTTCCCTAATCTGCTAATTTTTTGGAATTTACGTGAGGTCGTTAGGTAGCCAAATTTTTGTATGGGGCTTCATCACATTCTTTTATAAATCTCCTTTCATTGAAGAAGTGTGGTATACTTCCACCTCAATGTGATATGACTCATTCATGACATATGTGGATTTATAGAGAATTAAATTTATAAAATTATATATTTTATTATTCTCGAATTATAATATACTGATGAATCATTATGTTCACATTCCTATAAATATGAAAAAAAGAAATGGAGGTAGCGTTCATTCATATGAACTAATTACCTTCTCCATGAACCTTTAATTTCATTTTCTTATATCCAAATGATTTGGACTATTCTAAATACATATATAATGGATCTTAATACATATATAATAGATATATATTATTTTAAATGATCAGTACAAATCTCGAGGTAAAGTAATTTTGACCACGTGGACAATTTGTAATGATATCACGTTCATTTTTTACTCATCTTCCAATATTCTACAAAATGTCTGATATTATCTAAAATAATTAAATAACTATTGTAACAAGGTAATAAATGATATTAAATCAATAATAAAAATTATTTTTTTGATGTAGGTACAAATTAATTAAATTTAGTTATTCAGAATGAAAAGGAACATACGCGATGAGTCAGAATCAAGATAAAAGAAAATCTTTACAGTATTTCCATTCGTGGGGTTGATCTTATATTTAATGTTTATTTAGTTAATTAATTATGTGAGGAATTAATTTTTATATCTTATCATTTATTTATAATTTCGTTGTGAGTTCTTTTACAAAATAGATATAATCGACCTATTTTATTTAAAAATGATATTTGTAAAAGAACATTTCAACATTCTCTTTTAGTCAATTACATATTTTATGTTATTTATTTTAATTTTCATTTTATTATTTAATGAAATGTTCTTATATATCCATAGTTCTATAAATTTAATGTCCAACTGAGGAGATACCCTTTATTCTCTCATCAACTAATTTTCTGCATTTTTATGTGATGATGTTACTCTATAAATTTTTCGTATGGTACATCATATATATCTCAATTCATATAGGCATATTTTGGTTTACACATGACCTTCTTTTATACATTTTAAATTTATACCCTTTTTCTTGTAATTTATTTTAATGGTTTTAAAAAGGAATATTTTTTTATATGAATCATTTTACTAAGTGATGGAGGCGGTTATTTTTTTAACATATGTGGTAGCCATGACCATTCTATCTCGTAGATTATCATTTGATATTTGTAATCCATAACAATCCATATTGTTTTTAAAATTAAAATAAATACCGAATACTTTATTACCAATTTTTATATATGAAATGGTTTTGAGAAAACAATGATTATATCAATATATTGAAATGATATATTGTAAATATAATATGGGAATGTTAACTTTATTTTATCCTTTATTTATGTTTTATGATTATGTTATGGTTTTTGGTTTTTATTTACACATATCAGTGGTTTCGTGACAATCCATGATATGGTGAGCATGAGACAGATCTACATTGCATTGGGAAACAAGATGGAGGTTAACGTTAAAGAAATTTCTAAAATATTTAAGGAATATATTGTGATTAGTTTTCCAAACATAACTCTATATGAAGCTGTGAGAGCTACAATGTTTGTATATTTTGGATTCCCCTAGTTACCTTTATTATTTATGATTTTTATTTGTAACTCAAAAATCATACTATTACATCATGTTTGTTAACGAGATTATGTTTTTTATGTGATTGATGGAGTAATGTTTTCTTTATTTATTTTGGACTGCTTACTGGGTTTTTTTTAAAATCCCATGATTTTGAAATTTTTTTCACAATGTATAAGGAAGGGTAAGTGAAATTAAGAATTTCAGATTATTTATATCATGAAAAGAATTATTGTTTTTAAAGATATTTTATTTTATGAACAAATTGATACTAGGTAGAAGTGTTTAATTTTTAATATTTGAGATTTAAGGTAATAGTTATCAGTTAATTATCTTAAACTCTAAACCTGAAAACAAACTTAATGTAAATTATTATCTTAATTTCAGTTTATATAATGCTTAATGCTGAGGCCTTATATGAATAGTTATTTATTTATAATATAAAATGTGGATGGGTCTATGTAAATTTATCCCATGGAAATTATATATTATTTATCTAATATTATATTTTTATATTTTAGGTGTTAACACATATTTAACCTTTTTAATTCTTACAATGATATATTTTAATTATCAATTTGATGATAAATAAAAAAATCCAAAATACTAAAAAATAATTGATTGATGACATTTCAATAAATATAAAAATTGTTTGGTTGATTTTTAGATATTTAGTATTTTTAAATCATTTAATAAATCATTATTTATTTAAAATATCAATAATGTCAATTTTGGAACTATTCATTATATGGATTTTTATAAATACCAAAACAATAAGATAAATTAAAAAAATACTTCTAAAACATCAATAAAAAGTAAATATCATAAATAAAATCATCTATAACTTCAATAATATCAAATACTATTTATTTTAATATTTTTAATATAAATTAAATATATTTCATAAATAAAATGATAACAGTATCAACATTATATCTACATTTTGTTTAATTATTTTATCACTAAAAAATATAAATAAATTAACATGAGGAATATAAAAATTTTATATATAAAAAAACTATATAGAGACATTCATTTCCCACATATATCCCCATATTAAAATATTTATCTTTGTAAAAACAAATGAATGATAAAATTAAAATTGCACTGAATATATTTTTATGATTGTGAGATTATCATCGAAAAGTCCATAAATGGTCTCATAACCTGTAATTTAATTATTACTATCCATAAAAATACTAATATAAAACTTGTAGAAGTGTTATTTTAATTTTATAAAATTTATAATATTTTTTACCGATAATTTTCTGATTCACCATTTACTACGGTAATATTAAAAAAATATTTAAGATACTATTTATATTTTATGAATATATAAAATGTATCTATTTTAAAAAAATGGATGTTATTAATCAAAAAATGAAATCAATTATTCTTTAATTAATTACATATAAATTTCCAAATTTAATTAAAAATTATTCTCATTAATAGAACATGAAAACATGTTTTTATTATAAAAAAAATCAAAATTACACAATGATTTTACATCAAATATCTATGGTAAATTTTTTCAAATGACAAAATTTTGATTAAATAATAAATATTTATCTAAATCCACATTAAAAATTGTCTATAATATAATATTTAATCATAAATTAATTTTGAGAAAAATGAATTTTCTATAAAAATAAATTATTTTTTATTATTCATAAAATGATAAATCATATCAAAAATGTACCAAAAATATCCAAATTAATTCTTGATATATCAAATTAAAATAATAATTTTAGTTTATCATGTTGAATTTATAATATTTTAAAAAAGTCTTGTTAAAATTTGGGCTTCATAAAATTCTAAGAAAATATGGGTTGTTAGAAAAATAAATTTTTTATTTATAAAATTTAATTTCTTAATTAATAATTTCTATAAAAAATATCGGTGGTGTTAAAATATTACATTGAATATATTATAAATTTATTTCATCAAAATAATCTAAAAAAATTATTTTATAGATTATTTATTTAAAACATATATATTAAAATTTAAATACGTATTTATAAACTAATTTCGTTTTATATTAAAATGGTGTTTATTTTCACTTAAATTTAATTGGTAACAATATAAATAATTATATTTACATTTTAAAAAATATTCTTTTTATTTAGATATCTTTTTAATTAATGTCATTTTAATGAATATTTATAAATGTAACATTAAAATAATAATATTTAATTGATCTATTAAGGTCAATCTTGTGTATCATGTATGTTATCTAGAATTGTATTTATTTTTCAGAAAATCAGGATGTTACATTACCTAAATTTTTTTAAGGTTGTCATCAAAATTACGAATTTGGGCTCAGTAACTTATGTATGTCTTTTTAAACTACCTTTTTGGAATGCCACATCCAAAATAGGAAAAATTAAACATAGACATTAAAATAATGAAATGGAAGGATAAATGTCAACTAATATAACAGAAACTATGATTCCATTAAAAAACCATGGACATTGAAGAGAAAAAATAATCCTAAGTGATAGAGATCACGGTGGTATGAAATTAAAGAATTCAAAAAACCATTAATCTATGATGGTTTAAGAGGAAATTGATTAAATAGTAGGAAAATTTAATTGATTATGTTTTTATTTAAAGATAAATTTCATATATTAGATGAATTTATTTAATTGTAAGATAATTAATAGAACAAAATATACTAACTTGAAATGTTGTGATTCCTCCTATAATCAATTTCCGCCTGAAAATCTTCATTTTCTTCAAATGATGAGTATTTATATATAATTTTCCACACCATAAACAGAAGTTCCAGATCATACTGAATAAAGAACTCCAAAAAATTAAATATATATTCCTTTTATCATAATAAATTATCTAAAAACAACATATTTTGGAAAAATATGATAATTAGTCTAAAATATTAAAACTTTTATTATTAAATATAATTTCTTATCAAAAATTAAATTGTAATACCCCATGTTCAACAATGACCACATGATTAATAATTGTATATAAAAGTACACAAAAAAATCCATACATAAATTAAAGGCAAACATATAGAATTATTTGATTACATAGTCTTATAAGTAAATATTATAAATAATCTCAATATATAATTAGTCAACCATAATTGCTCATATCATAATAGTAATTTTCTACGTCTCATATTCATCAAGTATTCTACAAATATTAAAAAAATGAATATTCATAAATTAATGTTTCCTCTAAATAATAATTTACCCATTATTTCCTCAAAGATGTCCAATAGTTTTCTATTTACCTAAATTTTATATGATTCCCAAATAGTAAACTTCTTGTGAAACATAATTAATCACATAACCCCTAAATAATTTCCCAATAATACGGTTATCTTTTCCAAAAAAACATATGTTCCAAAAATAATTTCCTTGTTAATACATGCAATCATTTATAAAAAAGGAAATCAACATAGTAACCATGACATCACCTAAGATAGTGGTAGGATATACTCCATTATCACCCATTAGTTGTCTGTTCGATAACTGCAATCATACCAGACTTGGGGAATATTCACCCATCATGGATGTTTTCCTTCTATAATATTATATAAATATTATATAAATACAAGAATATATAAATTCCTCAAACATAACCATATCATATTGTAACCATAAATTTTATCTCGTAACTTTCATTTTTCATTACAAAAATTAATAACACATAATTTGTAAAGACATGGAATGTCAGTTGTAAATTTATTCATAAATACCTGGGAATTTTAAGAGTTAGTGGTTTCTGACGACAATTGATTTCAAGGCCCGGTGTGTCCGGAATCAATTTCTGATGTTTTTTTGTTAGGTTCAGTAAATGTATGAGTGGGATTTTATATCTTTTGAATCAGTGCTCATAACTGAAATCTAAGAGTACTATTGAACTCATTGTGTCAGTTATTTCTTATTGAGACCTTCACAGCAGTTGTGTATTAATGAGAGTGGAAGATAG
The DNA here is from genome assembly GCA_963277665.1 of Viscum album. Classification (NCBI taxonomy): domain Eukaryota; kingdom Viridiplantae; phylum Streptophyta; class Magnoliopsida; order Santalales; family Viscaceae; genus Viscum; species Viscum album. The sequence goes on along the minus strand of OY728121.1, from coordinate 741,570,882 downwards.
TTTTTGGTATTTTTTAAATTGAATTAAATAAAAATAAGACATAACTAGTTTTTAATTTTTTGTGGTTAAAACCTCCAAGGGGAGGTTAGAGGTGGGGTCCACCACACCCAAACCTCTCATGGGGGGTTATGGTGGTGGTTCCCACCCGAGCATAACCCCCATTGGGAGGATGTGATTATGTGGGGCTCACACGGTCTTGAAACCATTGGAACCCCCCCCCATTTATATTGGTTAAACTCTCCACCATCCCCCATTACATTAATGTGCAAACTCTCTCACAATTAATTAATTAAAACCTTGTAATTATTTAATAAGCTCATTTTTGACATCATTTGAATTCTTCCAACCATTAAAATAATAACGTGTCTAATATTTTTGGGTTGGCATTTTCATTTGGTGGAGCATTGGAGAACCTTTGTCAGAACATCATCCTCTCCATGAAGAATTTCTATTTAGCCACATAAGAATGATGAACACCATCTTCTTCCTTCTTCAACTAGGGCATGAATGGGAAGCATTGTCACCCACAATGTACGTCGACGATGTCATCTCGAGTTGTCTTCTCTGAGTTCATCCTCATCCGACATGGACAGAACGACGTCCGCCATCTGCGACTTCATCATCGATCACTGTACTCGATGTAGGGGAATGTTTTTATTAAATTAAATCCTCGTTTCTCATTGTTTATTTTGGATAAATTTTGGAAAATTGTTATCACCTTACGTGGAGGGCACATGAAGAACAAACACGGCCTAACGTCCCTTCATCGGTTCATGAATGGTTGATGACGGCGGTGGCGCTACGATTCCACCAGAAGAGAGGACCGTGATAGAGCATCGGCGATCCACGATGGGCAAGCCACAAGAGGAACCATAAACTCAAGGTTGAATGGGATGTCGAAGGGATGCGGCGTAATCAAGCCGTGCAATGAAACGGGTCGCGGCCAGGTAGTCTGCGACGATGACGGAGGGTCTTGTTGCCATCTCACCATGTCTGAGAAAGTGGGATGGGGCCATGCAGGCCACGGTGGATGAAGACGGTGGGGTACCATCGTGACACTCCTAAGAAAACCCGCAGCCAGAGGCCATAGAGGATGGAGGAGTGAGGCTGGTAGAGTCGGCCGCATGCGAAAGCAACATAGGCGGGACCCTCGGGTCCCGCAGACATTAGGCTGGTGCCACGCGTCAGCCGTTACAGGGAGATAGGGATGGCGCTGGCCACCTCCTGTGGCCACCGCTGGCTTCGGCTAGTGGTCCGCCTCCCAGCCACGTAGGTCGACCCGCCGTGCTGCCACAGGCCGGGCCTCCAACAGGAAAGACGCCTCGGGCCGGGCCGCCATGGGTCGGGCCACCACGGACGGGGCCGCCATGGTCCGGGAAGCCACGGGCCGGGCCGCCAAGGGTGGGGCTGCCCCGTGTTGGGCCACCCTCAGGACGAGTCGTGCCAGGTCGGCCAAACTGGGTCAAACCGGACCTGGATGCACAATGGACCGTTTACACCTTTTAGCCCACTCTTGGGCTTCGGGTGTCTGATCGACGAACCATCTACGGTGACAGAATGTTGATATTGAGACAGTTCGTTTGACATACCCCACATGAGGTTTGGATATATTTGGGGTATGGTTAGGTTAGTTTGAACATAAAAACCAACCGAGCCCATAGAACGGAAATGCTAATAACATACAGACTGGGCTTCCGATTGACCCACCGTCTATTGTGTTGACATCCCTATGACGAGAAAGACCGTTGATATACATATATGTGAGACTTCGAAATAGTTGGAGTTGTTCCCAGTTTCTCGAGGAGTGGATCCTTCCAGTGATGGGTAGATAGAGTGCAGAGACCTAGTAGCTGGCTAAGTCCTGACGACATCTAGACTGATTCGAATCAGTGTGATTCGACTAGCCTAGTGGGGAGTGCCTTGTAGATGGCTGCAGACCCACGGAGGAGAAGGGCCTGGTAGTTTGTGGTAGAACTGTGGTACTCAACAGGAGGAGTTCCTCTGCAGGCTATTAGAGGGAGCTCCTGGTAGTTGGTGGCAGACCCAGAGAGGAGGAACACTTGGTAGTTGGCAGCAGACCCGCGGTACTTGATAGGAGGAATACCTCAATAGTTCAAGGTAATTGGGAAGCATCTTTTAGTTTGTGGCATGCCACTATACTCGACATAGAAAGAGTTCTCCAGTATATTTGGTTTCAACAATGTGAATAAAAATCATGGTTGAGTTGAGTCATTGACTTTTTTGTTTCCTCGTGATTGAAATGGGTTACTTGATAACTTCGGTATATGTATGGACATATAACTAAGTATGGGTTATCCGTTAAATCCTTCACTTTGTGGTTTATCATTATTGGATATTGTGAGAACATGAGTGTATCAGGGTACCTACTTAGTATCTCTATACTATCCCCTATACGGGCTTTTCCCGCACCTTGTTGTGTTCGATGTAGACGACAGATAGTGCTGACGGAGGCCGAGAGCACCATGATTGGATGGTACCTTGAGGTGGACCGTTTGGCGATTCGGTACACAGAGGAGTCTGACAGACGTGGAGTGATGAGGAGGCCATCTGTACATACCCTTCATGTAGGAATATCGTATGACGATCTAGGAGCTGATCATTACTTTTCAGTCATTTGTGGCTTTTTTAGTTGTACTTCCATTCATTTGTACTTTTACTTTATTATTTGGATTGTATTTCCGGCCCCTTTTACTTTCGAACACCACTTATGTATTCAATATTTCATAGTGTTTTTCTTCCAGTTGGGTACTCAGTTTGTCTGTCTTACATTTTAGAATGTAAATTCCTTCCCAGCATACGAAATTACACCATTGGTGCAAGTCGCCATCCCCTGGACTTTGGGAGGATAGATTGGGGTAGTCACAACAGAGGACCTGAGGACGGATCATAAAAATTGGTATCAGAGGAGTCGGTTCTACCACAGAACTCAGGACTCTATTCTATATTTTCTATCAAAAAATATTTTTAAGGGTATAGAGTGTGGTTTTCAGTTCAGGGAGTCCAGTGTTGGTGTGATGACAGACGTATCCGTACACTAGGACACTGAATACTAATTTCTGACTTTGTGCACGAAAACACAGATTTCATGTGTGTTTTCAAAAAGTTTTCCTTTAGGTCAGTTCAACCATCTCATCTCACTAGGTGTAAACGTTTAACTATTTCACATCTGTTTCTTTCAGGATACCTCCCCACCGATAACTAGTTAGTGGCCCGAGAGTTGTATGCATTGACAGCCCGCCAAATGATGAGGCCATAGTGAAGGGTCCCTTTCCAGTTGAGGCACCAATGGAGGCACCAGCGGTACCACCACCAGTTGGGACACCAATAACACCAACCTCAAAAGAAGACGATGCACACCGCTTGTGCACGTTGCACGAGTTCCAGGGCTATAGGCCACCCAGGTTCCGTGTAGAGATAGACCCATAAGCGGCTAAGTTTTGTCTAGAGTCTATGGCGAGAGTCTTCATTCTAGTATGGACACCAGAAGAATACATGGTGATCCTTGCTGCCATCCTCAATCAGGCAGCAGCCTGCAGATGGTGGAGCCTGATGCTCTAGGTCCACGACGAGTTGACGCGACTCTGGGTAGACTTCAAGAGCCTATTCTGGGTGGAGTTTTTACCAACCACCCTTAATGTGGTGTGGATACATGAGCTACTTAATCTAGATAAGGGAAACATTATAGTAGCGCAATACTGATCGAGGATCAATGACCACTCTCTCTACTCTACATATATGGTATATGACCTATTCTTTAGAGCTTGGACCATCAAAATGGTACTCAAGCGAGATATCAGAGCCTTGATGATCTCCCACAACATCCAGACGTATGAGGGAGTTCCAGATAGTTCCCTCGTGGTAGAGTGTTTTCTTTTTGTGCAGTCACCAGCAACGATACCATGTATTGGTCGACACACAGCGGAGTCTTCTATCACTGGAAGTAGACAGTTGTCGCAGAGGTCCAAGAGGACCAAACCTATAGGTGGACGACCGAACGACTCAGGATCGGTTGTGCAGGGCACCTGCAGTGGATACATAGACTGACCTGCCAGGAGCGGGTAGTTTTACTATTGCGGCGGATAGGGTCACATGGCTCGTGACCGTCTGCCCCCCCCCCCCCCCCCCGATCTGACGATCAACAGACAGTTAAGGGACCTCCCAGATAGAGGAAAATGTTTCATAAAGGTGGTCTATAGGGCGAAGGAGTACATGGTAGAGGATCTTGTAGTGTAATTGGTACCAGTTGACATTACTAGGAGCTACAACCACCACCACCACCAGGAGGTCCACCTCGAACTCAAGGATTAGGTGGACAGGGGAGAGCTCATCTTCAGGCAGCTAAGGAATACGACCATTGCCCTCCGGAGATGATTCGAGGTATGATCTGTGTCAATTACACCATAGCTGCAGTTCTTATAGACACTAGTTCCATTAATTCGTTCAATTCCACTGCCCCCATTCGGATCTCGGAGATTCTGACGGAACAGTTGACTCGATACTTTTGGATAGAAACTCCTACTGGAGCAGACTCGACGATTACACACTGGTGTCGGCAGTGCGATCATACTATAGGTGTCGAGTTCTTTGGCTGGGATCTCCTCGTAGCGGCGTTGAGGTCTTATTACGTCATCATGTGTATGGACTAGTTATCTACAGTCCATGATCAGATCGACTATATTAGGCATAATTTTTGATGTGTCTGCAAGGATGGGACCAGGTTCACCTTCACTGTAAAGAAGGGATCCTCTGTACCACATGAAAAACTTACTTGGATGAGGGTGTATCTGATCAACCATAAGTTGGATTACTATAACATTTGGGTAGTTGATTTGGAGACTCTGACTTATCCGGTAGTGGTGGACCAGTACACGGATGTTTTCGCAGAAGATGTTCTAGAACAACCTCCTCGTAGAATGGTGGACTTCTACATTGACCTGTACCCCGGGACGACACTGATATACACTCTGTCATATTAGATGGCTCATGTTGACCTTCCCATGATGAGGGTATAACTAGAGGACTTTCTGAGGAAGGGATTCATTCAGCCTAGGGTTTCTCCCTGGGCAGCCCCAATTCTATTCTCCAAGAATGCGGACGGGAGCTTGAGGATCAGTATCGACTACAGTCACATGAACCAGTTGACCGTGAAGAAAAATTACCCACTTCCAAGGATTGACAACCTCTTTGATCAGCTAAAGGGAGCATGATGGTTCTTGAAAATTGACCTCAGGTCATGCTATCACCAGCTCATAGTTTTTTATGATGATTTGCAGAAAACATCCTCCAGGTGTCGGTATGTCCACTATGATTTTATGGTTATGCCCTTTGGCACAACCAATGTTATAGCAGTGTTCATGATTCTCATGAATAAGATCTTACAGGCTTACCTAGATCACTTTGTCATGGTCTTCATCGACGACATACTAATCTACTAGACTACTGAAGAGGACCATGCCTACCATTTGCAGGTAGTACTGTACATACTCTGAGAGAATTGGCTTTATGGTAAGCTTTTGAGGTGCCAATTTATTATTTTAGAGGATCACTTCTTGGGACATGTCATCTCAGAGGCTGGAGTTGCAGTGGATCCTAGGAAGATTGAGGCAGTGATTTCTTGGGAGCCTCCCAGGAGTGTGACATAGGTATGGAGTTTCCTGGGTTTGGCTGGATACCATCGGATGTTCATTCTAGACTTATCAAGAGTTGTTTTCCCACTATCAGCCTTGACAAAGTAGGGGAAAACCTTCATGTAGTCAGAGAGATTCTAGTAGAGATTTTAGGAGTAGAGGTAGAGGCTGACTAGTGCCCCCTTCTTGAGGCTTCCAGATGAAGGCGTAGGGTATGTAATCTACTATGACTCATCAAGGAAAAGAATCGGGTGTGTACGGATGCAGGAGCAAGTTGTGATCACATATGTTTATCAGTTGATGAGTCAACATGAGCAGAACTACGCAACCCATGAACTAGAGTTAGCAGCAGTGGCCTTTACCTTGACGATGTGGTGAGACTGTCTGCTGGGAGAACGTTTTATTGTGTACTATTATAAAAAGAGTCTCAAGTGTATATACTCTCATAAGGACCTGAACACGAGACAATGATGTTGGATTGTGTTCCTCCAGGACTATGACTTTGAGATATTCTATACTCCTAGGAAAGAGAATGTTGTTGCAGATGCTCTCAGTAAGAGATCAGGCATTCAGCTGCTAGGAGAGGTGACAGGGCAGATACCTTCCTTACTGGTATCGTTTGTTTATAGGGATGTATCATCCTATCTTCATGTAGAGACCCGAAGCTTATCGTACATGGACATTACGTTACTTTTGCGGAATACTTAGTACATAACAAAAACACACACTAAAGGATCGTAATAGTTTAGTGTCTTCGGAAACTCGGAACGTAATCTTCTAATCGTGGTGAAAGATCTTCAATATCTCCCATAAATATCTTCCATTTTTTTTACCTAAAACCTTTATTTATATCCTGGGGAAAAGAAAACATAAAAGGGTGAGCTCAAATGCTCAGTAAGGGTATAGAAAAGAAATAAAAATCATATCATATCTTTTTGAAAATCATAACCTGCAAAAGAGATCATAATATCTTAACATGGAACAAATCATAGAAGTGAAAATGAGATCACCATAATCATAACATGAAACTTGAAACTGTGTGGCATGCACACATAATCATGGAAAATCATTTCTTGTTAGTCATGACTCATTGCCAAGACTATCTTAGTGGACAAAGTCCCTTTCTGAATCGAGTAACCCTCGTTTCAGTCCTGTTTCACTGAACCAGTATAACCTACCGTTCCAGCCCTGTCTATCTCATGAGATATAAAATCTTTACCCAATGCATTGGAGGGAGATATAGGTCCCACCCATCTTATAATGAATCCTTTCTTATGTGTGCCACATAATCATAAATCATACATCATCGCATAACCCATGTAATAAAAAATGGGATTCTTAAACAACATGACATCATAAAACAATTCATATAAGATAAAGGAATTCATAAAAATGTTTCCATCACAACATAATCAAATCCATGTAATAATAGGGATAAAAACAGAACCCTTTATTATCTTAGATGGAAAATAATTTTGACAAAACACTTGAACTCCATTCTTGAGGAAAATATCCTTTCTTCTTCAAAAACAGTTTTCCTTTCATAACATGTCATACAACTTTAAAATAGAAGAAGTTGATTAAAAATAAACTTGAAAACTTGTAAAGGAAGCTTCTTGGAAATAATGTTTTAAAAATCCATTCATGCCGTATAAGTTAAAAAAACATTCTTTCGTACTTTTGTCGGAAAAGTCAAAAAGTACCTCGTACAAAAAAAATGACAAAAGATTCCTTTAATATTCTTTACTAAAAACTCACCGAAGGGTAAAAATGGATTTAAACAATTTTAAGTTGATGGAAACAATATTACATATTGAGGGAACATGGATGTGGATGATAAAATAAACCCCAGTAAATACCAAAGTATAAACAATCTCAGATAAAAATGAGATTGTGATATTTCCCTTACCTTAGATCCGACTTTCTTTGTAAGTGTCCGAACCTCCTCTTCTTTGAAGCGCCTCTTTGAGACCTCCTCTTAGGGCACTAAAATTGGTCTTTGAGGAAGACCAGAACCTCTATGATGTTGCTAGGGAAGTGGAGAAGATATTTTGGCAGGGGTTGGCCGAGCTTGAGTGCTCAAATTGGTGTGAGGAGGAGGGGGAGGAGGTGTCCTTTTATAAGGGAGGAGAGGGGCACCTTAGGAATATCTCAAAATATTATTTTATATTAAAGTCAAAATCGGTTTATAATGGTTCAAAAGGGTCTTATTTCGAAGCTAAAGTGGGGATGGGTTGAAATCCTATCAACCAATAAGATTTAGACAAGTTTAGGGTATTATTTTAACCTTATCAATTAGATTTAACTCTAAGTTAAATAATTTAACTTTTACCGTGTCTTTTTGTTTTCTTTCACTATATGGTTAATACACTTACTATAACATGCCAAACGAACCCCAAATTGTATATTATTAATACATATATCCTTATCTAAGTCATTTGGACGAACCTTAGATTTTTAGGAATAAAATAACAATTAATAATATAATATTTGATTTAAAAACTATTTTGTGTCAATTTTGACACTATTTGATACATGATTTTTGTGAAAGTCATAACAGAATTATATTTTCGAAAAATGTTGATTAAATCAACACTAATATATCATAGTAACCTAGGAAATTAGTGGAATTCATAAAAAATCTCAAATTACATTTATTTTGGTGTTTATAACATCAATTATGTCAATATTTCATTAATAAGATAATTACTGCATCATCGTTGTGTCATAAATAAATTAAATTATTTGATGTCTAAAAATTACAAATAAAATACCATCATGTAGGAAATCTTTTTAGATTTCTAATGAATATTTTAAATCGAATTTATCTTATGTATAACCCCATATTAAAAATGTTTTAGTAAATAAACTTTGATTTTAACTCTTTTAACTCTTCTTTGAATTAAATAATAATAAATGTCCTAATCTAATCCAAGTGGGCCTAAATGGTCATATTTTATTCATAAGTTTGTTTTTGGTCGAATTACACTTGTCCAATAGAATTAGGACATGTGTTAGGGTAATAGTAATATCATATTTACCCTTAGTTACCCTATTTACTATTAACCGCGGTAAAAAAAAGTAAAAAGTTACTATTCACCAAAAAATTATTTTCGTCTCATTGAACCACATTTTAGTCCTTGATATTAACCGTGTCTCTCGGATTTTCGAAATTCCATTCACAGAAGCGGCAAAATTAAGTTTTATGAAAAATTCAGTTTTTTTTAACTACCACTTAGTAGTTTCACTATTCATCAAAAATTGATGTTTTTCAGAACAATGCCAAAATTTCATCCTAAGCTATATGTCATATTCCGAATTCAAAAATGAAATCTATTTTACCAAATTCATAACATAGAAGCTGCATTAATTAATTTTATAATTAAATTCTGCTTGTTAAAATAAATAGCGTGTTTTTAGGAAACAATATATATCAAAAGATTGACACTTGATTATGTCTGGTTTAAATGTGAAATTACAACCAATGACCAACATTGTATTAAATTGTAAATATATATTCTAAATATACTTTAAAACCACTCAAATTAATAATTTATCACTATTAATTATTTCGATTAAAAAAGTTGTTTTTAATTATAATTTAGTAATTTTCACTATTCATCAGAATATGAAAGTTATCCGAAAAGTACCAAAATTTCACCTTAGGCTAAATTCGATACTCCGAATCCAAGAATGAAGTTCATTTTGAAAAATAAGATTTACAGAATTTTAAAAAATGGTTATTACTATTCATAACAGCTAGTTTTAATAATATTTTAATAGCATATCGTTGTTTAGTGAAACTCGGTATTGCGTATTACACACGCTATCGAGGAAGGTCGCGATTGCGTGTAATGCAAGGCAAGACAAGGATGCGTGTTGTGCAAGCTCCTTTTGGTGTAGCGTACAACACAAGACATTAATAAAATTAAAAAGAATATTTTTTTATAAAATCTTGGGTTGTAACATTCTACCCCCCTTAAAATGAATTTCGCCCTCGAAATTCGTCGGGGTTATAAATGGTTTACTATTCGAAATTTTCTTTAATAATAACCCACATCGTAAAATGGAATACCAAAACGTGGCTTTAAAAACTAAAGTATTAAATGTAACGATTACCCAAATAAACTAATCGCTGGGTTTCCACATAGGTAAAAATATGGATATGGAAGAAAAATCTAACCATCATGTTCCGATGGAGAGTGGTAGAGAACATGGCTATGGAAAAGCCAACAATCACAAATCCATAAATTTGTGACGATCTAAGGTACCATCCGATTCATCAGGTATAAGATCACTAGGACAACATTTTTGGTTTTCAAGATCATTTCCCTAAAGTTGAAAATTTGAATTAGAATAAATACTTTAATTATTTTGGTACAATCTCACTGTTGTTCATGCCTTGAACAATTTCCACTTCATCTCTTAAATATATGAAGTTGAATTTGTTATTCGTGAAGTGTTAGCAGATCATGTGATAGAATGACGGGTCATTCCATCACAAAAGGTTAGAAAAAATTATATACATAAGTCGATCTATAGTGAGATTAATCACATATGGTTCCTAAAATGGACTTATACTTCATATATCATACTGCTTAATATAATAAAACTAGTATCTACTAAACAGGGACTTCCTGTAGGCTAGTGGTAGGCGATAAAGGCCAGTCGCACTTCGGTTGTGGGTTCGATTCCCATAGCCATGTCCGAAGCGATGGGCTGTCGCCCGTCCTGCAGGTTGTCCTTTTTCTAAAACTACATTACTATAACATCCCATCAATAATTTCAAAAAAAAAAAACTTCTATCCTTAAACAATACTAACTTATTCCAACATAATCCAGTCTAATCTTTAGGCTTATATATAATACTGCAGTCCACTCTCATAATATAGTGACAACGATTACCAGAGATTTAATACTGTCGTTGATCCCCACATATCATAAGATATGTCTTGTTGGTCACATTCCAAACATTCAAAGTCCTTAATCGTGTATTCTCTTGAATACCTTAGTGAAAACATGAATGCAGTTAAAAGTTAACACTTTCCACATACCAAAATCCTCAAAATTCTATATACTCAAACCATGATATCACTTAGTCCTTATATCAATCATGAGCTCATGAATACTGTTAAACATTTCATTTTCTCGTTTTCCCTTCATTATGCGCATAATATCTCAATCACTTTGAATACCACATTAGACCAATACATAAATATTCCAATATTCCATGATACAACATTATTTTGGAATCCCATTACATAAACACTTAATCATACCACCACATCGTTGTCATATTCAACATTGCCAATAGTGATCGCATGTGACTTCCCTTTGTCCTTTGCCTTCAGTGGTTGCTCATGTTGATCATCACTAACCCTTGGATTAGGGCAATTATTAGCATAATGCCCCATTTCCTTGCACTTGAAGCATTGAAGTGTTGTTGGTGTGTTCTCTGCAGTGTTTGCTTTATTCACATCATTAGAAACCCTTTTTCCATTACTTCGACACTCAGCTGCTCGATGACCTTCTTTTCCACACTTAAAACATTTTCTAGTCCCTTTAAGACAATCTCTACCATGCTTCTTTCCACACTTTGTGCATAAGGAAACATTCATCTTCTTTTCACCATTATTCTGAGATTTCTCCTTGAACTCCATCTTTCGTTTTTTGTCAAAACCATGAGATGGATATGTAACACCAACTTCCATTTCTACCTTGATAGCACAACGCACAATTTCTTCATAGCTACTGAAGTCTCTTATAGCTAATGCCCTTCGAAGACTTGGTTTTAAGCCACTGAAAAATCGATCAACTTTACTTTTGGGTTGGATGATAATGCCATATGCATACCTTGAAAGTCTTGTAAAATTCGCTTCGTATATACCAACAGATTCATCATCCTTTTTCTTTAGTTCAAGAAACTCCTTCTCCATCTTTGTTCGAAGAATACGAGGGAATTACTTATTGAAAAATAAGTTCTTGAACTCGTCCCATTCCATGGACTCAATTTCATCTCTTGGCCTCGTATTCTTGATAAGATTCCACCATTGATCAGCTTCACCTTCCAAACGATATACTGCTAAGATGACTTTATCATGTTCAGAACATTGAAGAACTGAAAATATCTTTTCAGTGGTACTGATCCATTGTTCAGCAACAAGTGGATCGGAAGTCCCACTGAAAGAAGGTGGACGTTGCCTCATGAAGGACTCAATAGAATATTGTTCCCTTCTCTTCTCATTTGGAAGTCCAGAATGATTCATAGCTTGTGTAAGTATAGCAATAAGATTTTTCACTCCATCTCCCATAACATTTGTTTGTTCAGGAGGGCAATCATTGCATTGTCCATTGCATTGATCAACACGGTTCCTTCGGGTTCCAGCCATCGTCTAAAACCCAAAAAGAATAGTGTGAGAGGCAAAAATCATGCTAGGGAAAACAATATAATAAAGGGGTAGTACCCTCAATATCTAACATCTTAGGTTAAATTCTAAGATCGTTAGCGCAATTCTAGGACTATAACCTATACGTATACTTATCCCTAAGGACATCCCTAGACATACCATAGAAATATCTCTAGGGATCTCACTAACGTTTTCGCATCCTAGTTACCAAAGGTTGACTAAACCTCCCTCTGATACCAACTGTAGAGACCCGAAGCTTATCATACATGGACATTACATTACTTTTGCGGAATACTTAGTACATAACAAAAACACACACTAAAGGATCATAATAGTTTAGTGTCTTCGGAAACTCGGAACGTAATCTTCTAATCGTGGTGAAAGATCTTCAATATCTCCCATAATGATCTTCCTTTTTTTTACCTAAAACCTTTATTTATATCCTGGGGAAAAGAAAACATAAAAGGGTGAGCTCAAATGCTCAGTAAGGGTATACAAAAGAAATAAAAATCATATCATATCTTTTTGAAAATCATAACCTGCAAAAGAGATCATAATATCTTAACATGGAACAAATCATAGAAGTGAAAATGAGATCACCATAATCATAACATGAAACTTGAAACTTTGTGGCATGCACACATAATCATGGAAAATCATTTCTTGTTAGTCATGACTCATTGCCAAGACTATCTTAGTGGACAAAGTCCCTTTCTGAATCGAGTAACCCTCGTTTCAGTCCTGTTTCACTGAACCAGTATAACCTACCGTTCCAGCCCTGTATATCTCATGAGATATAAAATCTTTACCCAATGCATTGGAGGGAGATATAGGTCCCACCCATCTTATAATGAATCCTTTATTATGTGTGCCACATAATCATAAATCATACATCATCGCATAACCCATGTAATAAAAAATGGGATTCTTAAACAACATGACATCATAAAACAATTCATATAAGATAAAGGAATTCATAAAAATGTTTCCATCACAACATAATCAAATCCATGTAATAATAGGGATAAAAACAGAACCCTTTATTATCTTAGATGGAAAATAATTTTGACAAAACACTTGAACTCCATTCTTGAGGAAAATATCCTTTCTTCTTCAAAAACAGTTTTCCTTTCATAACATGTCATACAACTTTAAAATAGAAGAAGTTGATTAAAAATAAACTTGAAAACTTGTAAAGGAAGCTTCTTGGAAATAATGTTTTAAAAATCCATTCATGCCGTATAAGTTAAAAAAAACATTCTTTCGTACTTTTGTCGGAAAAGTCAAAAAGTACCTCGTACAAAAAAAATGACAAAAGATTCCTTTCATATTCTTTACTAAAAACTCACCGAAGGGTAAAAATGGATTTAAACAATTTTAAGTGGATGGAAACAATATTACATATTGAGGGAACATGGATGTGGATGATAAAATAAACCCCAGTAAATACCAAAGTATAAACAACCTCAGATAAAAATGAGATTGTGATATTTCCCTTACCTTAGGTCCGACTTGCTTTGTAAGTGTCCGAACCTCCTCTTCTTTGAAGCGCCTCTTTGAGACCTCCTCTTAGGGCACTAAAATTGGTCTTTGAGGAAGACCAGAACCTCTATGATGTTGCTAGGGAAGTGGAGAAGAGATTTTGGCAGGGGTTGGCCGAGCTTGAGTGCTCAAATTGGTGTGAGGAGGAGGGGGAGGAGGTGTCCTTTTATAATGGAGGAGAGGGGCACCTTAGGAATATCTCAAAATATTATTTTATATTAAAGTCAAAATCGGTTTATAATGGTTCCAAAGGGTCTTATTTCGAAGCTAAAGTGGGGATGGGTCGAAATCCTATCATCCAATAAGATTTAGACAAGTTTAGGGTATTATTTTAACCTTATCAATTATATTTAACTCTAAGTTAAATAATTTAACTTTTACCGTGTCTTTTTGTTTTCTTTCACTATATGGTTAATACACTTACTATAACATGCCAAACGAACCCCAAATTGTATATTATTAATACATATATCCTTATCTAAGTCATTTGGCCGAACCTTAGATTTTTAGGAATAAAATAACAATTAATAATATAATATTTGATTTAAAAACTATTTTGTGTCAATTTTGACACTATTTGATACATGATTTTTGTGAAAGTCATAACCGAATTATATTTTCGAAAAACGTTGATTAAATCAACACTAATATATCATAGTAACCTAGGAAATTAGTGGAATTCATAAAAAATCTCAAATTACATTTATTTTGGTGTTTATAACATCAATTATGTCAATATTTCATTAATAAGATAATTACTGCATCATCGTTGTGTCATAAATAAATTAAATTATTTGATGTCTAAAAATTACAAATAAAATACCATCATGTAGGAAATCTTTTTAGATTTCTAATGAATATTTACAATCGAATTTATCTTATGTATAACCCCATATTAAAAAATGTTTTAGTAAATAAACTTTGATTTTAACACTGTTAACTCTTCTTTGAATTAAATAATAATAAATGTCCTAATCTAATCCAAGTGGGCCTAAATGGTCATATTTTATTCCTAAGTTTGGTTTTGGTCGAATTACACTTGTCCAATAGAATTAGGACATGTGTTAGGGTAATAGTAATATCATATTTACCCTTAGTTACCCTATTTACTATTAACCGCGGTAAAAAAAAGTAAAAAGTTACTATTCACCAAAAAATTATTTTCATCTCATTGAACCACATTTTAGTCCTTGATATTAACCGTGTCTCTCGGATTTTCGAAATTCCATTCACAGAAGCGGCAAAATTAAGTTTTATGAAAAATTCAGTTTTTTTTAACTACCACTTAGTAGTTTCACTATTCATCAAAAATTGATGTTCTTCAGAACAATGCCAAAATTTCATCCTAAGCTATATTTCATATTCCGAATTCAAAAATGAAATCTATTTTACCAAATTCATAACATAGAAGTTGCATTAATTAATTTTATAATTAAATTTTGCTTGTTAAAATAAATAGCGTGTTTTTAGGAAACAATATATATCAAAAGATTGACACTTGATTATGTCTGGTTTAAATGTGAAATTACAACCAATGACCAACATTGTATTAAATTGTAAATATATATTCTAAATATACTTTAAAACCACTCAAATTAATAATTTATCACTATTAATTATTTCGATTAAAAAAGTTGTTTTTAATTATAATTTAGTAATTTTCACTATTCATCAGAATATGAAAGTTATCCGAAAAGTACCAAAATTTCACCTTAGGCTAAATTCGATACTCCGAATCCAAGAATGAAGTTCATTTTGAAAAATAAGATTTACAGAATTTTAAAAAATGGTTATTACTATTCATAACAGCTAGTTTTAATAATATTTTAATAGCATATCGTTGTTTAGTGAAACTCGGTATTGCCTATTACACACGCTATCGAGGAAGGTCGCGATTGCGTGTAATGCAAGGCAAGACAAGGATGCGTGTTGTGCAAGCTCCTTTTGGTGTAGCGTACAACACAAGACATTAATAAAATTAAAAAGAATATTTTTTTATAAAATCTTGGGCTGTTACACTTCAGTCTCTTACAATTACTCATCATCTTCTTCAGTGAGTCAGGGAGGTGTAGCATGAGGACCCTGACTGTGGGACACGACGTTCTGAGATATCCACAGGGCATGCCCCTAGTAGATTTTCTAAAGGTGGGGAGCATGACATCCTTTTCAGTGTATATACCATGGTACCCTTTTCACTTAAAGAAATGGTTTTGAGGGAGATCCACACATCCCCTCTAACAGTATATCCAGGAGTGGCGAAGATGTATCCTAACCTTCTGTGATAGCTTTGGTGGCTAGGTATGTAGAAGGGAATAGCAGATTTGGTCTCATTGTGCCTCAATTATCAGCAAGTGCAGGCAGAGCACCAGGTACCAGCAGGCATAGTTCAACCTTTAGAGGACAGAGAGTTGAATTAGGATCGGATATCCATGGACTTCGTGACGGGTCTTCCACGTACATCTAGGAGTCTCGACTCCATATGGGTGATCATTGACCGAATCACCAAGTCGACCCACAACCTACCGATCATAGAGCAGGGTTCTGTAGAGATCATGGGATGCCTATATGTGCAGGAGGTAGTTCGTTTACATGGAGTATCTTCCTAGATTGTCTTCGACTGAGACACAAGATTTACTTCTCGGCTATGGAAGGGGTTGCTGGAGGCCTTGGGGACACAACTACGTTTGGGCACCGCCTTCCACCCTCAGTGTAGAGACACAAAGCATGACGTACATGGACAATATATTACTTTTTCAGAATACTTAATACATAACAAAACATAAACACAAGGATCATAATAGTTTAGTGTCTTTGTAAACTCGGAATAAAATCTTCTAATCGTGGTGAACGATCTTTCAACATCTCCCAATAAAGATCTTCTTTTTTTTCTTACCTAAAAACGTTCCTTATATCCTGGGGAAAAGAAAACATAAAAGTGGTGAGCTCAAATTCCCAGTATGGGTAAACATAGAGAACATAAAACAATCTAGAATCATTTGAATGCAAAAACATGAACATAAAATCTAAACATCTAAATCTTGAGCAAAGACATTAATCTTGGAAGTACGTAAGGCATATATCATAAGGGAACATCAATCACGATAAAATAGCATGGGAATAAAACATGTAAGTCTGGAAACCATGAAGCACATGTAATGATTTCCATATTAGCCAAGGAATTGCTGCCAATATCATCTTAGTGGACAATGTCCCTTTCTGAATCGAGTTCACTCCTCATTCCAGTCCTATAATTCTAAACCAGATTAACTTACCGTTCCGGCCATGTCTATACCATGAGATATAAATCTTTACCCAATGCATTGGAGGGAGATATAGGTCCCACCCATCACATAATGAATTCATTCTTACTTGTGCCACAAAATAAACTTAAAACATTCATCATAACCAAAAAATAAAATGGGTTTCATAAACCTCATCCCATCATTTCATAATCTATATAAAACAAATGGACATTTCATCATAAGAAAAGTGAACCATGTAAATCATAGAGATATTAAACTTGAAACATACACATATCAAATAATGTCATCTTAGATGGAAATTGGTTTTGATAAAAAATTTGAAATGAATTCTTGAGGAAAATAACCTTTCTTCGTCAAAATCATTTTCTTTTCAAAAAATGCCATGCACTATTAAAATAAAAGTATTTTGTTGAAAATAGTCATTAAATCGTGTTGAGTATGCTTCATGAAAATGTGGTGTTATGAAACTGTAAAAATCTGTTCACGCCGTATAAGTTAAAAATAGCATTTTCCTCGTACTTTTGTCGGAAAAGTCAAAAAAGTACCTCGTAACGTAAACAAAAGAAAGATTCCTTACATACCATGTAGTAAATGTAAAAAATGGGAAAAGGAATTTAAACATACATGAAAAAACTTTTATAAAACATGGACATGGATGATATAAATAGTCCTAGTAAATACTTACGAATAATCAATCTCGGATAAAAATGAGATTTGAAAAATTATCCCTTACCTTAGGGCCGATATGCTTCGTACGTATCCAAACCTCCTGTATAATTATTTAAATAATGTCATTGATTTATTACAGAATCATATTCATTGTTATTATATCATATATGGTTCACATATGACTTTATATTACTTTTCCTTTGTAAATTCATGTTAAAGTGGCCTTTTGGTTAAAATCGTTTCATTTGTCGTTCGTGTTTTAACTTGTAATTATTCAATTTTGGCACTATTCATTTATTTGAATTTAAATAAAATCTCAAAAGAGGATATATTCAAAATAAAATATTTAATAGATTCATGAAAGGTCATATGTATCGAGAAAATTAGTGTATCACATTAAATAGTTCATATAATATTTATTTTATTATTTTTAAAACCATTTATTTTGTTTATCTCTTTATAAAATAATTACTACAACATTTTTTTCTAATTATTTAATATACATATTTTTAGCATTAAAATTAAAAATAAAATCCTATGATGAAGATAAATCTATTAAATTTTACAAAAATACTTTTACTCGAATTTACCATCTTAAAATCACAATATTTAAATTTTTATATTTATTAAATTATAAAGGTGACAACTTTGGCATCATTTAAAATAATATAATATAACTGTCATAATCACTTTTATAAGGCTCAAAATGGTCAAATACTCTACCATTGGATTATTATGGTTTACATATATATGACCAATAATTTTTGTTCAGGGTTTTGTGCATTTTATGGTCACTACTAGTTTAATAAAAACAATATTCTTGATTTTTCACTAGATAAACAATTTCTGGATCACTATTGTGTCATAATTAATGATAATTATATAATCGCTAAAAATTATAAATAAATTCATATGATGTAGTTAAATTTATTATTTTTCTGGTGACAATTCATGTTCAATGTTTCATGAAGTTTATAAATAAAATAAAATTATAATACTTATACGATTTAAGAGAGTTACATGTTGTCACTTTCATTGGTTTTAATAATAATTAAATTATTTTCATGGAAAAAAGTCTATTAAATGAATCTGATCGGACCCTTAGGTGATATGGGTCGACTATTAGTCATCCAATATAATTTTGGCATGTGTTAGGGTTATTTAATAATTTTATATTTACCCTTAATTACCGGATTTACCTTTAACTATGATAAATAAAATTTACCGTAGTTAATATTCATAATTCCCATAAAAAAGTAGCCTATGAACATAATTTGGACCCACTGATTCCAAATATGGAATCCATTTTTTAAATTCAATACACAAAAGTTTCAAAATTAAATTAAAATTAATCACGTTGTCGAAAGAAAACAAGTTTTTGTTTAAAACGTTGCAAAAGATTGAATTGATTTAACTTACGAATTCAAGGTAAAATAAATGATAATGAAATACATTATATTAAATGCTAAAAATATATTCTATTTATACTTTAAAACCATTCAATATTATGATATAACCATTTAAATTATTACGATTCAAAAAGTTGTTTTTAATTAAAATATAGCGTGTTTTTACAATTCATTAAAATATGAAAGTTATCAGAATAATACCAAAACATTATCCAATGTAAATTTATATATCCTGATTCAAAAGTAGAAGTTTATTTTGTAAAATTTAATTTATAAACATTTCAAAAGCTATATTTAATGTGGTTGCGCCATCAAAAGTCGGCAAAACTGCATTTTTTTTAAAATACTTATTTTACCCGAAAAATTTATTTTGTTCTTATACCATGTTATATAAAATGATTCAGATGAATAATAATGTTATAAAATTCAAAATTTAGTTAATACTATTCATAACGGCCAGTTAATAATAATATTATAATAATATATGGTTGTTTAGTAATACCCGGTGTTGCGTACAACACACGCTATCGAGGAAGGTCGTGACTGCGTGTAATGCAAGACAAGCCAGGGTTGCGTGTTGTGAAAGAATCCTTTATTATTTCATATAACTGAATCCAACCATATTTTATTTATACATTGAATATATATATATACACTCAATGTTGCATAGAATGACTATTATAAAACGAACTTGAGATTTTGTGTAACACAATCTATGAATAGTGTTGCGTATACTTCAAGATAATACAGTATGATGTATAGCACAAGATAATCATGTTGTAGCATAAAACACATGACATAAATTAAATTAAAAATAATACTTATCATAAAATATCGTGTTGTTACATTTTACCCCCCTTAAAATGAATTTCCCCCTCAAAATTCATCAAGGTTATACATGGTTTTCTACTTGAATGTTTCTTTAATTTCAATAGACATTGTAAAAGAAATACCAAAACATAACTTTAAAAACTAAATTACGAAACATAATGGTTACCCAAATTAACTAATCATTAGGTTTCTACATAGGAGAACATAGGTGAAAATATGGATATGGAAGAAAAATCTAACCATCAAGTTTGGATGGAGAGTGGTAGAGGAAATGGATATGAAAAAGCCAAAAATCACAAATCCATAAATATTTTATGATCTATGGTACCATCTGATTCATCGGATATAAGAGCACTAGGACAACATTTTTTTTCAATACCATTTCCCTAAAGTAGAAAATTTTTAATTAGAAGAAATAGTTGCTTGATTTTGGTACAATCTCATTAGTGTTCCTGCTTTGAAAAATTTCCCACTTCATCTTTTAATGCAATAAAGTTGAATTTTTTATTCGTGAAGTGTTAATAGATCATGTGATAGAATGATGGGTCATTCCATCATTTTCAAACAAAAGGTTAGCAATTGTTATCAAATATGCATAAGTCCATATATTGTGTGGTTAATCATATATGATTCCAAAAATGAACTTATACTTCATATATCATACTGTTTAATAAAATAAAACTTGTTTCTACTAACCAGGGACTTCTTGTAGGCCAGTGGTTGGATATAAAGGCCTATCGCACTTCAGTTGTGGGTTCGATTCCCACAGCCTTGTCCGACACGATGGGTTGTCTCTCATCCTACAGGTTGTCTTCATTCTAAAACTACATTCCTATAACATCCCATCAATAATATCAAAAAAAAGTTAAATCCTTAAACAATACTAACTTATGTCCAATATAATCCATTCCAATCTTTAGGCTTATCCAAAATACATATGTCCAATCTCATAGTATAAAGAAAATGATTATTTCAAATTTCATCAACCAAGCATGTGAATACCATCATTTATCCCCCGTATATCTTGTGGGTCACATTCCAATCATGTGAATACCTTAATCATGTATTCTATTGAAAAATGAATACCCATTAAACCATAGTGAATACATGAATGCTGTCAATAGTTAACTCTTTCCACATACCAAAATCTAAAAATTCTATATAATCAAACCATGATATGACCTTCTCCTTAGTCATGAGATCATGAATACTATCAAACATTTAATTTTCTCCTTATCCCTTCATTATGCGCATATCATCTACATTCCAAAAATATCTGAATAACCTTTCATGGTCACTGGTACCATTCATAATATACTTTCAAAACATAAAGAAAGACAATAGTGTAACAATCCTTAGATTTCTCTTTATTCCATAGTACCATGATATTACTTTTACAACATTACACTTGATAAACATGTAATCATTCCACTATCTTTTTAAACCATTGACCGAGCTTCAACAATTATTTCATCTCACATATCATTTGTAGTCTCTTCATCATCATCAACATAAATACTACCCATACATCCATACTGATTCTCTTCATTAGACAATCCCTTAGGGAATTGGTTTTCATAATGCCCGTACATTCCACATTTAAAACATTTAATCATTGTTCATGTCGTATAAATAACACTCTCCTCAACCATGGTGTTAACTGAAACTTTTCCTTTGCACTTACTGGCTTTGTTTCCTTCTTTTCCACACCGAAAGCGTCTTACAGTTCCTTTGAAACATTCTCCATGATGCCTCTTCCCAAATGATTTACATGATAAAAATTGAACTTTCTTTCCTCTATGATCATCATGAAACTCCATCTTTCTCTTATTATCTGAGCCGGGAAACGTACCAAAGTTGAGATTATTGATCATATTATGTGATTTCAGATTAGGCATAATAACAATGTTTGGACTTCCAAATCCCGTTTCATTTGGTTGCTCATGAATAATATCATTCAATTGTCCATCATATCCTCCTTTATCGTGAATCTTCCTGTTTCCATCCATTTTCTAAAACCCAAAAAGAATAGTGTGAGAGGAAAAAATCCTGCTAGGGAAAACAACATAGTAATGGGGGAGTACCCTCAATATCTATCATCTTAGGTTAAATTCTAAGATCGTTACCATATTTTTAGTACTATATCATATACGTATACTTATCCTTAGAGGAATCCCTAGACATACCTTAGAAATATTTCTAGGGATCTCACTAACGTTTTCGCATCCTAGTTTCCAAAGGTTAACTAAATTGTTCCTATGATACCATCTTTTAAGACCCAAAGCTTGACGTACATGGAAAATACATTATTTTTTAGGAATACTTAATACATAAAAAAACAGACACACAAGAATCATAATAGTTTAGTGTCTTTGGAAACTCGGAATAAAATATTCTAATCGTGGTGAAAAATCTTCAACATCTCCCAATAAAGATCTTCCTTTTTTTTATTACCTAAAAGCTTTCTTTATATCATGGGGAAAATAAAACATTAAAGTGGGGAGCTAAAATTACCAGTAAGGGTAAACATAGTGAACATTAAACAATCCATAAACATTTGAATGTAAAAACATGAACATAAAATCTAAACATCAAAATCCTGAGCAAAGACATGAATCTTGGAAGTACGTAAGGCATATATTATAAGAGAACATCAATCATGATAAAATAGCATGGGAATAAAACATGTAATTGTGGGAACCATTATGTACATGTAATTATTTCCTTAGTAGCCAAGGCATTGCTACAAAGACCATATTAGTGGACAAAGTCCCTTTCTGAATCGAGTTCACTCCTCGTTTTAGTCCTGTAATACTGAACATGATTACCTTACCATTCCATCCATGTCTATCTCATGAGATATAAATCATTACCCAATGAATTGTAGGGATATATAGGTACCACCCATCTAATAATGAAATCATTCTTACTTTTGCCACAAAATTAACATAAAACATTCATCATAACCCAAAGAATAAAATGGGTTTCATAAACATCATCCCATAATTTCATTATCCATATAAAACAAATGGACATTTCATCATAAGAAAAGTGAACCATGTAAATCATAGAGACATTATACCTAAAACATAAACATATCAAATAATGTCATCTTAGATGGAAAAAAGTTTTGATGAAACATTTGAAATGAATTCTTGAGGAAAATATCCTTTCTTCGTCAAAATCATTTTCTTTTCAAAAAATGCAATGCACTTTTAAAATAAAAGAATTTTGTTGAAAGTAGTCATAAAATCATGTAGTGTATGCTTCATGAAACTGAGGCATTATGAAACCATAAAAATCCGTTCACACCGTATGAGTTAAAAATAGCATTCTCCTCGTACTTTTGTCGGAAAAGTCAAAAAAGTACCTCGTAACGTAAACAAAAGAAATATTCCTTACATAACATGTAGTAAAAGTAAAAAATTGGTAAAAAGGAAGTTAAAAATACATGAAAACACTTTTATAAAACATCGACATAGATGATATAAATAACCCCAGTAGATACTTATGAATAAACAATCTCAGATAAAAATGAGATTTGCAAAATTATCCCTTACCTTACGTCTGATATGCTTCGTATGTATCCAAACCTCTTGTATAATGATTTAAATAATTTCATTGACTTATTATATAATCATATTCATTGTTATTATATCATATATGGTTCACTTATTATTATATATTACCCGTTCTTTTGTAAATTCATGTTAAAGTAGCGTTTTGGGTGAAATCGTTTCATTTGTCGTTCATGTTTTAACTTGTAATTATTCATATGATTACTTAGATCTTGATTAAATAAATCCAGAATGTAATACATGATTTATATATAATATATATTAAGTATATACATATATATAATAAATAGATAAATGGAAAGAAATACACCGTTCATGGAGAAGGTAGGTCGTATGTACGCATGAAGGCTGTTTTCATTTCCTTATTGAATTCAATGGAATTATGTATATGACATAAATATATATTTATATAAATCTAGTAGAATTATTATTTCATATATTTTATTATTACTTATTATATATATATTTCAGAGTCGCTGCTTCTGAACTCCTTCATTTTATTTGGTTTGCTCGAAATAAGATGATTCATGATAAATTTTCCTTCTCGGTTAGTGGGGTTTTATCTGCTATTCTTGGTGCTATGTGTAATGTTGTTATTCCAAGGAAGCATTTTTGCTTTAACTCGGTTCATGATTTGTCCGTTCTGAATAGGATAGGTGTTAAGGGTAATTTCAAGCCTCCGAGTGGTACTTTAGAAGTTCTATGGAAGGAACCTTTTTTTGGTTTGTTAAAAGTAAATTCAGATGGTGCTTCTAGGGGTAATCCGGGGCATTCTGGTTATGGTGCTGTTTTCATGAATCATAAAGGGGATGTCCTTGGTTGTTTTCATGGTTCTTGTGGCTTTGCCTCTTCACTTGAGGCCAAAATGCTTGGCATTATGGTTGTTGTCGATCAAGTTGTGCAGCGTGGTTGGGATAATTTATGGTTTGTGAGTGATTCTTCTATTGTTGTTTCTGCAATTAGGATGGGTCTTTATCACTTGTCATGGAAGCTTACTAATCGCTGGATTAATTATTTAGAGACTCTTTTTTATTTGAATCATATTATCACTCACGTTTATAGGGAATCCAATTCTGTTGCTGATGGACTTGCTAATATAGGTGTTAATGGTGTTGATTTTGTTTGTTTTGATCAAGTTCCTGATGATCTCCTTATTTTTATTAATAAGGACCATGACAAATCCCCCATTTTTAGACTTTTGTATGTTTATTTTGGGGCCTGTTTGTTTTTTGCTTTTCTTTTTCTTCAATATGGAAGTAGAGCTTTGTTGTGTCGTGTTGCTGTGGTTTCCCAAATTCTGGGAATCAGTGTGCTGATCTGGAGCAGGCTGGAGTCTGCAATGTTGCTGGCTTCATTTGGTTTCCCAAATTCTGGGAATCAGTGTGCTGTTTGGAGCGGGCTGGAGGCTTAGTTCCTGGCTTCTTTTGGTGGATGGAAGGCTTTTATTTTACTGTTTTTTGGCTAATAAAGGACAGGGCTGATGGAGATTCTTCTATCGTGGAGAAATATTACATGATCTGACTTTGATCTTCATTGGCGGCATTGGTGGCCTCATCCCATAGCCCACCCTTTTTTATTGGGTGTTTGTCAACTTTGGTTTCTTTCCTTTTCACCTTGACCATTTTTTATTGTTTTGGTGTTTATTGTTTGTATTTTTCTTGTACTGTTTTATTTTCTCTTTAATAAATTTCCATTAATTTAATTAAGTTTATTTGTTGTAATAAAAATATAAATTTTAAATTGTTATAAATATTCACTTTTGTGTTGTGAATTTTCTATAATTGGATACTTAATGACATTTTCGACTATATAAATTTCAATTTATAATTTTTAAATATTTTTTTGATTTTTAAACAATTTAATAATATGTTATTTTTATAAAATAACAATAGTGTCAATATTGACAGTATTCATTTATTTGAATTTAAATAAAATCTCAATAGAGGATATATTTGAACTAAAATATTTAATAGATCCATAAATAGTCATATGTATCTTGAAAATTAGTGGATCACATTAAATAGTTCATATAATATTTATTTTATTATTTTTAAAACCATTTATTTTGTTTATCTCTTAATAAAATAATTATTACATAATTTTTTTATAATTATTTAATATTCTTATTTGTTGCATAAAAATTAAAAATAAAATCCTATAATGAATATAAATCTATTAAATTTCACAATAATACTTTTACTCGAATTTATCATCTTGAAATAACAATATTTATA
This sequence comes from Viscum album, assembly GCA_963277665.1. NCBI lineage: Eukaryota > Viridiplantae > Streptophyta > Magnoliopsida > Santalales > Viscaceae > Viscum > Viscum album. Next base: position 741,545,301 of record OY728121.1, on the reverse strand, counting down.
TTGTTATATTTATTAAATTATGAAGGTGACAACTTTGGCATCATTTTAAATAAAATAATATAAGATTCAAAATCAATTTTATAAGGCTATAAATGGTCCAATATTATACCATTGGATGATTATGGTTTACATTTATATGACCAATAATTTTTTGTCAGGGTTTTGTGCATATTATGGTCACTATTAAATTAATAAAAACTATATTCTTGATTTTTCACTATATAAACAATTTCTGCATCACTATTGTGTCATAATTAATGATAATTATTTAATCCCTAAAAATTATAAATAAATTTATATGATGTAGTTAATTTTATTCACTTTCTGGATACTATTCATTTTTGATGTTTCATGAAGTTAATCACTAAATTAAAATTATTATACTTATAATATTTAAGAGAGTGACGGGTTGTCAATTTCATTGGTTTTAATAATAATCTAATTATATTCATGGACAAAAGTCCATTAAATGAATCTAATCCAACACTTAGGTGATATGGGTCGACTTTTAGTCATCTAATAGAATTTTTTCATGTGTTAGGGTAATTTTCTAATATTATATTTACCCTTAATTACCTGATTTATCTTTAACTATGGTAAATAAAATTTACCGTAGTTACTATTAATAATTCCCAAAAATAAAAATTAGCCTATTAACATAATTTGGACCCAATTATTACAAATATGGAGTCCATTTTTTGAAATTCAATACACAAAAGTTGCAGAAATTAAATTAAAATTAATCCTGTTGTCGAAAGAAAACGGGTTTTTGTTTAAAACATTGCAAAAGATTGAATTGATTTAACCTACGAATTCAAGGTAAAATCATTGATAATGACATAAATTATATTAAATTGTAAAAATATATTATATTTATGCTTTAAAACCATTCAATATTATAATTTAACCATATAAATTATTACGATGAAAAAATTTGCCTTTAATTAAAATATAGCGTGTTTTTACTATTCATTAAAATATGAAATTTATCAGAATAATATCAAAACTTTATCCATTATAAATTTTTATATCCTGATTCAAAATAAGAAGTTTATTTGTAAAATTTAATTTATAAACTTGTCAAAAACTAGATTTAAAGTGGGTGCGCCATCAAAAGGCGGCAAAACTGCATTTTTTTAAAAATACTTATTTTACCCGAAAAAATTTATTTTGTTCTTATACCATGTTCTAGAAAATGTGTAAGATAAATAATAATGTTATAAAATTAAAATTTTAGTCAATATTATTCATAACGACTAGTTTATGATAATATTATAATAATATATGGTTGTTTAGTAAAACCCGGTATTGCGTACAATACACGCTATCGAGGAAGGTCGCGATTGCGTGTAATGCAAGACAAGTCAGGGTAGCGTGTTGTGCATAAATCCTTTATTATTTCTTATAACATAATCCAACCATATTTTATTTATACATTGAATATATATATATATATATACTCAATGTTGCGTAGAATGACTATTATAAAACGAACTTGAAATTGTGTGTAATACAATCTAAGAATAGTGTTGCGTATACTTCAAGCTAATACAGTGCGGCGTATAGCACAAGATAATATTGTTGTAGCATAAAACACATGACATCAAATAAATTAAAAAGAATAATTATCATAAAATATCGGGTTGTTACACTCAGACAGATGGTCAGACTAAGAGGACCATTCATACCATCGAGGACATGCTCCGTGCATGTGTCCTCGACATCAGTCGCAACTGGGAGGATCACTTTCCATTGTTGGAGTTTTCCTACAAAAAGATATATGACTCCTCCATAGGTATGGAACCTTTAGAGGCCTTTTACGGGCGACCTTGTAGATTATGGTTGTGCTGGACAGACCCAGGGGAGTCTGCACTAGTGGGACCCGAGAAGGTACGTGCTACCACGAAGAATGTTTAAATCTTCCAGGAGTGGATGAAGACTACACAGAGCAGACATAAGTCATATGATTATAGGAGAAGGAGTCCTCTAGAGTTCAAGGATGGTGACCACGTCTTTGTACGGGTCTCTCCTCGACAAGGTTTGCATAGATTTGGCCATGGCGGTGAGTTATATTTGTGTTCCATCGGACAATTCTAGGTCCTCAGCAAAGTAGTTGAGGTGGATTACCAATTATCTCTTCCACCTTAGTTGGTCCAGGTGCATGACGTCTCCCACATATCTCATCTGATGAGATACATGCATGAAACGTCCAACATCATCGACACTGGAGAGCTGCTCATCAATGACGGGGCGACTTTCACGGAGGATCCAGTGGAGATTGAGGATCGACAGGAGCGGGTCTTGTTTGGATTGTCAATACCTCTGGTGCCCGTTCAACGGTTGCACGAGAACCTCTAGGAGAGAACGTGGGAGAGGGAGACTCAGATGCGTGCTCAGTACCCCCATTTGTTCCCTTAGTTCTAGTTATAGCTTATAGGGACATAATTACCGTAGGTGGGGAGAATGTGAAGACCATGAATTTCTGTGGAAATTTTTTTTCTAAAAAACATGGGAATTTTATGAGTCTGCAGTTTCTGACGGTGCTTGATTATGATTCTCGATGTGTCCGGAATCACTTTCTGATGTTTTTTTGGGTACCTTCATTAATCGTATGAGTGGGATTTGACATCATCGGAACCGGTGCTAGGAACTGAAATCTAGGGGCATAGTTGAACTCGCAGCCTCAGTGATTGCTTAGTGAGACCTTCACTAGAGTTGTGTTTTGACGAGAGTGGAAGATTGTTTTAGGTGGTTTTTAAATAAATTAAATATAAATATGACTTAACTTATATTATGTTTTTGGTGGTTAAAACCTCCTAGGTGAGGTGGGAGATGTGGGCCACCACACCCGAACCACCCATGGGTTGTTATAGGGGTGGGGCCCACCCGAGCATAACCACCCTTGGGAGGATGTTTTTGGGTGGGTCCCACACGAGCTTGAAACCCTTGGAACCCCCCCTGATTTTTGTGGGTTATGCTCTCCACCATCCCCCATTACATTAATGTTCCAACTCTCTAACAATTAATGAAATACACCCTTGCAATTAATTAATTAGCTCATTTTATAATTATTTTTAATTGTTTCCAACCATGAAAATAATAGTTTGACTATTATTTTTGGGATGGCATAAACATTTGGTGGAGATTTGGGGAACCTCTGGGAGAACATCATCCTCTCCAAGAATAATGTCTCTTTCACCACAGAAGAATGACGAAAACCATCTTCTTTATTCTTTAACTAGGGCATGAAAGGGAAGCACCACCGCCCACGAAGTACGCCAAAGTCATCATCGCAACTCATCTTCTATGAGCTCTACCTCCTCCGACATTGACAGAATGACGTCCACCTTCAGAGACTCCATCATCGATCAAAAAACTCAACGTAGGGGTTTGTTTTGATTGAATTAAATCCTCAATCCTCATTGTTTATTGTGGTTCAATGTTTTCGAATTGTTGTCTCATAACACAAAGGGCGCGGGCTGAACAAACATGATCTGACGTCCCTCCATTGGTTCTTGATTGGTTGATGATAGCAGTGGCGCTACGTCGCCACCAGAAGAGAGGATCACTATAGAGCATCGGAGGCCGGCGATGGTCCGGACGCGAGAGGAACAGTTAGCACAAGGGTCACTGAGATACTCAAGGGGCACAGTGTCATCGCACCATGGCATGAACTGGGCCACATCTAGGCGAGACGCGACGGTGCCGGAGGGGAATGGTGTCGTCGCACCGCGTCGAAGAAAGGAGGTTGGGGCAGACGAAGATGATGTGGCACCATCACGATGTGCTATAAAACACATGAGGCCAATGGCCACGACGAACAGAGGAGGGTGACCGACTGAGGCGGACGCCGGCTGGCGCTCTACAAGAGGGACCCTCAAATCCCGCGGAAACCTGACCGGCACCAAACGCCGACCGCTACAGGCAGATGGGGGGAAGTCAACCTCACCCGCGGCCATAGCTGGCTTCAGCTGGCAATCCACCTCCCAGCCACGCAGGCCGGCGAGCCATGCCTCCACAGGTCTTACCGCCATGGGTCGGGCGGCCTCAGGCCCAGCCACCACGGACCGGTCCGCCCCGGGCCAGGCCGCCCCCTTGGACTGGGTCAGACCCTCAGACCGGGTCGGACCCCTGTTCGGACCAGGTCGGGCCGGGTTGGTATGACTGGGTCGGACCAGACCCAGACCCGCTATGACCTGTTTACACATTTTAACCTGCATCTTGGGCTATGGGTGTCCGATCGACGAACCATCTACGACGATGAAATTCTGAGAGCAAGACAGTTCCTCTAGCATAACCCAAAGGAAGTTTGGATATAGTTTGAGTAAGATTAGTTTGGATTGAACCTAAAAACCCACAGGTCCCCTGGAACAGAAATGACAATAACATATAGACCACACATCTGATTGGTGCACCGTCTGTTGCATTGAGATCCCTATGATTAGACAAACCTTTGAGCTAATTCTACGTGAGTGTCCTCAATAATTGCAGTTTTTTCCAATATATCAGAGAGAATATACTTCCTTTGATGAGAAAACAGAGTGAAATGACCTAGTAGTAGGGTGAGACTTGACGACTGCTTGACCGATAAGACTCGGAGTGATTTGACTAGCCTAGTGGGAAGGTTCTGGTAGTTGGCGGCAGACTCACAACAGAGGAGCGCCTGGTAGTTTGCGGTAGACCTGCGGTACTCAAGATGAGGAGTACCACTACAGGATATTAGGGGTAGCACCTATTACATGGCGGTAGACCCACAATGAAGGAGAACCTTGTATTTGGTAGTAGACCTGTGATACACGACAGGAGTACCTCATAAGTTCAAGGTTAGTGGGAAGCACCAGGTAGTTGGCGGCAGGCCCACTATACATGATATAGGGGGAGTTCTCCAGCAGATGTGGTTTCGATAATGAAAATAAAAATCTTTGTTGAGCTGAGTTATTGACTTTTGTGTATCCTCATGATTGAAATGAGTTACTAGATAACTTTGGAATGTGTATGGGAACATACCTAAGTATGGGTTATCCGTTAAATCCTTTTCATTTTGTTTTATCCTTGTTGGATATTGTGAGTCCTTGAGGGTCTCGAGGTCCATACTAAGTATCTTTATAATCACCATTTCATGGAATTTTCACTCACCTCATTGTGATGGATGCAGATGACGGACAATGCTGATGGAGGCCGAGAGCACCTGGACTGGATGGTACCTAGAGGTGAACCTTTTGATATGTCAGTACACAGAGGAGTCTGACAGACGTGGAGTGCTGAGGTGACCATAATTACCAAACCTTCAGGTAGGAATCCTGGTGGATGATCCAAGAGATTCTCTTTACTTTTCATTCATTTTCCCCTTTTCAGTGGTACTTGCATTCAGCTGTACTTGTACTTTTCTGTTAGTCTTGTATTTCCGTCCCCTTCTACTTTCCAACACCTCTTCTCTATTCAGTATTTCTTAGTGTTTTCCTTCCAGTTGTGAACTCATTTTTTTGTGTTTACTTTTTATAAAGTCAATGCCTTCCCATCATAGGGAATTACACCTTTGGTGCTAGTCTTCAGCCCCTGGCCTATGAAAGACAAGATTGGGGTAGTAACGAAACAGGCCCTGAGGACGGGTTGTGTCATAATTTCCCCAAAACAATGCTCCCAAAAATGTTGTTAGTAACTTTAAAATTTCTTAATTGAATGGCTAAAAAGTTATTATATGAAAAATAATATTATGATAATACTAAATACTTGAATATTTCGATTATATCCCTATGTCTTAAGAAAACATCTGAATCTCCGATGTTGTATAAACCCTCTTCTAACATCAAATGTAAGGGCACGACCTTGGATATTAAATATTGTGCTATTAATTAACTATATTTAACATTTTATGATATATTTAGATATTTTTTTATTTATTATGGAAAAAACATTCAAATAATACTCATATAACAAAAGGGTATATTTACACTAGGTAGAAATTTTCTCAAATAAAAGATATTGTATCATAATAAAACATAATTTCTTCCAATGAACATCTTCAATACTTTCATAATGACATAGTAATTTTCCAAAACAATCTTAAAAGTGACAAATTTTTTAAATATGGGATGAGTAGAACAACTAGAAGAAGGAAAATAAAGAATGTAAATTTATAAACTATTAAAAACATGAAAACCCATTCAAAAACATATCTTAAAACTCATTAGTAAATATAGGAAAATTACATGGGTCCCCTGGGAAGTCATTACAATATAATAATAAAAATAACCATTAAAAATGATATTACTATATAGTCTAAAACCATCTATGGAGTACATAATGCATTAGAGATATATAATGATGCTCAACCTTATGATAAGCTATATCAACCCCTCCCAATTTTCAGGAGCTACAATTGGGGAGAAACCATGAATATTATTTATATAATTCTCATCCATGTTCTATAATAGTTATAAACACATTTTATAAAATTTTTAAGGATAAAATCATGAATAAAACCCTTGAAAACACTTTTGAACCCATGAATAAAACACTTTCAAATATTTAAATACCATTTTCATTTACAAACAAAATTTTATCAGAGAAATCATTTAAATAAAAAACATTATACAAAATACCGATGATATAAAATAAATATATTAGTTATATAAAACATAATATATTACAATGGAACCTAGAAATTAAATATTATTCAATGGTCTAGTAATGTCGTTAATTCCTTCTTTATTAAAAATAGAACATTACATTTTTTCTTTTGTCAAAATGTTCTATGTAAGACACATAATAATATTGTTAATGAAAAAGTAGAATGAAATATAAAATAGAAATAATATTAATTTTTTAATCCTTTTATATCCATATAAACAAATATTTAAACTAATATCGTTACATTTTCAAAGGAGGAAATGATTTGATAATTAAATCCAAAATATTTCAATGTGTTTTCTAACACGCTTTACATTTAAATCAAAATACCTATAAAAGAATAATATTTTATAAAAATTATATAAAATTATAACAAATAAATTAATGACATCAAATTTGAAAGGGGGATATATAAACACCTCATAAATGATGGTTGGTGTATAACATCAATATATTAATCAGTGAATAGAGATTGTGACAAAATCAATTATATAGAATGTAGCTACTCACATATACTGTTTAAATTACTTATAAATAAATGTCAAATATTTACATGAATAATAACTTATTTTAGCTTTATTAGTTATTCTAAATTATTAATTATTATTTTATAAAAATTAAATAGATATTTAGGTTCATGGTGGTTGATTTTATGATATTTGGTACATGAGTTGAAAATGACATTGGAGGAGGAGATGGATTTATGTTATCATAATAATATAATAACATATCATCTTATTTTGGTTAATAGATTTATTATTTCATCATGTTTGATGATTATTTGAAGGAAGTGGAAGAAAAAATAAAATATAAATACATAGTTAAATATTATACCACTTCTTCAGACAATGTTCTTTTATTTACACCATAACACCTCTAAGGAGAGAGTTATGTCTAAAAATAGCACCTAGAATTTCGGTATGTATTATTATAAGTTATTATATACTATTTTGATAAATTTCGGATTTTAAGTGTAATGTAATGAAGAATGTAGATTCCCATATATAGGAGAGGAAATGGGAACTCATGGAATTGATCAAAACGTGAAATAAATATAAATTACCTTTCATTTAAAAATATATATAGTTTTAGTTATTTTAGATATAGAACATGTATAGTTCTAAAAAAATTTATCCAATTAAAATTTTAAATTCTTTGACTGATGTTTTTGTCATTATCTTTTAGTATTTAACTATAATTTATCATTTTTTTCATTATACAATGTAATTTAAACTTTGAGGGTTAATATAATTACAATTATATGTAAAATGACCAATTAATGAGAAATTGATGAAAATTTAAGTCATATAAAAATATTTTGGATGATATTTATATATTGAAATATTTTATATCCTTTTAAAAAATACTATTTAAATTTGCATATCTATATTGTCAATTTTGACATTTTTCCTTACATGACTTGTAAAAATGGTCATAATAACAAAATAAATTTGATACAATAGTTATAAGACATATATATCACGTCAATTTTATTTAAATTTTGTTTTTTACATTAATCATCACAATTTTTTTTTATTTTTTTTATTTAAATTTATTATCTTTAATTAAAATGTTTATACATTTTCATTGTGTCACCGACTAAGGCTATTATATTATCACGATAAATTATAAATAAACATACATGGTATATAAAAAAATTTGAAGATATTATTTATATTGTGATATCATATATTTATAGAGCTACATTAATCATATTCTTCATCTTTAAAACAAATGTATGATAAAATTGACATTTCATTAAATTTATTATTATTAATTTTATATTCTCATCCAAAAGCCATATATGGTCTAATAAATGGTACATTAATTTTTATTGATGAATAATAATCAACTAAAGAGATAGTCTAAAATTTTTGGGTAACCTTATAATATTTAGAGTATTATTTTTAACCTTAATTACCTGAATTACCCTTAATAGTGGTAATAATAAATTACTTAAGATAATATTTTTATTTTTTCCAAAAAGTAAAATGTATCTATTAATAAAATTCAGTTCTTATAATTTAATATATGAAATATATTTTTTGAAATTAAAAACAAAAAAAAAACATCATAAATTAATATAAAATTTATCTCACTGACAAAATTAGAAAAAATGTTTTTTACTCCAAAAGTATTCAAAAGTTAAAAAAGATTTTATAAATAATTTCAGTGTTAAATTTATTCTGATTACCATATTTGGATTAAATGAAAAATTATTTGTGTATCTATTATTTAAAACCAGTCAAAAATAAAATCTTACAAAATGAATAAGTGGGATGAAAGGGAAGTTTTCAATTACGTACAATATTATATTTCACAAGACATAAAAAAATATATCTTCTATGATAATTTCCTAATATTAAATTGAATTATATTTTCATAATTTTTATTAATATATGAAGTGTATTTTTGAAAATATATTTTATAAATATTTCAATACTAGATTTATAATTGGTTTGACATCAAATAGTCAAAAATATGACGTTTTAGAAAATATCTCTTTTTCTCAAAAATTAAATTTATACTAAAATAGAGTCTATAAAACTCATAAGATTAATGGAAAATATTATTTTTAATAATATATATCTATGTGTTAAATATAATATTGTAAGGATGATTTTATAATTTACTGTTATAAAACACTATTGTCCACATTTAAATAATTTTTCAGAAAAATAAATCATTTTATTTGAAAAATATATAATTTTCATTTATAATTAATTAGTAACCAACTAATTATCCTTATATTAAAATATGTATATTTTCAAGCTATCATCCAATGCCTTTTTTAGATGTGGTGTGGAATATTTTCGGATTGATTTTCATGAAGTCAATTTCCTTTCTGTGGGTTAGTTAATTACTGGTAGAAATATGATTTTTTGTGGTTTAAGGGAACATATATTATTATTATTATTATTATTATTATTATTATTGAGTTTGTGTTACTATATGTCCTTATAATAAACCTGTTATGGATTTATATGTATTCAAATAATTATCATAATGGATAATTGAGGATGACTCCACTATAAGACTGTATAAGTGATGTATAATCTATATTCTCATGGGAATATGTTGTGATTATTTCTCAATTATGTTAATGTAATCCATTTACCTCTATCTACGTCACTATGGGAATTTTAAATTACTCCCACATCTAATAAATTATGGGAAATGGGTAGTTATCCTCAGTAAATAATATTATTATTTTTTACAGTATTATATTAGTAGTTCACTATCAAGATTTATTTCTGTGAAATTTCGATATCATTATTCAAAAGATTAATATCCATGGATTATGGTACATTTTTAATGATTCTGTTGTTTTTTGGTATTTTATACCATTTATATTTTTAGATATCATGACATTATATCATGGATCAAGCATAAATATTATTAATCCCTGTTATTTAAATGATATTTTTCAATTTACCATGTTTTCTACATTTATTCTGATATAACGATTCATAAAATATTGATGATTTTCACCTAATCATTTTGTTATCATTATATATTATTCTAAATTCATCCCCTAGATTAATACACAATCAATTATTGTTTTCCCAAAAATGGAGACTACGGAGGAATATTTAATGACAAATGCTCCGATATATTATAAAATAAGTAGATTGAGCAAAGTTTTTCCCAATATACACATCCATTAAATTTTTTATATTTTTTATATATTTTGAAATGTATAAATTAAATTATTGAAATGTATTTATGTTTATATTCATAAATTTTTCCATATATAAATATTATTCTTTAATTAAGTTCTTTTTTCACCATGTATATGAGTGAGGATATGGGGTTCTATAGTTACTATCAGAGTATGATTGAATTTTATTAATTGTTTTCTTATTTTGTTATTGAGATAAGAAAACCTTATTGAAAATCCACTTGATAACATTATGAGATAAAATATATCCCGATGTTTCATATTATTTATACGATGTTTCAGATTATTTATAGATAATATTGTTTTTAAGAAATTTAAGCCCCTTTTGGTATTCTAATGCGTATTAGAACTGGGAACATATGTACCTCTTAATAATCACCATGATAATGGATAGTTTGGTATCAACTCTATATTTACACTGATGCATGAATAAGTAGGATAAAATATTACATATGGTTATAAATTCATTTGAGATATGATATGGTTAATCATATTCTCATTAATAAAAAATATGAATTATTTATAATGTTCATCAATTAAGATAATAATTATAAGATAACTAAACCAAAATAAATATTAATTTTATCTGAATTTATTTAATAATAATATTCAAATAGATTACTGTGATGGACAAAATATGTATGGAATTTTGCAATGAATTGTTGATGTTATTACTATATATTATGTCTCATATAAAGATATTTATTCACCACATAAGTTAACTCCATTTTATTTTAGTAATGTATGATATCCAAAAAACAATATAAATGATGGATATCATGAATAATACTTTGAATCTTCTACGATAATAAAATATTGGATGGAATAGTATGATATAAATCCATTCATCATGTTTACCAGTATATTAAAATTTATGATTAAAAACTATAAACCGTGATTTTTTAAAGCATTCCAATTAAGAGAATGATGAATTTGGAGTAAATATATTAGGATTGAGAACATAGTGAAAAGAACAATTAATTTTCTAATATTCTGGTTAATATGGATGAATAATATAGGGATATATATCAAGGGAATTTAATGGTGTTTAGAAAATTGAAAATTACAGAATATAGAAAACAAAGTTAAGGAATAAATAGTTTGGTTAACATTTTTTTGGGAAATAAATTTCATCCTATGGTGAAACTATTAGTTCAACTTGTGGGACATAATAATTAATCAATTAAAATCTGTAATAAATTTTATAAAAAGGATAGATATAATCATTACAATTATTCACCATGTATACAAAGATGATCCAATACAATCACTGATATTTAATTGAATAATGATAATGATGCAGTGAACATAAAATCCACAGTTGATATGGATTGGAAAATGTCACACATAACCCTCCATACACGTCTGGTGGATAGGAATGTTAAAATAATTAATAAATAAATCATAAGATATTTGTAAACATTTTCCATGATACAATGTTGCAGAAAAATTAATTACATGACATCTAAACCCTCTTCTGTTATTTTAGATATTTATGTGTAGTTGGGAACAATAATTTATATATTGAGAACCCATCCATCTCATATATTGAGACTAATATTGGATTGATCATTATTGGTAGGGATAAGGGTAGTCAATCTGTTATTTTTTCTGAACAATTATTATATATATATTTTATCATCTGTAACGTGTTTAGAATATCAATCCACACATTGATATCTAATTGCCTCACTTTTTTGTGGAAATAATAAAATGGATTACAAAAAAAATTTCTTGATTTATTATAAAGAACTACTACGTAACTAGTTTAGTAGTCTCTAATCCTAGATTCTTCATTTTATCATTATCAATAATTATAGATCATAAGGATAAAAATGGTCACACACCCATGCATTTTATCTACTAGTGGATCTTGGTTCTAAAACCCTAAAATACTACACATATTTATTAATATTTTAGACACAAAACCCTCTTCCATTCCAGTTAAATATAGGTTAGCCACCCCTTCAATAAGGCTATTTATAAAATTTATAGACACCCCAATCAGAAGATTCCTATTATCTTACTTAGTAAATATATATTCAAATGTCATATTCCGTTTTTTATATTACTCTAATGTATTACAAAATATTATATCACTATTAAATATTTATCATATTCCAAATGGTTTCAAACCATTGGGATAGGCTATCCCTACAGTTTTAGGAATCATTGTCATCGTGGTCATTGCATAAGCCCATCAAAAATAGTTTTATAATAACTGTTCTTATAGGATTGTCTCAATACACTATATTTTGACGGTTTCATTGATACTTTTGGGTTATACTTATACCAATGGTTAAACTCCCATTTGTATATAGGTTGTCTAAATTTAATCTATTAGAACTTTTTATGATAAACGAATTGGATATATGTTTACTAAAAATTTATGAACTATTAAAATATAGTTTATCTCATTTTTCAAAAATAACTGTTTCAATAAAACCATTGGGATATATTTATTTAAACTATTCCAGAACTGTGGTATACATACATTTCCGATTTATTATATACCATTAATTATGTAAACCATTGGTATATCCTCTTCTCCTCATCCAATGAAATACAATATTGCACCACTTTTAATCTTAAATTGTACCTCTAAATTTCAATGAAATGATTCAGAGGTCCTATCAAAATTTCTCAACGTTCAGACTATTACTTCTCTAGAAAACTCAGTATAGGACAACATTAACATTCCACCTAATATTTCACACATGATTTCTTGTCCCAAATATCCATCTTTGATAACCTGATTCCCAGTCAAACTAGTCTATAAATATATAGGTATGTCTTCATTGATCATGACACAGTCAAATGGAATCACAATTGAAATGGGAACTTCAAATCCATGGAGTTTTATAAACTGATTTTTTTTTGTTCCATCCTACCACCATGATTGAAATAATATTCAAATACTTATTTATCTATACATCCAAATACATCCTATTGGATATAATATTGAATCATCCAATTCTCATCTAGATCAAATTCAATTATTTAGATACCACTGTTTTTCTGCCTACTATGTTTGTCTTAGAAAAAAAGACATAAATCATCTGTTTGTGATGTGTGAAATTTCAAATGATTTACGGCAATACAAAATTTATATTTTTAGATTGATAATTTATCTAAATATTTAGTTCGATTATCTACTAGAAGAAATATTGAATGGTAATATTAATTATCAGTAAACTAATCAACTATATGAACCATCTAGGCAAATGTTTTCAATTATATGGAATTCATGAAATGGTAAACTCATTGATGGAAGGAATGCCTCTATGAACAGGGTATTAGTCAAACAACACAAGGATGTATTAGAGTATCTATGTTACAAAAAGGATGTATTAACAATACTATACATGACCTCAATATTATAAGACTATTTTGTTTAACTATATGACAAATAAATCCTATAATGATGATGTTCATTCGCTGGATCCCTCCCACTAGCACATGGATTAGGTTATGGACAATGAGGTCGCATCTAATTTACATTTTCCCTATAGTTGTGTGGGTATATCCCATAAAAAATTTGGATTTGTCAAAGGGTGATATTATAATTAGACTATAATTGGGGTAGAATATGGTGATGAATTATTTACATGGGTGTATGCAATCAAATACACTATCCAATATAATTGGAATTCATTTTTTTTGGAATCTGACTTTGAGATCCTATCATAATTGGATTTAGTTGGTTGAAAGAAATTTTTTTTACGACATTAATGGGATAAAAAGTGTGTTGTATAGACATTAACATCTTCTTTAAAATAACCTGGGTCTCTAAAAAACCATTAACCTTTGATTTCGAATAGATTATTTTTGATCTACAATGGTTGATGCCTCATTCCATTGAACAAAATGTTACTAATACCATAGGTTTGAGGTTTACATACTTATATACCCATAAAATGAAACAACACTTATCGAGAATATAATTACATTTCTAGAATTATGTCATCAATGTACTACTTCATCGTTATCTGAAATATAAAAATGATAAGTCTGTATATTAAATGGATACATTTATTTATACACTAGAAATTTGTTCCCTTACTCACAATAAATTTAATAAATTTTTTTCCATTTTGGAAACATATATGTCAATATAGCTCATGCCTTTGTTTCTCCTAAACATTATTGAAGAACTAGATGCCTAAATGTGTTATATTTATGTCCCCTTATCATAATGTGTTGTTCCAATATATATTTTGGTGTAGAATCTTTAAAAAAATGAATGGTATAGATCATACCCGACATATATAATATTATCTTTCGTCTATATGTGTACATGAACAAATCATTTCTATTAATTAAAATAAATATACTACATACTAATTCCTGATATATTGGTCACAATCCCTATATTTTCCTTAACGATTTTCATGTTTTCAATAATCATAAATTGAAATCTATTAACTATAGTTGAAATATGCATCCACATAATTTGTGGATATCTGCTTTGAAATTGGACACATAAAATATCTAAATATCTTTTGATAATACCTAAAAAATAATTTTACACATTTTCTATAAATTAAAAAATCTTATTGACCACCAACTGAATAAATGGTTCATAAAACACCATTCAAACATTGGTTTTCAAAATCCCAAACCTCATGACATAGAAAAATATTGATTATTGTTTCCAAGATACATTCCTTTTATCATTTCGACAAGGCATGAATAAACACTTATTTATGAAATATTCCATTCACAATATCATACCAAATGATCACTTTTCAAAATTTCTCCTCCACTGCAAAATCATCATAAACTAAAACACCCAACAATGAAAAAAAATTATTTGGGAAATAAAATAGTGATCTCTATAGCATTATTGTATGATTCCTTGTACAAAGTTCCACAATAATTATAACAATATATGTAGTGAGTGTCCTCATTATAATTCATCTCACTAAAAAATGTGATAAATATTTATATATGAATATTCAAAGGAAGATGCAATAAGGAATACAAATTGGTTATGGTAAGATAAAGCATAGAGTTTGGAGAACTATGTTATTGATATGTTTTTACTAATGAAACCATAAATGTTTTCATATATAATGGATCAATTATGAAACAACTTCATGTTTCAATTATTAATGAATACATTTAAATAGTTTTTCTGTTAGTGGACCTAAAATTAATCGTTATTCCAATGATTCGTTTTGAGCGTTTGGGATTGGAATGTGGTGGTTCATATGTAATGTATTGATATAAATTTTTTAGTATATATTTATGGGTTATAAATTCATTCTTTTAAAGGATGATTCAAATTATAGTGGGGATATTTTGAAAACATGTGTCAATACGAGCATTCATAATTTGAGGATATGATCGAATTTGTAATTACTTGAGAGGTTAATTTTCAATAGTAGTTTGAGTTCTATTTATGAGGTTTGGAAAAAATTGAAAATGAATTTTGGAAATTAGAGTGGGAACAATATTTAGCTCAAGATCTCAGGGGAGTGTCATGGAAGGGAAAAGTGTCCTGTTGAGAAACTGAAAAAACCCGATGGATGATTGGTGGTCTTTTATAGGGGGAATGTTACAACATTTTCCACTTGGGTTTTTTATGTGGGAGATCCTCGTTTCCTCATCCATTTTAATCCTATTTTAATATAAACCTCAATCAACCATCTTCTAGATGCATTCATATAGGTTTGGTTTCGTGACTATTCATTTCATTGTTATTGACATATTAAAACGCTGGTTGAATTCTACATCTGATGAAATTGAATGATAATACAATTGAAAAGTGTTTTTAGAATATAAATAAGATACCCCTAGTAGTATACATAATATCATTACAAATGAATACAATTAGGTCTATTTGAAAAAAATTTAATAGAAATACAAAATCTTATATCCTCAAAATGATTAAAAATTTAAGAATTTTATATAATTATGGTTCCATTAAATAATCCAATCCCATTAATCTTGAGAGAATTGCAAAAAAAATAAAGAAAATAGGAATAATAATTATCACAATGTACATGTATGTAAATATGTTCAGAAAACATTTTATAGCTAAACACGAATAATATGAGTCCATGTGGATCTATCTTTATGAATAAAACATTATCATTAATCATAAATAGAACATTATATGACATAAGAGAACCTAGAAATTTCCAGATCCCCCATGGTCTCACTAGGTCTAATGAATCCATAACTATCACATTCTATCAACTCGTGTCACATTCTTGTGAAATACCATAATCAAGATAAGGGTGGTACTCATCCTTGTCACCCATAAAAACCTAAGGTCCTTCATGTATAACAGATTTATAATAAATGTAAATAATATATCAAAAATTAATCATCAAAGAATTAGTAAAGTCATAACACATTATTAAAGATATTATAATTATGAAATATTATCCAAAAATTAATTTAAATATTATATAATTCCCATAAATAAAATAAAGGCCTTAAATAAATGAAAAAATGTATCACAAGGTCATTCCATTTTATAAAAATCATTCATAAATCATTTAAAAAATTGTCTCACTAAAACACTTTCTAAAAAATATTTTAGGAATAAATACATTTTCTAATTGAAACCCATTTTAGAATACTAATTAATATAATGAGAACAATAAAAATATTACATATTGATAAAAAGACCACCGTAATTTAAATCTTACAATATGATATCAATTAAAATTGATAGAAACGTAAGAACCAAATTAATTAAAAAGGAATGATGTAAAATATAAATATACATGCCTAAAATCCAATAAACTAAATAATTTATTGTAAATCCAACACTAGTATGAAATTAATATTGAATTTTCAATCACATATACCAAAAATTTTGAACTCTAGAACGTAAAATTAACGTATAATTTAATTTTTAAAAAATACCATGAATCACACAGAAAACATAGGTCGTATCGTATACTTGTTGAAATAAATTCAATGCCAAAAATTAATCATAGTTATAATCCATATCTATTGGGATATTTATATGATAATATGAAGAAATTAATAGTACGAAGAATGTAATATGGGATATAGGGAGTTCATAGAGGTAGAGATGTTGGAGAGTTCCCCCACCTATGACCTCATGTCTCCTATAAATACCCCACTTCAAAATAAAATATTAATTTATATTTTTTTAAATATTATTCATATAATTTATATTATATTTTTATGTTGGATTTTTTTCATTTGTTCTTCAACATAAAAGGTGAAATCCCCCCATCTGTAATACATTTTAATCAATTTTTCTCTCATTCATAATATAAGGGCTCACCCTAATAACTTTATATAATCCTGAATTTTATCCAAGAACTCCTTTCCTTTTACATTGGGGATCATTTAAAAAATATTGTTTTATTTAATTGGAATACTATTAATACGTAACAATCAACATTTTTAATTTTAAAAACCCATAAAAATAGTATCTATTTCTTCCAAAATATAAATCATCAAAAATAAAAAATATTTCCTTTTAAAAATCTGCATAACATTTAACATATAATTCATATTTTTTATACCCATACTTATAAACATGTAAGTACATCTAAAGAGGTGGGATGAGAAAAAATATCATTAAGGGATATTAATATTAGTAATGAATACTTATGTCCATGAATACTTTTAAACATATGAAATCATTTTCTAAATGTCATACTTGTCACCCAAATATACTTATTTGGTGAAACCTGACATTTCACCATGAATTTCACAAAACATAAAGAACATATATAGATCAAAAATGTATTTTTGGATAATAAATTCATAATATTTTATCCGTCTATTTTACCTTATAATTTTTAACCCCCACAGTTCCCATACAATGTCACCCTCACGACTACCTTGTTTTGTAACAGTCGTAGTTACTCATGGTGTAACCATACACCCTGCTTCAAACATAAACATACCCAATTCATTGAAATAAGATATAGTTGTCACCTTTAATCATAAAAAATTTATAATAACTACAATAAAATAATAAATCATTAATAATTTCATAAAAACATTTATTTTTAATTTTTTAAAATAGTGTTTTAAAAGATAATTTTTAATGAAAAGCCCAATAAAAATATCATATAATTGAGGTAATAAATAATAATTTTTATCGAATATTTATAAACATTATATATACATATAATTAATCATAATATAATCAAAATTTATCACAAAAAAAATTAATACCGCATAAATATGATGTAGAATACTATCCCAATGAATGGAAATTGGGTTAAGAATTTCCTTACTTCGGTTTCTTAATAGGTTAAAATGAAATTAATACTAAATTATAATGTTTAAAATAGTGTCTTTAATATCTTAAAGTAAAATATTCCTGTTTATAAAAACTTATATGATATTTTCTTAACATAATTTAACCCATTAATTATAAGTATTTCATTTAGTCCATTGCTTTGGGTGCATTATATACAAGATTTCAATGGCTGGATTGTAATTGATTAACTGTGGTATAGGAATATAATTACATATGTGGAATGAAATTATATTCATATAATTATATAATATTAAATTGATCGATAAATAATTTTATTTATATAGTATTAGGACGAATAATTAGTTAAATCTTTTATGACATCCATTATGATCATTTTGGAATTTCTTTGATAATCACGAAATACATTCATTAGATAACATAATATTATGTACATATGTTAACAAAATAACTTGAAAAAGTAAATATTAGACACATTAAAATCTATTTTAAATAATAAAATATTTTTACAACCAATTTTGAATTATGTAATGTAAATTTAAGACACCTCATCCATGAAGTCGGCATACAGTGATTTTTATTTATTGAATAAGAAGAAGAGAAGAGGATGAATGGTGAATTTTTGTAAATAAACATGAAAAAAGTATATCAAATACATAAAATTGGATATTTAATTTTTATTATATAATGGTAGGAGGTGAGAGTTAAGAAAATAAGTGAATTGAAATGAAAACACAAGAAAATGAATGTGTCACGACCCGTCCTCGGGGCCCGTGCCGTGACTACCCCAAGCCCGCCTTCCATAGGCCAGGGGCTGGCGACTAGCACCAAGGCGTAAAATCCCAGTAAACAGGGAAGGCATTGCCTTTATAAGTAACAACCACACAGAGTCAGCAAGCGGAAAGTAAAGTGCAGAAAGTAAAGGGGGCCGGAAATACAAGCCCAACTGTAAAGTACAACTGAAAAGAAAAACAGCAACTGAAGAAAAGACGGCGGCCTCGTGTCGTCCACTGGCAATCCCACCTGAAGGGTGGGTACAGATAGCCTCCAAGCTCCTCGGGTCCCACGTCCGCTCTGAGCACGTCCCGTCCAGTGGTCCACCTCCAGGTACCGTCCTGCTCCACGCCCCAACCGCGATCAGCGCTGTCCGTCGTCTGCAACCAACACCACGAAGTGCGGGCATAGCCCGTGCAGGGGTGAGTACAACTACTCAGTAAGGACCCCGAGACCCCCGAAGGTCTCCCGAAATCCACAAAGGATATAGCACAAAGAAAGATGCAATCACGAAGTAACATCTGACTCGACTTAGGTATATGCCCATACATATACCTAAGTCCCCAATTCTAGCTCTGCTCACGAGCTCAAGAACAACTCGATCCACAAAGGAAAGCAAGACTCAAATCCACAAGGAGAGTAAATAGTAAATCCACAAAGGATGGTTCAACACAATCCACAAAGGAGAGTAACATAAGATTCAGCTCAACCAGGTATACTTTTTCAGATGACGTCAAAGACGATCACTGATCCGTCTAAGTCGTCGGACCCACGAAGGATCGATAGGTACTAACCCCCGCAAAAAGACCCACGTAGGATCGGGCTCACACAGAACCTGTAGGCAGTGGCTCACACAGAACCGGTAGTAAGGACCCACGGAGGATCGGGCTCACACAGAACCTGAAGCACTGATCCACGTGGGATCGCTGAGTGCAGTAGTCGACGCAGTCCACTGAGGATCTCTGCACAGTCGTCGCCGCAGTCCACGAAGGATCTCTGCTCTGCCGTCGTCGCAGTCCACGGAGGATCTCTGCTCTGCCGTCGTCGCAGTCCACGGAGGATCTCTGCTCTGTCGTCGAGGTCACAGCCAGCGCTAGGGTTCCCGCACGTAGCGAGCTCGTTTAGGAGGGTCCGCTCCACGAGCCGAGGGGCTGATACATCAACTGACACGTAGTCCGAAGTTGATGTATCCAAAAGTTCCGTATCGACAACAGGATCTCAACGCGACAGACGGCGCGTCAATCGGACGCCCGGTCTGAGAGTTATTGGCATTTTCGTCCCAGGGGCCCGGTTGGTTTTTAGGGCAAAACCAACCCGACCGTACTCCGCCTGTATCCGATCCTCGGGCGGAGTATGCCAAAAGTTCCGTCTCACTTAGAGGAAACTACCACAGCTGACGGTACGTCGTTCGGACGTCCGTAGCTCAAGTTATGAGCGTTTCCGCTCCGAGGGCCCGGTTGGCTTCGTGTACGAACCAACCCGGCCGAACCCAAAGTCTTCCGAAACCTTGAGTATAATATACCGAAACGACCGTCTCGATCCAAGGATCGCGTAGCCGCTGACGGTTCGTCAATCGGAGGTCCCAGGCCCAAGATATGGGCGAAAGACCGTAGAGGGCCCGAAACGGGGGTACTGGGCCCGGGGCGACCCGGCCCGAACCCCCCCCCCTGGGGTCGGCCGAACCGGGTCGGCCCGAACCGGGTCGGCCCGACCCGGCCCGAACCGGCTCGGCCGGGTCCGGTCCGGCCTGGGCGCGGCCCGGCCGACCGGACCGGCCGGCTCGGCCTCGGCCGAGCGGCCGAGGGAGTCGCTGGCGCCGCGGGTTGAACCCGCGGCTTGAGGGAAACCGCGGCCCCGCGGGGGGCCGCTTGTCTCGCGGACGCGGCCGGGCCGCCGCGTCCGTCCCGGTTCCGCGCGGCCGCGGAACCGGCCGCCGATGCCGCCGCGGCTTCAGCCGCGGCGGGCTTCCTCCACGGCGGCGCGCCGGGCGCCGCCGCCTCCGGTCGCCGGCGCCGCCGCGCCGGCGACCCGCGCCGCCGCCGCCTTCCGCGGGCCGCCGGGGACGCTCCGGTGGCCCGATTTCTTTCCCGTCTGCGCCGTTGCCCCTCCCGGATGCCGACCTTCACTGCGGGATCGACGGATCGCCCCGGCCGCGCGGTTCGTCGTCGTCCGCCATATCCGCACAACAAAAACAGATCGGCGGAGGGTTGCCGGGTCTTGTTCGTTAGACCCGCACCCTCCGCGTTAGCCATAAATCACGGGAGGAATAATCAACAACAATTTTTAAATAAATTAAAAATTGTTTCGATCGGGTTCTTTATTTAAAAAGAATAATCACGGGAAAAAGAATCACAATCAAATCCCTACCTTGATGATCGTCGAGCGCGGGCGTTCTTCGCGGAAGAGATCGTCGCGGAAGAGATCGATCGTCGCGTCGTCGCGGGAAGGTGTCGCGTCGTCGCG
The DNA here is from genome assembly GCA_963277665.1 of Viscum album. Lineage (NCBI taxonomy): Eukaryota > Viridiplantae > Streptophyta > Magnoliopsida > Santalales > Viscaceae > Viscum > Viscum album. The sequence goes on along the minus strand of OY728121.1, from coordinate 741,523,528 downwards.
GAAACCGGCGTTGAGCCGGCGAGCTCAACAAATCAAGAACAACAGATTTAAATTATTAATATTTAAATCTGTGTTTCGTTTAAAACCAAAGAAAAGAACTTGAGAGGAAATCCGAAATCACTCACCTCGAATGGTCGGTGATCGGAGATCGGAGATCGGAAGAACGTCTCGGGCGAAAGCGTCGTCGACTTCCGGGTTCGGCGTTCTTCGCGTTCTTCGCGTTCTTCGCGTTCTTCGCGTTCTTCGCAGAGAGGGTGGAGGAACGAAGATTCTCTCAAATCCTTTCCAAGGATTTTTATGTTGGTCTTAATTTATAAACATGCCAACACGAAACCGGTTAAGAAACGATCCATCAATTCGTTGAATTAATTCAACGAAAGAAACGACCCATTTAATTCACGAAGAAACAGTCCATTTAATTCACGAAATAAACCGCCCAATTAAATGGTCTGTTAAGAATTAAAGAAAACGCGTCGGTTGACTTTTCAGTTACTTTGACGGGTTTTCGCGGGTGCGTTACTTAGCGAAAGAAACGGCGGGGCTCGTGCGGGTCCCACCGCACAAATATCCTACCAAGGGGTAGGATATTTCTGGATAGCACCCTATCCAGTTCAACTCAGTTCAAGCCGTCTTTAAGTGACTTCAAGTGGCTTCCAAGCAGCTTAAGTGAAATAAAATAAAGTTGTCGCACAAACTTTATTTTATTTCTGACTTAAAGCCGTAAAATTTAAAAACCACGTCTGAGCAAACGCAACTCCGGAAGAGGCGTTTCTAAGCAAATACCGGCGCTGCGATTTCATCGGTGCCCTCAGAATTCGATTCCGGGCACCGGTTCAAAAGATAGAAAAACCCGCTCGTCCGTTCACTGAACGTACCCGAGCCAAACTTCGGAAATTGATTCCGGGCACACCGGGCCTCGGAATCAGGTGCCGTCTGAAGCTGCGTTCTTGTAAAATTCCAAAGAAAATTAAGAAAAAAAATTTCCTTGAAATTTGCGGGTCTTTACATTACTCCCACCTCAGGGCTTTACGTCCCCGTAAAGATACATCAAAACTAGGGGAACAAATGGGGGTACTGAGCACGCATCTGAGCCTCCCGCTCCCAAGTGCTCTCCTGGAGGTTCCCGTGCTGCCATCTGACGCGCACAAGAGGAATCGACCGCCCACGTAGGACCCGCTCCTGTCGATCCTCGATCTCCACTGGAACCTCCGCAAAAGTCGCCCCATCGTCCACGTCCAGCTCCCCAAAGTCGATGATGTGCGTCGGGTCGTGCACGTATCTCCTCAGCTGAGACACGTGGAAGACGTCGTGCACCCGGTGCAACTGAGGTGGTAGAGCCAGGCGATAAGCCACCTCTCCTATCCTGCTGAGGACCTGGAAAGGCCCGATGAAGCGGGGAGACAGCTTGCCGCCTCGGCCAAATCTCCGTAAACCACGTCGAGGTGAGACACGCAAAAAGACGTGGTCGCCATCCTCGAACTCTAGTGGCCTCCGCCTCCTGTCAGCATATGACTTCTGCCGGCTCTGAGCTGTCCTCATCCTCTCCTGGATGATCTGGACCTTCTCTGTCGTGGCTCGGACCATCTCTGGTCCCACGAGTGCTGACTCCCCAGGGTCTGTCCAGCACAACGGTGATCTGCAGGGTCTGCCGTACAACGCCTCGTATGGTGCCATCCCGATGGTGGAGTGGTAGCTGTTGTTGTACGCAAACTCCACCAAGGGTAGGTGGTCCTCCCAGCTGCGACCAAAGTCGAGAACACATGCACGGAGCATGTCCTCGAGTGTCTGTATGGTCCTCTCCGTCTGTCCATCCGTCTGAGGGTGGAAGGCTGTGCTCAGATGGAGCCGCGTCCCGAACGCCTCCTGCAACCCCTTCCAAAGCCGGGAAGTGAAACGAGCATCTCGATCGGAGACGATAGATGATGGCACACCGTGAAGCCGTACGATCTCCTGGACGTAAAGACGTCCCAAGCTCTCCACTGAGCCCTGCTCTCTGATGGGTAAGAAGTGTGCCGACTTGGTGAGTCGGTCGACAATCACCCAAATGGAGTCGTGACCTCTGGAAGTACGTGGAAGTCCAGTCACGAAGTCCATAGATATGCCGTCCCACTTCCACTCCGGGACCTCCAAGGGCTGTACCAAACCTGCTGGTACCTGGTGCTCTGCCTTCACCTGCTGGCAGGTGAGGCATCGTGAAACGAACTCTGCCACAACTTTCTTCATGCCCGGCCACCAGTGCTGTCGTCTGAGATCCTGGTACATCTTCGCCACTCCGGGATGTACCGCCAAGGGAGAAGTGTGAAACTCTCTCAGCACCTCCTCTCGTAAAGCGACTGGTACGAAGGTACGTCCTCTGAAAAGGATGTCGTGCTCTACTCCAAGGGAGAAACCATCAGGCGCCTGACCTGAGGATATCAGTGCACGCCGGGTCTCACAGTCAGCGTCCCCACGCTGAGCCTCTCTGACCCGCTGTAGAAGTGGAGGAGAGACTGTGAGAGACTGAAGAAAGGCTGCTCCGTCTCTATCCACGAAGGATATCTGCAAGGAGGCTAGCTGCTCCGTCGCCTCCTCAAGTAGCTGAATGCCCGTCCTCCTGCTGAGGGCATCGGCTACCACGTTCCCCTTCCCAGGAGTATAGACTATCTCAAAGTCATAGTCCTGGAGGAACTCAAGCCATCTCCGCTGTCTCAGGTTCAGGTCCTTCTGAGAGAAGATATACCTGAGACTCTGGTGGTCAGAAAAGACAGTGAAGCGCTCGCCCATCAGATAGTGCCGCCAAGTCTTCAGAGCGAAGACCACTGCTGCTAACTCCAGGTCATGAGTGGCGTAGTTCTGCTCATGCGGCCTCAACTGACGTGATCCGTAGGCGATCACGGCCCGCTCCTGCATCAGGACGCACCCGAGTCCAGTCCCTGATGCATCGCAGTAAACTACGTACCCAACTCCCTCCTCAGGCAACCTCAAGATAGGTGCGCTGGTCAATCTCTGTCTCAGCTCCTGGAAGCTCTGCTGACATCTGTCTGACCACACGAAGGGTTTCCCCTTCTTCGTCAAGGCTGAGAGTGGTGCCGCAACTCTGGAGAAGTTCGGCACAAATCTCCGATAGTATCCCGCTAGGCCCAAGAAGCTCCGCACCTCAGTCACGCTCCTGGGTGGCTCCCAAGCTAGCACTGCCTCGATCTTCGCGGGATCCACTGCAACTCCCGCCTCAGAAATGACGTGCCCCAAGAAATGGACCTCACGCAACCAGAACTGGCATTTTGAGAGCTTGCCATAAAGCTGGTGCTCTCGGAGTGTGTCTAGCACAACTCGCAGGTGGTAGGCATGCTCCTCCTCAGTCGTCGAGTATACCAAAATGTCGTCAATGAAGACAACGACAAATCGGTCGAGGTATGGCTGGAAGATCCTGTTCATGAGGCTCATGAACACTGCTGGAGCATTGGTTACGCCGAACGGCATAACCAAGAACTCATAATGGCCATACCGACACCTGAAGGCCGTCTTCTGCACGTCCTCGTCTCGAACTCTGAGCTGATGATAGCCTGACCGGAGGTCTATCTTCGAGAACCACCGCGCTCCCTTGAGCTGATCGAAGAGGTCATCAATCCGTGGCAGCGGATACTTGTTCCTCACTGTCACCTGGTTCAGGCGACGATAGTCGACACAAAGTCGCAAGCTCCCGTCCGCCTTCTTGGCGAACAAAATCGGGGAAGCCCAGGGTGAAACACTGGGTCGGATAAACCCCTTGCTCTGCAAGTCCTCCAACTGTACCCGCAGCTCTCGAAGCTCGGCGGGGGCCATCCGATATGCTGGAGTAGATATCGGGGCTGTCCCGGGGTACAAGTCGATGTAAAAGTCTACCTCTCTACGAGGAGGTAGCCCTGGAACGTCGTCGGGAAAGACGTCCACGTACTGGTCCACCACTGCAGGAAAAGCCGGACTCCGCACGTCCACTGCTCCTAGGATGAGGCTAGCCAACTGATGTGAGATGGGCTGCACTCTCCTCCGCGGAAGTCCATCCTGTGCTGCAAAGGTTCCCTTCTCGCCGGTGAAGGTAAACCTGCTCCCGTCGGTACGAACACATCGCACCTTGCGCCTAAAACAGTCGATCTGGGCATGAACCGTGGATAACCAATCCATGCCCAAGATGACGTCGTAAGGCCTCGACGCCGCTACAAGGAGATCCCAGCCGAAGCTCTCGCCTCCTAGAGTAAGCTCACACTGCCGGCACCAGTGCGTAATCGTCGAGTCTGCTCCCGTAGGAGTCTCTAGCCGTAAGGATCGAGCCAACGGCTCAGTCGGAATCTCCGAGCTCCGAACAAGGGCAGAGGCTATGAAAGAGTGACTCGCTCCTGTGTCTATAAGTACTGCAGCAAGGGTGGAATAGACACAGATCGTACCTCGAATCATCTCTGGCATGTCGGGGTCGTAGGCCTCCACTGCCTGGAGCTGGGCCTGTCCCTGCCCGCCGGCTCCCTGTGGTCGAGGTGGCCCTCCTGGTGTACGGATACGTCGGCCGCCGCACCAACACTGGGCTCCCTGAACTGATAACCACACTCAATACATTAAACACTATTGCTTCACATAGAAAGAAAGGACGATCAGAGTCTGCGGTAGAACCGACCGCCTCTGATACCAATTTGTCACGACCCGTCCTCGGGGCCCGTGCCGTGACTACCCCAAGCCCGCCTTCCATAGGCCAGGGGCTGGCGACTAGCACCAAGGCGTAAAATCCCAGTAAACAGGGAAGGCATTGCCTTTATAAGTAACAACCACACAGAGTCAGCAAGCGGAAAGTAAAGTGCAGAAAGTAAAGGGGGCCGGAAATACAAGCCCAACTGTAAAGTACAACTGAAAAGAAAAACAGCAACTGAAGAAAAGACGGCGGCCTCGTGTCGTCCACTGGCAATCCCACCTGAAGGGTGGGTACAGATAGCCTCCAAGCTCCTCGGGTCCCACGTCCGCTCTGAGCACGTCCCGTCCAGTGGTCCACCTCCAGGTACCGTCCTGCTCCACGCCCCAACCGCGATCAGCGCTGTCCGTCGTCTGCAACCAACACCACGAAGTGCGGGCATAGCCCGTGCAGGGGTGAGTACAACTACTCAGTAAGGACCCCGAGACCCCCGAAGGTCTCCCGAAATCCACAAAGGATATAGCACAAAGAAAGATGCAATCACGAAGTAACATCTGACTCGACTTAGGTATATGCCCATACATATACCTAAGTCCCCAATTCTAGCTCTGCTCACGAGCTCAAGAACAACTCGATCCACAAAGGAAAGCAAGACTCAAATCCACAAGGAGAGTAAATAGTAAATCCACAAAGGATGGTTCAACACAATCCACAAAGGAGAGTAACATAAGATTCAGCTCAACCAGGTATACTTTTTCAGATGACGTCAAAGACGATCACTGATCCGTCTAAGTCGTCGGACCCACGAAGGATCGATAGGTACTAACCCCCGCAAAAAGACCCACGTAGGATCGGGCTCACACAGAACCTGTAGGCAGTGGCTCACACAGAACCGGTAGTAAGGACCCACGGAGGATCGGGCTCACACAGAACCTGAAGCACTGATCCACGTGGGATCGCTGAGTGCAGTAGTCGACGCAGTCCACTGAGGATCTCTGCACAGTCGTCGCCGCAGTCCACGAAGGATCTCTGCTCTGCCGTCGTCGCAGTCCACGGAGGATCTCTGCTCTGCCGTCGTCGCAGTCCACGGAGGATCTCTGCTCTGTCGTCGAGGTCACAGCCAGCGCTAGGGTTCCCGCACGTAGCGAGCTCGTTTAGGAGGGTCCGCTCCACGAGCCGAGGGGCTGATACATCAACTGACACGTAGTCCGAAGTTGATGTATCCAAAAGTTCCGTATCGACAACAGGATCTCAACGCGACAGACGGCGCGTCAATCGGACGCCCGGTCTGAGAGTTATTGGCATTTTCGTCCCAGGGGCCCGGTTGGTTTTTAGGGCAAAACCAACCCGACCGTACTCCGCCTGTATCCGATCCTCGGGCGGAGTATGCCAAAAGTTCCGTCTCACTTAGAGGAAACTACCACAGCTGACGGTACGTCGTTCGGACGTCCGTAGCTCAAGTTATGAGCGTTTCCGCTCCGAGGGCCCGGTTGGCTTCGTGTACGAACCAACCCGGCCGAACCCAAAGTCTTCCGAAACCTTGAGTATAATATACCGAAACGACCGTCTCGATCCAAGGATCGCGTAGCCGCTGACGGTTCGTCAATCGGAGGTCCCAGGCCCAAGATATGGGCGAAAGACCGTAGAGGGCCCGAAACGGGGGTACTGGGCCCGGGGCGACCCGGCCCGAACCCCCCCCCCTGGGGTCGGCCGAACCGGGTCGGCCCGAACCGGGTCGGCCCGACCCGGCCCGAACCGGCTCGGCCGGGTCCGGTCCGGCCTGGGCGCGGCCCGGCCGACCGGACCGGCCGGCTCGGCCTCGGCCGAGCGGCCGAGGGAGTCGCTGGCGCCGCGGGTTGAACCCGCGGCTTGAGGGAAACCGCGGCCCCGCGGGGGGCCGCTTGTCTCGCGGACGCGGCCGGGCCGCCGCGTCCGTCCCGGTTCCGCGCGGCCGCGGAACCGGCCGCCGATGCCGCCGCGGCTTCAGCCGCGGCGGGCTTCCTCCACGGCGGCGCGCCGGGCGCCGCCGCCTCCGGTCGCCGGCGCCGCCGCGCCGGCGACCCGCGCCGCCGCCGCCTTCCGCGGGCCGCCGGGGACGCTCCGGTGGCCCGATTTCTTTCCCGTCTGCGCCGTTGCCCCTCCCGGATGCCGACCTTCACTGCGGGATCGACGGATCGCCCCGGCCGCGCGGTTCGTCGTCGTCCGCCATATCCGCACAACAAAAACAGATCGGCGGAGGGTTGCCGGGTCTTGTTCGTTAGACCCGCACCCTCCGCGTTAGCCATAAATCACGGGAGGAATAATCAACAACAATTTTTAAATAAATTAAAAATTGTTTCGATCGGGTTCTTTATTTAAAAAGAATAATCACGGGAAAAAGAATCACAATCAAATCCCTACCTTGATGATCGTCGAGCGCGGGCGTTCTTCGCGGAAGAGATCGTCGCGGAAGAGATCGATCGTCGCGTCGTCGCGGGAAGGTGTCGCGTCGTCGCGGAAACCGGCGTTGAGCCGGCGAGCTCAACAAATCAAGAACAACAGATTTAAATTATTAATATTTAAATCTGTGTTTCGTTTAAAACCAAAGAAAAGAACTTGAGAGGAAATCCGAAATCACTCACCTCGAATGGTCGGTGATCGGAGATCGGAGATCGGAAGAACGTCTCGGGCGAAAGCGTCGTCGACTTCCGGGTTCGGCGTTCTTCGCGTTCTTCGCGTTCTTCGCGTTCTTCGCGTTCTTCGCGGAGAGGGTGGAGGAACGAAGATTCTCTCAAATCCTTTCCAAGGATTTTTATGTTGGTCTTAATTTATAAACATGCCAACACGAAACCGGTTAAGAAACGATCCATCAATTCGTTGAATTAATTCAACGAAAGAAACGACCCATTTAATTCACGAAGAAACAGTCCATTTAATTCACGAAATAAACCGCCCAATTAAATGGTCTGTTAAGAATTAAAGAAAACGCGTCGGTTGACTTTTCAGTTACTTTGACGGGTTTTCGCGGGTGCGTTACTTAGCGAAAGAAACGGCGGGGCTCGTGCGGGTCCCACCGCACAAATATCCTACCAAGGGGTAGGATATTTCTGGATAGCACCCTATCCAGTTCAACTCAGTTCAAGCCGTCTTTAAGTGACTTCAAGTGGCTTCCAAGCAGCTTAAGTGAAATAAAATAAAGTTGTCGCACAAACTTTATTTTATTTCTGACTTAAAGCCGTAAAATTTAAAAACCACGTCTGAGCAAACGCAACTCCGGAAGAGGCGTTTCTAAGCAAATACCGGCGCTGCGATTTCATCGGTGCCCTCAGAATTCGATTCCGGGCACCGGTTCAAAAGATAGAAAAACCCGCTCGTCCGTTCACTGAACGTACCCGAGCCAAACTTCGGAAATTGATTCCGGGCACACCGGGCCTCGGAATCAGGTGCCGTCTGAAGCTGCGTTCTTGTAAAATTCCAAAGAAAATTAAGAAAAAAAATTTCCTTGAAATTTGCGGGTCTTTACAGAATGGGGATCTTCCATGGCTCAGACATTATGCGGAAATTCATTTTTTTACAATTTTTAAATTATCGATTTTAGGTCTTCACTAAAAAATCACCTGAACCATTTTTTGATGAGTATATATCGAAAAAGAGTTATATTTTTGGGAAATATTTTTTAATATTTTATTAATATTTTTTAAAATGAAAAAATATTTTAATACAAAAACTAAAAATTTAAAATTAATAACAGATTTTATTTCCCTTTAAAGAATTATTCAATATATCGCCGTCATATAACCATATGATAATAAAATAATATTATTATTTACTATCAATAAAGTTCATATTACTTTCCATTTTCATATTCATAAGGGTATGATACTATTCATAAACAACATGTTGGCTCAATCAATTTCTAAAAAACATTCAAATCACAAACATAAATGTCCATTTTTTGAAATTCAAAACTTAGAAGCTAAAATAATATGATTTCTGAATAGTTTATAACTATATCATTGAAAAAATATGCATTATGAATTGAAACAATGTTTCATTAATTTCATTAAATTTATTTGTAAAACCATGGGGTGTTACATTTTTCTAACCTTCTTGAAAATATGTTATCGAATTTCTCTAACTATTATAAAAGTGATCGTACATTTCCCTCATTTCATTATAAGATTACCATATTGGTTCTTCAACTAAGTGACTTAAAAAAAAAATTACCTATTGGATTACATTATTCTTCAATACATGCTCTCTTTGATTAAGAAACTTAACAGGTTTATATTCATATGAATGATTTTCTTCTAGCTAAGCTGCTTGTGGGCTCAAGACCTGACATAAATATGGAATATACTTTCTCAAGATCGAAACATGAAAAACATTTTTCACCTGAGATAATCATGGTGTAAAATATATTAAGTAATAACATAAAACAACTTTCCCTAGGAAGTATTATAGTCTAATAAACAATTGAATTAACTTCCCTTTCTTACAAAAATGCATAACAATTTTACATGGTCAGATTAAATTAAAAACCAGATCACCTTCCTCAAATAAATAGTCATTCCTCCTATTATCTGTATAAAATTATTTCCTTCTATGAGCTATCCTCGTGTGTTTCTGTATCATCATTACTTCCTTAGCCACTAACTCTAATAATTGTTATCCTATTAACTACCATTCCATTAATTGATTATAAAATGATAGAGTTCAACATTATTTCCCGTAAAATTACTCAAAATGATCCATCTTTATATTGGAATGAAAAAATTTATTATATGAAAACACAACTAAAAAATTATGGAGATCCCAACATCCATAGTATTCCACTAAACATGATCAAAGAATATCCTACAATATCTGAATCATTCGTTTTTTAATGTTATTTAGGATGAAATGCTATACCAAAATTTAATTATATTCCCGACACAATATGAAGGCCGTTCCAAAAATTAGAAGCAACATTGGATCTCATTCAGTTAAAATAGATAGGGGAATTCCATGTGACCTAATAATCTCTTTGTGGTATATTCAACATGGATGGACCAATGACATTGTATCTAGAATATAATGTAAATGTGTATATTTAGTTAGTCGATACATAATCACAAAAACATCCTTGTTACTAATATAAGTCTTAGTTAGTCCCACCACGATATCCATGGATACAGTTTCCAATTTCTAATCTGGCACTGGAAACGGATAAATCATCCATTTGTATCTTCAACTATATACTAATAAGTTAAAATGTAAAGAAATTTCTCTTAAAATCAACAATATATATTTTCATTCCATCCCACTAGTAATTCTCCTAAACGACTCTATACATCTTATTAATTTTAGGATGAAATGAAATCGGATAACTATAAGCTTCACAAAATAAATATTTCATCAAATAGGAACCTCAAGACACATACAATATTTTTCCAAATCATAAAACTCATTCCTTATAAATTTTAATTTCTAGAAACATATCCATTTAAACAAATTATACCATTTTCTATATCTCATGGTATTCATTATGTTCTTGCTTAATTCATTCTGATAATGATAACTACACTATATCCTAAAATAAAACAATGTTATTTCATTCACCAAAAAATATAATCCATCATTCATCAAATCAATAATCAAGGGATCGTATTCCAAACGTAATATGGTTAATTATGCATGATGTTTTGGTCTCAATGAATCATCCAGTTTGTTTTCATATTCATGATTGTAATTGATGATGAAATCATAATTAGTTTTATGTTCAATATGTATTCATTGCCTCATGGTTAAATACATTTATGTGAATATTTACTTCAAACATTTATGGTTAGTATATATTTATCATTTCTCTCCGTATAAATGATACCCTTAAAATTTCAAATGAAAAACCACATATGGGAATTACAAATCTGGCGACTAATAATTTACCACATAGTATTTTAGTTGTCTTTAAGAATATACAATTACATGATAAATATGCATTTGGTTTAAATCAATTTCTTTCAATTAGTCATAGTTTTAGATGAAAATAATCACCATTCCTCGAAGGAAGACCCTAAATTGGATCTTTCAAAAATCTATTCTTCCGTTATTGAAAACAAAAATCACACTCTTCTATGAAAAAAAATTTAACTACATTTTATGTTAACAAATTTATCATGTTACATAACTGTGGAATGTTTTTAAAAATGGTCAATAAAAACATTCTAATCAATGATAACTACGAATTCCATAATCATTTGTAGGTCTAGGACATTCATTAATCACAATTGTTTTTCCCGTACTAACTAGTATTCAATCCTTATATACAATGTTCTTATGAAAATAATTTTTTCATAAAAAAATTGACACTTTTTGAATGTTTTTATGGTTTATTTTCCTTTAAGGTTCGAAAAATAATCCTTATATGTATTTCATAGTCCAATTTAAATTTATAAAAATATGAAAAATTCATCAATAAAAAAAACAAAAAACTTATGAAAGAACTCATGAAATATTATATTCATTAGATACATTAATTAAGTAGGTTCATTGAATAACCTAAATGACATAAAAATAGATTCATAATGAAAATATCTTGTAAAAAATCTTGTCTCCATGTTGTATAATTCCTTTACTTTCACCTGATAGAACACAAACCTCAGGACACCTTTTAAAAAATACTTCTTCTCCCCAGAGCTGATAAAAAATGTCATCGGTATGAGTAAAAATATTCTTGTTTTTAAAAGTGATGTAATTAATGTATCAATAATGAATTTAATTTCTCTTAGAACCATAATAGTTTATAAAAAATAAATACAATATCACCCCATAGTGAGGTGCTAGGATGAATGAATCCTTTATCACGAAAATCCTAAAACTGATTTTTATATTCAATATGTTCCATTCGATCCATTATATATGGGGGTTTTAAAATTTTCATAACATTCATAACAAAGTAAATTTTTAATTAAACAACATGATATGGTATAAAATAGTGTAAAACATCAGTAAAAATATCAAGATATTCATTTTCCTCTAGAAAATCATTAATATGAATAGTTCCATTTTTATCAATAATACGATGAAGACAACTTTAATTTCCACCGTCAAATAGTTTCTCAGCATCATGATATTTTATCAGTTACATGGCATCATTCTTTTATAAAAACTGAAAAACTTTCTAATAGGGTACTTCTTCATCTACAAAGTAAATTTTATATTAATAAATTGAAATCCAATCCAAAGACAGAATGACATAAAACTCGACTAAATCCATAAAAAATGTTATCTGGTAATGTATTTCTCAATACCATAGTATATTGATTATTATAAATCCTCATTGAATTAATATTTCCACCTACTGTCTTAAGAGTATCATATGGCCTCATTTGTAGAAGTGACATATCAAATTTTCTGGAAATTTTATCGGAAATAAAATAATATATAGAGGCAGTATCAAAAGAAACATTTAAAAAATCTAAGTAATGACACATTGTACATGATAAATCATCATTGGATTTCCAGATGAAAACTAACATAGTCACAAATGAAAAAACAATAACATTTATCTTATAGTCTGGATTTATTTCACTATTCATATCACTTTTTGTGATGGAATTTTCATAATGGATCGTCTCACGACATTTAAAAAACATTATAGTTTTATTATAAGGATTAATATTTGGATCATTTACATTATAATATTTATCCATATGTCTAAACATACAACATCAAATAAACTACATAGTTTTGGTGAGACATTCTCTTGTGATCCTTTTACCACCATTTTTATAAACAAATAACTGAACATTAATACCATCATATTTCATTTATTGATTCGTACCCATCACATTCCATTTGGTCCTCTTCTTATCTTTGTTCTCAATGTACATATGATCATGAATGAAATCAATTTCTCCCATCTCAGCACATCATAAATCCTTCTCATAAAATTTCAATTATCATGAGGGAAATGACATTCGTTATCATGGATTCAATCCGGAGTAAAAGTGATTGATTTTTTTATCAGGATATCGAATATGATTTGGAGAGTACCATTCGAGTCGGGTTTTGTTTTCTTTTTTACATGGCCACTGAATCTTACACCTTTTTCCTCAATTAATTTAATTTATTATCCATCCTATATCAAACCTCCTTAGGAAAATATTTTTCAGGAAAAATAAGATTAAATTCATCACACTCTAAGGCTCTAATATCATATATATCACCGATATTCTGGACCATTCACCACAACTGATCAACTTCACATTCAAAGAAATAAATGTATGGATATTAATTATTTTTATCTAAATATCTTAAAACATAAAATATATTTTCAATTGAATTAATCCATCCTTTATCCACTACTTGAATGAATATCCAATAATAGAATGAGGGTGTTTCCATATAAAATGTCCCACTATCATCTTTTCAATTTTTGGTAGATGTGGTTGTTATCTTACATGGATTCAAGAAACATTTATAGTTTGTGAATAATATCCATTACTATCACAAGCTATTGATTTGGAAGGAAAATCATAATGTCGGTAGATTTCTACTTTAGCTTCCCTAATACATTTTCTTAAAACCATTATGAAAAAATATATATTTGTCGATGAAACAACATAATCAATAAATTATATAACATTTGAAATTTATCATAGAGTAAATATAATTTATGGAATTATTGTAACATCATCATAACCTCAAAATTTTTCTTATCCATCATATGATAGAAACTATAAGGACCAACCCTTATCAGATTACACAATCATGAATTTTATTAACGAACTTGTTTCCATTAACATGATGGATCTATTAATGGTTATATTTATTGATAATTGACATAGAATTTGTACATAATATTCCACATTTATGTAGACATGATACCTTAAAAATAGTATCCATTTATTCTAAAATATAATAAATTTCAAATAAAACATGTTTTCTATGAATATTCTCCGTAACATATAACTAGGATTCCTTATTTAACTTATATGTCCTTATAACCTATGAAGATAATATCAAAAAAGGATTGAGAATAAATAGAACCCTATGGGATAGAGAAATATTGAATGGGAACATATGTCCATGAATACTTGTAAATATATGAAATCATTATCAAAAAGTCATACATGTCACCCAAATATACTTACTTCTTGAATCATGATATTTTTATGAGATTTCCACAATATATAATAAACATAAATAGAATGATAAATTTATGTTGGTTCATTACATAGATTATATTTTAACATTATCAGATACCTTATAATTTGTAACCCACACGACTAGCTTGCAATGTATCTCTCATTATGACATTATTGTGTAACAATCACTCTTATACATTATCTAACCCTATGGATGACCTCCAACAAACACACCCCCAATGTATTAGAGGGTGATACAGGTCCCAAAAATAATCATAAAAAAATATCAAGAAACATAACATATTCAAGAAACATTAATAATTTCATAAAAACATTTCATTTGAGTTTTGTAAAACAGAATGTTAAAATAGGATTTTAAAAGAAAAACCCCCTACCAAATAGTATATAATTAAATGGATACTTAATAGAGTGGATTAAATAGGTTTATAAACAATAAATAATATAATTAATCACAATATAAGCCAAATTAATGACAATTTTTTTTAATACCATAGAAATGATGAAGTATAATCTTTTATCAAAGAATGGAAATTGGGTTATGAATTCCATTACCGAGGGATCATATTTCTTCATTACATGTTTAATCCTCTTGTATAGTGTTTAAATGGTAATTATTAACATCTCATGGAAAAATATTCAAGTTTATAACACCTTATATGATTATTTCATACAATAATTTCACCCTTAAATTATAACCATATTATTTTTTCCATTTATTCAGGTGTGTTCTTTAGATGATTTACATGTCCAATTTGTATTATATTTTCTATTCACATTGAAATGTAATTATAGAAGTGGAATAAAATTGTATTAATATGTTTCTATAATATTAAATTATTCCATACAACAATTTTGATATATTTTATGAAGATTCATCAATAAATATATCATTAGTGATATATGTTGAGATCGATTTAGAAATTTTATGATAGTCATGATGTTGTTTCATTATATAACATAATATTATTTATAAATGTTATCTCCAGAAATGAATGTGGATATATCATTCACCATTTTAACCTATTTTAACTATTACAATGGTTTAATATTAGTTTTGAAGGACGTAAAGGAAATTTAAGACACATTGTCCACGAAGATTTTAAATCAATAGAACACAAATTGTGTTTTTATATTTAAAATAAGAGGAATTGAAGTGGAATACTGAAGCTAAATTTTTTCATAAACATGATAAAAATGCATCATATATATAATAACATAGAATTAATTCTTCTTTTATAAGGGGAGGAGATTTTATTATAAAAAATTAAAATAATTTAAAAAAACACGTGAAAATGAAGGTGGACATTTAATTCATTATATCTCCTCCTTGAGATCATCCTTATGGTCCTTGTTTTTAGCCTTTTGGTGAGACCAACAGTTCATGGAAATGGTGGAGGGTCTTAGAAAATGTGTTTAGTAGAATATAGTTAATTATCCTTGAATGAGTGGTTCGAAAGTAATAGGTTGTGAGGGTGATATTTATAATTTCTTGTGTGTTTGATCAAATAGACTTTTATATAATACCTGAATCAAACAAGATGAATAAATTTATTTATTTAGAATTTTTCAAAAAATTTCAAATTTAACTGCTCAAAATTAAATCATTTATTTTAGAGAAATACCACAATTACCCCTAATCATTTTTCAACATGTATAATTAAAAAATCAAGTCTGATGTTTTATTATAATTTTCTCAACATTAATAATATAATATTAAATTAAATCATATTATATTCCAAAGATAAGTATATTAGTTATACAACTGATTATATATAACCTATAAAATTTAATCAATATTTCATTATCTTAAAATATTAAAAAAATAAATTATAATATGATTTACTATTAATAATGGTTATATTACTATCTATATTACAATTCATAAGGGTATGTTACTATTACCAAAACAAACAAGTTTCTTATATCAAACATCAAATAACAGATTTGTCACAACTGTAGATGTCTATTTTTTTTGAATATCAAAACATAGTATTGGAAAAATTATTTTTAACATCTTGTTTATAACTATTTCTTTAAAACAATTTTATATTATGATGAGACTCGTCATTTTATGCATATCATTAAATTTATTTGTAAATATTTTTGTTGTTACACATAACCATGTCAACCCCATACTACATTAAAATTATAATTTTAATATATTTAGTCTTTTTTTAATGATAATAAGTAAATGTTAGCTAATATCAACAACATATATCAATTCAATAAAATCTAGTAAAAAAAATAATAACATTTTTTACAAAAATATATATTAATGAAACCACTTTTGTTAAACATAAAAAATAATTGTAAAGTAATTAGTTTCTAAACTCCTTGTAGATTTAGAGTAAATAAAAATTTTATTATTTTTTCTCTCATTTAATTTTTCAATATATTTGATAACATACACATCATCCCAAAAAAATTAGACATCTACATTTTATAAATTTGAAAAAATTAGTGATTATGATATACTAATATTAATTAAAATTTTTTATGAAAATAATAAAACATTCAAAAATATTATTTTTAAATCCCTCAATAAATATTTATCCAAATATAATTTATTTTATCAATATAAAAATAATCCAAAAATATATGATTTTACTACTAAATCTTATTTCATCCATTAATAAATCGTTTAATGAAGAAATTAAAAACAAACAGAATTGGTCATCACAACATCATTGAATTATATGTAGTTCCATCAGTTTCCTTCACTATGATCATAAATTCTGTTCAAGAACACTATAATATGTGGAATCCTTATAAGGTATTTCCATCTATCTATTATATCTTATTTTAATATATTTCATTTAAACAATCTGTTGTGATTGAATCCATAAATACATTATACCCATGTTGTGGGTCATACTATATTTTAGTTCATGACTGCTTTTTCTAATATAGAAGGATCAGAAGTTTTCCTTGTTGTTTTTAACAATGTATTATCCACTAGGAAATCATTAAATTTCATCAAGTTGATTGTTTTGTGTTGGGAAAAATTATCACAACCCAACAATCCCTTTTATATTTTTTTATTGATTTATTTTCACTATTTATTAGTTGTTCTTTGTCAAAATATTATCTAATTATTAATATTTTATCAATATAGTAAAAAACATGATTAGTGCATCATTAGTAATATATTTCAGGCATGTCCTTGAAAAACCTGCAATGTGTTAGAGATGTGATTTCATGGTTGGAGCATGGTATTTCGAACCATGAGTTTTTTCAATTGTGTTCAATAAATTTAAGATGGTTGGCACAAAATATAGATCACATTTTTACTAGGAATGATGGTTTTTCATAAATTTCAACACATCGAAATACTCTTACTCCATCATATATTTTTTTCCCCAAAAACACATATCCTATTAACCAACTTGGGATATCATAGGGATCCCTAGGTGTAATGTTCAATTTATCCACCTATTTTTTTCTATCCCACATTCATTTTTTATGATTTCTTCAAGGCATGGCCTATTTTCACTCTTTGTTTTATTTCTATTTATTCCTCTTCCACTCAATGGAGTCAATTTTTAAATACCCTTATGTTGTTTTTGATAGTAAATCCAATTTTTTTTTATTATTATGGTTTTATTAATATTTTCTAGGACTTATTCATTTATTTCTTGTTGGATTCTCTCTATATACGCTGGATGTGGTTTTTTTATATTTTTTCATTTCAACATAAAATCGATAGATGATTGAGTATTTATTAATCCCTCCTAATAAAAAATATGAATGATACATGGTTATGTATATTAATATAAATATTTCAAGAAATTATATATTCATTTAAGAGAGGGATTGTATATTTAAATGGTTTTATATTGGTAGTTCGTTTGTATTTAGGGTTTATAGGTTAGGCTATTCCTTTCAATGGATATTAATGTGTGTGAAGATTTCATTCCAATTTTATATTATATATGTGTTGTTTTTATAACATCATTATAGTATTTTACCTTTTTATTTCATGTTTAATATATCCTAATTGTATTTTCATGTTGGGTTTTCCCTTTTTATTAATGTTGTCTCTAAATGTCGCTTAATATTAAATGTGGTTTCAAAAATAATTTCAATGTGTGATATAAAATATTTAATGTAATTGATAATATAGAACATGAAAAATCTATCTCAGAATGATTTTTATTTGGATTATGATCTTTGATTTAGATTTTGAAAAAAAAATTATTAGTTTTAAATTTATGAAGAGGTTAACAACTAATACAAGTGTTTATCCTTAAAAAATAAGCTACATAATTATTTAAGGCCCCATGATCATATGTTTTATATGTTTTTGATGATGGGTGTTATTATTGTTACTACAATTATGATATGAAATGATTGACCTTAGTATGGATTGTGTGTGATTATTGGATGAAATTAGTTATGGGAACATATAGACTTGTATAAAAATACTAGTGGTTGACTACAATAAACGATGTCCTTCCTCAACCTATATAACTAATATCACGTTGATCCTATAAATATTATTTATCTACCAATATATGGTTACTATAATTTTATTAATGAGAAACATTTTAATCATATATATATTATTGCTTACCAATAATAGGGGTTTTAATTGTTATGAATGGTCAAAGTAAACCTTATTTTTCTAAATAAGGAATGCATAAATATTATAATAGATGATTCAACCTAAGTAAATTTAGGAACATTTTATAGTATTAATTGTAATTTACCATTTTTTTATAATCAAATCTTTTATTTCTCTATTATTATACAAGATTGTTCTTTTTATTATTATTTTATTTATATTACTTAATTTTGTATGACAATTATAATGATATCTTTTATGGTTTTTTATATGTATTTCTTGTTTAGAATCCTTTAATTGACTATTTTATATAGTTTAACCTCTCTTTTATCATTATGCCTTTCAATACCAATTTCAATGGTAAATTTAATATCTATTTATATTTATATTATTGAGGGGTTATTTGGGGTGTATTTTCATTAATAGTACTCTTTTATAGGTAATTTTGGAAAGGGTTATGAAAAATATATTTTAAAATGGATCTGAAATGAAAATCAATTATTTTTGAATTATTTATTGTTTAGATGTCAAAATGGGTATTTAATGTAATTAATATGGATTTGCCTTTTAAATTTGATACAAAATACATTTTTAACTATATTATTTAAATATAATATTTCAAAATGTTTTGAAAATGACAATTTGGGAAATCCATGGTAAAAACATATGAGGAAAACATTCTAACACCAATCATAAAACAACTAGTGTTTGTACAATGATTGGATTTCATTCTAGTTTTTTTTTTGTTTTAGTTCTTGGTTTTGGATTTCCCGTTGAGTGGGCGTATTGTGGATAGAGGGTCTCCCTGAAGTTTTGAGAATTTAGTTTCCAATACTGTTTTTTTAT
Source organism: Viscum album (assembly GCA_963277665.1). NCBI lineage: Eukaryota > Viridiplantae > Streptophyta > Magnoliopsida > Santalales > Viscaceae > Viscum > Viscum album. Next base: position 741,504,354 of record OY728121.1, on the reverse strand, counting down.
TTTGTATCTTGGATGTATCAACCAATAAATAATTTTTGATGTATTTTAATAACATGTTTATTTAATGTGATTTAAATATGTATGTTTATTTCAAGATTTTTATCTTTTTAAAATATATTATAATACCAAATATTATTTTTATCTTGAGTAATAAAATGAATAAATTCAAAATATTAGATTCTGCATAATGCGGTGTTAGATATTAAAATTTATTTTATACAAAGAATTCATTCCAAATGATTTATTGTTTCCCTGGGATTAATGTTCATCCCATTGGAAACTAGAACATGATTAAAAATCATTCATAGTCTGTCTCAATTTATCAAATCAATGATGGTATAAGTTAGTTCGTGATGGGTCATGAGGTCATCCCAAGGTAGGGGTAGTCAATTCCTTGAATTGTTTGAAGGTATCCACTAAATAAAATTTATTCCCTAAATGTATTCCATTTTGTAATATATGTTTATTAACTAATGTTTTTTAACCATGACAGGTAAACCATATACTAGAACATTATTCAATTTTACTTCATCAAGATCGAACAACTTTAAGACCTCAAACTGGTTTATTAGATAAAAACAAACACTTGAGTTTGTAATGGATCTTTTATATTGATTTAAGATTATATATTGTTATATTTACTGTTCCCACTATGGTAGGGATTGAAGTGAAGTAGGATGGTAAATATAATATGTTATTGAATTTCAATCATTGATCCATCCCTGGTCAAATTAGATACTAAATAATTCGCTAAATGATGCACTATGGGATATAATTTATCAATGAATATCTCTTAAAATTATATCCATGTAATATTTTGATACGTCTATAACATAAAAAAATTTACATCAATTTATAATTGTATCATTCAGGAAAATCAAATTTTATGTGAACATAATGTTGTTTAGTGATAATAATACTCTTGAATACTTAGTGATTTAGCTAAATTAATCCTAAGATTCATGAGGAAAAACTACATGTATAAATGGAAAGGGTGATAGAATAGAAAATATAAAATGAGTTTAGACATTATAGTTCTCTAGATAAGTGTTTCCTGAAACACAACTTAGTTTCATTGTATAATTATCTCAATGACTTCAAGATAAATAATGTGTCTCCCAAATAGATCTTGTTCCTAAATTCCATCATATGGAGAAATATTGGTTATATGGAAACATAGTCTATATTTTATAATATTTTCCTATAATAATACATTTCTAATATTAACCAACTCTTAAATTAATATACATTATAATTTATATAAAATTATAAACCACTATCACTATGTCTCTCACTCACTCATTTCCTTTTAAAATTTTTGTATCATTTATTGATGTATAACATTAATTCATTAAAATTAAAATTTGTTAAAATAAGATTGAATTAATTTAATATTAATATATAAATTATTTTATTAAACCATGTGATTCAATTATTATGTATTATTAATGATTTCATTGCTAAAATGTAACTACAAAAACACTATTTACTTTTTATTGATGATTAAGCTAATATTAACTAATATTTTGATCCAATAATAATTTTAATTAAGGAAACACAATAAGGAAATATATCAATTAATTTAACATGTTTATGCCCACCAATGACTACTATGGATGCATGAAATGTAATATGACAATAATTTTGTAATCCATAAATATTAATGGGTAACTTCACCACTATTGAAAATAAAATAATCATTATAATTTTAAAAATATATGTTATAATTAGGATCTGATAAAATTTATATTAACCTTCACTGTGATAACCAATCAGTAACTGAATAAACCCTCATAACACCTCATACGTAATTCCAAATACCCAATGTATATTATAATATATAAGGGATAATTTAATGAATAAATGTATGTTTTATTGACTCTTTAATATTTAATTTTTATTCACTATTCCTTACCTCATTTTTTTATGATATTTGATTAAATGTAAAAAAACATGGTCTCAAATACGATACCTTATGTGTTTGTATGTTCTTAGTAAATTTTTATGGAAATATAAAAAGTACATAAATTTAAACAAAAAAATAAATGATTATAATATGTAGTTATACATATTAAATATAATAATATATTGATATTCCTTGACCATCATATATGTATCCAAATTAGATAAAAATTACTCGAAAAAATGTGAAGTGGGGTCTAATTGGTTGAAAACCCTAAATAGACATCCCATGGATACCACATTATATCTTTTTCAAAGTAGTCTTACAAAAATATTAATATTTTTATTTTTACATGAAAATATAATCCCTAAAATCCAGCATACGGTAATACCATCTATTTACCTATATCATGACAAAATATAGAATGCATGAAATTGACAAGGGTAATGTCTACGCTGTGAATACATAATACTAAGTAGAAGGTCACAACCTCACCCCAAAAACTCTTTCATAAAATCAAGTGTGTGATGTAACATTATTAATAAAATGATTAAATTAAATTCAAATGAAATATGACATATGAGTATCATTGAAATTTTATGACTCCTATAATCAATTTTAATATTGTTTGAAGCATGAATAATATTCTAGGGAGAAAAAGTTCATCAAAAAAAATGCATACATGTAAAAAATATAACTTTGGCGCAAAAAAACCACGATGGATATATATACAAACAACATTTAAAACATATATATAATTGATTTGGTATAACATCAATATAGACAAATTCTACAGATAATTAAAAAAAGGAAACTCATTTAAGTGTATCAGACTACTAATTATAATTCACTATTTCTCATTTGGATGAGTAAAATGGTAATATATTTATATATCCAAATGTATACAAAATTTTTATATCATTAATTACATTATAAATAACTATTTAGTTTCAATTTAATTGGTATATTATCATATCTAAAATATTTACTCACATACCCTAATCTATAATGCATGATATTTAATGGATTTCAGGGTATTAGACTGAGTATTCTAAATCCCTATGATTGTGGGCTTGTCTTCCAATCACACTGTGGATTTTTAAAGGGTTTTTCTATAATTCCACTTTAATTGTGGTGTAGTACATAGATGAATTATTGACTTCAGTCAATGCCATCGAATACACAACCCAATATAATTGGAATTTGGTTTTTATTAGAATGTGACTCCGAGTTCCAATCAGAATTGGACTTAGTTCATTGTGAAACACATATATCATGAGTTTTAATGTATAAAATATGTGTTTTATTGAAAATATATACTTCTTTAAATTATCATTGGTCATTTAAAACCCTTTAATCTTTTATTTTGGATAGATGATATTTTATCTTCATTGATTGTTGTTTCATTCCATTAAACTAGATGATACCAATACTTTATGTGGAAGGGTGACATATTTATATTAACATGAAATGAGACAACTCTTCTCAAGATGATAATTCCATGGAATGAGTTATTTATTCAATGTATCCATTCATCAATGTCAAGAAAATAATACTTGCATGCTTATGTCTTCAAAGGCTATATGGATTTATTCCCTAGAAATATGTTCCTTTATTCACCCTCGTACCAATACATTTTATCCATTTTTAAAATAACTATATCAATATATATATGTTATTTCAATCACATATTAAATATTTAAGAACAATATGTTGCAATATTGTGTAGGTATTCCCCCTTATCATAACAACATGTTGCAATATATATATATATATATATATATATATATGATGGTCCATTTTCATTCCCCACCATGAATGATATGGATCATACATGGCTTCTATAATCATTTAAATCTCTTTTTATGTGACCACGAATAGAACATGATTTGGAATTAAAATCAATATACTATATTAAACTAAATTATATTTAGTCCCAATCACTGCAGTTTACATAGACAACTTTATGTTTTGAATCATCAGCAATTGAAAATTTATTTCTACAATCACAACATACATCCTCATAATTTTGGGATATCTTGTTTTGAATCTACCACCTAAAATATTTGTATATCATTCGATTATATCCTCATTTTATTTCTACCCACTGCCTATAAATTTGGTAATGTTTATTACATCCACCTGAATTAATGTTGAATAAAAACACCATTGAAAAAATTATTTTTAAAATCCATAACCTCTTGGAATAAAAAATATTTTTTTGGATCCTGTTTCCAATAAAAATTCATTTAACAATTAACCCAAGGCATTAAGAGGCAACAATTTATGAATTATTCTCTTCAAAACATTAGACAAGATGACCACTTGGTATATTTTCACCTCCACTACAAAATCCTAATATATTAAAATACCAATATCTCAAAAAAATCATAAGGAAATGGCATTGGTATCCCTATAGAATCTTACTATACTTTTATATACATAGATCTACCATGATGATTTGAACAATTGTAGTGAGTGTCCCCACTATAATTCTTGTCATTTGAAAATGTGAGAAATGATTAAATTATAATATTCCAAGGAGAAGGCATTAAATCATATTAATTGGTGTTGGTAAGATGAAGATTATGGTGGGGAGCAACATAATATTGATAGGTGTTGGACAATTACACTATAAATTTTTTTATATTTATATGATCAGGTAAGAAACATCATGGTGATTCAATTATGATAGAAGGAAACAAATGTGGGTTTTCGGTTAGAGAACCTTAAATTAAATGCTTTTATTTGGATGTTATTTGAGAATTTGTTAGTGTAATGATGTTGTTCAAACATTAATTATTTATAGAAATATTTCAGGATATTTGGATGGGGTTGTCACTGAGACTTGATGGGGATTAAAAAAATTATACTCATGTTATATTGAAAACATTTGTTCATACAAGCATTCATAATTGTTGGTAGTCTCTTCCACACTCATTGTGTATTATTCTAATGGTTTTTAATAATTACACACTAATTGAGGTAGCATATGATGATGTATTATTTAATATGGTGGATAAAATATGATACGATGTCCAATATAATTGGAAGTCATTTTGATTTGAATCTAAATCTGAGTGCCTATTAGAATTGGATATAGTTGGTTGCAAACCAAATATAGCATTGACATTAAAGAGAAAACTATGTGTTTTACAATCATGAAATTATTATTTAAATTATCATATATCACTAACAAACCTTGAATCATTTATTTATAATAGATTATCATTGATATTCAGTGATAAATACATCATTTCATTATGATAGATGATACTTACACATTATGTGTGAGAGTTAGATAATTATATTCACATGAATAGAAATAGATATTCTCTAGAAGATAATTTAATGAAAAGAATTATTTTTCAACAAAGTCATTTATCTTTTAGAAAAATATAACAATCGTAACATTCTCTCTTCAATGGGAACATGGTTTTATTCACTAGAAATTCATTCAATTGTCTGCCCACTTTTTCTAATCTTTTATACTTTTTGAAAAACATTTATCAATATATCGAGATCATTTATTCCCTTATTCATTAGCGAAGAACTTGATGTTTCAATGTATTGTATTTATGTCCCCTAATCATAATTGAAATTTTTAGTATATATATATATATGATAGACCATATTCATTCCCAACAATGAATTTTGTGGAAAACAATAAGCTTCAAAAATATTATATTTATTATCTAAGTGGCAATGAAAAAAATTGAATGCAAATAAATATATTTAATAAGACTCAATGATATTTTTTTACAATCATTGTAGATTACATAATCTTCATCACGTTTTGAATTATCATCCAAAAAAATCAACTATAGTCAAACCATTCATCCACATAATATTCAAATATATCATTATAATCCACCAATTAAAATATATTAATATCTTAAGAGAATAATTCCATTTTATTCCTAAACACTTTCATTAAATTTGGTAATCTTTTAAACCTCTCATTGAATAAATGTTGCCTAAAAACACCATTCAAACATTACTTTATAATTTCCCAAACCTCGTGATATAGAAACAAAATTTTCAATAATGTTTCAAAAAAAATTCATTATGACCATTCACCGAATGGATGATGGAATACATATTTATGCAATATTACCTTCAAAACAACATACAACATGATCACATCGCCATTTTTATCCTACACTAAAATAACCTAATATAATAAAACACATAGTTCTCTTTAAAAAGATTTGGGAAATGTCAAAAGGATATCTTCTACATGTTATTTTACATCCATATACATAGGTCCACCTTATTGAGAAGAACATCATTAGTGAGTGTCTCGACTATAATTCAACACATTAGAACATGTGAGAATTGTTTAAATATGAATACTAAAAGGAGGAGTGACTAAATAATCGAATGGGTGGTGGCAAGATAATGATTATGGTGGGGAGCCACATCAGATTCATATGTGTCTAACAATGAAACCACCATTTTTTTAGATATATAGGATCAGCTATTAAACATAATAGTGTTTTAATAATGAATGGAGTCATTGGATCTAGTTTTCCAGTCAGATAACCATAAATTAATGGTTATTCAATGAATGTGTTTTGAGTATTTGAGAGGTGAATGAGGGTTTTCCGCCTAAAATGTTTTGTAAAAATAGTTCATGATATATTGATGGTTTGGCTAGTAAGTCTTCTTGGGGATGAAAATAATAATATTGGAGACATTTTGAAACCATGTGTTCATACGAGAATTTAGAATTGAATGAAAATTGTGATTTTTAAATTACTAGAGAGGTTTGTTTTTTCAATTACTTTTTGAGTTATATTTATGAGAGTTAGATTCATTTGAAAAGGAATTTTGGACATTAAAATGGCACAATAGATATAGCTTGAGAGTTCATGGGAGATTCAAGTATAGGTGAATGAGTCTGAAAAAAAACTCCAATAAAAAACTGGATGACTTGTGATCATTTTTTCTAGAAATGATACAAAATTTCCCCCTCAGGGTTTTTAATTTGGTGGTCCCATTTTCCTCTTCCAATTAAAAACCAATGGGAATCTATCCCTCCTAATCCCCCTTCTGTATCCTTGGAAATAGGGGTAGTTTTGTGACTTTTCATTACCTGAAGGTTGATATATTGAAACCCCCAATGAATTCTACTTCTGATGAAATTGAAGGATAATACATGTATAAATAAGAGGTATACTTCTAGTCCTAGTGAATAGTTTTACAACAATAAAATTTAAAAGTGAATTGGGATAAACATTTCCAATGGTACTGGGATGACATTATAGATGGAATAAATGTGGAAAAATGAAATGATATGTTAGTAAACTATATTGTGGTTTCAAACTAGAATGTGGCATACTCTAGTATATCATATTTTGCAATCGATTGAATCAAGACAGGGTTTTCATCCAAACCACCATCCCAATATTTTTCATCTCATTTTATTAGAGAGTCAATATAACTGACATGTATTGTCGATAAATGTGTAATTACTTCATCCACTCTATCCCATTGAAAAAATCAATGTAATCCCTCTAAGAGGTGTCCAATTGTGTTGTAGTTTTGATAAGTGTGTCTATAAAATATTACAATATTTTTGTCATAGATGGTAAGGTTAATAAATATAATTCAATGAAATATTTTATTCATCTACATAAATATTTAATGTTTCATGAAGAATAATAACAGGTAATAATTATATAAATTAATGTAATAATGTAATTCCTAAATGAAAAATACATATCAAATGAGGAAATCATTCTCATTGTTAATTGTTCAATGCTATAATCCAATGCTCCATAAGGTCTTACAATGGAATCTACTACATAGTAAACTAAATTGATTTATTTATTTTTAGTAGCTTCCTCTGATATTGAGGTAGATTTTTCATCATTTAATTATATAATTCTAGGTAATGAAAATTGACCGAAATGATATAAAATGAATGATCTATAAAATTTGTTTTCTATTTTGTATTAGAGTGAACATGAATAGGTTAAAAATGTATTTATGAGTAGCCTCCAAAGGGGATGGTAATTATTAAAATAATGACTATCCCTATTGGATACTGACAACTATCCCTTTTCATATTAACCATTAATATATTGATTTTTCTTTTATGAAATTTACAATGTGAAATTTTATTATCAATTTTTTAGGATAGAGTTTGGAGTTATGAGTAATGGTTTATTTTTTGGATAGTTATAATCATATTTATTAAACATATATTGTATAAAAATTTAAATTAAAGATCAGTGGAAATATTTTTTGGGGAAAAGTATTATTGAAAAAATATATATTTGATACCTCCTAATTGGGAGTATGAATAATATTATTAATTGAATATAAAATAATAGAACATTAATTATCTAGATTTAGTTCATGAATCAATGATCCTAGGATTGTATCTTTTTTTATATATACTGTATGTAAATAAGACTAATGGAGATGAATAATTGTGAAGATGTTCCAAACCCCCCCCCCCCTCCATCTTATTCCATTTTTCGATGAACCTTACTTGGTTCACACATAGTAGATGACCTAGTTATAATAAAATATTGGAATGATTAGGATGTTGTATGGGGGAAGGGATATTCACACATGGTGGAACATGTCTCCATCATCAAGGAATCACCACATAGGATCAATTTCTCCCAAAAATTGGGAATTAAAACAAAAGCGGAAAATAAATCAAATTTTTTCATGAACCATCGATACATTAAACATCCTAACTGAAGGAAACAAAAATAAATAGTATAAAAACATATTAATGGTCGAATAAAACGAACACAATAATTTATACCTCCTTTATCATGTTCTCCCACCACTATAAAGAGGAATGCGTTGTCACATCTAATTACATTCATGACCCAATCTTCGAATATAACAATCTTCCATACATAGAAAGAACTAAAAGGACTATATAGAAAATATGAAAGAAAAAATTAAAACTAAACTACAAAAAACATGTCTCTAATGAATATATATGTCACTGCATAACAAATAAGAACCACAATTCCCCATGGGTGGAATCATGTTCGAGCATGCAAGTTGGTAACCAATTCATGTTTCAAATTGATACTATAAAATAGTACATAACTATTAATTTAAAATTTCTCATCCTTTTAAGGGTATATAAAAACCAAGTATCATGTTTCAATTGATCTGGTTTTTTTAATAAATAATTTTTTGCGTAATTTTCATTATACATAGTTTGCCTTGTGTTTTTTTATATTTTCATAGAAAATTTCATTTATTAAGTTTTTAATCATTTCATTTTTATTACATATGGTTCAGAGTAGTTTGGTTTTGTTCTATCTAGTTCATTTCAATTTTAGTCATATATGATTGAATTAATTATATTTTGTCCAATTTAATTCGTCTTTGGAAATGTCATAATTGTTCAATATAGTTCAGTTATAGTGGTATAATATTTTTTTCATTTAACATTTTTTATGTGAATTATATTTTTTTATTTTGATAATTATTGTTCCATTTTGGATGATTAGATTGAATTTTATAAAATTATTGTTATGTAAGTTTGTGAATGTTTTATAAATGTTTCATTCTATTTTTATATTTGGTTTCTTGTAGTTCATATTGTTTCATTATGTTTGATGAAATCCTAATTGAGTCAGGGAATGTGAGTTCTAATTGAATTATACAAATTAGTTATGAATTTGTTTCGTATAACATTATATTATTATTTTTAATATAAAGATATTTAAATTTATTTTTTCGTTTTAGTATAATTTAATTTAATTTAAATTCATTAAGTAATATTCAGGTTTACAATTTATAGGTTATTACAATTTATATTATTTTTGTTTTTTAACTTATATTATATCGTATTTCTTTTAATTTTGATTGAATGGGTTCTTGTTGGTGTCTTTAATTTGTTTGTTTTGATGTCAATCAGGATAGGTTTATTCGATTTGATTCACTTTTCTAAACAATTCACCACATTTCATACAATTATTAGATGAAATATATATCATTATTTAGAACAAAAACATGGCGTCAAACACATTAAATCAATGATTCCTTAAATATAATGGAAAATCTCTATTAGAAACTACCTCAAAATCAAGGAACATTTGTTATGAAGATGGGAACTCGAATATTCCATTAATATATTTCATACATATTCACATTAATATATATATATATAAGGACACCTTGCCCCTATGTAAATATGTTTTTGGTCAAATATGTACATGAAGATCCTTATATATATGTTTATTCATTCATATACCACTTTTCCTTAAGCATGAATTCATTCTTCATGTATATATAAATTTGCATAATTATCCCCAATTTATATATTCATACCTCCATGAGTGAATATATATGTGTGTGTGTGTGTGGATGGGGGACATTTATATGTATAGGTCTGCTTATGAAAACATGTGCATGTCATATTTGACAAAAGACAACAGAAACCCCAGTACTAAAATCACAAATACTCTAGAAGGTCATTGAAAAACTAGGACCACAAATCCCCAAAATTACAAAATTATTTGAATTGAAACAAAACAAAACATACACAAAACATATAGTGAATTTTCAGTTCATGAAAAAATTTATTTCTAGGTTATAAGAACAAATTTTGGTAGAAATCTATGAGATTAAAAAAACATAGAAATGAATTATGTTTCTTTTTAATCAATATATAATCCAAAAAAAATCCAACAAATATTATTGGAAAAGGCTAGGCATTCCCACCTCAATAATGAGTCTTATAGTCCTTAGGTTGGTAATATTCATTAAAACCATTACTCATGTGATAATAGGAATTCCCCCCTATGTACTGATGAATTCATAATGAAAAACCATTAATCAACAAATTTATTCTAATAAATTAAGAAACAAAAAGGATAATAACAACAATTGAGAAATGTATGTATATTGTAAATATAATAATAATCTATAGTGGAATGAATGATGATCGCCTGGTATATGAACAAAATATAATCGTTGGTATTTGGGGAAAACTGAATTCCAATTGTACTCTATTTAATATATAATATATGGTTTGAGCTTGGAAATCCTATAGGGATCTATTGAATAGATATTACTTCATCCATAAAATAGTATTATTTATTGTTAAAAAATTCCTTGAAATGTCATAGAATTGTGCGTTATGGGAGATTATTTGTAAATATATTTCTCCAAAAATATATCACAAACATATTAATATGAATAGTATATACAAAATGTGGATGTAATACTTTTAAAAAACTAAGACAAATAATCCCAAACACAAAGGTAATGTCTGATCCATGTTCCACTCATTGTTCACAACAAGAAATTTTATAGAAACTAAATGGAATGACTCCAAACATATATTAATAGATATTAATATATACAGTATTTAATTCCAAAATAATTTGGATCGTAGAACTTATTATCAAATAAAATTATGATAATTTCCACCATTAATTAATTCAATTGAAAATCATTAACATAGGGCATTCCCAGAATCTAAAAAACCATTTCCTATAATGATTCACATTATACAAATAAAATGTGGAACTATCATGAATAAGGATATGGATAAATACATTCTTGGGAAATTTATTATCGAACTACAATTCATAATAACTTATAACTTATATATGATGGTTGGAAATCCATCCTCTACAACCATTTCATAGTGGGGAGAGGATTGTTCTAAATTGGAATGTCATCCAATAAACTCTACCATTAAATGATCTAAGGTACCCAAAAAAAGCATAGGTGAATTATAATAATAATAAAACCTAGAATAAATTATTATAATAAAAAAATTTATAATGTTTAATCATCTAGAAATAGTACTATGACAAACAATTATATCATGTAGTGATAAATTTTCAGTGCAAAACATTTCTGGAGAGAGTTTATTGAAATGATTGATGGCACTACCATAAATTAGAAAAATAATATCAATACACATTAGAATAATGATATTACTATATATATGGGTGTGTGTTTTTTTTCTAATGAGATAATTTAATGGTACTTTGAGGGAATGATTAGGTTAATTCTAGACCCATCAGTAAGAGAAGTTGAACAATTGATGACTTGATAGTAGAAATATCTAATGATATACACATATATAATTTTTTCCCATGTGCATAATTATAAATATATAAGTAAATGACATTAAGTTCACATATTCATGAATTTCATTATAAAAAAATTGAGAATGTAATTTCATTTCAAATTATCTATCCACAATGACATATTATGAGTTAGGTTTGTTATAAAAAAAACAATAAGTGATAAAGAATTACTAGTTGAATAAATCATCAAAATATTGGAAACCTATTTTATATGAATTGGTAAATATTGATCCTAGTCGATAATAACATTTAAAAAATAATATACATCAAAATCAAAAGGTAAATTCCGTAATACATTATTATTCTACAATATATTGTCAATAGAGTAACATGACCTTAATCAATGAACTATAAAACACAATGTTTCATCCAACATAATTACTTTCAATGGTATTTATATAATTAGTTATTTAAAACACATTTACTAGTAATATAATCAAGTAATATTATGTAGAACCACCAATTACCTAGAAAATAATTAATGTATGGTATCTCATACTAATATTAATTTTGTGAGGCCATAAATGAAATGTACAAAAAATGTGTGAGACCAATATTTAATGATGAATAATTTATAAAACAATATCAAAAATAATATTCTAAATGTATTGTAAAATACCATTGACATCTTCTACCAATTCACTTCTAAATCATGATGTAACGTCCCGACCTGGCTCACCCCGGAACTCGTGGCCGAACTAGTCACCACATGACCTAAAGTGTATCTCCTTGTACTCCTGAGGCTGCCGACTAATGCGAGGGTCTAAGGATAGTTAGTGGGGTGACTATAACCTCTTATCAGAGAAGCACAGTGGTATACCAGGGTAAATACATACAATGTAAATAAATTTTTGAAGTATTCAAATAAATGGAAAAGGAGTGGAAGGCCGATTTTATAAATATTGTACAAAAAATTGACAACGTCAATTATACAGTAAATGCATGCATGACATGATAATGGTACAGAAATGGATAACAATGAATTAAACATCATTATGAACATTCCATTACGAAAATAAATGATCAATGAGTCCATGCCCTAACGGAAGTGTCCTCAAACATCCCGGAATCCGCTCGGTCATTTTCTCATATCATCCATGTAAATGTAAAAAACACAATCCTGCAACCAAAAATAATCTACTCGGGTACCCCATTTTAATGGAGATTCTAGTAGGGTGTGAGATATAAATATTAGTATTTTAGGACCACCAATGTCTACCCCAAATCCTGACATTCAATAAATAATTTAAACAAATCACGAATGCATAATTAATGTATGCAGAACACTGACACTATATTCCAAAGTACCTCTTCAGATCTGAGCTGGTGTATGAACCTGTATAATACATTTTTACTTCATTCTAAATTTTCATTACTAAATACTTTTAATATATCAATTATACAAACCTCATTAAACTATATAATTCTCATGATATGGACTGAGAATGACATTTTCTTTATTAGTCACTCACCACAGATGTCCCCAAAGATCATCTAAGTAATCAAAGTTAGGACCAAATCGAAGCTAGTTCTTTGGCATGGACAATGTGTCTTCAAATATTCAATTTAATTTTTCATATACTATATCTAGGCATGTCAACAAAAAAATAGTGATTTTCTCCCAGGTCTATCCACTAATATTGATTCACCCAATTCATTGATAAGTATGAATCGTTTCTCATATTCAATTGAAAAATACTAATGTCACAATATGTTTCGTTAACCAATTAATTCATTTCTTGTACGACCAATTGGGCCCACATTGTAATGTCTATAAATGGGTACATAACATCACATCTAGCACCATCATGAGTATTTTTAGTGTCAGTATTGGTCTCACATCCCATGGGTATTTGGAGCCTCAGTACCTAACCCATAAAAAATATTTTCCATGCAAGCTGGGTGTAGAACTCCATGTGTAGCACCCTATTAGTATTTAGAGCAGCAGTCCCTATATCCCAACCCTTTTATTAATAATACATATATTTTAATCATTTGTGTAGAACTCCAGGTCTAACACCCCACAACCATCCATTAATTAATTCATAAATTAATTAATCTATTCCATTAATTGATGAAACAAAAAATTAACAACATAATTCTCCCGTCAAAAGTCCACCATTAATTAACCATTCATCATGTCAATAGTAAACTATTAATTAGAAATTAATTATTCATAACAATCCTAATAAATAATTAACACAACATTTAATTTTCCAAATTCTTCAACAAGATTGAACCAGTACACTCAGACAGTGATTCGTCTATGTCTATAACAATTTACATACACATCAAAAGCATCACAAAACATGCTAAAAAAAGCCCATATATTTAGAAGTCATCTCATGTAACATATCATAATTTAAAACAACTCCATCCAATACATATTAATGCATGGAAATATAACATGCATCAAAAGGAATCCATAGCCAACAGTCGTAGAAAATAATTAATTCAGAATCTTAATTTAATGCATTAAAATTAATAAATTCAATTTTTTTAATTAAATTTTATCTCAATAACAAATAACCAATTAATTAATCATTCTCCATTTGACATGTAATAATTAATCCATCCATTAATTATTACGAGTTTCAAATTTATATTATGAACATCTCTCATATTCAATTTTCTCAATAATCGTTAATAGACACAATTTTAATTCAAACTCATGACATGATAATTAACACTACATTTAATTACCATATTACACATTCTGTCCATTCATATGATTTATCTATTTAATCCTATAAATTTAACCAAATTAGCAAAACATGCTTAAAACCGACAAATGTTTAAGTCCTCATTTATCTCATGTGGGTGGAATTAGTTAATAACATGATAAGTTTGATGCATCGACATATCATAATCGAGGAAACAAATATTCTCAATTTCATTAAAGAAGATATAATTCATAAATAAATTGTTAAGGATTTGGGACTCTACCTTAGGGTGGAACCATTTTAAATATGAAGTGTATTAATATATATTTGCAGTAACCAGCCCACAAATGGTCTGAAATCACACCTATAGAGGAACATTATATATATATATATATCCACATGTTGGTCCTGAAAAAATATAAATAAAATTCAAAATATTAAACAGGTACTTAGAATCAAAGATATAAGGACAAACACACCTCAAACTAAGTACTGGGGACTCAGAAAAATTATCAACCCCATGATTAAATTTATTGAAACAATACCACCGTTATATAACCACACCTAAAAACTAACAGCAATTCGAAAATGAAACCATCCATCTCAATATTGTCTGCAGATGTTGGAATATAGTCCCAAGGTTCTAGTGGAGACCCTTGCATATCCATATAACTAAAGAAACAAGGAAACATAATAAAATATGAACTATAAGCTTTTGGTTAAGAAAATATGGCAAGAGATGTGTCAAAAAGATGATATGAATCAAAAATCAAATGCAGATGGACTCACCTCACTGGGATGGAAAATATTCGAAAAGACACTAGGATGTTTCAATTGAATAAAGTGGAGCCAGTGAGGGGGTACAACACGCCTCAAAAGAGGGGCATAGTGAATTTTTTATGTTCCTCCAATATGGTGGTGAGCCAATCTCATGTTCTCTCCCTCAATTATCAACTACACCCATGATATACTAATATACATTACATAATAAAAATAACATTTATTATTCTCATTTAATATAATTCTACTTTATTAACTAACGAATAAATAAAAGTTTCAAAATTAATTCTAAAACCCCCATTAATCATCCTATAAAATTATTACATTAATAATAATAATATAATTAATATTATTATTAATACATATTTTTTAATTTAAAATAAAATAACAATAAATCATTTTAAATACCTGATAAGAGCACAACTAGCCAGCACCATTTGATAACCTGTGAACAACCCGATATTTATATTTAAAATGGTTTAATTAAATGAAAATCAACTCCTAATTTATTCCTTATTTAATATAAGCATTTAAAATTATCCTTCTTCAATAACACACAACTAATTATTATTTAATTTATTCTCTCAACAGAAAATAATTAAATAAAAACCTCTACATCGTAGTGATTAATTAAATTCTTACTGACCATTAATTTAATTTAATGAGACCCCAAATAATCCATTATTATTATTATTATTATTAACAACCACTAATAAACCATAATAAAAATACTTTCATTATTATTTAATTATTATTCAACCATATATAAAACCCAACATCTCTTATTAAATAAAATTACTTCTTTAATAATTACGAAACTCCTTATTTAATTATAATTTTATATGATATACACAAATGCCTCATTAATTTCACATTAATATTATACCTCATTAAACATCCAATTAAAATATTTTAACAGAAATGTTTCACCCCATTTTAATAAAAATGCTATTTCATTCAATATTATCTTGATAAACATTTAATAATTATTTATGAAATTCCCAATTTATTAGATTATCATTAATATGAAAAAAACCAAATCCATAACCCCAAATTTAATTACAATAATAATAATTATTATTGAAATCCTAAAACTAAAATAATAATAATCTCATTATTCTTATTTTTCAAATGTTTGAAAAACCCAACAACACTATTTAATAACAATGCTTCATTAAATATGAAACTAAACATTTTATTTTATGTTTCTTTGAGATGCTCAAAAACATCATTAAATTATCATAAATAATATAATCTGTTAACATGAAATTAAAATATCAATGCATCAAAATAATTTACTACACCATAATAATAATAATAAAATTATTACTATTAAAAAATTCTTCCATTTAAAATTAAATGGTCCTTTAATAATTCCCAAACACTTCATTTGAATAAAATGGTTCTTTGATAATCCCATAATCCACATTAATTTCGTTAATCATCATTTAATTAATTATTAAACATTAATATAATTACACAACCACAATAAAAATTTTAATAATAAATTAATTATTATTATAATTAAATCCTTCTTTTAATTAATTAAATTAAATAATTTATTGAACAGGGTAAATTGAACGGGTTGGAACACAATCATGCATTCTTCGTGAATATCCATTAACTATGACTATTCCAAAATCGGTGTTCCTGAGACTCATTAGGACAGCTTTGAAAATTTTCAGGTCATTACACATGTCCAAAAATGATTACTTTAGGTGTTTTAACATGCAGAATAAAATTCCAGTTCTCGGTTTAAAAAAATTCCACATTTATAGACTGAAAAAAAATTCAAAAACATTTGTATTATAACATGGTTCAATAACACGAGACATTACAATATACACACCTTAAAAACATCTCATCCTCAAGAAGCCATAGGGATCCACTACTAAAACGGCCAACCTACCAAGGTCATTTAATATTTTTATAAGTGATTTGTTGTGCTCCCAATGCCAAACACACCATTAAATATTTACAATCCTAATGGCCAAGCCTTTCAAACTAGAGCCAAATCCCACCTTATAGCTTAATCATCGAAACAAATCTTATATCATAGGCCATTAGAGGGAACTTTTCAATGAAAAATGTTGAATCTCAATAAATCAATAGAACATGTAGTGCATGCTTCCCTTGAAAGACGTCACAGACCCGAAAACCCCATTCGACCTTTATCTGATGACATTCCATTATTGCAATTCCAAAACAATTTTCATGTATAAAAAACTCCTTACCTGGTATCTAGTGAAATATCCTGATAAAGACATCATATCGAAATTTAAAAAAAAAATGTGCCCCAACAAGAAGAAAGGTGTGTCCCAAAGAATCTGTGCATCCCACATACTACCCAGATAACAACCACTCAGAAAACCAACACCATTTAAATTACAGCATGACATAAGACCAACATCGTCTTGGTGTCTCCATGATGATGTCAAAATAAGGGAAATGCTCATCGTATTTTAAAGAGATAACTTTGAAAAAATCCAATGTCATTAAGAATATCAGTCAAAATATTACAGGAAAACTCAATTCCAAAAGAACAACATCACTTGCTGAAACTTTTATCGACATCCAAGAGACAATACCCACCATAAGATTTTCCATGATGTCTCAATAAAAGATCATCCGCTCACTGGGGAATTTTTTTAGAACACATTAATGCATGTTTGTTACATTAATCGAACCATGACCAACACATGGAACATTGATTATAAAAGTCATGGCATAGACCTATCAGCATTCCATAACACTTGAGTACAATGAAGTAGTCTCGAGCAGTGGGACAAACATACTTTAACTACATAAAACATTCAAAGGACACATCGTACCATAGGTTAACCCCTTAAAAACATAAATGTAAACCCTCTCTCTTGGTCACAATAAAATTGAAATCACAATGTTCAAAAAACCCTTTTTATTTATAGGAATTTTAATTAATTCATATCATCCTTTTAACAATTGAATGAATTTCAACATACACACATGTACATCTACACAACACGTCACTTGGTTTTCAAAACAATTCCCTATCCAAAAAATAGGCATTCTATCAAAAGCATCCTCTTTATCATATAACATTCAGTGTTATTCAAATATAAACAAGAAATTTAGTATCTAAATTTCTTTTTAAAAAAAAGGTGACTGTAATGGCCCAGACCTCTCTAGTCCATTCCTTTGTGAATTGTGGTGCTGGAGGTGTTCTATGAGGTCAAGGTTCATTGGGGGGCGTTTGGGTGGAATTTTAAGGAGAGCTAAAAGGTAATATCTTTCACACGGTTGGCGCACGGTTTTCCTAAACCGTGCTTCCAAACCGTGCAAGGATAGTCTTGAGGGAAGTGGCTAACACATGGTTAGTGCACGGTTTTCCAAACATGCAGACTAACCGTGCAAGGAGGGGTTGTCGAGGTAGAATCTAACACCCAGTTGGCGCACGGTTTGTTAAACCATGCAGACTAACCATTCGGGCACTTAAAGTTAGATCCTAAAATTGTGGATCTCACTCGTTATTGCCATTAATCACCTCATTTAAGCCCCCAATCAACCATAACTCAGGATTACCCATCTTGGAGGTAGAATAACCTCTACTAAGTGTTTTGGAGGTGACCCGGAGGATTTTCATTGAAAATCGAAGCCGATTCCTTGAGGTATGTGACCATTGTTTCTTGTTTTCTTAGATATACTCCTCCTACTCTCTCGGTTTCTCAGATCTACTACTTTTATGGGTATATATAAGTGTGTGGATGTCGAATATTAAGAGATTTGTTCATGGTTTTGTTAGGATAGGATATCTAAAGTTGATTCATTGAAAATCAAACCGGTTTCTTGAGAGTTCTTCGACCGTCGTGGTTTCGTCAAAAACCATTGAGGTAGGGATTTTACCTTCTTCTATCTAATTTGTGCATCATGCGGGATGGGTGTCCACTTGATTTGATGAGACATAGTTGAACAAGTTTTATAAAGATAATAACTGGCTTAAAGAACGGGGATGGGGAAGTTGTTATGTTTATCTTTGATTATCCTATTGTTATGTTTTGAATTGAATAGGATTATTACTACTGAAAATCATGGTCATTGGGGGCCTTTTCGTACGCAATTATAAGTTTCCCTATCTTTCAACACCATTTTTTTGTGTAAACTTTGTGGAATATGAAAATTGGTTAATCACGTAATGTTGGCTGATTAAATAAATATCTGGAACCCTTGTGTGATCACCCCGGTTGAAAAAATGGAACAATGAACATCTGGGTGTTGGTTTGGTTACATGGTGTGTGAAAAGGGAGTGGTGAATCTAGGGTTATTACGAATAGGATGGGCAGCGGGGCTGCGGTAAATGATATTAAAGGAGAAATTATGTGGGATGATCCTTGTTTTGTGATACGGTTGTGGAGATGTGGTTGTATGGGCATCAGAGATCCAGTAATGGGTTGTGATATTAAAAGAAAGTGGATTGTTGATAAATTAATTTTGGGGAACTATAATGAATTAAACATGGGAATAATCAATGGGGATTTATTGATGTTAAAAAGGATGGTTTTTTGTTGCTTGTGTTCTATCTAATTTGATTTGTGGTTGGAGGGTTTCCTACAAAACACTTGATCTGGTTTGATATTTTCCCAGTAGTTAAGGATATAATAAACTAATATTATTGAAATAGGAAAACCTAAATGGGTATGGGATTGGTTGTTGTTTGCACGCTTCGTAGTAGCAGTGCCGAGACACGTTCTCAGTTTCTCAATGTAGAAGCCATATGTTGGGCTGTGTGTTTGGTATACATAGATGTATCTGTATCATTGTGTTTTGTCTCACCCCACCCATTTTTAGAACATAGCGCTGATCACTCCCATTTTATGGGAGATGGTATTTTCCCCTTAGTTAATAGCATTTTCCTGCTCCTTCTTCCATAGGTTGTGATTGCTTGAGGTGACCTTAGACCTAATATTCTTCATGTAGGTGTTGATTTGTGTGATTTTAGCCCAAGAATCTTCTGGTAGGATTACTATTCCGAAGAATCATCGGGATGGGGCCCAGGTGTGTTCAGGCAGGGATGTGATTGGGGTTTGTGAGGCACTAGTGTGTGCGAGCATGATATGTGGTTTGTGAGGCCCAGGTGTGTGCGGGAAGGAAGAGTATGGTAGGGTCAAGACGTTCTTCGTTAGGAAGAGAAGCTAACTAGGGGAAATGGTGTGGTGTACCTAATACTCTTGATCTTATATACTACTACTATTGTATTGTGTTTTTGGTGAGCGTGGCTGGTGAGGGTGGATGGATAAAATTCCTGGCTAGGTTTTGGTTTCTTTTGTTATTCTCATGGGACATTAGGATGTCTCCCCACCTATACAAAGGAGATTTAGGTTTCCCTACAATGGATACTTGTATGCTCACCCTACATTTACTTTCATGATTTCAGGAGGACTACCAGGGTCGTGCAGAAACCTACTAGTCAGGAGAGTTGGAGTTTTTTCAGTTGTTGTACTCTTGTTTCTTTTTGTACTACACTTTTTTGTTCTCTTGTAATTTTACTTTTCTTCAGCACTGTTTAATCATGCATGTGGGATTGGTTTGGGTTTATTTTCATTTACTTGTTCCTTTTACTTTTGGTGTTTGGCTGATCCTTTTTCCCGATCATAAATAATAAAAATTTTAATGCCTCCAATATTTGTGAAAACACATACCCTTGGTTCTAGTCTCCACTCTGTGGCCTACTGGAGGCGGGACTCAGGGGTCATTATCTCCCCTTCACCATTGCCATCTCAGAAGGGGCCTCTTTGGTGGGAGGGGGTCATTACTGAATGGTATCATAGATGATGATTGAGTGATAGGATGGTGTCTGGAGTTATTCATAGTAAGGATTTCATGGTATGGTAGGGAAATGGTGATGGTTGATCTTGGTGCGTGACATAGGCCAGTGAAGACTAGCTAGGACAAGGAATTTTAGGGCCCCCCGTGATCCGATGAAAGGACTTTGACCCTACCGAAAGACCAAGTGAGACTACATTGATTATAGGGTAGAGACCCTAAAGAAGGTACATGCATCATCATGTTTGTGTTTTACTTTATTTGGGTGCTCTGGGAAAGAAAATGAAATAAAGTGGTAAAATGAAACCACGAGAAATTTCTTTACTACTTGGGCTTAGGAGATCATTGTTTACTGTACAACAATGGAACATGGATATCATCCCTAGGTGACTCAGACAGTCAAGGCACAACAGATTCAGGTGGTTGATCAGTTGAGTATTGACCGAGAGGAGGAAGATGATCAGTGGCAGAAGACTCCCCGTTCCGGCATGCGACAAACCCTCAAGAAGTACGAGGGTAGTACATCAGGTATGAAGACGAAGGGGTGGATTGAGGATCTAGGTATTGATTTTACTATGATATGTGCTACGAGGGTGTATTGGGTTCCCCTAGTTGTCAGTCAACTGAGAGGTGCGGCGTGTCAGTGGTGGACGCTCTACCTCTGGGAGAGGTCAGAGGAAGAGGTTCTATGGGATGACATTGAGAAGTAGTTCCGAGAGGAATTCCTTTCTTCCATGATCAAGGAAGAGAAGTGGCAGAAGTTACTCTCCCTCCATCAGGGGATTATGTCAGTATTATAATTAGGGATCATGTTCAAGGATCTCCTACTCTTTTCTCTGTATCTCTTTCCAGACGAGGAGTCTCGGGCGAGATGTTTGGAGGAGGACCTTGTTCCTTCGCTCCAGTATACTTTTACCCCCTTCACCCTTCTGACGTACATGGAAGTATTGAAAAAGGAAGAGGTTATAGAAAGGATGCACTCGCAGGAAGGTGCACCATGAGAGGGGATACATCCAGGTTCATCAAAGGGGAAGGCAGTCAACAGTAGGTCTCCTACGACAGGACCTTCCTGATTCAGGCCAGTAGGGAGCAGGCCCCAGCAGTTCCAGTACAGATCTTCAGGTCCTCGTCCCGTTTTTCATGAGCCCAGTACCAAAAGTGTTTCTCTTGGGGATTTTTCTGGCACATTCAGATTCGGGGCCCATCCCGAGCTCTGTACGGTGGAGGTGGGATGGTTTAGCACCCGCCTCAGCAGCACCACTTGTCAGCAAGGCCCTTCCAGCAGCAGCAGGACCCTTCTCTTCCGAGGGAAGACATTGTAGGAGGATGCCGACCTCATGGTGCTCCTAATGAAACTGGAACTGGGAATCGTCGTGGAGATGGTCGACATCAGGGAGGCAGGGGAGCTGAGCGTGGAAATTTGCACGTAGTAGATTTGGATGCTCTGGAAGGACCAGAGGTGGTGCGAGGTACGATTTGTTTGTTCAGCACTCTTGTTTAACCTTTGTTCCATTCTGGGGATTCACACTCTTTTGTTGCACCCGGTCTAGCCCATTATTTGGCTCTAGACATAGAGATACATTCCATACCCATGTTGCTGAGTACACTAGTTGGAGTTCAGACTAGTATATCTTGTGTTTGTCGGGGATATGGGCTGACATTGGGACCGCATCGATCGAGTGGGGATCTTTTTTGGCTATAGATTCATCCATACAATGTCATCCTAGGCATCGATAGGATATTTTCTGTTAGTTCCATTATCAACTGCTTCGGAATAAGAGTCGCGTTCTCCGACTTGGATGGGAAATGTGTATCTTTTGTTGGAGAGATGATCTTTCAGGTGGGATGTTAGCATGTGAATCCTCTATTTTCCTTATTAGGTGGGTTATCATTTTTTTCAGCTGATATAGAGATGATGGATGTCCTAGAAGTTTTTGGGGAGTTCCTAGATGTTTTCACCAAGGAGGTTGTGACTCTACCCCCCCCCCCCCCCCGGCGTGATGTTGAGTTCGGGATAGACTTGCAGCCTGGTGCCCATCTGATTTCGATGTCCTCTTATAAGATGGCACCATCAGAGTTTCGAGAGTTGCGGATTCAGATTGAAGATCTGATGGAGAAGGTTTTTTTGAACCATCATGTCAACATGGGGTGCTTCAGCTTTGTTCATGAAGAAGGCAGATGGTGGTCTTAGGCTATGCATAGACTACCGAAGGTTGAATCAGGCAACAGTCAAGAATCATTACCCCCTTCCAAGGATAGATGATATTTTTGACTAGTTGAGAGGAGCATGTTGTTTTTTCTACGATTGATCTACGATCTGGATATCACCAGGTGAGGGTAAAGGACAATGACATCTCGATGACAGATTTCAGGTGCATGTATGGGAACTTTGAGTTCGTAGTTATGCCATTTAGAGTTACGAATGCACCAACTATGTTGATGGGACTTATGACCTTTGTCTTCCGAGAGTTTCTGGACCGGTTTGTCATTGTGTTTATCGATGACATCCTGATCTACTCAAGATCAGAGGAGGAGCATGTTGA
This sequence comes from Viscum album, assembly GCA_963277665.1. Classification (NCBI taxonomy): domain Eukaryota; kingdom Viridiplantae; phylum Streptophyta; class Magnoliopsida; order Santalales; family Viscaceae; genus Viscum; species Viscum album. The sequence continues at coordinate 741,480,575 of OY728121.1, read as the reverse complement.
GCATCTCAGGGTAGTCTTGGAAGTCCTACGATACAACCATAATTCTGGGGAATTGTCTAAGTTTATGTTCTTGACGCAAAAAGTACACTTCCTTGGGCACATAGTATCTCAGCATGGAGTGTCAGGGGACCTGTCGAAGGAGGAGGCAGTTGTTTCATGGGAGGCACCCAAGAGCGTGGCAGTAGTTCATAGTTTCATGGGGTTGGGAGGTTATTATCGGAGGTTCATTTCGGACTTCTCCTGATTTTCTACTCCATTGATAGCTTTGACTAGGAAGGAACAGGTCTTTCTATAGAGCAAGAAGTTCTACAAAGATTTCGAATACCTGAAGGAGAAGTTGGTCAATGCTCCAGTACTCAGGTTTCTAGAGGATGGGTTGTTTTTTGAGGTGTTTTTTTTATGCTTTTGGCCTTGGTTTAGGGTGCATACTGATGTAGAATAAGGGTGTGATCTATTATGGGTCTAGGCAGTTGCGCCCTCACAAGAATTACTATTCCACCAATGACCTATAGCTTGCAGTAGCAGTTTTCGCACTGATGTTGTGGTGAAATTAGCTATTTTGGGAGAAGTTTGTGGTCTTCTCAGATCATAAGAGCTTACGTTATATCTTCTCCCAGCATGACCTGAACTAATGGAATCAGAGATGGGTCGAGTTTCTCCAGGACTATGACTTCTATATCTCTTACACTGAAGGTAAGGGAAACATTGTGTTTGATTCCCTGAGCAGGAAGTCGCATAAGGAAGTGGTTCGGGAATCCGCTGATGCGTGGAAGGTTATGGGAGAGTTGGATGCAAGGGTAGAGGGTGTTAAATGCTGTCTGTTTCAGATGACGGTGCAATACTCTTTGTTGTAGTTGGTGGAAGAGTCTCCGTGGGGAGACTCTAAGGTGGAAGTAATGTGGTGTCGAATCGATTAGGGAAATGCTCTAGAAGGATGGTCAGTGGACATCCAACATCGGTTTCTTTTTAATGGAAGTTTTTTGTTCCGGAGGCATTGCATGTGGGAGTTCTTAGTGAGTTCCATATCTCATTCTTGGTGGTACTTCTGGGAATTTCAAAAACGTAATGAGGCATTAGGGAATAGTTTTGGTGGCCTAGAGTGAAACGGAATGTGGCGGGGTTTGTGGCAAGGTGCCTAGTGTTTCAGCAAGTAAAGTCTTAACAATGTTTCCCAATGGTTATTTGCATCTGTTAGATGTCCCCGAGTGAAAGTGGGATGACATCTCAATGGAATTCTTCATCAGACTACCCAGAGCATAGGGTGGTCATGATGCTCTCTGGGTAGTGGTGGATCAACTGACGAAATGAGTTCACTTCTTAGCAATGAAGGAGTCGGTCCAAGTGAGTACCTTAATACAAAGGTATGTAGAGGAGGTGGTCTGTTTTCATGGAGTTATTAAGACTATAGTCTCAGTTTTGGATACTCAGTTTATCTCACGTGTCAGGAGGGGGTTACAACATGATCTTGGCACCCAACTACGCCTTAGAACTATTTCGACCCCCAGAACGATTGGAAGACAGAGTGGACTATCCAGACATTGGAGGACATGCTGCAAGAATGCGTTCTGGTTTTCGAAGGATCATGGGTGCGACACATTCCTTTAGTAGAGATTTCTTACAAAAACAGCTTCCACACTACTATTGGCATGGAACCGTTTGAGACTTTGTATGGAAGACCATGTCGTTCACCGATTTGTTGGGAATAGGTTATTGAGAAAGGTGCTCTTGGGCCAAACGTAGTATAGAGCCCCACAGAGAATGTTTAGCTTGTGTGTGAGAGGATGAAGGCATCTCAGGACCAACAAAAGTCTTATGATGATCGTCGGAGGAGGCCCTTGGAGTTCGAGATGGGAGATCATGTGTTCTTGAAGGTTTCACCTCGACTGGGGTAGCAGAGGTTTGGGAAGGGGAGAAAGATCTCACCTAGGTTCATCAGACCTTTCGAGGTGCTAAGGCGAGTCGACGAGGTGGCATATCAACTGGCCCAGCCACCTCAGTTGTAGAAGGCTCATGTCGTCTTCCACCTCTCTCAGCTTCATCGGTACTTACATGATGGCTCTCATGTTATCTACTGGGGAGAGGTATATATGGGAGACGACACGACCTTCGAGGAATGACTAGTCAGAATCGATGATCATGAAGAGAAGGTGCTCTAGGGAAGAACCATTTCCTTGGTTCATGTGTTGGGGAGGCATGGCGTCCCCAAGGAGAGCACATTAGAGTGGGAGGCTCAGATGTACGCTCAATACCCGGAGTTGTTTTGAATTATGTTTTTCTTGGTTCCTCATAACTTTGTTTTGATTTTATACTATGTACCTTTTTTATATGGAATGCTTGCATTTTCGGTCATGAGACGTTTTCTTCCTTGTCCTCTGGAAGTATGTAACATGTCCGGATGTGTGGGGAAATGGAAAAACCTGATCCTTAATCGAGACACATTAATGCGGATGCGATTTAACCCTTGAGGGCGAGTCAGTGCCGCCTAATGCAGATAATATCTCGACATGGGAGAAGGAATTTCCCAAGCCATGTGTTTGGGTAGTTTGTGGTTGTACGGTGTTGGGGGCACTATAAGTTGGAAAAGTCCAAACATATGGAAGTGGGATGATCCAATTCTTAATCGAGACACATTAATGTGGATGCAATTAAAACCGTGCAAGCGAGTCAGTGCCGCCTGAAGCGGATAATATCTCGAAATAAGAGAAGTAATTCCTAAGACATATGATTAGGGTTGTTGGTTGGGTTCCTCTTATGACGAGAGCCCTGAGAGGTATCTTGCGGGGTGGTTGTTCGGACCATTCCATTTTTTATGGGTTGGTTTTAAATTCTCGAGGACGAGAATGTTTTGAGAGGTATCTGATGTAATGGCACAGACCTCTCCGGCCCATTCCTTTGTGAAATGTGGTGCTGGAGGTGTGGCAGGAGGTCAAGGTTCTGTGGGGGTGCATTTGGGTGGACTTTTAAGGAGATCTAAATGGTAATAGCTATCACACGGTTGGCTCATGGCTTTCCAAAACCGTGCGGCCAAACAGTGCAAGGCAGGTCTTGAGGGCATTGGCTAACGCACAGTTAGCACACATTTTTCCTAACTGTGCAGACTTATTGTGCGAGGAGGGGTTGTCGAGGCAGAAGCTAACATAAGGATAGTGCACTGTTTGTTAAACAGTGCAGAATAACCATGCGGGCAGTTAAATTTAGATCCTAAAATGGAGGATCTAACTCATTTTTTCCTTTATTCACCTCGTTTAAGCCCATAATCGGCCATAACTCAGGATTACCCTTCCTTGGAGGTAGAATATCCTCTCCAAAGCGTTTTGGAGGCGACCCGAAGGCTTTTCTTGGCATATAAAAGCTGGTTCCTTGAGTTATGTGATCATTATTGCTTGTTTTCATAGATCTACTACTCCTACTCTCTCAGTTTCACAGATCTACGCCCGTTATGGGTTGATCTAAGACTGCAGATGTTGAATATGAAGAGCATTGGTCTTGGTTGTGTTAGGAGAGGATATCTAATGAAGAGTATTGGATAATCGACATGGTTTCTTGAGCATTCATTGACCATCATGGTTTCATAAAAAACCCTTTGTGTTAGTGATTTTACCTTCGTCTCTCTAATTCGTGAATCATGTGGGATGGGTGTCCTCTTACTTTCACGAGACGTAGTTGAACCAGCTTAATGAAGATAATAACTGGCTTAAATAATAGGGACTAGATAGTTGTTATGTTTACCTGTGTTTATCCTATTGTTATGTTGTGAATTGAATAGGATTATTCCTACTAAAAATCACGGTCGTTGGGGGCCTTTGATTGTGAAATAAAATGTTTCCCTACTTTTTTAGACTGTTTTTTAGGATGGAAACATTGTTGAATATGAAAATTTGTTAATCACGTAAAGATGTATGATTAAATGAATATTCTGAACTCTTGTGTGACCACCCCGGTTAAACCAAATAGAATAATGAATATGTGGTTGTTGGTTTGGTTACGTAGTGTGTGAATTGGGAGGGGTGAATCAAGGGTTTTTACAAATATTATGGGCAACATGGTTGCGATAAATGATATTAAAGGGTCAATGATGTGGCACGAGCCTTGTTTTGTGATACGGTTGTGGATATGAGGTTGTAGTGGAAGCATGGCTGTAGTAATGGGATGTGATATTAAATGAAAGTGGAATGATGATAAATGAATTGTGTGAAATGATAATGAACTAAACATGGGAACAATCAATGGGTATTGATTGATGATAAAAAGGTTGGTTTTGTGTTGCTTGTGTTCTATCTAATATGAATTCTGGTTTGCAGGGTTTCCTATGGAACGCCTGATCCAGTTTGATATTTTCCAAGTAGTTATGGAAATAATAAACTAATACTGTTGAAACATGAAAACCTAAATGGTACGTGCTCAGTTTCACTATTTAGAAGCCATAGGTTGGGCTTCGTTTTTGGTAAACATATATGTATCTTTATCTTTGTGGTTTGTCTCAACCCACCCATGTTGAGAACCTAGCGTCGAACACTCCCATTTTATAGGAGAGTCTGTTTTCCCCTTAGTTACTAGCTTATTCCTGCTCCTTCTTCTATAGGTTGTGATTGCTTGAGGTGACCTTACACCAAAGAATCTTCAGGTAGGTTTCGATTGCTGTGATTTTAGCCCAAGACTATTTGGGAAGGATTATTATTCCCAATAATCTTTGGGATGATGCCCAGGTATGTTCGGGCAGGGATGTGATGGTGGTTTGTGAGGCCCATGTGCGTGCGGGCAGGATATGTGGTTTGTGAGGCCCAGGTGCGTGCGGGTGGGATATGTGGTTTGTGAGCCCCAGGTGTGTGCAGGCAGGAAGAGTGTGGTAGCATCAGGACGTTCGCCATTAGGAAGAGCATCTAACTTTGGGAAACGGTGTGGGGTACCCAATACTCTTGTTCTTATATACTACTACCTATTGCATTGTGTGTTTGGTGACCGTTGCTGGTGAGATTGGGTGGATAGAATTCCTTTCTAGGGTTTGGTTTCCTCTATTGTTCTCATGGGACATTATGATGTCTCCCCACCTGTGCATAGGAGATTTAGGTTTTCCTACTGAATATACTTGTATGCTCACCCTACGTTTCCTTTCACGATTTCAGGAGGACTACCAGGGTCGTGCGGGACCCTACTAGTCGGGGCAATTGATGTTGTTGCATTTTTTTCCTCGTGTTTCTTTTGGTATTGCACTTTTGAGTTATCTTTTAATTGTACTTTGTTTCAGAACTATTTAAAAATGCATGTGGATTGGTTTGGGTTTACATTCATTTACTTGTTACTTTTTTATTTGGTGTTTGACTCATCCTATTTACTGATCTTAAATAATAAAAATGGTAATTCCTCCCATATTTGTGAAAACACATTCCCTTGGTGCTAGTCGCCCCTGCGGTGCCTACTGGAGGCGGGACTCGGGGGTCATTATCTCCATTTCACCATTGCCATCTCAGAATGGGAATCTTTGGTGGGAGGGGGTCATGACTGAATGGTATCAGAGGTGATGATTGATTGATAGGATGGAGTCTGGAGTTATGCACAATAAGGATTTCATGGGATGGTAGGGAAACGGGGATGGTTGATCTTGGTGCGTGATATAGGCCAGGGAAGATTGGCTAGTACATGGGTTTTTAGGGCCCCCTGTGATCTGATGCAAGGACTCTGAGCCTACCGAATGATCAAGTGAGACTACATTGATTGTAGGGTAGAGACCCTAACCAAGGTACATGCATCATCAGGTTTGTGTTGTACTTGATTTGGGAGTTCTAGGAAAGAATATTAAATAAAGTGAAAAAATGAAACCATGAGAAATTTCCTTACTACATGGGCTTAAAAGATTATTGTTTACCATACATCTATGGAACCTGGACGTCGTCCCTGGGTGACTCAGACATTCCAGGAAAAATAGATTCAGGCGTTTGATCTGTTTAGGATTCACCGAGAAGATGAAGATGATCAGTGGCAGAAGACTCTATGTTCCATCTTGCGACAAAACCCCAAGAAGTATGATGGTATTACATCAGATATGGAGATGGAGGGGTGGATTTATGATCTAGGGATTGCTTTTACTTTGATCCATGCTCTGAGGTTGTACTGGGTTCCCCCAGTAGTTAGTCAGCTGAGAGGTGTGGCGCATCGGTGGTGGGCGCTCTACCTCAGGGAGAGGTCAGAGGCAGAGGTTTTGTGGGATGACTTAGAGAAGGAGTTTTGAGAGGAATTCCATTCTTCTATGATCAAGGAAGAAAAGCGGCAGAAGTTACTCTCCCTCCAGTATGGGAGAATGTCAGTACGAGAATTGGGGATCATGTTCAAGCATCTCATATGCTTTGCTCGAGATCTATTTCCGGATGAGGAGTCTCGGGCGAGACGTTTGGAGGAGGCGCTTTGTCCTTCGCTCTAGTATGTTGTATCCCCCTTCACCCTTCTAACATACATGGACGTATATAAGAAGGAAGATGTTGTAGAGAGGATTCACTCTCAGGGAGATGCACCACGAGAGGAGATCTACCTGGGTTCGTCAATGGTTAAGGCAGTCAGCAGCAGGTCTCCTGTGGCAGGACCTTCCAGATTCAGGCTAGTAGGGAGAAGGCCTCAGTAGTTCCAGTTCAGATCTTCAGGTCCTCATCCCTTTTACACAAGCACAGGACCGAAGTGTTTCTATTGAAGATTTTTCTCGCACATTCAGAGTCGGTGCCCCACCTGAGTTCAGTACGGTGGAGGTGGGAAGGTTCAGCGCCCACCTCAGCAGCACCAGTTGTCAGCAAGGCCTTTCCAGAAGCAGCAGGAACCTGCTCCTCTGAGTGTAGATAATCCAAGAGGAGGCAGACCTCAAGGTGCTCCGCAGCGACCGCGACCAGGGCATGGTCGGGGAGATGGTCGACATCAGAGAGGCAATGGAGCTGAGCGTGGACTGTTGCACGTAGTAGAGTTGGAAACTCCAGCAGGACCAGAGGTGGTGCGAGGTACTATTTGTTTGTTCAGCACTAACTTTTCTACTTTTTTCTATTCCGGGGAATCGCAATCCTTTGTTGCACCTGGTCTAGCCCATGCTTTGGGTCTAGAGGTAGAGAGACTTTCCATACCCTTGGTGCTCGGTACACTTGTTGGAGGTCATACCACCGTATCTTGTGTTTTCTAGGGATAAGGGCTGACGTTGGGACGACATCGATCTAGTGGGGATCTTATTTTTCTACAGATTTATCCATATGATGTCATCCTAGGCATCGATATGCTATTTGCTTTTAGTGACGTTATTGACTGATTCCGAAGAAGAGTTGTGTTCTCCAACATGGATGGGCAATGTTTAGATATTGTTGGTGAGAGGAGATATTAGGTGGGAAGCCGGCATGTGAATCCTCTATTTTCTTTATTAGGCGGGTTATTAGTGGTTTCAGTTGATACAGAGATGATGGATGTCCCAAATGTTGTTGGGGAGTTCCTCGATGTTTTTCCCGAGGAGGTTGTGACTCTACCCCCCCCCCCTGACATGACGTTGAGTTTGGGATATACTTGCAGCCTGGTGCCCATCTGATTTTGATGGCCCCTTATCGGATGGCCCCTTCGGAGTTGCAGGTTCATATAGAAGATCCGATGGAGAAGTTTTTTGTTCGACCCAGCGTGTCACCATGGGGTGCTCCAGTTTTGTTTGTGAAGAAGGTAGATGGTGGTCCCAGGCTATGTATAGACTACCAAATGTTGAATCAGGTAACTGTCAAGAACTGTTACCCCCTTCCAAGGATAGATGATCTCTTCGACTAGTTTACGGGAGCAGTTTGGTTTTCTAGGATTGATCTAAGATCTGGATATCGCCAGCTAAGGGTAAAGGACAATGTCATCTCGAAGACGGCTTTCAAGTGAAGTTATGGGAAATTCGAGTTCATACTGATGCTGTTTGGAGTTACAAATGCACCAAATATGTTGATGGGACATATGAACATTGTCTTGAGAGACTTTCTATACTAGTTTATCGTTGTGTTTATCGATGACATCCTTATCTACTCCAGGTCATAGGAGGAACATGTTGAGAATCTTAGTGAAGTCTTGGAAGTCCTTCGACACCACCAACTTCATGGGAAATTATCGAAGTGTATGTTCTTGACTCAAGAAGTACACATCCTTGGGCACGTAGTGTCTCAGCATGGAGTGTTAGTGGACCCGTGGAAGGTGGAGGCCGCTGTTTCTTGGGTGGCACCCAAGAGCGTGGCATAAGTTCATAGTTTCTTGAGGTCGGTATGATCTATTATGTGTCTATTTAGTAGTGCCCTCACAAGAGTAACTACTCCACCCATGACCTAGAGCCTGTAGTAGTTGTGTTTGCACTGATGTTGTGGTGACATTACCTCTTTGGGGAGCGCTTTGTGGTCTTCCCAGATCAAAAGATCTTACATTATATCTTCTTACAGCATGACCTGAACTTATGGATGAGGAGATGGGTCACGTTTCTCCAATACTATGACATCGAGATCTCTTACAATGATGGTATGGGAAATGTTGTGGCTGATGCCCTGAACTGGAAGTCTCATAAGAAAGTGGTTTGGGAATCTTCTGATTCTTGGATGGAGATGGTAGAGTTGGATGCAAGGGTAGAGGGAGTTAAAAGATGTTTTTTCAAGATGATGGTGCATTCATCCTTTTTGCAGCAGGTGGAAGAGTCTTAGTGGGGAGACTCCGAGGCGGAAGTAATGTGGGATCGTATCGATTAGGGAAATAATCCAGAAGGATGGCCAGAGGACAACTGACATCAGATTCTTTTTAATGGAAGGTTTTTTGTTCCGGAGGTGAAGCCTGTGGGAGTTCTCCATGATTTCCATAGCTCAGCCTTGGCGATACATCCGGGAGTTTCAAAAATTTACCGAGTCCTGAGGGAACAGTTTTGGTGGCCTGGGGTGAAATGGGAAGTGGCGGGGTTTGTGGCAAGGTGCCTAGTGTGTCAGCAAGTAATGGATGAACACTGTGTTCCCAGTGGTTTGTTGCATCCTTTAGATGTCCCCGATAGGAAGTGGGATGACAACTCAATGGAATTCTTCATAGGACTACACAGAGCTCAGGGTGGTTAAGATTCAATCCTGGTAGTGTTGGATCGACTGACGAAATCATCTCACTTCTTAGAAATTAAGGATTTGGGTCTGGTGAGTACCTTCTCACAAAGGTACATAGACGAGGTGGTGCATTTTCATGGTGTTCCAAAGACTATAGTCTCAGATCAGAATACTCTGTTTACCTCATGATTCTGGAGGGATTTACAACATGCTTTTGTAACCCAACTACTCCTTAGCGCTGCTTTCCACCACCAGACCAATTGGAAGGCAGAGATGAATATCCAGACTTTGGAGGACAAGATGCGAGAATGCATTCTGGTTTTCAGAGGATCATGGGTGTGACACTTTCCTTTAGTATACATTTCTAACATCAAAAACTTCTACTCTAAAATTGGTATGGAACAGTTTGAGGATTTTTATATAATACCGTGTCGTTCACCCATTTTTTTGGAAGAGGTTGGTGAGACAGGTGCTCTTTGGCAAGAGGTAGTAAAGAGCCCCACTGAGAATGTTCATCTTGTACGTGAGAGGATGAACACGGCTCAGGACCGACAGAAGTCTTATGCTGATCATCAGAGGAGGCCCTTCTAGTTTGAGGTGGGAGATCATGTGTTCTTGAAGGTTTCCCCTCGACAGGGGAAGCAGAGGATTGGGAAGGGGAGTAAGATCTCCCCTAGGATCATCATACCATTCGAGGTGCTGAGGGAAGTCGGTGAGGTGGCATATCAGATGGCCCTGCCACCTCAGTTAGAGAAGGCTCATGACGTCTTCCACCTCTCCCATATTATTCTATAATTACAAAAATACTCTAACGTTATCTACTGGGGAGAGTTAGATATGGGAGATGACGTGACCTTCGAGTAACGACCAGTCAGAATCGATGATCGTGAAGAGAAGGTTCTCCGGGGATGAACCATCGCCTTGGATCGTGTGTTGTGGAGGCATGGCGGCCTCGAGGAGAGCACTTTGGATTGGGAGGATCAGATGTATGTTCTATACCCAGAGTTGTTTTGACTTTTGTTTTTCTTGGTTCTTCAAAACATTGTTTTGATGTTATACTTTGTACCATTGTTATATGGAATGCTTGGCTTGTCAGTCATGAGGTGTTTTGTTTCCTCATTCTATGGAAGTGTGTATCATGTCTATATATGTGGGAAAAGGAAAAAACGTAATCCATAATTGAGACGCATTAATGGAGAAGTGATTTAACCCTTGAGGGTGAGTCAGTGCCGCCTAAAGAGGATAATATCTCAACATGGGAGAGGGAATTCCCCAAGCCATGTGTTCATGTATTGTGTGGATGTACGGTGTTAGGGGCAGTGTATGTGGGAAAAATCCTAACATATGGAAGTGTGAAGACCCTATTCATAATCGAGATGCATTAATGCGTATGCGATTAAAACCGTGCAGGCGAGTCACTGCCGCCTAAGGTGGATAATATCTCGAATTATGAGAAGGAATTCCTAACACATTTGATTCGGGATGTTGGTTGGGTTCTTGTTATGACGAGAGCCCAGAGAGGTATATTGCGGGGTGGTTTTTCGGACCATTCCCCTTTTTATGAGTTGGTTTTTAATTCTCGAGGATGGGAATGTTTTGAGAGTTATCTAATGAAATGGCAGAAACCTCTTCTGTCAATTCCATTGTAACATGTGGTGCTGGAGGTGTGCCAGGAGTTCAAGGTTCCTTGGGGTGCATTTGGGTGGACTTTTAAGGAGAGATAAAAGGTAATAGTATTCACACTGTTGGCTCACGGTTTTCCTAAATCATGAGGCCAAACCATGCATGGATGTTCTTGAGGTCATTGGCTAATGCACAGTTACCGCACATTTTGCCTAATCGTTCGGACTAACCAAGCGAGGAGGGGTTGTAGAGGCAAGAGGTACCACACTGATAGTTCATAGTTTGTAAAACCGTGCGGTCTAACCATGTGGGCACTTAAATTTTGATCCTAAAATTGTGGATATAACTCGTTTATTCCTTTAATCACATCGTTTAAGCACTTAATCGTCCATAACTCAGGATAACCATTACTTGGAGGTAGAAGAACCTCTCTAAATCATTTTAGAGGCTATCTGGATGCTTTTCTTGGCATATCAAAGCCGGTTCCTTGAGGTATTTGATCGTTATTGCTTTTTCTCATAGATCTACACCTCCTACTCTCTAGGTTTCTTAGATATATGCTCGTTATTGGTAGATCTAAGTGTGCGGATGTTGAATATGATGAACTGTGGTCTTGGTTTTATTAGGAGAGGATATCTAAAGAAGAGTCGTGGAGAATCGACCCGGTTTCTTGAGCGTTCATCGACCATTGTGGTTTCTTCAAAAACATTTGAGGTACTGATTTTACATTCATATCTCTAATTTGTGCATCATGCAGGATGGGTGTCCTCTTCCTTTCACGAGACATAGCTGAACCAGTTTAATGAAGATAATTACTAGCTTAAATAACGGGGATGGGGAAGTTGTTATGATTATATTTTTTTATCCTATTGTAATGTTGTGAATTGAATAGGCGTATGCCTATTGAAAATCACGGTCTTTGGGGCCCTTTGACTACGCAATTAAATTTTTCCCTATCTTTATGGACCATTTTTGTGGATGGAAACTTTGTGGAATATGGAAATTGGTTAATAACTTAAAGTTGGATTATTAAATGAATATCCGGAACCCTTGTGTGATCACCCCGGTTGAAAAAAATGTAATATTGAACATGTGGGTGTTGGTCTGGTTATGTTGTGTGTGAAAGGGGAGGGGAGAATCATGTTTTATTATGAATAGGATGGGAAGCAGGGCTACGGTAAATGATATTAAACGGAAAATGATGTGGCACAAGCCTTGTTCTATGATACATTTGTGGATATGTGGTTGTAGTGGTAGCAGGGCTGCAGTAATGGGTTGTGATATTAAAATAATGTTGAAATTTGGTAAAAGAATTGTGGGTAACGATAATGAATTAAACAAGGGAACAATCAACTGGGATTTATTGATGATAAAAAGGTTGGTTTTGGGTGGCTTGTGTTATATCTAACATGATTATTGGTTGGAAGGGTTTCTGATGAAACACTTGATCTGGTTTGAAATTAACCTAGTAGTTAAGGAACTAATAAAATAATACTGTTGAAACATGAAAACATAAATGGGAATGAGATTGGTTGTTGTATGCACACTTCGTAGTAGAAGTGCCGAGGAATGTGCTCAGTTTCTCTATTTAGAAGCCATAGGTTGGGCTGTGTGTTTGGTATACATATATGTATCTGTATCGTTGTGTTTTGTCGCACCCCACCCATGTTGAGAACATAGTGTCGAACAATCCCATTTTATGGGAGAGGGTGTTTTACCATTAGTTACTAGCATCTTCCTGCTCTTTCTTCCATAGGATGTGATTTCTTGAGGCGACCTTACACCTAAGACTCTTCCGGTAGGTTTTGATAGCTGTGATTTGAGCCTAAGAATCATCGGCCAGGTTTACTGTTCCCAAGAAACTTCGGGATGAGGCCCAGGTGTGTTCGGGTGGGGATGTGATGGTGGTTTGTTAGACACCAGTGTGTGTGGTTCAAGATATGTGGTTTGTGAGGACCATGTGTGTGCGGGAGTGATATGTGGTTTGTGAGGCCCATGAGTGTGCGGGCAGGAAGAGTCTGGTAGCATCAAGACGTTCAACCTTAGGAAGAGAAGCTGACTAGTGGAAACGGTGTGCGATACCCAATACTCTTGTTCTTATATACTAATACCTATTTTATTGTGTTTTTGATGAGTTTGGATAGTGAGGTTGGGTGGATAGAATTCCTTGAAAGGTTTTGGTTTCATTAATGTTCTCATGGGACATTAGGATATCTCCCCACCTGTGCACAATACCTTTAGGTTTCCCTAATGAGTATACTTGTAGGCTCACCCTACCTTTACTTTCAGAATTTCAGGATGTCTACCAGGGCCGTGCGGGACCCTACTAGTCGGGACAGTTGGAGTTGATGTAGTTGTTGTACTCATGTTTCATTTGGTATTGCACTTTTGAGTTCCCTTGTAATTGTACTCTGATTCAGAACTGTTTAAACATTCATGCAGGATTGGTTTGGCTTTATTTTCATTTAATTGTTCCTTTTTTACTTTGGTGTTTGACTCATCCAATTTCCCGATATTAAATAATAAAAAGGGTAATGCCTCCTATATTTGTGAAAACTCATACCCTTGGTTCTAGTCGCCACTTCAGGGCCTACTGGAGGCGGGACATGGGGGTCATTATCTCTCTTTCACCATTGCCATCTCAGAAGGGGAATCTTTGTTTGGAGGGGGTCATGACAGCGACCTCCAATGGTCTCATTTATTTAATCCATGTTTGTCAAAATCAAACAAAAAATGGTTCATTACAATCAAAACATAGCATTATTACATTCATAACCATTTTCAAAACATAAAATTGTTATATGGTTTAGTCATGTGGGTGGCCATCAACCGAGATATAAGTTTCCCAAACACATTATCCCTTTCATTTGCCTCCAATTTATCACAAACAACATTAATTTAACTTTTTAACATTGGCATCCCGTTAATATATAAAATCTTCAATATCATGTTAGCATAAGAAGTAGCACAACAACTTGCTACAACACAAGAAGCATGACACAACAAATAAACAATCGGATAACTAAGGTTGTATGGCATATAATAAATCAAGCATGTTAAATCTATCATAGAAACACGCTATCTAGAGAGGAATGATAATGAATATCAATACATGGCATTGCACCCATGGAACACAATCCAAATTAGAAAGAATCATACTAATTCATCTACATGTCATGTTATATGCATGACATGTGAATCTCTATGTGACTAAGATGATGCCTGTATGAATTATACTTTTCATATCAGGTGAAAAAAAAATTTATTCCAAAAATCAATAAATTGTAGAAAATACGCCAGTCACTCAAGGGAAAACATATTAACTGTAACCTCTAATATTACAAACATTAATGCCCATCCTTATCCACTTGGACATTTCCCATATATGGGGTGATCAATCCCAAGTAAAACTATTAATCAATGCATCAACAGAATCCTAGTCTCTTGTATACCTACCCCAAAATAGTTAGACAATAGAAAAGAAACCCCATGATACCATTTTGTAACTACGCGACCTAGCTCACCCCTGTACTGGTGGCCGAACCAATCAACATATGTCCCCAAGTGCATATCCCCGTACACCAGAGGCCATCGATTAGCAGCAAGGGTCTAAGGACAGTATGTGGGGGGACTATACCCACATATCAGAGTTGCATTGTGGAATATCTGAGTAAATATAGAAAATGGAAATAAATAGCGAATGTAGTCTAGTAAATGATAAAGTAGCGGATGGAAGATTTTATAAATCTTGTACAAATAAATAGACAATTATAATTATATAGCATATGCATGCATAAGATGCTAATGATACAAAATTGGATAAATGTGAACAAAATAGAATTTTGAACATTCCATTAAAAAAAATAAACAATGACTACAATCCCCAAGGGATGTCTCCTCAAGAATCCCGATCCTCCACTCGGTACGATTCTCATATCCTCCTTGTAAATGAAAACAACACAATCTTGTAGCAATATAGATTCTACTCTGGTACCCCAGTACAATAGAGTCCTGAGTAGGGTGTGAGATATAAATCTCAGTATGCCAGGACAACCGACGTCTACCCCAAATCCTAACATTCATTGAATAATTTAAACAGTAAAACAATGAATAATTAAGGTAAGCATTACACTATAACTATATACCCAAGTACCTGCTTCAGATCTCAGATTTTATCTGAACCACTATTATACATTTGTCAGGAATACACAATTGTCATTACACAATCATTTTCATTTATCAATAATTCAATACCCATTAAACTACATAAATCTAATGATCCAGACTGAGCCTGAAATTCCCTGTATAAGTCACTGACCAAGATGTCTCTAAAGAACATGTATGTAATTAATGTTAAGACCAAATCCAAGATTATGATTTAGCATGTATAATTTGTCATAAGATATTCAATTTAATCATTCATATACTATATATGAGCCCGTCCATTAAAAAATACTGATTCGTTATTTGGTCCATCCACTAATAGTGATTCACCCAATTAATGGAATAGTATGAACCCTTTATCATATTAAATTCAAAAATCATAATGTCACAATAGTTTTCATTAACCAATTAAATATTTTATTTTATGACAAATTGCATCCATAGTAAAATGTAACATAATCGGTGTAGAACATCATGTCTAGAAACCATGTGAGTATGTGGAGTGGCAGTCCTTGTCTCACAACTCATGGGTATTTAAAGTATTAGTCCATGTCCCATAATACATTATTTTCTTGCAAGCTAGGTGTGTAACACCATGTCTAGCACCCTGTGAGTATTTGGAGCATCATTATGTGTCTCACAAGATGATTATAAATAATAAATATATGTTTATAATTGGTTTATAAAGACATGTCTTACACCCCAAAAACATCTATTAATTAATTCATAAATTAATTAATCCAGTCCTTTAAATAATTAAACAACTAATTAACAATATAAATCTCTAGATAAAAGTTAACCATTAATTAACCATTCATCATATATATATATTAAATAATTAATTAACAATTATTAATTCTTAGAAATCCAAATAAATAATTAACTCAGCATCTAGTTATCCAATTTATTTAACAATTCTGAACACGTTCACTCAAATAGTGATTCATGTAGGTCTTTGACAATTTACATGCATTTCATATTCATCACAAAACATGATGAACAATGCCCATATATTTTGTATCCATCTCATGTAACATCTCATAATATAAAATAACATAATCCAAGAGAACATAATTCATGGAAATCTAACATGCATAAAAAGTTACCCATGACCACCAGTTGTAACAAATAATTAATTCACAATCTTAATTTAATGCATTCAAATTAATTATTTCAAAAAATAATTAATTAAATCTTATCTTTTTAACCAATCATCAATTATTTAACCATTTTATATTTTTCATATAACAATTAATCCATCCATTAATTATTACAAGTTTCCAATTTATATTCTGAACATTTAAAATATTAAATATTCTCAAGAATCAGTAATAACAACAATTTTTATTCAAACTCATTACATGATAATTAATTCTAAAATTATTTACCCTATTACCCATTCATCCAATTAAATCCATTTAACTATTTAATCATATCAATTTTCCAAAATTAGTAAAACATTCTTAAAATAAACACATGTTCAAGTCATCATTTATCACATGTGGCCATTATCAATTAATAACATCAAAAGTGTCATGTAGAGACATTTCATAATCAAGGAAACTCATATTCTCAATTTATTTAAAGAAGCTATAAATCATAAGTAATGTGTTAAGGGTTTGGGGCCCCACCTCCAGGTGGAACCATTTTCTATCTAATGTTCATTAATATACATGGTTGGAAAAAGTCCACAATTAGTCTCAATCGCGTGTGTGCACCTTATATATATATTTGTATATATATTAACATATGCATCCTCAAAAAATATAAATAAAATTCAAAATCCTAAACAGGTACTTAGAATCAATATAGTAAGGACCAACAAACATATAACTATGTACTGTGGACACATAAAAATTATCAAACCTTTAATAGAATGATGCAAAACAATGCCATGGTTATATAACCTTTCCAGAAACATAATGTAAAAGTGAAATCAATCCCATTCGTCTTGCCTTTGTCAGCAAGTGATAGAATATGGTCCAAAGGGTATAGAGGATCCCCTTACACATCCCTAGTAAAAGAGAAACAATAAAACCCAATAAATCCTAAAACATATGATTTTGGAAAAGAAAACAGGTCGAGGGAGTAGACAAACAGCTGATGAAAATCAAAAAACAAATGCGAATGAACTCACATCACAGAGAATGAAAATATTTGAAATGACTATATAATCCAAGCCTTTTCATACTTTACTATTACATAATTTCAACGATAAAAAAGATAATAGTATTACACATAGAGGTTCCAAAGGTTTACTGTCTTGG